>JARQOD010000002.1:530278560-530443389 GCA_033576555.1 Oophaga sylvatica | reverse complement strand
AAGCTTTCGAGACTACTCAGGTCTCTTCATCCGGCAAAGACTAAAAAAAAAATGAAGAATCACATATTTATATACACAACAGGACACAGGAATAATGCAATAGGTAAGACAAGTGACGTGAAGCAGAACTGTCATTATGGCAGAGGGATGAACATAAATATTGGAACATTCATAGATAAGGAGAGAAAGTATTATTGCCCTCTGATTGGAGTCTGCTATTGTGTTTTGATGCCCCTAGAAGGTCAGAGACGCAGATTCCTTAATTGATATAGAAAGACATAAATCCATGTGACACGTTCATTCCAGCACTAAGAGTGTCAAAGGTCATCATAAGTTTATATTCCCAAACCTTTCTATCTTTCTCAGATTTAAAGTTAGATTTTAATACCAGTTGGAATTACTGGTATTAAAATCTAACTTCAAATCTGAGAAAGATAGAAAGGTTTGGGAATATAAACTTATAATGACCTTTGACACTCTTAGTGCTGGAATGAACGTGTCACATGGATTTATGTCTTTCTATATCAATCAAGGAATCTGCGTCTCTGACCTTCTAGGGGCATCAAAACACAATAGCAGACTCCAATCAGAGGGCAATAAAACTTTCTCTCCTTATCTATGAACTGTTCCAATATTTATGTTCATCCCTCTGCCATAATGACAGTTCTGCTTCACGTCACTTGTCTTACCTATTGCACTATTCCTGTGTCCTGTTGTGTATATAAATATGTGATTTTCAGTTTTTGTTTTAGTCTTTGCCTGATTGAGAGACCTGAGTAGTCTCGAAAGCTTGCAATTTGTTACCATCTTTTCAGTTAGCCATTAAAAGGTATCAACCACTGAGGACTCTCAAGTCTAAATATTTTTCTATCTACTGGCTAACACGGTACGAAGATACACAGCTTTCCTATATCTAGATGGAAATCATATTTTTACATGTTTAAAACTGTTTATTTCAGATTCCCAGTGACTCTCCTTGGAATGCGCCTCATGCTGAAAAATGGGATAAAATAACAATGAAAGAACTGATTGACAAGTTATGCTGGACCAAGTAAGTGCAAAAAACCCTACAGCTCGAAAGTAGGCTTATGCAGTCTGAGAATCTAAGGCGCCCGCTGGTATTAAAGCTTTAACCCTCTACAGGGATTTCAATTTCCCTGAAGAGTTCTCTGGTTGCATCCACAGAGCAGATGCTAACATACACGGATGTTAGAGACACATGACAGCTGATCAGTGCCAGAGCCCGCTTAAAGTGAGGGACACTACCTTTGACATATCTATACGTCAAAGGTCGGGAAGTAGTTAAAATCCCCCATACAGATTAGACTAAAGTTGGCTGAACCCACCAATGTCGTGCAATCTAATCTGTATTTAGGCTTCCTGACTTTTATTCAAAATCATTTTGGGGGAGAGAAGAATCCAACCTGTTGAATTTCCGATGGCCAATTCTTTTGGTTATCCAGGGAGATAAAACAATGGCAGAGGCTAAGCCACATTTTTCTTAGTGAAGTTGTGGGAGATAGCTGTCAGCCAATAATTAAATCTGTTGTGTATGGGGGGAGCTCAAGATATGAATGCAAATGCTTATACTAAAGTCAGTGTAATAAAGAACACAGCACAGTAACATGGCTAGACTATACAATACCACATCAGAATCAAGATATTCATACTTAAATGATACATATGTTTTTAAGCATAGTATATTAATTTCCTATGATCTTGCAGAACAGCCAAGAAGTTTGCAACACTTTTCGTGAATGTAAATGTAACATCAGAACCTCATGAAGTTTCAGCACTTTGGTTCTTGTGGTATGTAAAGCAATGTGGAGGAACCACAAGAATTTTTTCAACATCTAATGGTGGTCAGGTAAAGCTAATACTATTTTAAATTATAATTACTATTTACTGTAGATGAAAGTTTTAAATTCTTCAATCATAATTTTATTATCATTCATCCTGAGAGTTTAAAGAAGTACTACAATGGAGATGTCTTTAAAATAAATCTGTATATACAGTATGAATATATAGCATAGTGTGTATGTGTTAATATACACACCTACTGCTGTTCCTACTGCTCCAGTGATGTCACTGCACTTCAGATTATGCGTTAACTCTATGCTCTATACATGAGCCAGAAGTCTCTTTATGTTTTAACACCCCTTAGGCTTACATTGTAAAATCTACTTCTGGGTCACACAGAGCGCGGTGGTTGGTGAGTATATTAACAAACTACACTACATGCACATACAGACACATTTATTAAAACAATGCTTCATGGGAGTGTTTCCCATGTGTAACAGCTAAGTTATGTTACATGAACCAGACTCTTGCTGCATTATTATAGCCTTGTTGTCGGGTGACCCAGGACCATGGGCTCTTTCTCTGTCCCCAATGCTAGGGGGTGCCCTAGCTCGCCCTGTTCCCTGGGTTACTTCTGAAGGTGAAGATGCCAGGGCCACATACTTTGCATTGTCTCCTGAATCCACCCTCCCTCTGTAGCCTTCCCCCACCCAGGGAAGAGGGGAGTAGTGCAATGCACCGTAGTACACCAACCAGATGAACAAGGTAACATGAACAGGTAAAATGGAAAATACAAGGCATACAAATATACACTCACATATAACAGAGGAATGCATCGGGGAATGGAGGATGGGGTAAAACCAAAGTAGGAGAAGAAAGGGAACTATCACACTCAGTATACCAAGCAACAGTCACAGATAAATCCACCAAATGCCTACTCAATTAACCACCAACTACTATCCTCCCAGCCATGCAGCATAAGCTACCTCTGACAATGTGTGTTGATCAGGACACAGATTATATAGGGGATAGGAGTGGCTAACTGTGCTCAGCTGATAGCCTAGATTCAAGAGCTCTCAACAGAGCAAATTAACCCCTGCACTGCCAAAATAAATTTACACCATCTAAAAAGAAGCTGAAGTGCTTCTATTCAGCGCAGGAGTAGGAGCAATCAGACGCTGTTGTTGTCTGGCTCCTCTCTGTTGTGGTAACCCCATGACACTTGTATACGTGTATTCTTTACTCTGAAAAGCTGTGATATTTCAGATAAAACCTACTTTAAAATGCAGCTGGAGACTTTGCATTTTACCTGACTAGTTTGAGGCAGGTCCCCAGATACTTCTGCCTGCCCTGATCCCCATGATTGACAGGTCTGTCCCTATGTGTGTTGTACAAAGAGAGACCTGTAGGGTGTGGGGCAGAGAGACGCCCCCAAGCCTCTGCCTCAGACTAGTTATCCAAGATGCATTGTTACCAATCTCCTTTTCATAGTATGATCGGGCAGCAGGAATCTACTTTCAGGTTCCCTTTAAAGAGGCCCTGTCAGTAATCATGAATTAACTTGATTGGCCAATGAAATAATAATTTTAAAGCATGTTTTAATAGGTCAATGACAGTTTATTAATATGTGGAAATCGCAGGTACGTGGGATGCAGTGACGAGACGGAGACGGAGCAAGCTTTAAACTGAACCTTTATATAATGAACAGGAAAATAACGGGGGCTAGCAGGGATACTCCTCACAGGGAAACTATACACCAATGCACATTAACATACGCGAAAGGCTCCTGTGCTCCTTTTATATTGGCCCCGCCCCCACATTTTCCAGAATAGTCTCTGCCTCCCCCTCCAGTTCCTTCCCCCGGGCACCTTCTCCCTAGGAACTTATGTGACAGCCCCCTTCATTCCAGGCCGGGGACACAGCGGGTGCCCGCTCCCCTACATTCCCCCATCCTTTGAGCTCGCCAGTCCTCAGGCGAGGGTTTGGGCGGTTTTGTGTCAATATGTCGGCACTGTAATTGTCTCTGCCACACGAACTGATCCTGTTGGTATCGCTCGGGGGTTTGCCTGCTGTAGACCGCTCGGAGCGTCAAGGTTCAATGGTCGGGATAGAGTCCTCTGGGTGGTGGTAGATGGCTGTGCAATTGGGGTCGCCGGGGCATGGGCCCTGGTAGTGTCCGCTGGTCTTATAGAATAGTCCTCTTCATCTTCATCATCCCAAATGGCTGTTGCAGGGGCTGGAGCCTGCGCTGAAGGGTCTTGGGTCCGCAGACTAGCCTCGCCCTGTGCGGGGTCTGCGGACATACAGGGTCATAACATATTGTGGTGCACCACCCGGATCAGTTGATTCCTTTCTTTCTCTGACTGTATTTCATACAATGGCCCGTCTGGACTTATTCATCGTAGAATTCGGTAGGGGCTTTCTTCCCATCGGTGGCTCAATTTGCTTTTGGGCCTCTGGTCTCGTACCAGCATGCGATCTCCTTTTTGAAATTCAATGGGCTGTGACGTGGTCTTTTCAGGGTATTCCAGGTCTTGGAGTTTGGTCTGCACTAGTCTATGCAGAGTCTGCAGACGATACCGATGGTCCCGAACTCAGGAGTGACCCCCACCCATGGCTGTTCTTCCTTGGGGTCCAGCTCTATGTCGGTAATTCCTTTGCCTTCCCAACCGAAGAGCAGTGTGTACGGGGTGTACCCGGTGACCCGATGCACCCAGTTATCATATACCCAGACCAGTTCGGGGATGTATTCAGGGCATCGGGTTTTCTGATCGTCTTCCAGGGTCCGTAACATTTCAATTAGAGTCAGGTTGAATCATTCGCAGGCCCCATTCCCTTGCGGGTGATATGGTGTGGTCTGGGATTTGTCAATGCCGTACAGGCGGAGCAGTTCCTCCATTACCCGCCCCAGGAAGCAGGCTCCTTGATCTGAGTGGATGCATTGCGGGCAGCCATACACTTGAATAAAGTTTTTACAGATAGCATAAGTGGCCGATTCCACTGTCTGATCTCAGGTGGGAGTCACCACGGCAAACTTGGTAAAGGGGTCCACCATGACTAGGCAGAGCTGATATCCCTGGTGAGCTGGACCGATGGTTAAGTAATCCACCATTAGCAGTTCGAGGGGCGCGGTGGTTACAATTGTTTGTATGGGGGTTCGTTGCTCTGGTGGTTTAGTTAACTCACACAGGCGGCACGTATGGCACACTTCTATTACAGCGTGTAACCAGGGATAGTAGGCTATTCGCTGTAGCCACTGGAAGGTCTTTTGCACCCCGAAATGAGCCCCTTTTTCATGATTGAACCTCCCGGGCAATGTCAGCCAGCAGGGCTCCGGGCACCACCACCTGCCAGGGTGCGATGGGCTCGGCATGTAGGCCTTAGGGTACAATAGCCCTTTCTTGATCACCAGTTTTTCCCATTGGCGGAGCAATAGCACAATGTCCTTAGAAAGCATTTTACTTTGGGGAGTTGTCCTTGAGCGACCCACCGGCCGGGGGTGCTAATTTTGCTATCTTTTTGCTGCTGACAGATCCATTCATCCCGAGATTGCTCGAGAATGCCCCCTTCCGTTTTGCACAGGATTGCTCCCTTGCGTTTGCTGTGATCTCAGTGGGTTTTAAAGAATACGGCGTTTCTTCTCCTTCTAGCTCTTCATCCCGACTCTGCCCTGGGACAGTGTGCCGGATCCAGGACAAGGCGTCAGCGTGAACGTTCTCTGCCCCTCTCTTGTAGACAATTTTGTATTTAAAATTGGCCATCCTGGTCACCCACAGTTACTCCAGGTACCCCAATTTCACATTTTTGAGATGAGCCAGTGGATTGTTGTCAGTTAGTACCACCACCTCGGATCCCGCTAGGTACTCCGCGACTGGCTCCATCATAGCCCATACTACCGCCAGGAGTTCGAGCTTGAAGGAGCTGAAGTTGTCAGGATTGCGTTCAGAGTCCTGAAGTGATCGGCTGCCATAGGCGATCACCTTCTCTCGGCTGTCCTGCATCTGCGACAACACAGCCCCCAGCCCGTGCAAGCTCCCATCGGTGTGTACAGTAGAATGAACGGTTGCAAGAAATCCGCAAAAGTTAACACTGGGGCTCCTGAGAGTGCGGCTTTAAGGTCCCTGAAAGCTTCTTCCTGTGGTTCATGCCACTGTACCTTGCAGTTGTTAGCGCCGGCCGGGACTCCTCTTAACAAGTCTTGCAAAGCTCGTGCTCGGCAGGCGAAATTTTTCACGGAGTGACGGTAATATCTAGCCAGGCCAAGAAGGCCCGCACATCCTTCACCGTCTCGGAGGTAGGCCACTCCTGTATCGCAGCAACCTTTTCCGGAGACGGCCTCACGCCCTCTGCGGAGACCACATGCCACAGATATTCAATTTGTGTGCTAAACAGGTGGCATTTTTGGGGCTTCACCTTCAACCCGTAATTTTGCAACCGGCCGAGCACCTGGCGCAAACGATGCAGATGATCCTCAAACGTGGCAGCATAGATAATAATGTCGTCCAGATATATCAGAGTTCGAAGTTGAGGTCACCTAGGCACTGCTCCATCAGGCGCTGACAGGTTCCAGGAGCGTTGGCCAGTCCAACGGCGTCCGGTTAAATTCAAACAGTCCCATGGGCAGAATGAAGGCGGTTTTGGCTCGGTCTTCTTCGGAAATTGGTACTTGCCAGTATCCGCTGGCCAAGTCTAAGGTAGAAAAATATTTTGCCTGTCCCAGAGCCAACAGAGACTTCTCTATAAGAGGGAGCGGATATGAGTCTTTGATAGGGCAGGCATTCAACTTTCGGTAATCTACACGAACCGCAGGGTGCCATCCTTTTTATGCACCAACACTATGGGAGCTGCCCAGGGGCTCTGGCTTTGCCGAATCACCCCTTTTTGCAGCATTTGATTTAGCAGCGTCTTTACCTCTTGGTATAACTGCAGTGGAATCTGCCGATATCGCTTTCTGATGGGGGCCGCCCCTTCAGTGGGGATGTTGTGTGTAATGGCTGTTGTGCACCCAAAATCATCCTCATGACTGGCGAATACCTTCCGGTAATGGCCCAGGAGAACTTCCACTTGATGTATTTGGGCCAGGTCAAGGTCAGAGAGTTCGGCTCGCATTTTCTCCAAGATTGCTCGCCCCGACGGATGCACAGTTACAGCCCAGGGGTCCTTTGGATTCACTCCCTTCTGCAAGTCGAAGACGGGAGCACATCTTCCAGTGGTTTTACCACTTTTGCCATCTTTGCAGGGGCTTCAGGTGAATGTCCTGGTCCTCCAGGTTGACACACCGCATGAGGATGGTCCCCTTTTGCACGGTAGCCAGGGCTCGAGCCACCAGGAGCTCGGAGGGTAGGTTGCTCGAGGAGGCCTGGCTCCACCTGCACCTCTACTCCTTCCAGCGGTATATCAGCCCGGACGGGCAGAGCAACAACTGTCTGTCCTGGTGGTAGCACCAGCTGAGGAGCTGCAGGCGCAGTCACCCTCCCCAGCACCTCTCCCTCTTGGCAAGCCTCCTGAACTCGCGCTCCCCGCACCAGCTGCTGGAAGACATGCCCCTGCAAGGTACGGGAGCTTCATCGCTTCAACGTCTCCTGAGCAGGTTCATGGAAAAGGAGACTGCCGAATTCTTTCAGTACATTCATGCCCAGGGTGATGACATATCCATCAGTTTCGCCTCCCTGAGTCAGGACCACGCCTCGCCGGCCCAGTTCCTTGCCGCACATTGAGATTTGCATCCAGTCTACTCCAGCAACGGGTATAGGCAATTTATTGGCAGCCACTAGTTTTATCACGGGCCCCCACTGGGGTCTTATGGTTTCTAGAAAATGCTGCCGGAAGTAAGTCTCGGGCATAGTGGTCACTTGTGACACCGTGTCTACCATGCAGCGCATGGCATGGATTCAATTTCCGCCAAGACCAGCGGGCACCTCGCAACTAGTTCCTCGGGACTCGGGTGTGTTCTGGCTCCGAGCGGTGTCCCCCTGGTTCAGAGGCCTTTAGTTTAATGGCTGCCAGGATGGGTTCTTCCCCCTCCAAGGACACTCCTGGGCGAAGTGACCCGCTTCTTCACAGTTAAAACAAGCGACAGGCTGCGAGGGCTGGCCACCCCGTGCGTTATGAGACCTCCAAGATGACATGTTCGGCCCTGGTAGGCCGCCTCTAGCTCCGGCCTTTCTTTTCACTTCAGCTAGTTCACCTCTGATATTCTCCAGCTCCTGTCGCATTTCCCCCACCCACGGGGGCTCACTGATGCCATTTAGAGAGGCTTCAATGCTCTGGGCCTTCCCCACGGGGGCTGTCACCTTTTGCTCCTGCTCCCGCATGTAGGCCTCACTCCCTACCCCAGAGAAGGTCAACCGCGGGTCTACCCGTATTCATTCTCGCAAGGCTTGCTTACTCAGGGGGTCGCGCACTCCGGTCACCAAGAGGTCATGCAGGGTAATGTCAAGGGGCCCCACGCCTACCCCATCCTTCCACTCGATGGCCGTATAGAGCTCCTGCAGCACATTCATATACTGAGTGACCGTCTCCCCCTCTCCCTGCATGCGGCTGAACAGTTGGGTTCTCAGTTCCCCTACATCAGTCGGGTCCCCATGGGTTTCCTCCAAGATCTGCATTACCCAGACAAAAGTATTCCGTTGTCCCGGGGGCCTTAACATCACAGAGTCCCGGGCCACTCTCTCCAATGCCATGATGGCCACCTCGGCCTCCAGATCAGGGTTCATTGGGTGCATTCTGAACAACCCCGACCCGCATTCGCTCTGCCCAGTTTCACAGCATGGTATTACTGCCGGTAAACTTGGGCAAGTTGTTCAGCATGGCCCCAACGTCAGACTAGTCCGGGGGCCACTTATAAAACCCCCTGATCTGCGGCTTCCCTGCTCGTGCTCGGAGACTGCATCCTGACGACTACGCCAAATGTGGAAATCGCAGGTAAGCGGGATGCAGTGGAAGGAGATTGAGCAAGCTTTAAGCTGAACCTTTATATGATGAACAGGAAAATAACGGGGGCTTGCAGGGATTCTCCTCACAGGCAACTATACACCAATACACATTAACGTAAGCGAACGGCTATTAGGAAAGTGCGCTACCTATAAGGCCACGATAGGGCCGAATAGAAGTCCTAGAACTAGATTAAACAATAAACAGAGTGTCACTTATTGACTTTGACGTCCTGCAGAGTCGTAGTCTGGTGGATGTCCGTTTGGCGTCTCAGCCGCTGGGCCCAGCCGACAAGGAGCTGCTGCAGACCTCGGGCGTCCATACACCCAGGTGTAGATGGGGTGCAACAGGCCCTGGAGAAGCACGCTGGCGTAGAGACCACCCCTCCCGGGGGCCGAGATGTCGGCAGCTGAAAGCTCTACTGGGTAGGCCGCACCTGTGGGCTGTAGTGGGACAATGGCGGTCGCGGCTGGAGGCAGGCAGACCATAACCAAGGGCTGTGGTGAGGCAGCGGCGGTCGCGGCTGGAGGCAGGCAGGTCGCAACCACAGGCTGTAGTGAGGCAACGGCGGTCGTAGCTGGAGGCAGGCAGGTAGTGTCAGATGAGTGCCTCGCAGGTCTCCCCCTTCTGTGCACCGCTCGAGTACGACCTCTCCACTCCCCTGCAGGTCTCTCTCCTTACTCCTGTCTGTCTTTGTGGCAACTCCCCTCGGCTGAACTCCTTTGCTCCTTTTATATTGGCCCTGCCCCCACACCTTCCAGAAGTCTCTGCCTCCCATCCAGTTCCTTCCCCCAGGCACCTTCTCCCTAGGAACTTATGTGACAGCCCCCTTGGTTCCGGCCCTACAAATACATTTTCAGAAGAAAAAAACAAAAGGACACCATAAAACATATACAATACAAAGTAATATTAGTCTTTCATTATATTTTTAACCATTACATTATTGAATCATTATAAATCCCATTTTGTTTCTTAAGGAAAGAAAATTTGTCGGTGGAGCTGGACAAATTAGTGAAAAAATGGCAGAACGCTTACAAGGTCGGGTAAAACTACAGAGGCCTGTTGTTCGTGTTGATCAATCTGCTGAGAATATTACAGTAGAAACTGTCAATCATGAAATATATGAGGTAGGAATTTCTTTTTGTTTTCAAAAGATCTTGATTTTCTTTATTTGTTAAAATTTGGGTCCGATTCTTTTGTTAGCACATTAGACGCCTAAAGACCTTTATAAACATGAAGTTGCATTTGTATATGCATAAAAAGTTAAAGTCCATGTGTATCTTTGCACAGATTTATTGTCATTGTTCGTTAAATTATTCATTTTCTTTGTAAATGTAAGCTTAAATGGAACCTGTTACTTGAAAAAACATTATTAACCTGCAAATATCATATATCTCTCTACTCTTTCCGTCTCTTATCAACTTTACTGAAAAAAAACGGGAAAAAAATAGTTTAACCCCTTAGTGACAGAGCCAATTTGCAACTTAATGAACAGGCCAATTTTTACAATTCTGACCAGTGTCACTTTATAAGGTTATAACTCTGGAACGCTTTAAGGGATCCCGCTGATTCTAAGATTGTTTTTTCGTGACATAATGTACTTCATGTTAGTGGTAAAATTTCTTTGATATGACTTGCGTTTATTTATGAAAAAAACGGAAATATAGCAAAAATTTTGAAAATTTAGCAATTTTCAAAATTTTATTTTTATGCCCTTAAATCAGAGAGATATGTCACACAAAACACTTAATAACATTTCTCACATGTCTAATTTACATCAGCACAATTTTGGAAACAATTTTTTTTTTATTAGGAAAATATAAGGGTTAAAAGTTGACAGCAATTTCTCAATTTTACAACAAAATTTGCAAAACCATTTTTGTAGGGACCACATCACATTTAAAATCACTTTGAGGAGTGTAAATGACAGAAAATACTCAAAAGTGACACCATTCTAAAAACTGCACCCCTCAAGGTTCTCAAAACCACATTCAAGAAGTTTATTAACTCTTTATATGCTTCACAGGAACTGAAGCAATGTGGAAGAAAAAAATTAACTTTTAACTTTTTTAAAAAACATTTTACTTCAGAACCTTTTTGTATTTTTATTTTCACAAGTGTAAAAAGAGAAAATGAATCACAAAATTTGTTGTGAAATTTCTCCTGAATGCGCCGATACCCCATATGTGGGGGTAAACCATTGTTTTGGCGCACGGTAGAGATTGGAAGGGAAGGAGTGCCGTTTGACTTTTTCAATGCAGAATTGGCTGGAATTGAGATCGTCATCGCCATGTCGCGTTTGGAAAGTCCCTGATGTGCCTAAACAGTGTAAACCCACCAAAAGTGACACCATTTTGGAAAATAGACCCCTTAAGGAACTTATCTAGGTGTGTGGTGAGCACTTTGAACCTCCAAGTGCTTCACAGAAGTTTATAACAGAGCTGTTAAAATAAAAAATCATATTTTTTCCACAAAATTATCTTTTCGCACCCAAAATTTTTATTTTCACAAGGATAACAGGAGAAATTAGACACAAAGTTGTTGTGCAATTTGTCGTAAGTACGCCGATACCCCATATGTGGGGGTAAACCACTGTTTGAGCGCATGGCAGAGCTCAGAAGGGACGGAGCGCCGTTTGACTTTTTGAACGCAAAATTGGCTGGAATCAATACTGGCACCATGTCTCATTTGCTGATGTAAATAAACAGTGGAAACCCCCTAATTCTAACTACAACCCGAACCCCAACACACCCCTAATCCTAATCCCAACCCTAACGATAACCCTAATCCCAACACACCCCTAACCCTACTCCCAAACCTAACAATAACCCTAACCCCAACACACCCCTAACCCTAACCCAACACACCCCTAACCCTAATCCCAACTCTAACCACAACCCTAACCCCAACACACCTCTAACCCTAATCCCATCCCTAACCATAACTCTAACCACAACCCTAACAGTAATCCCAACCCTAAATATACCCCTAGCCATAAACATAACCCCAACACACCCCTAATCCCAACCCTAACCCTAATCCCAATCATAATTCCAACCCTAACCCAGACTCTAACCCTTAAACTTTATCGCAACTCACTTTAGCCTCATTTGGAGACCCCTGATGTAACTAAACAGTGGAAACCCACTAATTCTTACTCCAACCCTAACCCCAACACACCGCTAACCCTAATCCCAACCCTAACCCAACCATAACCCTAATCACAACCCTAATCCCAATCCTAACCACAACCCTAATCCCAGACAACCCCTAACCCTAATCCCGACCCTAACCATAACCCTAATCCCAACACACTCCTAACCCTAATCCCAACCCTAACCATAACCTTAACCACAACCCTAACACTAATCCCAACCCTAACGATATCCCTAACCACAAACGTAATCCCAACACACCCCTAACCCTAACACACCCCTAATCCCAACCCTAACCACAACCCTAACCCCAACACACCTCTAACCCTAATCCCAACCCTAACCATAACCTTAACCACAACCCTAAAACTAATCCTAACCCTAATGATATCCCTAACCAAAAACGTAATCCCAACACACCCTTAACCCTAATCCCAACCCTAACCCTAATCCCAATCATAATTCCAACCCTAACCCAAACTTTAACCCTAAAACTTTATCCCAACGCACTTTAGCCTAACCCTAACCCTAAAACTTTAGCCCAACTCACTTTAGCCTAACCCTAACCCTAAAATTTAGCCCAGCTAACTTTAGCCTAACCCTTACCCTAAAACTTTAGCCCAACTCACTTTAGCCGAACTCTAACCCTAACCATAAAACTTTACCCCAACTCACTTTAGCCCAACTCTGACCCTAACCCTAACCCTAAAACTTTAGCACAACGCACTTTAGCCTAACCCTAATGAAAAAATGGAAATAAATATATTTTCTTTATTTTTCCCTAGCTAAGGGGTGATAAAGTGGGGGTTTATTACTATTTTTTTATTTTGATCACTGTGATAGCGTTTATCACAGTGACCAAAATGAACCAATAGGAAAAATCTTCCTATTATTGCTGGGTGCCGACCGGCAGATCGCGGATGACCGGAAGAAGATGGCCGTGCCCACCGCAGGAGGCAGGGGGGCCCGAGGACCAGGGGAGTATGAGGTGGGGATTGGGGACCCAATTTCTCTCTCCTCTGATGTGCGATCTTATCAGAGGAGAGAGAAATTAAATGGCACATAGTATTTTTTTTTTGCGATAGCTGTTATACGGTTAATAACGGTGATCGCACCCCAGGGGTCGGTAAAAAACGACCGAATCATGTTCTCTGGGTCTCGGCTACCCCCAGCAGCCGGGACCCAGGAGAAAATTGCCCCCGGCCCGGCAGATTGCGGCGGGCGCACTGCGCATGCGCCCGCCATTTTCTGACCAGAAGAAGATGGCGGCGCCCACCGGAGGAAGCAGGAGGGCCCGAAGACCACCAAGGGTATGAGGGAGGGATCGGGGACCCTATTTCTCTATCCTCAGATGTGCGATCACATCAGAGGAGAGAGAAATTAAATGGCACATCAGATCTTTTTTTTGTGGTCGCCGTTATACGGTTATGGCCGGCGTCACACTGGCGAGTTTGATGCGAGTAAGTCACACGACTTTCTCGCATCAACACCCGGCACGGCCGCCCGCTCTTGGACCCGAGTGTGCGGCTGCATGTATTTCTATGCAGCTGCACACTCGGGTCCGAGAGCGGGCGGCCGTGCCGGGTGTTCATGCGAGAAAGTCGTGCAACTTACTCGCATCAAACTCGCAAGTGTGACGCCGGCCTATTAATGGCAAATGCAACCCCGGGATCGGTAAAACTGACCCGAATCATGTTCTTTGGAGTCTCGGCTACCCCGGCAGCCGAGACCCCGGAGAAAATCCGACTCTGGAGGGCGCTATACACTATACACTTTAAGTACCCTTAACTACCCCCGTTAAAAGGCGTATCGGCGGTCATTAAAGGGTTAAAAATAAAATGTAACAATGTGATTAAAAAATAAATTAAAAAAGTTGTAATTAAAGTAATCTTATTTGATATTGCCTAATCCACAAAAGTCTAATTTATCAAAATATAACATTTTCTAACCTGTATTATAAACGTGAGAAAAAATAGAAACCCCGTTTTTTCAGTTGTTGCTCATTCACCAAACAAAACAATAATAAGCCTTCAAAATATACGGTAATTTTTTTTCACAAACTGGTACCGATAACTTATTGTCACTCAAAAAACAAGCATTCATGCAGCTCTGCTGAAAGAAATGTAAAATTGGTTCAGATCTCAAAATAGCTGCACAAATCAATGTGTGTTTATTTTTTCTTTACAAATTTCTCAATTTTTTCACTTCTTAAAGGAAACTTCTAGGGATGAGCAGACCTTTGGAAGTTCGGGTTCTGGTACCAGACTCGAACTTAATTCCAAAGTTCCGTTCGCGTAACAGTTCTCTCCCCGAAATTCCGAACATTGCAACAGGCTTTCAGGAGAAGTCCGTGTTCGTATTTGGCGCCGAACACTAAATGTCTGGCATGAACCCCAAACTTTTATGGGTTTGCTCATCTCTAGAAACCTGTCAGGTCCAATAACACTATTAACCTGCGGGTATAGAGTTAATCTGTAGATTAATAATAACGTTATGAAGGTGCTCAGCTTTTCTACAGAAAGTGTCGCAATCAGGAGAAAATTAACTTTATTTTTCAGTCATATAGTTGTGCCTGGGGTAAATATAGTCATCGCTCTGCACTGAGGGACTACAGAACCGGCTGTCAATCAGCTCTCCCTGGTGCCAGACAACTTCATAATGCTATTAACCTGCAAATTAACCCTATATCGGCTGGTTAATAGTATCATCAGACCTGACAGGTTCAATTTAAATTAAAAAGAAAGCTATTATGTTGTTGCATCATGTTATTAGGAAACTTTTATCGCATAGTGAAGGCCAATAAAACAAAATCCCAAAAACAGTGGCAGAATTTATTTATTTTCACAATTTCACTGCACTTGCATTTTTTCCCATTTTCCAATACATAAAAACACTTAGACTTGGAAAAGTTCTGTTTTGAGCATTCGTGTGCTTTTTTTTTAACACCGGTGTGTATGTTTTTTCAATCCATGTATCATCTGTGTGCTATCCGCACCACGTCTCCTTGAATAAGTTTATACAAATTAGCACTAAATAAAGGTCCATATTTCTGGAACCAAGGCAGATTTAAATAAAAACTGAATTACTCAGGACAGTTGCTGGAATAAAATAAAAGCAAAAACTAACCACTTTTAACCTGGTGACAGATCCTTTTCAAATTATCTGAAAACCTGAACATTGATCCCACAATAGAATAGAATGTAAGTGTAATGTGAAAGAGGCCTAAGAGGTAAATAGTTTTAATTTAAGGTGGGGAAAATAAGTATTTGATACACTGCCATTTTTACAAGTTTTCAACTTCAACTGTGAGAGAAATCCTCCAAAATAAATTGCGCAAAAACGACAAAAATACATTGAAATATAATTAATAATATCAAATTTTATTTAATTAATCATAAAAAATATTTTTATATACAGTACAGACCAAAAGTTTGGACATACTTCATTTAAAGATTTTTCTGTATTTTCATGACTGAAAATTGTACATTCAAACTAAAGGCATCAAAACTATGAATTAACACATGTGGAATTATATACCGTATATACTCATGTATAAGCCGACCGTGTATAAGCCGACCCCCCTAATTTTGCCACAAAAACTGGGAAAACTTATTGACTCGCGTATAAGCCTAGGGTGAAAAATGATTATGCCCCCATATGATGCTCCACAGATTATGCCCCCATATACTGCACAGATTATGCCCAATATGCTCCACAGATTATGCCTCCATATGCTCCAGATTATGCCCAATATGCTTCAGAGATTATGCCCCCATATGCTCCAGATTATGCCCCCATATATTCCACAGATTATGCCCCCGTATGATCCACAGATTATGCCCCCATATGCTCCAGATTATGCCCCCATATGTTCCACAGATTATGCCCCCATATGCTCCCATATGCTCCAGATTATGCCCCATATGTTCCACAGATTATGCCCCCATATGCTCCAGATTATGCCCCATATGTTCCACAGATTATGCCCCCATATGCTCCATATTATGCCCCCATATGTTCCACAGCTTTTGCCCCCATATGCTCCAGATTATGCCCCATATGCTCCACAGATTATGCCCCCATATGCTCCAGATTATGCCCCATATGTTCCACAGTTTATGCCCCCATATGCTCCAGATTATGCCCCATATGTTCCACAGTTTATGCCCCCATATGTTCCAGATTATGCCCCATATGTTCCACAGATTATGCCCCCATATGCTCCAGATTATGCCACATATGTTCCACAGTTTATGCCCCATATGCTCCAGATTATGCCCCCATATGTTCCACAGCTTATGCCCCCATATGCTCCAGATTATGCCCCATATGTTCCACAGCTTATGCCCCCATATGCTCCATATTATGCCCCCATATGCTGCACAATTATGCCCCATAGTATAGGCCTCATATGCTGCTGCTGCGCAAAAAAAAAACAAATGACATACTCACCTCTCGTCGCTGGGGGACAGGTGCCGGTGTCCTGAGCAGGTGGTGACAGCAGCGCGCTATGGGGGACAGGTGCCGGTGTCACCGCTCGCTCGGGACCCCGGCACCTGAAATATTTACCTGTCCTCTCTGCACCGCTGCGCTGCTCCCTCGGTCTGACTCCTCTGGCTGTGAATGATCTGGCAGGGGCGGGGCGCACACTAACGACGTCATTGCGCCCTCTGGCTGAACATTCACAGCCAGAGGAGTCAGACCGAGGGAGCAGCGCATCGGTGGCACGGGGACAGGTAAATATCGCTATACTCACCCCTCCGCCGCACGTCCCTGCTGCCTCTCCTCTTCTCCCGGCACTCTCCGCAGCGCTTCAGTCCTGCAGCGGTCACGTGCTACCGCTCATTAAAGTCATGAATATGTGCATATTCATGACTTTATTGAGCGGTGCCATGTGACTGCTGCAGGAAGGAGTCGGAGATTGTGGGAGAAGCAGGGGGGCTGCAGAGACCGCGCCGGCCGAGGGGTGAGTATGATCCGACACCCCCGCTCCCCCTCCCCCGCCGACACCCTATATGACCCGCGTATAAGCCGAGAGGGGGACTTTCAGCCCTAAAAAATGGGCTGAAAATCTCAGCTTATACATGGGTATATACGGTACTTAACAAAAAAGTGTGAAACAACTGAAATTATGTCTTATATTCTAGGTTCTTCAAAGTAGCCAACTTTTGCTTTGATGACTGCTTTGCACACTCTTGGCATTCTCTTGATAAGCTTCAAGAGGTAGTCACCGGAAATGGTTTTCACTTCACAGGTGTGCCCTGTCAGGTTTAATAAGTGGGATTTCTGGTCTTATAAATGGGGTTGGGACCATCAGTTGTGTTGTGCAGAAGTCTGGTGGATACACAGCTGATAGTCCAACTGAATAGACTGTTAGAATTTGTATTATGGCAAGAAAAAAGCAGCTATGTAAAGAAAAATGAGTAGCCATCATTACTATAAGAAATGAAGGTCAGTCAGTCCGAAAAATTGGGAAAACTTTGAAAGTGTCCCCAAGTGCAGTTGCAAAAACTATCAAGTGCTACAAAGAAACTGGCTCACATGAGGACCACCCCAGGAAAGGAAGACCAAGAGTCACATCTGCTTCTGAGGATAAGGTTATTTGAGTCACCAGCCTCAGAAATCGCAGGTTTACAGCAGCTCAGATTAGAGACCAGGTCAATGCCACACAGAGTTCTAGCAGCAGACACATCTCTACAACAACTGTTAAGAGGAGACTTTGTGCAGCAGGCCTTAATGGTAAAATAGCTGCTAGGAAACCACTGCTAAGGACAGGCAACAAGCAGAAGAAACTTGTTTGGGCTAAAGAACACAAGGAATGGACATTAGACCAGTGGAAATCTTTGCTTTGGCCTGATGAGTCCAAATTTGAGATCTTTGGTTCCAACCACCGTGTCTTTGTGTGACGCAGAAAAGGTGAACGGATGGACTCTACATGCCTGGTTCCCACCGTGAAGCATGGAGGAGGAGGAGTGGTGGTGTGTGGGTGCTTTGCTGGTGACACGTTGGGGATTTATTCAAAATTGAAGGCATACTGAACCAGCATGGCTACCACAGCATCTTGCAGCAGCACGCTTTTCCATCCGGTTTGCGTTTAGTTGGACCATCATTTATTTTTAACAGGACAGTGACCCCAAACACACCTCCAGGCTGTGTAAGCCAAGAAGGAGAGTGATGGGGTGCTACGCCAGATGACCTGGTCTCCACAGTCACCAGACCTGAACCCAATCGAGATGGTTTGGGGTGAGCTGGAACGCAGAGTGAAGGCAAAAGGGCCAACAAGTGCTAAGCATCTCTGGGAACTCCTTCAAGATTGTTGGAAGACCATTTCCGGTGACTACCTCTTGAAGCTCATCAAGAGAATGCCAAGAGTGTGCAAAGCAGTCATCAAAGCAAAAGTGGCTACTTTGAAGAACCTAGAATATAAGACATATTTTCAGTTGTTTCACACTTTTTTGTTAAGTATATAATTCCACATGTGTTAATTCATAGTTTTGATGCCTTCAGTGTGAATGTACAATTTTCATAGTCATGAAAATACAGAAAAATCTTTGAATGAGAAGGTGGTCCAAACTTTTGGTCTGCACTGTATAATTATACAAACTAAACAGCTGATCATAGGGAACACATATAATTCATAAAATTTTGAGCCAAATATACATTAAAATAAATCAATATACCATTTGTGAGAGACAGAACAATAATCTCTATTTAATAATAATCTTTTTTTTCTAGCGCCAACATATTCTGCAGCGCTTTACAATTTAACAGTTCATATACAAGTCTTAAGTAACAACGTTAAAGATAATACAATAATAAAGCAAAGCTAATGATGGCCCTGCCCATAAGAGCTTACAATCTACAAATAATCTAAAAATAAAAACTAGAAAATCAAATTGTATGATTTTTACATAGTTAATTTGCATTTTATTGCATGAAATGAGTATTTTATACAATAGATAAGCAGGATTTAACCATTTTATGCCCTAGGATGGTTTGCATGTTAATGACCAGGCCAATTTTTACAATTCTGACCACTACCCATTTATGAGGTAATAACTCTGGAACGCTTTAATGGATAACGGTGATTCTGAGATTGTTTTTTTCCTTACATTTGTACTTAATGATAGTGCTAAAATTCTTTGATATTATTTGTGTTTATTTGGGAAAAAAAACGGAAATTTGGCAAAAATTTTGAAAATTTTGCAATTTTATAACTTTGAATTTTCATGCCCTTAAATCACAGAGATATGAGACACAAAATACTTAATAGTTAACATTTCCCACATGTCTACTTTAAATCAGCACAATTTTGAAACCAAATTTTTTTTTGTTAGGAAGTTTTAAGGGTTAAAATTTGACCAGCGATTTTCTCATTTTTACAACACCATTTTTTTTAGGGACCACATCACATTTGAAGTCACTTTGAAGGGTCTATATGATGGAAGATACCCAAAAGTGACACCATTCTAAACACTCCACCCCTCAAGGTGCTCAAAACCACATTCAAGAAGTGTATTAATTCTTCAGGTGCTTCACAGGAATTCATTGAAAAAAAATGAACATTTAACTTTTTTCACAGAAAATTTACTTTAGATCCAAATATTTTTATTTTAACAAGGGTAACAGGAAAAAATGGGCCACAAAGTTTGTTGTGCAATTTCTCTTGAGTACACCGATACCCCATTTGAGGAAGAAAACTGTTTGGGCACATGGCAGAGCTTGGAAGGTAAGGAGCGCCATTTGACTTTTTGAATGCAAAATTTGCTGCAACAATTGGTGAACGCTATGTCGCGCTTGGAGAGCTTCTGATGTGCCAAAACAGTGAAAATCCCCTACAAGTGACACCATTTTGGAAACTAGACCCCTCCGGGAACTGATGTAGATGTGTGGTGAGCACATTGAACCCTCAGGTGCCTCAAAGAAGTTTATAACGTTGAGCCGTAAAAATAAAAAAATCTAATTTTCCGCACAAATATGTTTTTAGCACAAAATATTGCATTTTCATAAGGGTAACAGGAAAAACTTCACTATACAATTTGTTGTGCAATTTCTCCTGATTACACCAATACCCCATATGAGGGATAAAACTACTCTTTGGGTGCATGGCAGAGCTCGGAAGGAAAGGCGTGCCATTTGACATTTTGAATGTAAAATTTCCAGGAATCATTAGCTCACATCATGTCCCATTTGGAGACCCCCCACAAGTGACCCTATTTTGTAAAATAGACCCCTCAAGGAATGTATTTAGATGCATGTTAAGCACCTTGAACCCCCAGGTGCTTCACATAAGTTTATAACATTGAGTCGTGAAAATAATAAAATCACATTTTCCTCACAAAAATGTTGTTTTAGCCCCAAGTTTTTAAATTTTTCAAAGCGCTAATAGGACTTTTTTTGCACAAAAAAACGGAGGTCCATTTTTTCCTCAGTGCGCCAATACCCTACATGTAATTGGGAAATATTTTTCAGGCACAGTGCAAAGCTCAGAAGGAAAAGAGCTCCAGATTTTACTTTTATGGTTTGCAGGTACCATGTCCCACTGGTAGAGCCCATGAGGTGCCAGAACAGCGGAACCCCCATAAGTGACCCCATTTTACAAACTACACTTGTCAATGAATTAATCTAGGGGTGCAATGATCATATTGAAACCACTGGTGTGTCACAGAAGTTTATACCATTGAGCAGTGAAGAAAAATAACTACATTTTTACCATCAAAATTTAGTTTTAGCTCCAGATTTTACATTTTCACACAAGGAGTGGGTAAAAATGGCCCCAAAATTTGTCCCACAATTTCTACTGAATGTAGCAATACCCCATATGTTGCTGTACAGTACTACTTAGCCATACAGAGAGACTCGTGGGGGGAACGGATCGCTATTTTCCTTCTGGAGAGCAGATTTTCCTAGATGAGTTTGCGGACTCCATATACAGAGCCCTTAATTGCTAGAAGAGCAGAATCCCCTCTCAAGTGACCCCATTTTGGAAATTATACCCCTTTGGGAACATATCTACAGGTGTAGTGCTGATTTTGACTCCATGTGTATTTTCCAGAAACAAGCACCAATGAATGTTGCCAAGTTAAAATTGCAAACTGCCGCTCTAGTGACCAGTGTCCAGTACGCTGTAGTCACCAGTACATTATGCCCAGCCCCGTGCTTCTGGTGGTATGCACCCGTAAGTTAGGTGGGCTCTCATTGCTTCAGAAATGCGCTGTACAATGTGGGGCTCAGAAGGGAGGGGCATTTGGATTTGAGAGCACAGAATTTCGTGAATTTCTTTTGGTGGGCGATGAGCCATTTGCTTTTCCAGAGCCTTTGTACTACCAGTAACATGGAAGCCCCCTATATTTCCATTAACAGATAACGGTTCTGAGTGAGGACTTTTTTTTTTGTGGATTGAGTTGAAGCTTTTATTGCTAACATTTTACATAGCGCTTGGGATCACATTTATCTAGCGCTCTCCGCTGAGCACTTACTTTGGAATGACATGATTCAGATGAAACTCCCGAGGGATCCATTCACTATAATGAGGCAGCAGAGTTACTCTGGACTCCGTCTGGCCTCAGTTCAGCGGTGTTCTTCTTTTCAGAAGTCCAAAAACTGTGGCCGATGGCACTTTTACTCACACCTAAAAGACAGACATCGTTGGATCACAGATCAGACGGCGTCCACAGTACCTCCATCTGCCTCATTATAGGGAATCTTCCACCACAGGCTCTGCCTGAATCACATATTTCAGAGATTTACATGGAAACCCCGGTCTAAGCGCTCAATGCAAAGCGCAGGACAATTGTGAGCCGAGCCTTACTGCGATCTTTGGGAAGCAGAATGAAAAAATGAACAGTAGGTGAAGCATTGGTTTTATTTATTTATTTATTCTTCGGGTCAATGCGATTACAGCAATACCAGATTTATATTGGGTTTTTATGTTTGGTTACTGTCAAGACTAAAAGATGCTTTTTATTGCAAAATATAGTCTTTGCATCACCACATTTTGAGGGCTATAATATCCCCATATTTTGGCCCACAGAGACATGTGATGGCTTGTTTTTTGCAGGACAAGTTGATGTTTTTATTGGTACCATTTTCGGGCACATGACATTTTTTGATCGCTTTCTATTCCAATTTTTGTGAGGCAGAGCGAAAAAAACCCAGCAATTTAGGAATTTCTTTTGGGGGCGGTTATGCCGTTCTGTGTGTGGTAAAATTGACAATGCATTTTTATTTTCCGGGTCAGTACGATTATAGGGATACCTAATTTTTTATATTTTTCTGTTTTGGTGCTTTTATACAATAAAAACTATTTTATAGAAAAAATAGTTATTTTTGCATCACTTTATTGTGAGAGCTATAACTTTTTTATTTTTCCGCTGATGGAGCTGTATGGTGGCTCGTTTTTTGTTTTTTTCATTCAAATATTTATTTAGAGTTATAATATCTTTTGATTTTTTTCGTATTATTATTCTTGATTTTTTAAAAAATATTTTTACAATTATTTAATTTTTTTTTACTTTTTTCTAACTTTTTTACTTTGTCCCAATTTCGGACTATCATTTTTTGCTGGCTTCTGCAGCATGGAGATAAAGCAGCATCTCCATGCTGCAGAAACTGTCAGCTCTGCCCTGACAGACAAACTTGCTCTTCATGCACTGGGCATGATCAGCAAGTTTGCTATGTCTGGTGACCCAGATGTCGTCACGCCATGGTGTTATGAGCTCGGTTGCAGCAACTTTATTAATAATGGATTGCAACCGAACCGGAGTCCGCGATGCAGTAAGAAGTGCGTGCAACTAACGCCAGGCGCGCGTGCTACCAGCCGGCATGAGACCGGACTGAGCAACTCTCTGTTCAGCTTGGCAGGCAATGCCCAGGTTACGCGCCCCACAGTCTGCTCAGGGTGTATAGCTACCCTATATTTGTAGCAAGACTGCGCCACATTGGCTACAGGTTACGCGCCCCGCAGTCTGCTCAGGGTGTATAGCTACCCTATATTCGTAGCAAGACTGCGCCACATTGGCTACCTGCCTGGCATAAGCTAAACCTGCCTGAAGGACCTGTACTAATTTGCCGAGCGTACTCTGGCATCAACAGGTCCCGGAGAGCAAAACTAAAGAGCACGTGGAGCCCAGATTCTGGTACGTTCACACATGAGCACTGTCCTATTTTAGTATGATCTGACCGCGCCGTGGACAGACAAGCTATTTAAGGG
Source organism: Oophaga sylvatica (assembly GCA_033576555.1). NCBI lineage: Eukaryota > Metazoa > Chordata > Amphibia > Anura > Dendrobatidae > Oophaga > Oophaga sylvatica. The sequence goes on along the minus strand of JARQOD010000002.1, from coordinate 530,420,289 downwards.
CTAAGCTCCGCCCCAGCCATCTCATTAATCGCACCACTGATGACGTCACTCGTGACCAATCAGGCGGTGCCAGGTCACCAGATCAGCTGACATCAAATCACCAATCACGGTCCGCCACATCACGGGCATGCTCAGTGCAGGAAATCCTGGACTTAGGCTGTGGCAGCCCTGTTCCTTTCTGCAACCTATGCTTATAGCTACTAGGAACAAAGACCCTTGCAACAGCTTGTACTCTCTTGTACTGGCTAGGCATTGGGATCGACGGTGAAGCTATGCAGCATCTGCCCTGGATGGGGGGACCACTGCTGCCTCAGATCCAGCCAACGCCTAACACATGGGGTCTCCAATCCAAATGCAGTGGGGCTGTCAACCCTCTGCTGGCTTCCAGAATGCTGCAATTGTGTTTGATCGCAGTATTTTGGGGGATAAAGTGGCTGGAGCGGTCCGTGACCGCTCCTGGCACTTAGTGCCGGGTTCAGAATCAGCTGACACCTGGCATCGATCGCCCGTTCACCCCCCGTGTGCGCAGCAATCGCTCAGACGTAATATTCCGTCCCTGGTCAAATAGGCACAGGGACGGAATATTATGTCTGATGTCAGAAAGGGATTAATATTTAATCCAGAAACCTTTGTTTACAATTACAGAGGTCAGACATTTCCTGTAGTTTCCTGCAGCATTTTAATATATGATGGCGTAGTGTGTTACTTACGATAATGTTTGAGCCTGTGGTCCCACTTCTCTTCAGGTCATTGACAAGTTTCTCCCATTTAGTTCTGGCTGATTCCTGCCTTCTCAAATCATTCGTACCCCAGTGAGATCTTGCAAGAGCCCTAGACTAAGAAGATTGACATCATTCTTTCTCATTTTCTTAAATTGTGCAACAGTTGTGCCTTCTCCCCAAAGCTGCTGCGATTGTCCTTATCCCATTCAGCCTTTCAGTCTACAATTGTCCCTGGTTCTAAAGTACTGCACACTAACAATCCCGCTAGCGATCACGATAACGACGCATACAATGCATCGCTAGCGGGATTGTTTCTATATCGCTAATGCGCCACATTTAGCGATATAGTTAACGACGCTATCGCCGTTAACGATTCTTACGACTTTAGCGTACAAAAGTACCGCTAAATCGCTAAGAAAAGTGCCACACTAGCGATATATACTTACCGCGGAGCGCCGACGAGAAAATAGGTCCGGAACGATCAGCACGACGATCACAGCAGGAAGCTCGTCGCTGGCAGCTGCCGCACTGAAAACATTGCTAAGGATCGCTAAATAGTGACGTTTTTAGCGATCCCGTTAGCGATATTGTTCAGTGTGGCATACCCTTTAGACAGCTCTTTGGCCATGGTGGAGAGGTTGGGGTGTGATTGAGTGTGTGGATAGGTGTCTTTTATACAGGTAACGAGTTCAAACATATGCAAAAATACAAGTAATTAGTGCAGAGTAAGAGGGCTTCTTAAAGAAAAACTAACAAGTCTGTGAGAGCCAAAATTCTTGCTGGTTGATAGGTGATCAAAAAGGTTACTTCATGCAATAACATGTAATTTAATAATTAAAAAATTATACAATAGGACTTTCTGTTTTTATTTTTAGATTTTGTGGCAAAACTTGCAAAATTTGCAGTGTATCAAATACTTATTTTCCCCACTGTAGAAAGCTTTCAAACAATATTTCTTGTGTTAAAACCACTTTATATATGTTACAGGCCAAATATGTCATCAGTGCCATTCCACCCGCTCTTTGTCTTAAAATTCATTTTAACCCTGGTTTGCCTCCGCTAAGGAATCAGCTAATTAACCGTGTTCCTATGGGCTCTGTAATAAAGTGCATGGTTTATTATAAGGAGGCCTTCTGGAGAAAAAAAGGTATGGACTCTTAGACATTGTTGACTGCTTTAATTGGTCTATATGCAAATATTTATACAGTATGTACATTAAAATTTTACAATTAATGCCCTATGATTACATTCATTCTAAATTGGCACATTATTATTGACCAAGCCATGGATAACGGTTAGATTTAAATTATTTTATTTCAAAGACTAAAGCCACCGTCACAGCGATCTCGCTAGCGAGATCGCTGCTGAATCACTAGTTTTGTGACGCAGCAGCGATCTCCCCAGCGATATCGCTGTGTGTGACATTCAGCGACGATCAGCCCCTCTGCTGGGTATCGCTGATCATCGCTGAATGTCCTGGACATTTTTTTTGTCGTTGGTCTCCCGCTGGCCAGCACGCATCGCTGCGTGTGGCAGACAGGAGACCAGCGATCAGCTGGTAACCAAGGTACACATCGGGTTTCCAGGTGCTGCGCGATGCCTAGAAACCCGATGTGTACGTTGGATACCAGCGCGCTGCTGCAGGGGAGCTGGTAACCAAGGTACACATCGGGTTTCCAGGCACCGCGAAGCGCCTGGAAACCCGATGTGTACCTTGGTTACCAGCTCCCTGCATCAGCGGGCTGGTATCCAACGTACACTGCGGGTACCTAAGCGACGTTACCCGCAGTGTCGCTGCCCCGATCGCTGCCTGAGCTGCCTGTTTGGCAGCTCAGGCAGTGATCATGTAGCGACACACCAGCGATCCTGACAAGTGCATATCGTTGTCGGTATTGCTGGTGTATTGCTAAGTGTGACGGGGCCCTAAGACATAAAATAACTTGGATTGTAGTCAAAGATTTCATCTAAAGATACTTAAAAGACCAATTTACCACTCAGAAAACACTGCTTAATCCATTTTCTATCAGTTGTAGACATTTAAAAATGTAATTACTAGAGCTGGTTGTGATCTGTAGGGCGCCATCCTAGGGCCACAACAGTAGTGACTGCTAGATGTGAGCCCTGAGAACCTTCCTACTAAGATCAGCATGTCATGCATGTGACATAGCACCAGGTCATCTAATCAAAAGAAGAGCCACAGATACAGTGCCTTGCGAAAGTATTCGGCCCCCTGGAACTTTTCAACCTTTTCCCACATCTCATGCTTTGACATAAACATACCAAATGTAAATTTTTGGTGAAGAATCAACAAGTGGGACACAATTGTGAAGTTGAACGAAATTTATTTGTTATTTAAAATTTTTGTGGAAATACAAAAACCGAAAAGTGAGACTTGCAATATTATTCGGCCTCTTTAACTTAATACTTTGTTGCGCCACCTTTTGCTGCGATTACATCTGCAAGTCGCTTTGGGTATACTTAATACAAAGTATTAAGTTAAAGAGGCCGAATAATATTGCACGCTCCACTTCTCAGTTTTTGTATTTCCACAAAAATTTAAAATAACAAATACATTTCATTCAACTTCACAATTGTGTCCCACTTGTTGTTGGTTCTTCACCAAAAATTTACATTTGGTATCTTTATGTTTGAAGCATGATATATGGAAAAAGGTTGAAAAGTTCCAGGGGGCCGAATACTTTCGCAATGCACTGTAAATGGCCAGAGATTACAAAGCCAATGGATTGGAGCATTCAAATTATTTCACACCAGCTCTAATAATTATAAGTTAGTAATTATTCTATGTTTTTTAATTCATTAGATTATTGTGGGAGCATGATTATTGAAGATGAAGAAGCACCAATTGGTCTAACCCTGGATGATACAAAACCTGATGGCACAGTGCCAGCTATCATGGGGTAATATGTCTTCTGTAAATAAAAAAATCAATTTCATCCTTCAGTGTGGATATCTCTGTGTCTGATTTAATCTTATACTATTATAATACAAATATATATATTAATGAGGTTTTACTCGTAGTTTAACCCCTTCCCAATGCGGACAATTTTACCACATAAATGTACCGGAAAACGTTAAATAAAACTCCAAGTGTAGTGAAAATGTGAAAAAAACAGAATTCTGACATTGATTTTTGGAAATTGTTTTTATGGCAAGAGTGAGAGAGAGAGGGAGAAAGGAAGAGAGAGGGGGAAAGAGAGGGAGAAAGTGAGAAGGACAACGGGAGAGAGAGGAAGAGATTTTCCAGCTCCAAATATGGGGTTCGGGATCAGGTTCAAGTATGGATACAGTTCTGGTGCCTTAACCAAACACTGGACAGAAGTTTGGTTGGGTACCAGAACCTGAATTTCCAAGGGTCCGCTGATCCCTACTCGTAACGATTTCATTTTATTGGTCGACGGTGCTGTGTGAGGGCTTATTTTTTGCAGAGCCAGACAATGTTTTTATTGATAGTATGTAATGAGATAGATAAGAGAGACTGAGTAACTGTAGTGAACACCCACATCTGCTGGACCAAACTGAAAGTGAAAGTAAAAGACGGATTTTGGTAAGAACTTACCTGTAAAATCCTTTTCAGCGAAGAAGGAAGGGAGACACACTAGTCATTACTAGTGGGTAGGCGGAGCCCACACAGGATAGAACACCTCAGATTAAAAAGAGTGTTGACCGGCCCCTCCAGCTTTGGCTCCTCCTACTCCAGCTCTCCAGTCCGTACACAAGCTAAGGAAGAGCAAATATCACCAGCATAGCAACATAACCCCTTCTGAAGGACTTCAGAGAAAAAAAAACAAGAAGACAGGTTATGCATATAGCCGAAAAAACCACACAGTCCCAGGTACTACTCACTGAACCTGACCACTGCGATGAGCTGGCAATGCTGGAAAAGAGCCTTAGCGCGCCGACCTCAGCCCAGATAATCGCTATCAGAAAAGGGTCACGCCGCATCTGAAAACACAACAACACACTTCTGCCATGGGAGGGATGTGTGTCTCCCTTCCTTCTTCGCTGAAAAGGATTTTACAGGTAAGTTCTTACAAAAATCCGTCTTTCAGCAGCAGATGAAGGAAGGGAGACACACTAGTCATTACTAGTGGAACGTCCCAAAGCAGTCCAAAAATAAGGGTGGGCAAAAAAACCAACAGAGGCAGATACCCAACAACCTAAATAAATGCGCAACTAGCGCTAAATACAAGTTCACAAGAACTTTAAACTACAGCCGCCTGCAGGACCCTACGTCCTAAGGCCGCATCAGCGGAAGCACTGACGTCCACCTTATAAAATTTCGTAAATGTTTGGACGGAGCGCCAGGTCGCCGCCCGGCAGAGCTGAGTTGCCGAGGCCCCTTGATGAAAAGCCCACGATGAACCCACAGCCCTCGTGGAGTGAGCTCGAATCTTAATCGGGCAAGGTTCGCCCTTAAGTCGGTAAGCCTCTAAAATGGGCGACCGAATCCAACGAGCTATAGAATCCTTGGAAGCTCGTTGACCACGTCGACGACCTGCTGGGATCACAAACAGGGAATCCGACTTCCGAAAACTTTGAGTAATAGACAAATAGAACTTCAAAGCCCGCACCAAATCCAATGTGTGCAAGGCCCGTTCCTTCGCATTCCTTGGCTCCGGATAAAGCGAGGGCAACACAATATCCTGGTTAACATGAAACTGTGACACCACTTTAGGTAGAAAATCGCCCCGTGTGCGAAGCACACTATGCGATCTGGGTGAAACTCCAGAAAAGGAGGCGAGCAAGAAAGAGCCGCCAACTCAGAAACCCTTCTCAAAGAAGTGACCGCCACTAGGAAGGCAACCTTCCAAGAGAGTAAGGAAAGATTAACAGAGTCCATAGGCTCAAAAGGCCCATGTTGAAGAGCCTCCAAGACAAGATTGAGCCGCCAAGGAGACACAAGCGCCTTCCGCGGTGGAAATTGACGGGTTACCCCGCGAAAAAAGGAACGTACGTCCCTACGCGAGGCGATAGCCTTCTGAAACAGCAAGGACAGAGCAGAAACCTGTCCTTTCAGAGTGCTAACTGCCAAACCCTTGTCCAGCCCGTACTGCAAAAAGGCCAACAAATTGGGAATGGAAAAAATCCTCGGGTTCCTAGAAGAACCCGAACACCACGAAAAGAAGGCTTCCCAAGTCTTGTGATAAATCCTAGTAGTAGCCGGACCTCTGGCAGCTCGCAGAGTGGCAATGACTTCGGCTGAAAAACCTTGACAGGTCAAGATTTCGGTCTCAAGAGCCACGCCGTCAAACGCAGAGACTTCAGGTCCGGGTGACGAACGGGCCCTTGGGTTAACAGGTCCGGGCGAAGAGGGAGTGGAAGTGGAGGCGCTGCCAAAAGCGACACCAGTGTCGAGAACCACGTCCTCCTTGGCCAATCTGGGGCTATCAACATAGCCGGGACTCTCTCCAGTCTGATCTGACGCAACACCAGAGGAAGTAAGGATATCGGCGGGAACACATAGATCAGCTCGAATTGGTCCCAAGGAGCCACCAGAGCATCCACCGCCACAGCCTTCGGGTCCTTGTACCTGGACATGAACGTCGGTAACTTGGCATTGAACCTGGATGCCATCAAATCCACTTGGGGAGTTCCCCAACGGGAGCACAGCAGTGCAAAAATTTCCAGATGAAGACTCCATTCTCTGGGATCCATCTTTTCGCGACTGAGGAAGTCCGCTATGATATTCTGAACTCCTGGAATGTGAATCGCAGAGATGGCTGGCACTCTGGCCTCGGCCCATACCAGAATTCGAGACACTTCCATCATGAGCCTGCAGCTCCTCGTCCCACCTTGATGGTTGATATACGCGACCGCCGTCGCGTTGTCTGTCTGCACTCGGACTGGTAAAAGGGACCGTCCAGTGTTAGAGGCAAAGGAAAATTGCCCTCAATTCCAGGATGTTGATCGGCAAGACAGACTCTTTCAACGACCATACTCCCTGAATCCAGAGATCGTTCCAGACACCCCCCCAGCCCGTCAGGCTGGCATCGGTTGTTATGATCGACCACTTCAGAGGAAGGAAGGACTTCCCCAGGGATAACGCCGGACGTAACCACCATTCTAGAGACTCTCTCACCCTGTGGGAGATGATGACACTGCAATCCAGTGAAAACTGCGATCGATCCCAATGGTTCAAGATGAACATTTGGAGAGCCCTGGAATGAAATTGGGCAAACGGAACTGCTTCCATTGACGCCACCATCAAACCCAGAAGGCGCATACACCCTCGAAGGGACATTGCTGTCGCAGACTTCATAACCTGTACATGACGAAGAAGACTCGCTTGCTTGTCTGGAGGCAGAGACACCACTGCTCGTACCGTGTAGAAATGCATTCCCAAAAACAGGATTGACTGCGACGGTTCCAGAGACGACTTCTCCCAATTGACCAGCCACCCGAAGTCCTCCAGGAGCTGAAGGGATAGATTGCGAGTCGTCACCGCCTCCTCCTTTGAGGACGCCACAATCAAAAGGTGGTCCAGATAGGGAAGAATCGTAACCCCCTGTCTTCGCAGAATCGCCATGAGAGGAGCCAGAATTTTTGTAAAAACTCTGGGTGCTGAGGCCAACCCGAATGGCAGGGCCACAAACTGGTAATGGTCCTGGCCTATGGCAAAACGAAGGAAGCGTTGGTGGGCCCTTCCGATGGGGACATGCAAATAAGTGTCGCGAATGTCGATTGACACCAAAAAATCGCTCTGCGACAAGGCCGCCACAACGGAGCGAGGTGACTCCATGCGGAATTTCCGGGAGCGGACATCAGAATGGGGCGAAATTTGTCCTCCTTTTTGGGGACCACAAAGAGGTTGGAATAAAACCCTCTTCCCTGGTCCTCCGGTGGAACTGGTACCACCACACCCTTCTGCAGAAGGGAATCGACCTCCCTCAGTAGAGCGGCAAATAGCTCGGGCTCTGACGGAATGCGGGATTGGCAAAAACTGTCTGGGGGTCGAGAAAGAAACTCTATGAAGTAGCCTGCCGACACAACCCGCGTCACCCAGGCGTCCGACACGTGGGAAGCCCAAATCGGTTCGAATTGGAGCAGGAGACCTCCCACTCGAGAGCCCTCGAGTGAGGCCCTGGCGTCAGTCCGCCTTAGCGGGCTTTTTGTCAGCTTCCCGCTTGTCTTGGCGGAAGCTCTGTTTCCAGGGAGTGCGGGATTTCTGAGCGTTCTTTTTTCCCGAAAAAGAGGGACACCCCGATCCCCAAGAGGGCTGACCGAACCGTCCCCTGGACTGAAAGGACCGCCGACTAGTACCGGCACTATGCCTGCCAGACGCAGAAGTCACAGCTCTTTGCTGCGATAAAGCCGTTTCTTTTGCCTTTGCCTTGGCAATCAGCTCAGTGAGGTCAGATCCAAATAGCTGACCACCCTTGTAAGCTAAAGAAAGCAAACCTTGCTTGGAAACCGCGTCTCCGGTCCACTGTCTAAGCCACAGTGCTCTTCTGACTGTGACCGCCGAGGATTGCGCCCTGGACAGCAGTGACGCAGCATCCAAACCTGCATCACTGCCATATCGGGCTGCATCCTCCAACAACTTGAAAAGCTCATCTACTTCGGATAGTGGGGATCCAACTTGCCACGCCGTCCGTAGACGGTCTAACCAGCTCAGGGAAGCTTTACAAGCACACATGGATCCTAGCACTGCTTTGAATCCATGACCCGCGGCCTCGTAGATGGATTTTGCTGCCATCTCCGTTTTTCTGTCCAGCAGATCCTGCAGACTCGCCTTCCCTTTAACAGGAAGTAGTGAGGATTTGCTAAGCTGGGATAAAGGGACATCCACTTCAGGAGAAGGAATCCAATTATCAATCAACTCCGTCGTACACGGATACAGCGTCTCAAAAAACCGTGTCCCCTGAAAACGTTTATCTGGACACAGGCGTTCCTTCTCCACTGCCCCATTAAGCTCATCCAGAGATTGTAAGGCTGATCGCGACCTATGCGACTCCTGAATTCATCCGGGCCGACTTACCAGGACGTCTAGTTACCTCCTCCGGTAACTGTAACGCCTCCCTCATGGCTCCAATAAAAGCCTCTGTACGGCCCAAAAGAGAGGCAGAGTGTCCCTGCCGATCCTCCTTATCCGAATCGGACATCTCCCCATCCGAGCTAGAAGGGGAACCCTCCATGCCCGAAATCTCCGAGTCGCTACGCGGGGAAGATGGTACCGGCCTGTGTCGCTTCCTACCATGAGAGGATCTAGCTGACACCCAATAACCTAGAAGGTCAGAAAAGCCATTAATAGAACGAGCGAGGGCCTCCATTTTGACATCACTGACACCTCCGACCGCTGCGCTTGACGCCGTCGAGGTCTGCGTGTCAGATACGCGAGACTGATCCTGTAGCGGATCTGGGAGACGGTCCGCACCTCCTGGACCCTGATCTGACATGCCCTCACACAGTATATGGCAGGTCAAAACCTGTCAGCAACTAGAACAGTGTGGTTTTCAAAGGCAAAACGAACGCTGAAGGGTTAAAGCTCTTAAAGAGAGAGCTACCCCAGCTGTCTCCCAATAAAGGGTTAACCGCCAAAGAAGGGGTTAATGTCGCAGACTCCCCACAACCCTTGTTTAATGAAAAGGGTGTGCGAGCCCCAGGTGCCTCTTATGAGGTAACAGCTGCAGGATAGTGCTTCAAAGGTATGCCACACTAAACAAGAACGCCAACGAGATCGCTAACATATTGCGCTGAATTGTACATCGCAATGACCGCCAAAGTCGCTAAGGAGATCGCTAACCACTTATGCGTCGTCAATGAGATCGCCCACTGTGGCAGCTACTAGCGACATTAAAACGATCACAAAAAACGATCGCAAAATTAAGCGTAGCTATCGTGATCGTAGCGGGAGCGTTCCGTGTGACAGTACCTCCTGCGCTGTGGGGGTGAGGGGGTCAAGCTTCTGCCTTGACAGGTATAAGCGACTCACCCAGCTGGCCGCGGTGTAGTGTCTTCCTTTCGGTCGGTCGGGGAGAGCGGAGAGTGAGGAGCCCGAGGAGGCCTTCAGTAATGGCTGCCGCGTAGAGGAGAGAGGCCGAAGAGAAAAGGCAGGGTAAAAGCGCGCGCTCAGAGCGCTTCCTGCCCGCAAAACAATGGGAAAGCGCAAAGCCACGCCCCCCGCCGTTTCAAAAAAAGTGCGCGACTCACTCCGCTCTCCGCTCCCGCTCCCAAGTCCTGCAGGCATCCACCTGCGGGCAAAAGTACACAATCACCACACATGACTACATGTAGCAGCGGCTGCCGCAGCGGCCGCTGAAGCACTCAAAACACATTAAAATGTGGAGTACTCACCCCGCTGAGCGCCACAGGGACCCCTCAGAGATTTGTGGCGCTGTGCCCGTAGCTTCCCCCCAGGGCGGGGAACGCAGTGACCCCAGAAGCGCGGTTTGCATCCCCGCCAGGGAAGCAATCCTCATCCCCCAGGGCCGGCAGGGTTCTGCAGGGACCACCTTAAAGGGTAATACAGATCCGCCAAGGGAGAGGTGGGGGTCCAGCAGCGCTGAGACCCCTGAGACCTCTAGACCACTGGCGGTCCAAGTCTCTGTCCGACTAAAATAAAAAAATTTTCTGAGGAGCTGCTCCAGCAGCGACTATCCTCTGTGACCTCAAATTTTAGACTGGAGAGCTGGAGTAGGAGGAGCCCAAGCTGGAGGGGCCGGTCAACACTCTTTTTAATCTGAGGTGTTCTATCCTGTGTGGGCTCCGCCTACCACTAGTAATGACTAGTGTGTCTCCCTTCCTTCATCTGCTGCTGAAAGAAAGAATTGTGTTAGCAGGAACCAAATTGTGCTGGGAAGTTTACAGGGAGAGTGAATTAAGCTGCTGAATCTAATCAGGGGACACAGGAGGGTCTTCCTGAATATAAAAGGACTTGCCAGGCTGAGAAGAGCAGTGGGCGCCAGAACCTGCACCAGGGCAGATTGCATGCTTGCAAGGTGGGCTTGCAGCCATCATAGACAGAGAAGAATCCTAGAGTGGTCAGAAAAGGCCTAAGTTGTGAGGAAGAACCGGCTCTATGCAGACTACGCTGATCAAGTACTGAAGACCAGAGCAACGTCGGTCAAGATCCGGAACCCAGACAACGCCAGTTAAGAGTCGAGGACCAGCCCCCACTTTACCAGATTGAGGAGACGCCCACCAGCTGTCAAGCACCGAAAATTTCAAAAAAATATACGACCGGAGACTCTCACCTTAGCTGGTGATCGGAGGACGCGAGTGAGCAGGGCCATTGCTTTCAGCACGACTGACGACAAAGAGCCCCAAAGTGTTATTAGACTCTGTCAGGGCCTGGAAAGCTGCAAGGGTGTCTTAGAGACTGTTCCTGCTAAATACAGCGTTTTGTCCCGTTCCCGGTTAGACCAAGGATGGACTGTAAACCCCGAGCTGATCTCGAGGACATGTCTCTCGTAATATACTAACCAATATATCTATCTAATATATACTTACCTTGTAATGTCTTGACTGAAGAGACCCTTGTGGTGTATAGCGGTGCTTCCCCGCCTCCCACCAATCCCATAACAACAAAACACAACAGGCCTGGATGGGTTGAACAGGTCGGTCACAGTTTATTTAAATTATAAGCAGGGAGGGGCAAATACGGTCCGGAACCGCCTCTCTGCTGAGAACCCCCGGCGCCGCCGGTGGGCGTAGACTATAAGCAGAGAGGGGCAAATACGATCCGCAACGGACTCTCTGCCAAGGACCCCCGGCGCCGCCGGTGGGCGGGCAGGCAGATGAGAGGTTACGAACCGTTGCCCCCCATACTACCGCTGTGACAATGCATACAACCATAAAACTTTGTAAGTGATGAGAATGGTATTTTTTTTTTTTTTTTTAACATTATATACAATAGCCATACGGCCAATCTTCGAATATACAGGGAAGGGAGGGTGGGACAAGACTTCCACTGATCAGCCGAGGGAGGAAGAGGAAGGGTCCAGCCCTCGCACGAGAATTTAACCCCTGAGGGTGTGGCCAGACTCCACTTCCCCCTCGTCCCTACTGGCCAGTGAAGTCCGGTATATGGCATCACCTGGGAGGGGAGTGATGGGAGAAGGGAAGCACAGCTCCCATTTCATTTTAAGTTATAGTCTATATGGGCTCCTCAGTCAGAATCTCGATCCCTATTCGGTGCCGTGCTTGCCAGACTGAAGAGACCCTTGTGGTGTATAGCGGTGCTTCCCCGCCTCCCACCAATCCCATAACAACAAAACACAACAGGCCTGGATGGGTTGAACAGGTCGGTCACAGTTTATTTAAATTATAAGCAGGGAGGGGCAAATACGGTCCGGAACCGCCTCTCTGCTGAGAACCCCCGGCGTCGCCGGTGGGCGTAGACTATAAGCAGAGAGGGGCAAATACGATCCGCAACGGACTCTCTGCCAAGGACCCCCGGCGCCGCCGGTGGGCGGGCAGGCAGATGAGAGGTTACGAACCGTTGCCCCCCCATACTACCGCCACGGAGGATCATGTGTATACCTACACAGGACTCCGACCCCCACACAACGACCTGTTCAAACCCCATCCTGTGAATTGTTTAATAATATAACGAGTCCAATATTGTTCAAGTGAACGCCGTCCAGTCTCGTAGGTTGGAATTGTCCTTTTGCAGTTCGTGGTGGTTAACCACAATGCCATGGTTTTCTCAAATTAAATTTGCCATTTTTTTGTTTATTTTCTTTCTTGATTTGTTGATGGCTTTCGGGTCTTTGGCTCCCCGCCAGACAGCGCGTGGTATTATGTCAGACCACACCACCACCATATCAGGGCCAGCAGGCAAAGTGTCGTATATCTGTCTACAGTCATGGCCAAAAGTTTTGAGAATGACACAAATATTAATTTTTACAAAGTCTACTGCTTTACTTTTTCTAATGGCAATTTGCATATACTCCAGAATGTTATAAAGAGTGATCAGCTTAACAGCAATTACTTGCAAAGTCAATATTTGGCTAGAAAATGAACTTTATCCCCCAAAACACATTTCAACATCATTGCAGCCCTGCCTTAAAAGGACCCGCTAACCTCATTTCAGTGATTGCTCCATTAACACAGGTGTGGGTGTTGATGAGGACATGGCTGGAGATCAATCTGTCATGATTAAGTAAGAATGACACCACTGGACACTTCAAAAGGAGGCTGGTGCTTGGCATCATTGTTTCTCTTCTGTTAACCATGGTTATCTCTAAAGAAACACGTGCAGTCATCATTGCAATGCACAAAAATGGCCTAACAGGGAAGAGTATCGCAGCTAGAAAGATTGCACCTCAGTCAACAATCTATCGCATCATCAAGAACTTCAAGGAGAGAGGTTCCATTGTTGCCAAAAAGGCTTCAGGGCGCCCAAGAAAGACCAGCAAGAGCCAGGACCGTCTCTTAAAAGTGTTTCAGCTGCGGGATCGGGCTACCAGCAGTGCAGAGCTTGCTCAGGAATCGCAACAGGCAGGTGTGAGTGCATCTGCACGCACTGTGAGGCGGAGACTCTTGGAGCAAGGCCTGGTCTCAAGGAGGGCAGAAAAGAAGCCACTTCTCTCCAGAAAAAACATCATGGACAGACTGATATTCTGCAAAAGGTACAGGCAGTGGACTGCTGAGGACTGGGGTAAAGTTATTTTCTCTGATGAATCCCCTTTTCGATTGTTTGGGACATCAGGAAAACGCCTCATTCGGAGAAGACAAGGTGAGCGCTACCACCAGTCTTGTCTCATGCCAACTGTTAAGCATCCTGAAACCATTCATGTGTGGGGTTGCTTCTCAGCCAAGGGAATCGGCTCTCTCACAGTCTTGCCTAAAAACACAGCCATGAATAAAGAATGGTACCAGAATGTCCTCCAAGAGCAACTTCTCCCAACCCTCCAAGAGCAGTTTGGCGATCAACAATGCCTTTTCCAGCATGATGGAGCACCTTGCCATAAAGCAAAGGTGATAACTAAATGGCTCAGGGAACAAAACATAGAGATTTTGGGTCCATGGCCTAGAAACTCCCCAGATCTTAATCCCATTGAGAACTTGTGGTCAATCATCAAGAGACGGGTGGACAAACAAAAACCTAAAAATTCTGACAAAATGAAAGCATTGATTATGCAAGAATGGACTGCTATCAGTCAGGATTTGGTCCAGAAGTTGATTGAGAGCATGCCAGGGAGAATTGCAGAGGTCCTGAAGAAGAAGGGTCAACACTGCAAATATTGACTTGCTGCATTAACTCATTCTAACTGTCAATATAAGCTTTTGTTACTCATATGTTTGCAATTATTATATTTCTGTCTGTGATAAAAACATCTGTCAAACACACATAAAAACCAGAGGGCAGCAGATCATGTGAAAATATAATATTTGTGTCATTCTCAAAACTTTTGGCCATGACTGTATATTGTTGCGTATAGCTCGGTATATATATATAAATTTTTTTTTTTCTTTTTTTTTTTTTTTCTTCCGCCAATTCATTTCCACAGGCGAGCAGTACCAATATCACCGACCCTTTGGCCGTCTTAACCACGTTGAAATATTTGCTGCCACCGCAGCCTCTGATGCTACTCCAGATAACCTCCAGTTCCACTTTTTTTTTTTTTTTTTATTATAATCCGGGCGTATGCTGGCCTTTTTGTACGCCCAATATACATAATAATCCGCAAGCACCCAAACTGTAGGTTTGTGGCCGCCTGTAAGAAACGAGAGGTGTTAGAGCAGATCTGGCCTTATATACTGTATCTTGCGAAACATGCGGATTTCCAGCGGCCTAATCTCTGGACTTCAGCTTCCGATACGCCGGCCCTGGCAGCTTCATAGGCTGCCCCTATTCTGAAGGGATGTGTCCCGAATTGTTTTGAGTTACCGCCGACTTCTTCCACGCAATGTTAAAGATTGTGTGAAAATGATGTTTGGTGAGCGGGGACCCGTCGGTGTATGATAGAAGAATCTACTGTCGTGTGTTATAAACGCAAAGCGCTTCGCTATTTTTACCGGGCATATCGGGCCGTCTAAAACCTTGAGCAAGACCCACGCACCTCTACCGGTGGGTTCGCATTTGGACTTCTGAACTCTAATTTGTAAAGCGTCGCTACATTTGACGACGCCCTTGTTGATCAACCCGCCCACCGATGTGGTTTTTTTTTTTTTTTTTTTTTTTTGACCGTGGCACTGGTTCGCCGACACGCAGCGCCCCGAAAATGCAAAGTGCCCCGAAAATGCAATTGCAAACACTGTAGATATTAGGGTCGCCTCGTACTGCGACTTGCAAACTGACGTCGAGATTATGATATTGCGCAACAGGCTTACAGACATGGAGCGACGACGTTCCTGACTAGGCTGGAGCCTCTTCCGGCCTTTAACGGCTAGCCTGATAAGGAAGTATTAAGTAACGTTGCCTCAACCTAGAAACTGGAAGAAAAAGGATTATTCCTGCTAGGTATCGCTGCGCTGACGTACCCAACGCTCCTCTATTCCTGAGTTGATTCAGGAGTTCTACTAAAACGTTGCCGCTGGGCCGAAAACGTGTATTTACTGGCCTTCCCCTGATTAAGGAGCGCCATTCCTCCCACGCCTTACCGTAGACCTACCAGGTAGCCGATGTCACTGAGGCTTGGAACAATTTGAAGGCCTGCTAATCAGAAGACAACAGGGAGTTAACAATCACATCTTCAGCGATAGACGTAAATCTGGCACGACACCAGACATGTCTAAGGCATAATAACGCTAAGCGGCGCCGCAGCGCGTGAATGGGCAGGAGAAGAGAACACTGTTCAAACTTCTTGCGGTTCCTGGGTGTTTGTTTAGACGTGATGTTAAGAGTTTTCCAAATGGGTACCCCAAGGCTGTATGGCTGTTACTATTGAGGGCTGCGGCCCCGGGTGGATATGGTCCATAAAACAAGCCAGTTGCATTTACACCATTGGTTTTTTGGAGATTGTGACAAAATATTATTCATATCTCAAACAACCCCTAGACCTAATTCCTTGCTCGGCGCTTCCTGCGCCATTACGCATGCATGTCCCTTGTAGGAATCTAAGAATGACTACCAGGCAAGTAAATCTGCTTTCAAGGAGCGGTTAAGTCTGATCTATATCCTGGCTGGGTAATGCCTTTTTGTTGACGACGATAGGTGGCGTGTAAAATCTGCCCATTGCGAATTGAGCTACCCTAGCGAGTGCGTCCACTGAAGGGTGACTTTCAGCTTTGAGGTAAGTTTCAAACGTTCTGCCGCTTTTTTGTAGTTTATCCGGCGGTAAACGAAAAACCGTTTTATTGGTATATATTTGAAATGCCGAGGAAAGGGAGCACGTTGTATGGTCCGATCGCTTTTCCGGGTGAAGGTGGATGAAGTGCTGGGCTATAGGTTTTTGAACTTCTGGAGGTTGCACGGGCCGATTGTTTTTCCGATGCTAGTGCATAAACGATTTTCAGAGATCAGAGCTTAAGTTTCTGGAAGTCTAGAAGGGTATTGGAGAGCTTGAAGTAGTGACATGTTATGGAGCAGCCCAACGGAAGGCTCATATAGGATTAAAAGTACTGGTTCACCGCAACGTTATGGATGTCTCTTCTGAGGGTGACGCGTCGTTAACTGAATCGCCTATTGGGAAGGAAGGTGATGTTTTAGATGGTATATATACAATTATTTTTATTTATTTTTTTTTTTTTTTTTTTTGAAGAATGCCTAGGAGAGTTTCTGAACTTACTCATCGGTAACGATTTACATGGGCCCGCCAACCTGCTTAGCTCTACCTTTTTGTGATATTCTGCTGTAGAAACTTGGAGGATTCCCGCGACGATTTTTTATTATTTCCCCCGGGGTTATAATTATTCTGTTTGATTTACTCCTTGAAGCACTTTCTCAGCTTAACTTCCACGATAGACGTACCTCTGGCGCGACACCAGGTGTTGTCTAAAGCATTTTTTTTTTTTTTTATATTTTCCATTCCGTAAACCAGCAGCTTAACCACTCAGCCATCAACTCAAACAGCAAAGACTGCATTTAAGACCATAATATACCTGCTGAGCCGCTTCTTTTTCAGGATAAAGGTATAGCCATGAAGTAAGTGCTCCGTTTGCTTGGTGGGTACGCCCTGATGCAGGGGTGTCCGCCAGCACAGCACTGGTCCACGAAAGGCTGCTGAGCAGCTTTATCTGAGCATCATTGCTCGTAGGCGAACATTTGTTACTTTAACTCCCCAGTCACAGAAGTGACCATATATCGATGTAATCATTGTTCCAGATTTTTTCTTTTGTCTCTAGGTCTATGTGTGCGCCAAGAGGGCTGATACCACAGTAAAACGCGTCCTTGTGTAGGCTCGCTGAATTAGATTTAGGTGTTGTTCTGGTGACGGATGACCCAGTAGGGTGATCCAGTTTTTTTGAATCGGCGCCCTGACAGCGGACGCCAGATCGCTGTCTCCAGTGGTGTGTTGTGCAACGTTAGGTTCATTTATCGTGCGTAACTCACCACTGTCGGTCGCAGGCGGGGCGTCCTGGGCGCTGGCGGCTCCGGCTGATGGAGATTCTCAGTCAGCGGTGGAAGTGCTGGCTTGTTGGCTGCTAATAAAGGGGTCATTAGGAGATGAGGCTTTGCCTCCCCGGGTGAGCTGAGCGCCACAGGGACCCCTCAGAGATTTGTGGCGCTGTGCCCGTAGCTTCCCCCCAGGGCGGGGAACGCAGTGACCCCAGAAGCGCGGTTTGCGTCCCCGCCAGGGAAGCAATCCTCATCCCCCAGGGCCGGCAGGGTTCTGCAGGGACCACCTTAAAGGGTAATACAGATCCGCCAAGGGAGAGGTGGGGGTCCAGCAGCGCTGAGACCCCTGAGACCTCTAGACCACTGGCGGTCCAAGTCTCTGTCCGACTAAAATAAAAAAATTTCTGAGGAGCTGCTCCAGCAGCGACTATCCTCTGTGACCTCAAATTTTAGACTGGAGAGCTGGAGTAGGAGGAGCCCAAGCTGGAGGGGCCGGTCAACACTCTTTTTAATCTGAGGTGTTCTATCCTGTGTGGGCTCCGCCTACCCACTAGTAATGACTAGTGTGTCTCCCTTCCTTCATCTGCTGCTGAAAGAAAGAATTGTGTTAGCAGGAACCAAATTGTGCTGGGAAGTTTACAGGGAGAGTGAATTAAGCTGCTGAATCTAATCAGGGGACACAGGAGGGTCTTCCTGAATATAAAAGGACTTGCCAGGCTGAGAAGAGCAGTGGGCGCCAGAACCTGCACCAGGGCAGATTGCATGCTTGCAAGGTGGGCTTGCAGCCATCATAGACAGAGAAGAATCCTAGAGTGGTCAGAAAAGGCCTAAGTTGTGAGGAAGAACCGCGCTCTATGCAGACTACGCTGATCAAGTACTGAAGACCAGAGCAACGTCGGTCAAGATCCGGAACCCAGACGACGCCAGTTAAGAGTCGAGGACCAGCCCCCACTTTACCAGATTGAGGAGACGCCCACCAGCTGTCAAGCACCGAAAATTTCAAAAAAATATACGACCGGAGACTCTCACCTTAGCTGGTGATCG
The DNA here is from genome assembly GCA_033576555.1 of Oophaga sylvatica. Lineage (NCBI taxonomy): Eukaryota > Metazoa > Chordata > Amphibia > Anura > Dendrobatidae > Oophaga > Oophaga sylvatica. Next base: position 530,402,058 of record JARQOD010000002.1, on the reverse strand, counting down.
GAGGACGCGAGTGAGCAGGGCCATTGCTTTCAGCACGACTGACGACAAAGAGCCCCAAAGTGTTATTAGACTCTGTCAGGGCCTGGAAAGCTGCAAGGGTGTCTTAGAGACTGTTCCTGCTAAATACAGCGTTTTGTCCCGTTCCCGGTTAGACCAAGGATGGACTGTAAACCCCGAGCTGATCTCGAGGACATGTCTCTCGTAATATACTAACCAATATATCTATCTAATATATACTTACCTTGTAATGTCTTCACATCCTGTTCCATCCAGATGTGTCCGGAACCCAGAATTCCAAGCGGCGGAAGTTCACCGACCACCATATTGAGCCCCCAAGTGATGAGTGTCTCAATATGGAAACTGCTGGTGGTTCCACATACCACATGTCCTGGGCAGGGAAGGAGGCAAAACACAATACTGACATTACAGCAGGGGATCACTGAGGATTCATTTTGTGAGGTAAAATATTTCACTGTTTTTAAACAATGTTTTACCTCACAAAATGTATCCTCTGCGATCTCCTGCAGTAATGTCAGTATAAGCCGTACGTACCACACACACACACACCTACACACACTGTATACGCCGTACACACCACACACACTGTATACGACATACTCACCACACACACTGTATACGCCGTACACACCACACACACACACACTGTATACGCCGTACGCACCACACACACACTATATACACTGTAACGCACCACACACACACCACTGTATACGCCGTACACACCACACACAAACACTGTATATGCTGTACATACCACACACACATACTGTATACGTCAAACGCACCACACACACACAGTGTATACTCCATACGCACCACACACACACTGTATATGCCGTACGCACCACACACATACTGTATATGCCACACGTACCACACACACACACTGTATACGCTGTATGCACCACACACACTGTATACGCCGTACGCACCACCACACACAACCTCTGTATACGCCATATGCACCACACACACACACTCTGTATATGCCATACGCACCACACACACACATTCTGTATACGCTGTACGCACCACACACACATTGTATATGCTGTACGCACCACACACAAACACTGTATACGCTGTACATACCACACACACTGTATACATCAAAAGCACCACACACTGTATACGCCGTACGCACCACACACACTGTATACGCCGTGAGCACCACACACAAACACTGTATACGCTGTACTGTACATACCACACACACACACCGTATACATCAACGCACCACACACACACACTGTATACTCCGTACGCACCACACACTGTATATGCCGTAAGCACCACACACACACTGTATACGCTGTGCGCACCACCACACACACACTCTGTATACGCCGTATGCACCACACACACACTCTGTATATGCCATACGCACCACACACACACACTCTGTATACGCCGTACGCACCACACACATGTATATGCCGTATGCACCACACACACACTGTATAAGTCGTACGCACCACACACAATCACTGTATACGCTGTACATACCACACACACTGTGTACATCAAAATCACCACACACACTGTATACACAGTACGCACCACACACAAACACTGTATACGCTGTAAATACCACACACACCGTATATATCAAACGCACCACACACACACACTGTATACTCCGTATGCACCACACACACTGTATATGCCGTAAGCACCACACACACACACTGTATACGCCGTACGCACCACACACACACTGCATATGCCACACGTACCACACACATACATTGTATTTTCTGTATGCATCACACACACTGTATACGCTGTACGCACCACCACACACACAATCTGTATACGTCATATGCACCACACACACACTCTGTATATACCATACGCATCACACCCCACACTCTGTATACGCCGTACGCACCACACACACTGTATATGCCGTACGCACCACACACACACTATATACAGCGTACGTACCTCACACAAACACTGTATATGCTGTACATACCACACACACATACTGTACACATCAAACGCACCACACACACACTGTATACTCCGTACGCACCACACACACACTGTATATGTCGTAAGCACCACGCACACACTGTATACGCCGTACGCACCACACACACACACAACACACCACACTGTATATGCCACACGTACCACACACGCACACAGTATACGCGTTATGCACCACACACTCTGTATACACCACACACACACACACACTCTTATATGCCATACGCACCACACACACACACACTGTATACGCCGTACGCACCACACACACACTGTATATGCCGTACGCACCACACACTGTATACGGCGTACGCACCACACACAAACACTGTATACGCTGTACATAACACACACACACTGTATACAACAAATGCACATGAAGCCTGGAGAGGTCGACTAACCCGTGACCAACCAACCACCACCCGCTCCCCAATATAAACAACAGACCACGTTCCTTTTGTTAAAAGGCCACAGCAGCAGCCAATTTTATTTATATATTTCTTTAATTGAAAGACACTTGGTGGGGTCCTCGAAATTCTAAAGTTGTAAGGTCTGGTATTACCCCCGGGCATTGCCCCTTTCCCCCCCCGCTTTGCTCCGGGCCGTGTTTTCTTTTAGCTCAGGAGCACCGTGAGTCCAGGGGAAGAAGCCGCCTCTACTGTTACGGTATGAACCAAAATCACAACCACGTGACCCCGACATGCCACCGCCGGGTGTCACCCCTTTCCATGTTAATGTGACCCCGACCTTCCTTCGCCGGGTGTCACCCACCTATCACCAGACCACCATCACATACCATCCAATGAACCAATGAAGGGGATTCACGCCTTTCAACGGATCCCCACCCCCACATTTTTACCAACTTCGAGGACCCACCAACGCCACAGATACTGATATGGCAGTGTTACATGACCCTTCGACTCAGAGTCATCCGCCGCCAGTCAGGAGAGGAAAAAACCCCCTGTGGGGGAAATCTCCAGGGAACCATGGCTCGCGGATTGCCCTTCCCTGGGCTTAGAAGGTACCATGCCCAAACTACCACTTTGCTTCCGATTTCTAGCCATGTTGATGTCCGCTCCTTGCCGCCGTGACCCGAACTTCCTCCTTCTCTCAGGGTGGGCGGGTGGGTCTTGTTCTCTGTGCGTCTGTGGAGAGAGAGAGAGAGAGAGCCCTCCCCGTCCCGTCCTTTTAACCCTTCCTATATCTTGCCTCCTCCCCCTGCATCTTCCTATCCCACTCCCTCCCCCCTTGCCTCCTTCCTCCTGGTCACTCACTCCCTCCCAGCGTCATGTCCGTCTCCCCCTATCCTGTCGTTCGTATCCGCCGGGTGCTTGACGCCTGGAGAGGTCGACTAACCCGTGACCAACCAACCACCACCCCGCTCCCAAATATAAACAACAGACCACGTTCCTTTTGGATGTTAAAAGGCCACAGCAGCAGACAATTTTATTTATATATTTCTTTAATTGAAAGACACTTGGTGGGGTCCTCGAAATTCTAAAGTTGTAAGGTCTGGTGATTACCCCGGGCATTGCCCCTTTCCCCCCCGCTTTGCTCCGGGCCGTGTTTTCTTTTAGCTCAGGAGCACTGTGAGTCCAGGGGAAGAAGCCGCCTCTACTGTTACAGTATGAACCAAAATCACAACCACGTGACCCCGACATGCCACCGCCAGGTGTCACCCCTTTCCATGTTAATGTGACCCGACCTTCCTTCGCCGGGTGTCACCCACCTATCACCAGACCACCATCACATACCATCCAATGAAACAATGAAGGGGATTCACGCCTTTCAACGGATCCCCCACCCCCACATTTTTACCAACTTCAAGGACCCACCAACGCCACACCGAGAGCACCCCCCATCAGGTGCTCGAGACCCGCCAGTGCTGCTGTGGCCCTACGTATCCCTTCCTGCAATCCTCTGATCCACAGAGCCGTTCCAAAAGGGTTCAAGTGCACGCCATCCATCCTCCAAAATTCTTCCCCTTTCTCCTCCAGGTTCCCATGGCGTATGGCCACTCCCCCTCTATTTTCCACAAATCGCGATATTGCCTTGTTGACCTTTTTCCTGGCTTTGTTAACCTTTTTATTTGACCTAGCCCCTTGCCAGACTTTCCTGGGTACGATACTGGACCAAACTATCCTCATTCCCGGAAAGGCTGCCCCCAGCTGTTTCAGGTCTTTCCTAATGCTGTCGATCAGTCCTTTGGCTGTGCGAGCCGCTAGGTCGTTGCCTCCCACATGTAGTACTAGAATGTCCGGTGCCCTCTGAACCCACGCTGCTCTGCACACCTCGTCACGCACTCTTCTCCATGTTAGGCCCCTGAAGCCCACCCACTTAATTACCGCCGCTCCCTTTGGGTAACCTAACTGTCTGCCGTCTGCATGTTTGTCTGCTTCCCGTGCTCCCCAGTACACGTAGGAGTGACCAAATATCCAGATTAACAGTGGGCCTTTTCCTGTAATAAAACAGACATATGTGAGTGACACGGTTATATACGCCAACTTATGCCGCCCCGGCCTGCTTAATGACTCCTGAGCCCCAGCACTACGTTCCAAAGTCCAGGAGGACATGGCATACCCTCCTGGTCCGCTTCTGGAGCTAAGGCACGGAATCTTGCCCACTGAAAGCGGGAGAGCGCGTCATCTATGGAGTTAAATTCCCCCGGTACGTGCGATGCTGTGAAGTGTGCATTGATTGACAAGCATTCCAATACCAGCTGGCGCAATACTCTGATTACTGGGGGTGAAGGGCTGTTATATTATTTATAGCCATTACTACGCCCATGTTGTCACATTTAAAGCGTATTCTCCTGTTCGCGAGCTGATCTTTCCACAATGTCACCGCCACTAAAATTGGGAAAATCTCTAGTAAAGCAATGTTCTTAACAAGGCCCGCTGCAACCCATTCCTTTGGCCATTTTGCTGCACACCACCGACCCTGGAAATATGCTCCAAAACCATAGCTCCCAGCTGCGTCTGTGAATAAATCCATGTCCGAGTTGCAGCAGACCTCCTCCATCATTAAAGATCGCCCGTTGTAATTCTCCAAGAATGTGCTCCATACCGCTAGGTCTGCTTTGTTATCACTTGACAGTCGGACGTAATGATGGGGGGATTTTGCTCCCGCGGTAGCCCCTGCCAACCTTCTAGAAAAAATTCTACCCATGGGCATCGCACGACAAGCGAAGTTCAGACTGCCTAATAACGACTGCGCTTCCCGAAGTTTCAATTTTTTGAGTTTCAAAGCCCGGTGTATCTCGCTTCTCATGGCCAACACCTTATCCGCCGGAAGCCGACATTCCCACCGAGCTGTGTCGATGACTATGCCCAGGAAAGAAATACATGACGTTGGCCGTACTGTTTTATCAGGGGCTAAAGGGACCCCAAACTCCTTAGCCACCCACTCTAGGCACTTCAAGATTACCTCACAGACCTCAGAACTGGCAGGGCCTACGCACCAAAAATCATCCAAATAGTGGATCACAGAGTTCCAACCAGACATGTCTCTTACCACCCACTCTAGAAAACTGCTAAAGGCCTCAAACAACGAACAGGATAGAGAACAGCCCATGGGTAGACACCTATCTACAAAGTATTCCCCTTCCCAATAACAGCCCAGCAAATGCTGACTAACCGGATGCACAGGCAACAAATGAAACGCGGATTCAATGTCAGCCTTGGCCATCAGCGCGCATTTTCTGCACTTTCGCACCCACTGTACCGCCTCATCAAAAGATGTATATATAACCGAACATAATTCAGGGTCAATCCCGTCGTTCACGGACTTGCCACGTGGGTATGAAAGGTGGTGGATCATACGGAACTTGTTTGGCTCCTTTTTTGGCACAATGCCCAAAGGAGAAACCACCAAATTCGGCATGGGAGGAAACTTAAATGGCCCTGCCATTCGGCCCAGCCGCACCTCGCTCTCTAATTTCTCTGTCACTACTCCGGGGTGCTGATACGCCGAATTAAGATTTTTTAATTTTTTAAATACTGGGAAAACCGGGGCGGGAATAACAAAACCGTCTCTGAAGCCTCTGATTAGTAGATCTGCTTTGGGCTTATCAGGATACCTATTTAGATAGGGGAGCATCGCATGCAATTTGATTGGGGTCTGCCCCTTGACCATGGCTAGCCCCCCCCCGCATTGGCGCTGTTCTTTCGGACACATCTGCTAGCCCCCGTGGGAGATTCCATTGCACCATGAACATTGATGTCTGAACTTACAACCGGGCCCGAATTTACATTGGCCCTCATTGAACTGCCAACATATGCCTTGCCTATAGGTGGCGCTCCGGCCTTGTCCGTTACCTGCAGTTTGACTTCCTGTTCCGTAACCCCCTTGGCCGATTCTGCTGGCCCCTCCCTGAAAGGGACCTACATATCTGTTTACAGGGGCCATAATTTTCAGCCACAGTCCTATGTCTTTCTGGTCCCATCTCATGGCAGGGTGAATAGCTTTCCGCTGACGAAACTGCTCGTCATATCGCAGCCACGAAACTCCACCATACGACCTATACGCCTCCCCTATGGAGTCCATGTAACAAAATAGTTGCGAACAGTTCTCTGGCGCCTTCTCCCCTAAAATGCTGGCAAAAATCACGAATGCCTGCCACCAATTCGAAAACGTTTGGGGCACTGACTGACTACGGCGCTTATCCTCATCTTCCTTTTTACTCCCTTCCTTTACTGATCTTTCTGATCCCAGCCTATCCACCGGTAATAAAGAAAATATGTCAATGTATTCCCCCTTCCAGATTTTTTTCTTTACCTTCTTCTTGAGGTGGCCCCCTAGAGGACCCGAGAAACAAAAATAAACTTGTCCCCGTGCCCTATCGTCCAATTCGCTGTCCTCACCCTCCACTGCTGACGATTCATCTGACCCTGAATCCTCACCCCGACGCACCCCCTGTCTGGCGTATGGGCCTGTCCATGCTGCTAAGTGTGCCGGGCCTGGATCCTCTAACCGCTGTAGCCTCTTTTCTAGCCTGGCTATCACCGCCTCAAACCCACTGCTAATCTGCTGAGAGGCTGACGCACTAACATTCGCCGTGCTTACATGGGACCTTTGCGCGCCTCTGCCCTTTCGACTACCCTTCCATTTCTACCTGCGCTGGCACTGGGAGACAAACAAAACATGGAGTCATAATTACCAGGCCCCGGTGGCCACGCTGTTCCCTCGGTCCCTGCTCTTCCGTTGTCGTCGGAGTCACTCTCCTCCTCAGAGCGGTCCAGCGGTGGGGTTCCCGCCATCCATCGTCCCGGGCCGGCGTGGTTTCTGGTTCTTCCCTTTTCTCATATTCGCTGCGGCGTTCCTCCCGGCATGCTAGGGGCCCACCGTGTTGCAAGGATCTCCTCTTGGATTGGACTCTCCCCCTCACCTTGGGTTGCTGGCCTGTTCCCTCCCTAGATGGGCTTCTGGGCCGCCGCTGCGCCCGCACCGGCATTTCCAGGGCCAGCCTCTCTGGGGGTCTGGTCCGGGCAATGGCCTTCTAGTCCCTGTGTTTCCCCCCCCTGGTGCCCGGCGCGGCCTGATTCTGGTTGCAGAATCATGTTTTTATCAGGCATAAACTTTGCCTGCTCCCCAGGGGTATCTATTTTTTCAGGCGCATTGGTGGCCAGCTCGGCTTCCTGGGTCCTTAATGAAGGACCCCGGAAGCAAGATGGCGGGCCCATAGCACGTGTGCCGCCCGCCCTGATTTCCTATGCTGCGGCCGCTTTCTCTCTACCCTGGGGACCGGTCCCGGCAGCGCGAACCTCCTGCCCGCCTGCTTGTTTGCGCAGGCTGGTTTCTGGGTCGGTCGGCGGTGGGGCTGCTGTTACCCGACATAACAGTGGCCCGGCGCTGCTTCCTAGTGGCTTCCCTGGCAACCCTGAGCTGACTCTGCCTCCTCCCCTGTTTGCCCGAGCGGGGGCCTCTAAAACTATCAGGGGCTCGTCCCTGTCCGAACCGCCGGCCTGCCCCACGTCCCCCTGCCCGTCTGCCTCCCCACTGCCCTCTTGAATAGCGATGGGGTGCTCATCCTGTTCCCCTGGCTCCCGTCCCTAAATGTCTCTTCCCTGCTTCCCAAGATGCTGCCGATCGCTGCCTGTAACCAACCCGGGGGTCGTGCCCTGGCCTCTTCCTGCAGTGCTCCTATTAGTTCCTCCATACCTGAGGAGGGGGGAGTCTTGTTCTCTGTGGTCTTGTTATCTGTGCGTCTGTGGAGAGAGAGAGAGAGAGAGAGAGCCCTCCCCGTCCCGTCCTTTTAACCCCTTCCTATATCTTGCCTCCTCCCCCTGCTTCTTCCTATCCCACTCCCTCCCCCCTTGCCTCCTTCCTCCTGGTCACTCACTCCCTCCCAGCGTCATGTCCGTCTCCCCCTATCCTGTCGTTCGTATGCCGTAAGCACCACACACACACTGTATACGCCGTACGCACACACACACACACACACACACTGTATATGCCACACGTACCACACACGCACACGTATACGCGTTATGCACCACACACTCAGTATACACCGTATGCACCACACACACACACTCTGTATATGCCATACGCACCACACACACACACACTGTATATGCCGTACGCACCACACACACTGTATACGCGTACGCCACCACACACAAACACTGTATACGCTGTACATAACACACACACATGTATAAACAAATGCAAACACACACACACTGTATACTCCATACGCACCATACACATACTGTATATGCCGTAAGCACCACACACACACTGTATACGCCGTACGCAACACACACACACTGTATATGCCACACGTACCACACACACACTGTATAGCTGTATGCACCACACAAACTGTATACGCCGTACGCACCACCACACACACTCTGTATATGCGTATGCACCACACATACACACACACTCTGTATATGCCATACGCACCACACACACACACTCTGTATACGCCGTATGCACCACACACACACTGTATACGCCATATGCAGCCTCTTGCGCGGTACCACCAGCGGAACACCAGATATGGTATATATAAATATAAAGCACCTTTGTCATAAATTTTTCCATGTTAATAAAATGTTACCTTTACTTACTTTGCTTTCATTTTAACACAGGCGGAGGGGTGAGCGCACATAGGAAAGAGGACTCACAGGAGGGAGACAGCTCAAATGAGAGAACACATGAGGGAAGAAGACAGGACAGTGGTGGAGAGAGAGAGCAGACAAGGGGGATAGCACATGGGGTACGCAGGTCAGAGAAGAGATGACATGAGAGGAGAAGACAGCAGATGGGGAGAGAGAAAACCACAGGGGTGAGAAAGACAGAGCACAGGGGGGAGACAGCTCAAACGGGACAGCACAGAGAGAACACAGAACAGGAAGGAGAGAGACAGCAGACAAGGGAGAGAGAGCACATGGGGTAGACAGGTCAAAGAAGAGAGCACAGATGGGAGAAGTCAGCACATAGGGAAAGAGAGAGTGGATAGGTGGGTGAGCACATGGGGGAGATATTCCCAACGCTGCAAAGCCTGCCCCATTGTGACATTACCGCCCTCTCGAGGCGATAATATCAGGCCTCCATCTAGTATGTATATAATTGTCTTTTGTTTGCAAATGACACTGTGAAAATTGTTCTTGTGCATTTATCTGTGATAATAATCTTTCACGCATTCAACCCTGTTAATTGAATAAATTAGTAGTAGATAGTTTGATCCCACCTCTTGTCTCCGCTGTTGCATTCAGATCAGCTGCATTACTAGTATTTTGGGATAGATATGCCATTCTGATCGCTTGTTACAGCATTTCTTGTGGTATTGCAGCGGCCAAAGAAACTTAATTTTGTAATTTGTTAATTTTTTGACAGTGTTTACCGATTGGGTAACTCACTTTTAGATCGGCGTCACACTGGCGAGTGTGAGGCGAGTAAGTCGCATGACTTTCTCGCATCAACACCGGCACGGCCGCCCGCTCTCAGACCCGAGTGTGCAGCTGCATGTATTTCTATGCAGCCGCACACTCGGGTCCGAGAGCGGGCGGCCGTGCCGGGTGTTGATGCGAGAAAGTCATGCGACTTACTCGCCTCACACTCGCCAGTGTGACGCCGGCCTTATACAGAAAACAGAGGAAACATGGCGATACCACATATGTATATTTTTTTATTTTTGATTATTTTTAGTTTTCATAGTGTAAAAGGGGGCAAACTTTTATGTTTTTTTTATCTATTTTTTCTTTTGAACAGTACTTGTTAGTCCCTTTAAGGGATCTGAACCTAAGATTGTCTGATTGTTTGTGCTACATACAGCAATATCATAACAAATAGGGGACAAAGGAAAAAATATATATTTCTCTAGATGTCACGAAGTATACGGAATATACATTTGCATCTATACATATTGATGTATTAAATATGCATATAGATAGGCAATAAAAGTGATAGTGTATCACTGATTACAGTGTATCAATAAGAACTAATATGGATTATATAATATAGATGGTTCTGTGGCCCAATGCTATCATTGTTTGTATTCTATTTAATTGACAATGCTGTGAAACACATCAATGATACAGAGATAAATCACTAATACATGAAGTAGTAGAAACACATGGAGACAGCACACCAGCTTGTAAAGGTGAAAAAAGTGCTATATAATAGCCCATAATGGTGACATTTCGGCTTCAAGCTTGAGAAAGGCTCACAATTGGGAGAAGAAAGTCACCATTATGGGCACCTTTTTTTCACCTTTACAAGCTGGTGTGCTGCCCCCATTATTTTTTTCTACTATATTGAAGGTTTGATATTTGTCTGGGGGGGCATGGCACCTAGACACAAGGCTAAAGGAGCCGTATACATATTCCAAGGAAAGTGGAGTCCCAAGAATGGAGTGTTTTATGCCAGAATTCTGGTGAAAATGCCTTGATCAACTGGTCACCAGTTTCCTACAGTGAAATGATCCCTCCCATATGTAATGTGCTGAAAAACTCATCCTTAAAGGAGTATTCTCATCTTGTACAATATATTTATGGCATACGAGTCATAAATGATTAGCAGATATGGATCTCATCAATGGAACCTACGTACATCTATCTTGAGAATGGGGCAATGAAGTGGGCTGTTTTTTAGGGAGATGTGGTAGGAATTCTTATACAAATAAATAGGAATTCTAACCATCTTGTGGCTGAAGGTAGCACCCAAAAAACAGCCAAAACCCACATGAAAAATGGGTTTTAAAGTGGAAGCTACAATTGCACTTTTAATCATGTTCATGAAAAACATCCATCTTAATTCAAGTTATTTACTACAAAACACCGACCAGACTCATGAACCACCCTTCTTGCTTTTGGGCTCCTGCTCAGCTCCAGGTGCTGGTTGAAGCAGGGTCTTGTTGGAACTAAAGAGGAGTCTAGAACAAGGTTGTAAAGTATCATTAAAGTTTAACTATTGTATAAATGTACTGTAATCAGCTCCCTCTAAGGATCTGTCCATTGCACCTGACTGCCCACAGAGTGCTATCCTGTGAGGCATAATTCCCAGCAATGCAATAATAGTTATCACATTGTACAGTATATATATATATATATATATATATAGTTTATAGATCTTATGTATGATATCACATATAGCAGGGACACTTTATACCACATTCATGCACTGGACATTTTGTTCCCTGCACACATCAATGACACAGTAGATCACACACTGTTGTCAAATCGTAAATTGTTTGAATTTGTTTGCACCTGTAAACTCCTTAAAATTTGTCTCGAAGTCGAGCAGATTTATTATTGACACCTGATAATTATCTTTCAAAGTTAATCATACACATTATATAATGTCAAATGAACAATTGTTTTACTGACAGCAATATCTCTAAAATCCCAAATAGAACTAGAATGCTCAGCTCGGTATGTTCAGCTCAGTACACCAGAGCATTCCAGTATTCTCTATGGAGAAAAAGAGGTACTCACTGCCAGTACCACTGGAAATCATTTTCCCAGAACAAATGGATTGGGTAAATTAATTCTAACCACCAGATCCTTATCTCCTATGACATAATTGTGATAATGTGGTGGGGAAGTCGGGAGGTAAGCATATTCATTAAATGGTTGGCCGATCTAACAAAATTATTAGGTTCGGCTAAGTTTCATATATTATATGTATGGGGGCTTTAAGGCCAAGGTAGACAGTTAGACAGCTTAAAGGTGTTAACCCCCCCAAAAAAATGGTTGTCAGCTATTACTACTACTTCATTCACTGTCTATGGTACTGATTGAAACCAATGAATACAAAACATCTTTGTTAGACTCAAAGACACTGAATAGAGAGTAGTGCCCATGTGTGGCCTTGCCTTTTTCAAATGATGCACAGAGGAGACCTGTTCTCAAGAATAGTTGTCACGTCGTCATTGGGACATCCAGCAAATATACGTTTATTCCCTATCATTTGGATAACTACTGAACATCACTCATATGCCAACACCTTTGTCACTCTGTATCACTTAAGGTACTGCCACACTAGCTATCCCGCTAGCGATCTCGTTAGCGTTGCATACTAATGAGATCGCTAGCGGGATGTTCTATATCGCTAAATGCGGCCACATTTAGCGATATAGTTAACGACGCTATCGCCGTTAGCGATCTTCTTAAGACTTAGCGGTACAAAAGTACCGCTAAATCGCTAAGAAAGTGCCACACAGCGATTAGATACTTACCAGCGGAGCGCCGACATGAAATAGGTCCGGAACGATTCACGACGAGCGAGATACAGCAGGAGCTCGTCGCTGAGCTGCGCACTGAAACATCGCTAACGGATCGCTAATAGTGACGTTTTAGCGATCCCGTAGCGATATTGTTTGTGGGCATACCCTTTAGTTAGTTTGGTAAAACCAAAATAACAAAACTAAATCAAATGAGTAAACAATGCTAAGATATTATCAGCACTTTCATTCATTGTAGATTCATACTTGCCCGCAAGTCAAGGAAGTGGTTAATCTTACAAAGATGAACGGTAAGAGAAGTGTATTTTCTTCTGATTTGTTTGTGTACAGTTCAAATTTTATTAGCATAACTCCATATTACTGTATATACGCATAAATGAATTACCTTAATACATTCTCTTGTTCATTTTTTCATGTGTTTCATGCATTTTATGTTTACAAAGATAATATCTTTTACCTTATACAGTGGATCACAGACACTGACGACCAAAAAGGTAAAAATGTTTTGAACTTTTGACTTTCAGCTTTCTTATTTCACCATCTACAGTTGTGCTCAAAAGTTTACATAACCTGGCAGAATTTTTGCTTTCTTGGCCTTTTTTCAGAGAATATTAATGATAGCACCAAAACTGTTTCTCCACTCATGGTTAGTGGTTGGACGAAGCCATTTATTGTCGAACTACTGTTTTTCTCTTTTTAAATCATGATGACTTCCCAAAACATCCAAGTTACCCTGATCAAAAGTTCACATACCCTGGTGATTTTGGCCTGATAACATGCACAGAAGTTGACACAAATGGGTTTGAATGGCTACTAAAGGTAACATCCTCACCTGTGACCTGTTTACTTGTAATCAGTGTGTGTACATAAAAGCTGAGTGAGTTTCTGGGATCCACACAGACTATTGCATCTTTCATCCAGCCACTGATGTTTCTGGATTGTGAGTCATGGGGAAAACAAAAGAATTGTCAACGGATCTACGGGAAAGGGTAGTTGAACTTTATAAACCAGGAAAGGGATACAAAAAGATATCCAAGGAATTGATAATGCCAGTCAGCAGCGTTCAAACTGTGATTAACAAATGGAAAATCAGGGGCTCTGTAAAAACAAAACCACGGTCAGGTAGACCAACAAAAATTTAATCCACAACTGCCAGGAAATTGTTCTGGATGCAAAGAAAAACCAACAAATAACATCAGCTGAAACACTGGACTCTCTTAAAACTAGCGGTATGGCTGTTTCAACATGCAAAATAAGGAGGCACTTGAAGAAAAATGAGCTGCATGGTCGAGTCGCCAGAAAAATCTATTACTGCGCAAATGCCACAAAGTATCTTGCCTACAATACGCAAAACAGCATAGAGACAAGCCTTCTGGAACAAGGTAATTTGAAGTGATGAGACCAAAATTGAACTTTTTGGCCACAGCCATAAACATTTGGAGAGAAGTTAACAAGGCCTATGATGAAAGGAACACCATTCCTAATGTAAAGCATTGAGGTGGATCACTGATGTTTTGGGGATGTGTGAGCTACAAAGGCACAGGAAAATTGATCAAAGTTGAAGGGAAGATGAATGCAGCACGTTATCAGCAAATACTGGAGTCTAATTTGTAATCATCAGCCCAGAAGCTGCACATGGGGCATACTTGGACGTTCCAACATGATAACGATCCAAAACACAAGGCCAAGTCGACCTGTCATCGACTACAGCAGAACAAAGTGAAGGTTCTGGAGTGGCCATCTCAGTCTCCTGACCTCAATATCATTGAGCTACTCTGGTGAGATCTCAAGCCTGCAATTCATGCTAGACTGCCCAGGAATTTACAGGAACTGGAGGCGTTTTGCCAAGAAGAGTGCTTTACCATCTGAAAAAATAAAGAATCTAATCCACAACTACCACAAAAGACTTCAAGCTGTCATAGATGTTAGAGGGGGCAATACACGGTATTGAGAAATGGGGTATGTAAACTTTTTATCGGGGTCATTTGGATGTTTTGGGTTGTCATTATGATTTCAAAAGAGAAAACACAGTAATTTGACAATAAATGGCTTCACCCAACCACTAACCATGAATGGAGAAAAAGTTTTGGTGTTATTATTATTATTATATATTTATATAGCGCCATTTATTCCATGGCGCTTTACATATGAAAAGGGGAAAAATATAGACAGATACAATAAACATGTGCTAGACAAGGGACGCATAAGTACAGAAGGAGAGAGGACCCTGCCCGCGAGGGCTCACAGTCTACAGGGATGGGTGAGAATACACTAGGAGAGGGTAGAGCTGGTTGTGCGATGGTTCAGTACACTGAGGATCATTGCAGGTTGTAGGCTTGTCGGAACAGGTGGGTCTTCAGGTTTTTCTTGAAGGTCTCCGTTGTTGGTGAAAGTCTGATGCTTTGCGGCAGAGAGTTCCAGAGTATGGGGGAAGCCCGGGAGAAGTCTTGTATGCGGTTGTGGGAAGAAGAGATGAGGGAGGAGTCGAGAAGGAGATCTTGAGAGGATCAAAGGTTGCGTGTGGGTAGGTAGCGGGAGACCATGTCACAGATGTATGGAGGAGAAAGGTTGTGGATGGCTTTGTATGTCATGGTTAAGGTTTTGAACTGGAGCATCTGCGCAATAGGAAGCCAGTGAAGGGCCTGGCATAGTGGGGAGGCAGGGGAATAGCGGGAAGACAGGTGGATTAGTCGTGCAGCAGAGTGTAGGATGGACTGGAGTGGTGCCAGAGTGCTAGAGGGGAGGCCAGACAGTAGGAGGTTGCAGTAGTCGAGGCGGGAGATGATAAGGGCGTGCACTAGTGTTTTTGTGGTTTCATGGTTGAGGAATGAGCGGATCCGGGAAATATTTTTGAGTTTGAGGCGGCAGGAGGTGGCGAGGGCTTGGATATGTGGTTTGAAAGAGAGGGCAGAGTCGATGATCACCCCAAGGCACCGAGCATGTGGGACTGGGGAAAGCGAGCAGCCATTGACATTGATGGATAGGCCTGGTGGAGGGGTAGAGTGAGGTGGGGGAAAGATGATGAATTCTGTTTTGTCCATGTTCAGTTTGAGAAAGCGAGCAGAAAAGAAGGCTGAGATAGCAGACAGACACTGTGGGATTTTGGTCAGTAGGGAGGTGAGGTCAGGTCCAGATAGGTAGATCTGCGTGTCATCGGCGTAGAGGTGATACTGCAAGCCGTGGGATTCTATGAGCTGTCCAGGCCGAAGGTGTAGATGGAGAAGAGTAGGGGTCCTAGGACTGAGCCTTGGGGAACACCGACAGACAGGGGGCGAGGTGAGGAGGTGGTGTGTGAGAGGGAGACACTAAATGTTCGGTCTGTTAGGTATGATGAGATCCAGGATAGGGCCAAGTCTGTGATGCCAAGAGATGAGAGAATCTGTAGGAGGAGGGAATGGTCTACGGTGTCAAAGGCAGAAGACAGGTCCAGGAGAAGGAGGACAGAATAGTGTCGCTTGCTCTTGGCGGTTAGCAGGTCGTTAGTGACTTTAGTTAGGGCAGTTTCAGTTGAGTGATGCGGTCGAAAGCCTGATTGTAACCGGTCAAGGGGAGCAGGAGGAAAGGTGGGAGGACAGTTCAAGATATACATGCTGTTCCAGTAGTTTTGAGGCGAAGGGGAGAAGAGATATCGGGCGATAGCTAGACGCTGAGGATGGGTCGAGGGAGGGCTTTTTGAGGATCGGGGTGATTGAAGCATGTTTGAAGGATGAAGGAAAGACACCATTTGTAAGTGAAAGGTTGAAGAGGTGTGTGAGAGTAGGGATGAAGACTGTGGCAAGGTTAGGGATGAGGTGGGACGGGAGTGGGTCAAGCGCGCAAGTGGTGAGGTGTGATCTTGACAGGAGAGTGGAGAGCTGATCTTCTGTCATGGTGGTGAAGCTGGTTTTGGAAGAACAGGGCTGAGTGGCTAAGAGGGGCATTGGGGGCTGCGGGCCAAAGCCTTCTCTGATAGTATCAATCTTTTGCTTAAAGAAGGAGGCAAAGTCTTCGACAGAAATGAGAGGAGAGGGAGGAGGTGCTGTGGGATGGAGTAGAGAATTGAAAGTGTTGAAGAGCTGTTTAGGGTTGTGAGACAGGGAGGATATGAGAGATGAGAAGTAAGTTTGTTTTGCGGCAGAGAGCGTGGACTTGAAGCTGGCAAGGGACTGCTTGTATGCGTTGAAGTGCTCGGTGGGGTGGGTTCTCTTCCATCTCCGCTCGGTAACCCTGGAAGCCCGTCTCAGTTCTTTGGTCAGGCCAGTCAGCCAGGGCTGCCTGTTGATTGTACGAGTTTTGCTCTGCATGAGGGGGTCGGCCGAATCAAGTGTGGTTTTTATTGTGGTGTTATAAAATGTGGCAGCAGCATCTGTGTCATGAAGTGAGGCTATGTCTGTAAGAGGGAGGAGGGACTCAGAGAGCGATTGTAAATTGAGGTGTTTGAGATTTCTGCGAGGGTGGGTGAGTTTGTGGAGTGGGGGATGCGTACTAACAGAGGAGAGGGAAGAGAATGTCAGTAGGTTGTGGTCAGACAGGGGGAGTGGGGAGTTAGTGAGATTAGTGAGGGAACAGAGACGGGTGAAGATTAGGTCCAGCGTGTGACCGCCTTTGTGAGTGGCCGCAGAGGACCATTGAGTGAGGCCAAGGGAAGCTGTGAGCGAAAGAAGTTTAGAGGCCGCCGGGGTGGAAGTGTCAATGGGGATGTTGAAATCGCCCATGATGATGGTGGGGATGTCAGCAGAGAGGAAATTGAGTAGCCAGGTGGTGAAGTGGTCGAGAAAGGTGGAGATGGCTAGTTCCGGGGGGCGGTAGATGACAGCCAGTTGGAGGTTGGAGGGGGAATAGATGCGGACGGAGTGCATCTATCATTCATATTCTCTGAAAAAAGTCCAAGAAAGCAAAAATTATGCCTGAGTATGTAAACTTTTGAGCATAACTGTACTTCTGCTTCAAATGTCAGACTAAAACCATTTTATAGACAATCATCTTGGCTATCTCATACATAAATTTGTCTTGTAACTATTTAGCATATGATTTGTTATGCAGATTCTTGTCATGTCACTGCATTGTTACTGTTTTGCCCTTAAAATCTAAATTTTAATTTTTATTATTTTGTCAGTATTTTGTAAATCCACCTTTGGTTTTCAACACTTCCAGAATTCTTCTGGTCATGCTCTCAGTCAGATTCAAACATGTATTTACCAAAATCTGATCTAAGTTCTCTCCAAGACATTCCCAAAGTTGGTGCATAGTGGTTAATTTACTTGGGTATGTAAACAGTTTTTTCTTCAACTCTACCCACAAGTGTTCGATTGGGTTGAGGTCTGGGATCTGTGGGGGCCGTTGCAGCACCTCTACTTCACTATCTCTGAACCATTTCTTCACCAAGCTTGATGTATGCTTCGGGTCATTGTCCTGCTACTATAGTACTCAAATGTATAAAATAACTCGTCTTGTAGCATATTCTCATATAGCTCACCATTGAGACCCCCATCGATCCCGGTCAAGTATCCAACATCTTTGGCTGTGAAACAACCCCATCTCATCAGGCTTCATCCACCAAACTTGACATTTCCTTAAATTTCTCGATCTGTTAGTTCCTTTTTCCCTTGTTTCTTTCAGACCCATTTGCACCTATCAGAGCCTAATCTATTGACTTTCGTTTCGATCTTCTACTGTCCACTTTTCATACTCTCTTGCAAACTCGAGCCGACGCTTCTTATGACAATATTGAACTTGAGGCTTCTTCATTAGAGTTGAGCGAAACAGGTCGGCCAGATTCTTAAGTCGCCGACTTTTACCAAAGTCGGGTTTCGCAGACCGAAACCCAACCATAGTGTTAGGTCAGCCATGCGGTTGGCAAAATGAGCGCCAAAGTCGGATTTCCCAGAATGCTTGCAGGTGCCTTTTTTCCAGCCAATGAGCAAGGACGTACACTGTGGGCAACGAGATGACATGTGCAGCGTCCACCACCATCATGGAGAAGGGTATTGCAGTGATTGGCTTGCTTTGGGGGCGTCATAGTGTCTATAAAAGCCCTGACCGCCGACCTCCATTTTACTTCTGCCGATCTTAACAGTAGTGAGAGGTTGCTGTTTATCAGTAGGGAGAGAGTTAGGGCTGGAAAGAGAAGTTCTTATGTGCTTGTGCTGATAGCAAATGTGCTGTACAGTTAAGGTGCAGTGACAGGGGAGGATTTTCTTGTGTGCAGCAGCGCTGGTTATTAGGCTGCCTGATAGCTGTATTGCTGTGTGTATACTGCTGTGCAGACTGCTTTTTACACAGCACAAATACTTTTATTCTTTTTTTCTGCACAGTTACCGAGCGTTCATTTTTTCCCTCACCTTATAGAGCTGTATGCTCCTCACACACTACCGTGTACCGGCTGGTATCACGGAAAAATACATGCTGACTATCTGTGTGTGACTCCGGAAATATATACAGAGATTTAAATTTTTCCCTACACCGTATACAGCTTTACGCTTCTGATACAGTACCGTATTTCTGCTGTTTGTATTACGGTCAAATACATACTGAGTGAGCGTCTGTGTGTGACTCCTGAAATAAATACGGAGATTTAAATTTTCCCCTACACCGTATACAGCTGTACGCTCCTCATACAGTACCATATATCTGCTAGTATTTTTGGTACATTTTCCCAAACATGAGGAAGTATGGTGGAAGAGGCCACGGACGTGTGCGAGGGGGCCAGCTGGTACTGATGGTGGTGGTGCTTCTGCTGGTAGTGCCAAAATCACAATATCACCTAAGGCAGGAGGTGTTGAGCCTGCGCCATCGTCTGGCTCCAGAAGGCCTGGAAAGCTCCTTTTTCTGGGAGTAGGTAAACCGCTTTTAAAGCCGGAGCATCAGGAGCAGGTTTTGGCTTACATTGCCGAAACAGCCTCCAGCTCTATCGCCTCCTCTTCTGAAGTTTCAAAAACTACAACCACTGAGTCATCAGTGCAAGCTCCTGGTCAGAAACAACACCTTTCCTTGTGTCCTTCACTCCCACCAAAAGTGAAGGATGCGGCAGGCCACACTTCAGATTACTCCCTGGAGCTCTTTTCACATACCATGCCTAACTTATCAAGTGAAATCCTGAATTCCCCAGTCCAAGATGAATATGACATGGAGTGCACTGATGCACAGCAATTGCTATATGATTCTGCTGGTACATTCACCCAGAGCACTGCATTGCCCTCGCAGTGTACTGAGCCAGATTCTGACCCTGATGAAACTCAGGTGCCCCTTCCCGCATACTATAGGGTGCAGATGAAACTGAAGAGGAGGTGATGGATGACCCAGTTGTTGACCCGGATTGGCATCCATTGGGGGAAGAGGGTGCCACTGGCAATAGCTCAGAAGAGGAGGAGGATCCGCAGCAGGCATCGACATCGCAGCTCCAGTTATCTGGCAGGCCCGTAGCAGTCCAAAAAAAGTGTTAAAAAAGCAAAAAGGGTTGCAGGACAGCTTGGCCAGACGGTCAAATTAGCACAGTGTACAAGCCCTGAAAATTTATCCCATAGTAGGAAGAGTGCAGTGTGGCACTTTTTTGACCAAAAACCTATTGATGAGGCAAAGGTTATCTGTAAGAAGTGCGGAAGGACCTTTAGCCAAGTGAAAAATCTCCGAAATTTGAATACCAGTTGCATGCTTAGATATTTAAAACACAAGCATTTGCAAGCGTGGACTGTCTACAAAACCTCAGGTAGCACACGTCCACCTGCTCTGACTGAAGGTAGCCAGCAAAGCTACATCGCTTCCCCCACTGTAAGCCCATCGGTTAGTACACCACTAGCAAGAAATGTTGAGGTGTCGTCGCAAGGCCAAAGCAGTCAGGGAATCACAATGTTTTCCAACGAAAGACTGCATATAGACCATCAACATCACCAACCCCCTTTCAGTCCGCCATGTCCACCGCTAGTTCCACCATGTGCAGCTCTCAAGTCCAGTTCACCCTAGCAGAGACTCTGAGTAGGACAAGAAAGTACTCATCCTCTCATCCACGTACACTGGCTTTGAACGCCAGTACACTGGCTTTGATGCCCTTCCGTTTGGTTGAAAGCGCAGCATACCGATAGCTCATGGCCTACGCTGTCCCACGCTATGACCTACCCAGTCGGCACTTCTTTGCTAGAAAAGCCATCCCTGCCCTCCACCTGCATGTGAAAGACTGCATTGTCCATGCACTCAAACAATCAGTGAGTGGAAAGGTGCACCTCACAACAGATGCATGGGCCAGTAGGCATGGCCAGGGCTGTTATGTGCCCATCACTGCGCACTGGGTTAATATGGTGGATGCAGGGTCCACAGGGGACAGTGGTGGTGGTACAGTGCTGCCTAGCTCACTATATAAGCAACAGTTGGCTGTAGGAGTTCGACCCTTCTCATACTCCTCCTCCAAAAGCGAAAGCTCGTTGACAGAGCGCAGTCGCATGAGCACTCCATCCGCAGCTGTTTTAAAGATGATGTCTTTGGGCGACAACAGACACACTGCGGAGGTACTGGCCGACTACTTGCAGCGAGAAACTGAGTCATGACTGGGCAGTCTACATCTTGAGCCAGGCAAGGTAGTCAGTGATAACGGCCGTAATTTTGTGGCAGCCATAGCCCTGGCAAAACTCAGACACATACCATGCCTGGCTCACACCTTGAACCTGGTGGTGCAGTGCTTCATAAATAATTATCGGAGTTACCAGCCTGCTCCATAAGGTGCGAAGATTGTGCTCGCACATCCGTTGCTCGCCCGTAGACTGCAGTCGTATGCAGAGGCTGCAGCGATCACTACACCTCCCCAAGCACCGCCTAATCATAGATGTTGCAACAAGGTGGAACTCCACCATGCACATGGTTGAGAGGCTGTGCGAACAGAGGCAGGCTGTAATGCATTTGTGGGAGGATACACGGGCAGAGGCAGTTTGAGGGCAGACATCGAGTTGTCGGGTGTGCAGTGGTCAAAGCTGAAAGACCTCTGTAAAGTCCTTCAGTGTTTTGAGGAATGCACACGGCTGGTAAGCGCAGACAACGCCATCATAAGCATAAGCATCCCACTTATGCGTCTGCTCATTCAAACTTTGATGCACATTAAGGATCAGGCGTCTGCAGCGGAGGAGGAGGAGGGAAGCCTTGATGACATTCAGGCATTGTCTGCTCAGGGAACTGTCCTGGACGAGGTGGAGGAAGAAGAGGAAGAGGAGGAGGAGGAGGGGGATGATTATTTTGGGGAGGAGAATGCTTCTCAGGGGGCAAGAGAAAAGTTGGCTTGCCAAGGTCAGTTACAGGGTTTGTGTGTGACTGGAGGGATGTGGATTTGGCAGAAAGTGCTCCTCTACCCACCACTGTCAGTGCATCATTGACACCTGGAATATTGGCCTACATGTGTGATTATGGCTTGCGGATCCTAAAAAGGGACCCCCGCATTGCCAAAATTATGAAGGATGACGACTACTGGTTGGCCGGCATCCTCGATCCACGCTATAAAGGCAAATTACAGAACATCATGCCACAGGAGAACCTAGAGCTAATATTGGCAAACAAACTAGCAACTCTGGTAAACTGTTTGTTAGAGGCATTCCCAGCACAAAGCAGCGGTGCAGGTTCTACCACGAGCCGTACTGGGCAACATGGAAGAGGTGTTCGTGGTGCACACAGTCGAAGTGGCGTTGGAGACAGTAGTTTCATGACCATGTTGTGGACTGATTTCTAGAGTAATGCTCACACGACTGGTAATACTGAATCGATTGCAACAGACAGGAGACAGCAGTTTTCAACTATGGTTCAAAATTACCTCTCCTCCCATATTTATGTTCTCCCTCACAGTTCATTCCCCTTTGACTACTGGGCCTGTAAACTGGACACCTGGCCTGAATTGGCACAATATGCCTTACAGGAGCTCACTTGCCCTGCTGGTAGTGTGCTATCAGAAAGAGTCTTCAGTGCTGCTGGATCAATCCTGACAGAAAGAAGGACCCGGCAGTCGCACCCAAAATGTAGGTGATCTCACCTTCATTAAAATGAACCATGCCTGGGTTTCAAAGGATTTTGTACCACCTTCCCCTGATGACACATAGGTTGCCAGCAAAATGTCCTCATCTTCCTCCGACTTCTCCAATTCCTCCATTTGCAGCTGCTGAACATCCAGCCTACACCTCAACATATTCCAGTTTTTCCACCTCCCTAACTAGGCTGTACCCCCCCAGGGCTGGCTTCAGCACCTGGTGCACCTGGAAAAGTGCCGGGGCCCTGAGCAGGTGGGGGGGCCCACTCACCGTCAGAGACACCGGCGTACTATGAGGGGCCCTGTGCCAGTGCCTGTGCCCACGAGTGGGCCCCCCCGCTTGCTCAGGGCCCCAGCACTTGCAATACTTACCTCTCCCTGCTCTGTGACGTCTTCCGCATTTCCTGACAGTGACATTCAGGTCAGAGAGCGCGATGACGTCACATCTGTGTGCCCTCTGCCTGAACAGTCACAGTGCAGAGAGCTGGAAGATGGCGACGCTGAGGAGTCCAGAGTAGAGCAGTGCACTGCGAGGAGAGGTATTTCATTTTTTTAATGTTTGGAGCAATATATGGGGAGCATTATACACTGGAGAATTATATATGGGGCCCATCATACACTTGAGCATCATAGATAGGCCCATTATACACTGGAGCATTATATATGGAGCCCATAATACCTACATAATGGGGCCATCTTACCTGGAGCATCATATACACTGGAGCATCATATATGGGGCCCATTATACCTGGACATCATATATGGGCCTTATATACTGAGCATCATATGGGGCCCATTATATGTGGAGCATTATATAGGCCCATCATACACTGGAGCATCATCCATGGGGCCCATCATATTCTGGAGCATCATATGGGGCCCATAATATATGGAGCATTATATAGGCCCATCATACACTGGAGCATTATCCATGGGGCCCATCATATA
The DNA here is from genome assembly GCA_033576555.1 of Oophaga sylvatica. Classification (NCBI taxonomy): domain Eukaryota; kingdom Metazoa; phylum Chordata; class Amphibia; order Anura; family Dendrobatidae; genus Oophaga; species Oophaga sylvatica. The sequence goes on along the minus strand of JARQOD010000002.1, from coordinate 530,378,425 downwards.
CTGGAGCATCATATGGGGCCCATTATGTATGGTGCATCATATGGGGCACATTATATATGGAGCATCACATGGAGCCCATTATTTATGGAGCATTATATATGGGGACCATTATATTTGGAGCATTATATGGGGCTCATCATACACTGGAGCATCATATATGGGGCCTGTCATATACTAGAGCATCATATTGGGTTCATTATTTATGGGACATCATATAGGGCCCTTTATATATGGAGTATCATATGGAGCACATATGGGGCCTATTCTGTATGGAGCATTATATGGAGCCCATTCTGTATGGAGCAATATATGCGGCCCATCATATACTGTATGGAGCTTTATATGTGACTCATTATACTGTATGGAGCAATATGTGAGGCTCATTATACTCTATGGGGATCGTCCTATACTGTATGGCACATTATATGGGGACCATCATATACTGGAGCATTATGTGGAGCTCATCGTAAACTGTATGGAACATTATATGGGACCAATTATGTAAGGAGCAATATATGGGGCTCATTATTCTGTATGGAGCAATATATGTGGCTCATACTGTATGAAGCATTACATTGGGCCCATTATTCTGTATGGAGCAATATATGGGTCTCATTATTCTGTATGGCGCACTATGTGGTGCCCATAATACTGTATGGAGGACTATACTGTCCTGTTTTTGAGCTATTGTAGAATTTACAATAGATATCACTCATGTAATGTAGGAAGTGAAGTATTTGGCATTGTACTATACCTATATTTCTCTGCAGTATCGGGGCATCATGAATTGTGGTATGTGTTAAAGGGGCCCACTGAGACTCTTTCGCCCGGGGCCCACGAAAACCTGGAGCCAGCCCTGCCCCCGCCCCACAACTTTAGCCAAAAAAAACCCCAGTTTTCAATGTGTTACTATTATTATAAAGTAAATTAAGGTTGACAAGCCTAAGTAATAAGAATTGAAGTAGTTGGCATTGAAATGGGCACTGTAGGTGTGTTTACTGTCCTCTACTCACTGCCGACTTTTATTCCCCATTGACTTGCATTAGGGTCGGGTTTCTGTCGGAACTCCGACTTTTGCCTATAGTCGGCCGATTTCGTTCGACTCAACTTTTGATAGTCTGGTGGTCCGAAACCCGACTCGACCCTCCCGGAGGCAAAGTCGCTCATCTCTATTCTTCACCTTTTTTTGAGCCACCCTTCCAGACTTGTGTACCATGCGTCACATGGTGCTTACATGAATATCTGTGACCTCACTATTATGAAGCATACAATGCACCTCCGGAACTGACAGACTGTGTGATGAGCCGACTTGTTGACTTCCAAATTTTGCCTTGACATCCACCACTTGGTTTTTGAATGGACGGACTTCCAACTGTCATGGCACTCACATGTTGTTAGCTGCCCGCCAGGGCCGTGGGGTACTCGGCACCGAATCCGTCGACTTCTATGGGGGATGTCACGGGCAGCATACGGCTCGGTCCGTGGCCCTGGGCGCTCACTATAAAAGGGGGAGTATTTACAGGGGAATAAATGTTCGTATGATGATTCGTAACCCCACCTGTAGTACCTGGTCAGGGTGACCAGCGCTGCTGTGCAGGTCCTCTGGGAGGGATGGTGTTGTGCAGCTTGATGTAAAGTCTCCTACAGGTGAGACTGTCCTCCCAGGGCAGATAGATGAGAGATATAGCAATGGTGCAGAGAGATGTAGCAGAGGGAAGTGTGCGTCGCTGGAAGAATCAGGGATACAGTTCTGTTGCAGTTTCAAGGTTTTACTCACAGTCTGTTAAGCGCTATACAGATTCCAGTCGGGCACTGTGTCCTCCAAGTGAGTGGTCCAGCAACCCTCAGGTAAGTTAGTCGCACTTCCAAAGACTCCCCTTTCAGTATGTTCCTTTCCGACTTCTTCTCTAGGTGCTACTCTCCTAATCTTCCATGCACCCTGCCACCACAGAGCCCTCGGACGAGGGAGTATTGGGCCCTTTCAGTATCCAGACCAGACCGATGGTTTAACAGGCCACCCAGTATGAAGGCTCTGGACGTACTTGACCCCTAAGCTTCCTCCCGGTGAGATTATGGTGGCTAGTGGCCCAGTGAAGTGACCACTGTTGTCGGTGTTACTAGTGGTTCTGAACTTTCCCACTAGTCTAGGGACCGGTCCCCGATGTTCACCTGGTCCTTCCTTCTTCAGGATGGGGGCACAGCTCGACTGCTGTCTCGCCCTGGACCCTTTCACTTTCACAGCAAGGCTCCCTGAGGTGGACTCAGAGGAGCAGCAGGACAGTCCAGTACCCACACACTGACTGCCTGGCTCAAACTGGATTCTCAATCTAACACGCAGCCTAATGCTGCCTAAGTCCCACCCACCCATCTAGCTACACCCTGTGCTAACCAGCCTGAGTCAGACCATCCTCCCGAAGGGTCCGCCTGCACTCAGCTAGCATGATGTGTGATTGATGCAGTGGTTGGAGTCAATGGGGTACTTCCTCCTTACCTGAGAGTCAGGTGCCACACCGCTGGGTGCGATGCAACATCTCTGTGGCGACTGGACCCTCTGGGCTCCACATTTGCAGTTTTCTTGGCCAAGAGAGAGAAGCCAAACAGTAACAATGCAGTGACATGACAAGATTCTGCATAACTAATCATATGCTAACAATTTGCAAGTCAAATTTATGTATGAGATAGCCAAGATGATTGTCTATAAAATGATTGTAGTCTCACATATGAAGCAGTAGTGAATGGTGAGATATGGAGCCCAAAAGGTAAAAGTTCAAAATATTGTTACCCTTTTGCTCGTCAGTGTAGCCCTTATGGCTTTATTGGATTATGGAACGAAAGGAACTGATTGTTCCACCATTTGATGTTTCGAGGTACTTTATTTTACCCTATAAACATAATACCTGCATAACATAATATGTGACAGAACTTAAGCAAACTTGTTTGCTTACTATCTGTTTGGTGGATCTGCAGCTGCCATCTTTGCTTACAAGTTAATAAAGGTGAGCAAATCCTATTTTACTTTTTCCTTTATAATGCAGATAAGACCTTGTTGCACTTTTTAGCATTCTTCTTTTAAGTACACATGTGACAGAACTTGACATACTTTTATTAAAACAAGACTCTGTGTGCTTCTGTGTATTATCAGAGGCCTGCATTGGTACAGAATAACAGATTAATGGAACATGGATTTGTAATGCAGCCATGTGAATAAGGCTTTATTGTATTTATATTATTTATTTTATTATTTATTGTATTTTTACTTTTTATGTTACGACAATGTAAAGTAATTATTGTATTTAACCAAAAAAACAAAAATATTTTGTCAGTATAATAACAGCCATTTTGGCATGAACTAGTAATATCCATGTAAAATGTTTTACTTTTGCCAGTCAATAATATAGGCATTATATTAAGTTTATGTTGCATAAAGTTTATAAGAGGAAGAGTCAAAAATGATGCACTCTCTGAGTGTAAAATCTATTTTAATCAACTTTCAGAAAAGATTTATGCATAATTTTTTTATATAATGTCCCTGATTTTCCTACACTTTATCCAATTGTCATCAAGCTTTGATATTTCCTCTTTAAAAAGTATTTTAGATTGAGCTGTGAGCCACGAGTGCACTACTATCTTCACTTTTTTATTAGAATTGAATCTCCATCCTAGTAGAACTTCTTTCAGAGGAAATAGTCCACTGTCACTGATTTATCCAATAGAATCAGTTCACGCTTAATGTTGTCTTCAGCCAAGGAAGGGAATCTGGCTCCTTCTTGGTAGCGCCATTAATTCCACAGCGCTTTACAGACATTATCATCACTGTCCCCGATGTGGCTCACAATCTAGATTCCCTATCAGTATGTCTTTGCAGTGTAGGAGGAAACCAGAGAACCTTGAGGAAACCCACAGAAACACAGGGAAAATCTAAAAACTCCTTGCAGATGTTGTACTTGGTGAGATTTGAACCCAGGACCCCGGCCACGGGCTAACCACTGTATTCATGCACATTTTTTCATGTCAAAAGTCTTTTTCCATACTGTCCTCAAAGTGTTTGCAAAATATTGGCACCACAAAATATTTAATCATTGTAAGCTGCTCATCTTTCATGCAAATTACAAAAGAGGCAGCCATTGTCAGTCACAAGTGAACTGATGTAACATATTCAAACCTGAAACACCAGTGACTGGAGATACAGCGATCTCATACGGAAAGCTCTGATAAGTGCAGTAAACAGACATTTTAACCCCTTTCTTCCATCTGAAGTACTATTCCGTCCATGTGCCCTAGGACTTAATTCCCAAGGACGGAATAGTATGTCATACATGATCAGCAGCGCTCATGGGGGGAGCGCAGCTGATCGCGGCCGGGTGTCAGCTGATTATCACAGCTAACACCCGGCACTATGTGCCAGGAGCGGTCACGGACCGCTCCCGTCACTTTAACCCCCTGAACACTGCGATCAAACATGTATGGGGAAGCATCGCACAGGGAGGGGGATCCCTGCGTGCTTCCCTGATACCCTCAGAACAGCGCCATTTGATCACGCTGTTCCGAGGGCCTCTTCCCTGCAGGACCCCGGATCAAAGATGGCCGTGGGATCCTTCCGGGTCCTGCAGGAAGTGGCTTCTCAGTGTCTGCTGAAAGAAGGCCCTGAGAAAGCCTCTTGCAGTGCCTGACAGATCGCAGATCTGACACAGTGCTGTGCACAGTGTCAGATCGCAGATCTGACACTATACAGTGATGACCCTGGGACAAAGTAAAAAAGTAAAAAAATAAAAATTAACATGTGTAAAAAAAATTCCTAAATAAAGAAAAAAAAATGTTCCCCAATAATTTAATTTCTTTATGTAAATAAAAAAAAAACAATAAAAGTACACATATTTAGTATCGCCGCGTCCGTAACAACCCGCCCTATAAAACTGTCCCACTAGTTAACCCCTTTAGTGAACCCCTTAAAAAAAAAAACAAGGCAAAAAAATAATGCTTTATCATCATACCACCAAACAAAAAGGGGAATAACACGCGTTCAAAAATACGGATATAAATAAACATGGTAACGCTGAAAACGTCATTTTGTCCTGCAAAAAACGAGCCGTCATACAGCATCACCAGCAAAAAACTAAAAAAGTTATAGCTCGCAGAATAAAGCGATGCAAAAATAATAATTTTTTTATATATAATTGTTTTTATTGTATCAAAGCACCAAAACATAAAAAATGATATAAATGAGGTATCTCTGTAATCGTACTAACCCAAAGAATAAATCTGCTTTATCAATTTTACCACACGTGGAACGGTATAAACGCCCCCCCAAAAGAAATTCATGAATTGCTGGTGTTAGTTCATTCTGCCTCCCAAAAATCATAATAACAAGCGATCAAAAAATGTCATATGGCCAAAAATGGTACCAATAAAAATGTCAACTCGTCCCACAAAAAATAAGACCAGAATATGGAAAAATTATAGCTCTCAAAATGAGGTGATGCAAAAACTATTTTTTGCAATAAAAAGCATCTTTTAGCGTGTGACAGGAACCAAACATAAACACCCACTATAAACAGTAAATCAAACCCCCCTTTATCATCCCCTTAGTTAGGGAATAATAAAAAAAATTAAAAAATGTATTTATTTCCATTTTCCTGTTAGGGTTAGGGTTGGGGCTAAAATTAGGATTAGGATTGGGATTAGGATTAGGGGTATGTTAGTGTTAGGTTTGTGGTTAGAGTTATGGTTAGGGTTGGGACTAGGGTTAGGGGTGTGTTGAGGTTAGGGTTGGAGTTAGAATTGGGGGTTTCCACTGTTTAGGCACATAAGGGGCTCTTCAAACATGACATGGCGTCTGATCTCAATTCCAGCCAATTCTGCGTTGAAAAAGTCAAACGGTGCTCCTTCCCTTTGAGCTCTGCCATGCGCCCAAACAGTAATTTACCCCCACATATGGGGTATCAGCGTACTCAGGACAAATTGCACAATAACTCTTGGGGTCCAATTTCTTCTGTTTCTCTTGGGAAAATAAAAAATTGGGGGCGAAAATATCATTTTTGTGGAAAAAAATATGATTTTTTTATTTTCACGCCCTGGCGTTATAAACTTATGTGAAGCACTTGGGGGTTCAAAGTGCTCACCACAGATCTACATAAGTTCCTTAGGGGGTCTAGTTTCTAACATGGGGTCACTTGTGGGGAGTTTCCACTGTTTAGGCACATCAGGGGCTATCCAAACGCGACATGGTGTCCAATCTCGATTCCAGCCAATTTTGGTTTGAAAAAGTCAAATGACGCTCCTTCCCTTCCGAGCTCTGCCGTGCGCCCAAACAGTGGTTCCCCTCCACATATGGGGTATCAGCATACTCAGGAAAAATTGGACAACAACTTTTGTGGTCCAATTTCTCCTGTTACCCTTGGGAAAATAAAAAAATCGGTGACTAAAAGATCATTTTTCTGGGAAAAAATTGATTTTTTTATTTCATGCCCGGGCATTATAAACTTGTGTGAAGCACTTTGGGGTTCAAAGTGCTCACCACAAATCTAGATAAGTTCCTTAGGGGATGTAGTTTCCAAAATGGGGTCACTTGTGGTGGGTTTACACTGTTTAGGCACATCAGGGGCTCTGCAAACTGAACATGACACCATCAAAGTCTGCATTCCAAAACGTCATTACTTCCTTTCTGAGCCCTGCCATGCGCCCAAACAGTTTCCACCCCCCCCACATATGGGGTATCAGGGTACTCAGGACAAATTGGACAGCAACTTTTGGGGTCCAAGTTCCTTGGGAAAAATCAAAAATTGGGGACTAAAAAATCATTTTTGTGGAATTTTTTTTTCACACCCAGGCATTATAAACTTTAGTGAAACACTTTGTGGTTCAAAGTGCTCACAACAGATCTAGATAAGTTCCTTAGGGGGTCTAGTTTTCACTTGTGGGGGTTTCCACTGTTTAGGCACATGAGGGGCTCTCCAAACGCGACATGGCGTCCAATCTCAATTCCAGCCATTTTGGTTTGAAAAAGTCAAATGGCGCTCCTTCCCTTCCGAGCTCTGCCGTGCGCCCAGACAGTGGTTTTCCCCACATATCGGGTATCGGTGTACTCAGGAGAAATTGCACAACAACCTTTTCTGTCCATTTTCTCCTTTTACCCTTGTTAAATAAAAAAAATTTGTAAAAGATAATTTTTGTGATTAAAAAGTTAAATGTTAATTTTTTCCTTCCACGTTGCTTCAGCTCCTGTGAAGCACCTGAAGGGTTAATAAACTTCTTGAATGTGGTTTTGAGTACCTTGAGGGGTGCAGTTTTTAGAATGGTATTACTTTTGGGTATTTTCTGCCATATAGACCCCTCAAATTGACTTCAAATGTGAGGTGGTTCCTAAAAAAAATGGTTTTGAACATTTTGTTGTAAAAATGAGAAATCGCTGGTCAACTTTTAATCCTTATAACTTCCTAACAAAAAAAAATTTTGGATCCAAAATTGTACTGATGTAAAGTAGACATGTGGGAAATGTTATTTAGTAACTATTTTGTGTGACATATTTCTCTGTTTTAAGGGAATAAAAATTCAAAGTTTGAAAATTGCAAAATTTTCAAAATTTTCACCATATTTCCATTTTTCATAAACAAATGCAAATTATATCGAAGAAATTTTACCACTAACATGAAGTACATTATGTCATGAGAAAACATTCTCAGAATTGCGATGATCCGTTGAAGCGTTCCAGGGTATAACCTCATAAAGAGACAGTAGTCAGAATTGTAAAAATTGGCCCTGTCATTAATGTGCGAACCACCCTTGGGGGTTAAGGGGTTAATATAACCATAGTGTGGTATTTTTGACTCACCCTCGTACAATTATCGGAGTTGAAATGGTAACATGTACTTTATACCTAGAAATGTGTCCACTTGTTATAAACATGCTTGTATTGAATAAAAGTGTCCTACCTTTTTTCTGTTTAGTAAAAGAAAGATATGTGAGCTGTATGCAAGAGTATTGGAGTCTGAGGAAGCCTTACATGTAAGATCACTTATTTCATTACAAGCTTTTCATGCTGGTGCTTAACAAGGGTTAATAAATTACAGTAAGAACTTTATGCATAGAAAGAAAAAAACAAAGAAAATGGGGGAATAGTGTTGTGATCCACAAATCAGTAGATGCCCATGAAGTACTGCCATAAAATACATATGAATATTGCATGGATGAGCACAGTGCAACTCGCAATGATTTTAAGAACTTCAAGAAAGGCTTATTGCTTAGAAAGAGTTATCTCTCCTTAAATGGTTGGTCCCAAGATTTGTGATGCTCCTATGAATGGCTATTAGAACTGAATTACATCACCGAGCTATTGCAGCATATATCAGCCCTACACAGTCTACAGAGCCATGCTGTTTTCTGCTCTGTACAGTGCATACAGTGGTGGCTGCAAACAGCTAATTCGTGTGATGGGAGTCCATAGATGTGATATTAATGACTTATCCTAAGGACTGGTTGCCAATAAATAAGTCCTGGACAAACTACTTAAGTGGCAGCACCATTTTTAATCTTAGGGGGAAAATCTTGGAGGGAAAAGACACTAATACACAGAAATTGGTACAATATGCTAACAAGGTCTGATCGGCAGTACTCCAAGCACTGTGATCTCTGAGTCTATCTTTACGCACTGGCATTGCAGATTACAGAAATTTACAGTCTTTGATACCAATGTTTATTAACTGGCTAATATAAGGAATACTGAAGTAGTCTTACTATTGTGTTTCAATAATATGGGTTTCAAGTTTCAACCCTTTAAAAAATTCAAGAGTAGAAAACTATTTTAAGTTCATAACTGTAAGTCTATTAACAGCCGGTGCATTATGAGGAAAAGAACTGGTGTGAGGAACAGTATTCTGGGGGATGTTACACGGCATATTTTCCTCCAGGAATCCTGACTCAGTTTGGAAGGTAAGTTTTAGAGTGAACTCTTACCAAACAATGCAATTTTTACAATAAGGTAATTTACATCTTTTCATCTTATCATCTTTAATAAAAAGAAGAGCAAATTACACAATTATTGGCCTACTGTACTGCCAGAAAAAAATGTGCAACTTTTCCACTTAAAGAGGTTGTTCAATACTTGGATAATCCCCTTCTCGATCTGATTTTTTGCCCGCGAAAATGAAAACACTAATACTCACCTCCCGTATCGGCGCTGCTCAAGCAGTGTCAGCACTCGCATTCCTGGGGCTCAGGTGTGGTTGTTATGACACATGAGCCCTGCGCCCAATTAGCGCTGGTGTCACTGGCCCGCCTTCTGATATATAAGTAATCAGCAGGAGGTGAGAGCTGTACGCGGCCGCTCACTTTCTCTTGATTACTTCCTACTCTTCCCCAACAGATGATGCCAGGGTAGATGAGGATCTGGCTTGCTGAATTTCGAGTGGCTGAAACTTTTTTTTCTCCTGGAAAAATCCGCTGCCAGAAGAGTCTTGTTGTGGCTCTCTCATAGAGAATATATGATAGCACAACCAAGCCAAAAGTTACCGTGTATAGGAAAGTCAGGCCAACAGCGATATAATGTGTAAAGGTCTTTTATCAATATCTATTGTGAGGGGACTAGCTTTCTTAATAGTTAAGGCAAGTATTCTTAAAATTTCTACACTTTCTTGTTCCAGTTTAGCATAATAATTGTCAGAAAAAAATCAGTTACAAAAATTATTGTAAAAATAACGCATATATTTGTTTGACTCTGCTTCATAATAGAAGACCGAAATTTGTAACCTTAACAAATAAATTACTTATCCCCAAAAGGCACGTAGTGTAAAACAACCAAACAGAAAATATGCCGGGCAAAAAAATACTTAAATCATTATAAACAATTATCAATGCATTATCGGGAGTCAGCTTTGCAGAAACGCACATTGGGTGCTTGGTGGTTGAACTCATTATTTAGGATGGTATTTAATCTTTATTATTAACTTTTTTATCATATGTGGTATGTACGAGTATATATGTTTTACTAAAGTATTATTTATGAGTCAATATACCTACTTGTATGTCTATTATGGCAATTGATGTCTAAAGTCCATACATACATATTGTATTACATCATGGATTGACAACGTACCTATATATATTTATGTGTGCATTTTTTATATGCGTCTCTCTTACTCTTACCAATTTTATGTCAATATTTTGGGATTGTCTGTTCAAAATGTTCTTAAATTAGTATTTAACTAACTTGACCCGTGCAAAATTTTCGTACATTGGTCGTCGGAGGTGCAGGCAATTTCAGAAAAAGCAAGCTGGTCAAATGTAAATGTATTTCATGATATGATGAACACAGACAGGTATTTATATATGTTGCTTGGTAATACAATATATTGGCCAAAAAATGTCTTTCTGGTGAGGTGCCACCTGCAGGTCATTGTTTCTTTCTGTAGGTTTATGAAAATAAATGTTTAAACTGTATTTAGTAATAAAATCGTGGATGTGTTGATTGTTTGGTTCTTTTCTTGCTGAAGGATTAAGTTTACCTTTCAAATGGTGTATCATTTGCGTGTGTGGGGTGAAGTAATCAGCGAAAAAGCAGTGCATGTTTACAAATGTGTTTGCATATGTGACTCACCTGCAGTGAAGTATGCAATCCTCCAATGTGCCTGAAATAGGCTGCGCAAGCAGTTCAACAAGCTGGAAAGCCCCCAAGGCAAATGTTTGGATTTGTTTGTGATCTCTGTAAGCAGCTTTGTGGTAGTGTACTTTGGGGTAGTGTGCTGCCACCTGCAGGTAATTTGACCTTTCAAATGGTGTATCATTTGTTTGTGTGGGTGGAGTATGAACGGAGCAAGTGTGCAATTCAATAGGCCATGCATGTTTACAAATGTGTTTGCATATGTGCCTCACCTGCAGTGAAGTGTGCAATCCTCCAATTTGGCTAAAATAGGCTGGGCAAGCAGTTCCACAAGCTGGAAAGCCCCCAAGGCAAATGTTTGGATTTGTTTGTGATGTCTGTAAGCAGCTTTGTGGTAGTGTGCTTTGGGGTACTGTGGTGCCACCTGCAGGTCATTTTTCCTTACTGCAGGTTTATGAAAATTAATGTTTAAACTGTATTTTGTGATAAAATTGTGGATGTGTGGTTTGTTTGGCTATTTTCTTGCTGAAGCGGGCAAGTTTATATTTCAAATGGTGTATCATTTGTGTGTGTGGGTGCAGTATGAACGGAGATACAAAGTAATCACTGAAAAACAGTGTTTAGAAATAATAGAATAGATAAACCTTGTTTTTTTATACTGATGAGAATATTTTTTGCCCAGGCATATTTTCTTTTTGATTGTTCTACTTCATAATATCAGATTTGCTGTATAAAGAAATTATTAGACATTTAAAAAATGACTAATTTCTGACTTCTAAGGACTTGGTCTTAAGAAGATATGTTACTATCTACTATCTGCTTCCCCTCTTGATAATCTACAGAGAGTAGAAAATAGAATAGACAAAGTGAAGTAGTTATGTCTGATAGAACAAAATTTTATAGATTTTGTAACCATGGAAACATTGGATCGATAAAAAAGTCAATCAGGATTCCTGCTAATGTATTAATAATGATTTAATTCAGTGTAGAGATAATTAAGTTGCTAGTGTGAGGCTTGCTTTTGTCTACAATGAGATTTCTTATGTAAGATTTAAAAATTCAAAAATAAAAATCTTTTTAACTTAAAAAGTTACAGCATTATTAATTTCATTACCAAATTATGTTTTTTATGGGATATCATTATTGCATAATGAGTATGTTGTGTTCTCTATTGGTAATTTAAGAAAAGGATTAAACCATGGCATGTATATAATGATTGGTAGCAAAAATTAAAAATGTCAGGTTACCTAATTTAATACAAATGTGCATAATACCTATCACGACTGTTGCCAGCTGTCCCAGGACCAGGAGCTCCTTCCCTGTTCCTGACGCTAGGGGCACCCTAGCTCGCCCAATTCCCTGTATTACTTCTGATGGTGAAGATGCCTGGGCCACGTATCTTCCTTAGCTCCTGAATCCATCCTCAGTTTGTACTCTTACCCCAACCAGTGAAGAGGGGAGTAGTAGTTTACCATAGTACACCAACAGGACTAACAAGGTAATATCAATTCAGGTAGTGAAAAATACCAAACATACAAATATACTCACACATATAATAGAGGAATACACCAGGGAGTAGAGGATGGTGTTAAACCAAAGTAGAAGAAAGGGAATTATAATACTCTCAAAACCTAGCAACAGTCACAAATAAACCCTCTAAACACCTTATCCTATAATAACCAACAACAACCTCCAGCCATGCAGCATAAGTTACTCTGACATTGAGTGCTAGGCTAGCCAGGGCCCATATTATATAGGAGATGGAAGTGGCTAACGAGTCAACCCTGCACTGCCAAAACAAATTTACACTGTTTAATAAGAAGGTGAAGTGCTTCTAATCAGTGCAGAAGTAGGAGAAATCAGACGCTGCAGTCTTCTGTCTCCTCTCTGTTGCGGTAAACACATGACAATACCATTAGTGGAATATAAGGATGCTGATAGAAATACCATACCATATAGGTATATCCTAGAAATTGAATAACTTTATCCTCTTATTTTAAGGGTTCTACGACAACCTTTTGGTCGTCTCTTTTTTGCTGGCACAGAGACAGCCACAGAGTGGAGCGGATATCTCGAAGGAGCAATCCAAGCTGGAGAAAGAGCTTCTAGAGAGGTATAATTTTACATTTTGTGATTATTGCTTATTGATAAGTGTTTAAAGATCATTAATAAATGCAGTAAAGAGTACACACTGCATACTGAGAACTTTTTTTTAACCTTTCCAGACAAGCTCAATTCCATTACTGAGATTGAGGTTACAAAAAAGACTCAACCAGTCCAAGCACCACAAAATAACACTTGCAATGTAGCATGTTTTGAGGACTATAAGACGCACAGATTTCTAATTTCAAAAAACTGACTGCCACATCAAACGTAAACTAAGTGTGAACAGGTGCTTAACCTAGAGTCACCAACTCATATACACTCAAACGAAAAAGGCAGCACTCTGTAGCACCATAGCATGCAAATATGGAATATGAAAAATGAATTGCGTGCTGGTGTCCCTATAATGCCTTTCAGCTATCACATCGCACGCTAGAGTGCATCCAATTAGGAGGTACTATCACAGCCAGTTTACAAGACTATATAGGAAATGCAGCAGCAATTTTAGAGTGATTTAAGACAGTGAGAGGATGTCTTTGCTCAAAGCTCAGCAATAAAGATGGGAATAGAAAGCTCTAGAAAATTGGTCAAATTCTCCAGGTAGTAAGGTGTTGTACACTTGCAGCAATGAAGATGACTATAGTAGTATGTCAATAATACAAAAATTCAATTAGTAGTGAGAGAGATATAGGTGAGGTACCAGCAGCAATAATTACAACTACAATTGTAACAATTACAATTAACAATTACAACATATTTTGTGTTCATTTTAATGGAATAGAAAGCAGCAGCAAGCAAGCACAATATTTTTTACAGAGTAAAAAATGAAACCAATATCAGTCAGAGTCGGTGTACTTACTTATCACAAGCAACTTTACTGAATGTTTGCACTTCTTGTGCAATTCTGTGGAGAGGTGTGGGGTAGAAGAATCATCTGTTTCTTTGGTGAGGTTTATTTGACATTACTAAGGCTTTGTTTCTGTGAAAGCGCTTGAATGGTGTTATGATTTGGTAGCTGAGGAGAGCAGGCAAAAAAGGAAATACACCAGAGCAGTTGGAAACTATGAGATTGCAGTACCCTGACTAACCACCACAACTAGAGGCAGCCGTGGAGCGTTCCTACGTTGGTCCTAGACGCCTCGTCACAGCCTGAGAAACTAACTACACCTAAAGATAGAAAGAGGAAAGCTATCTGCCCCGGAGCAGATCCCCAAAGAACATAGAAAGCCCCCAAACATGTAATGGCGGTTAGACAAGAAGAAATACTGACACAGACAGAAAACAGCATGAGCAAACGTTGGGGCCCAAACTTACTAAATAGAAAAGGATAGGAAGGGCACTTACTGCAATCCCAAAAAACCCTGAAAAGCACCAACTCTACTAATTTCAAAAACAACTGAGATCACACGACCTCTACCACCTAAATTAGTTCTCTGGTGTAACCAAAAACAAAACAGCAGCCACTGAAAAAACTGGAAAAAGCAAATGTACAAACATCAGTGGCTGAACTGAACTGAGAGGCAAAAGCCCCCAGAGGGGACCCTGAAGGCCCCCACAGAAGTGCAGGACAAAATGCAAAAATCAAGCACAAAAACAAAAAGAAGAAAATGTCTTATCTGTTAGCAGGAGATTCAGACACGACACAGCAGGCTACCAAGGAAACAGGAATCAAGGATTGAGACCAGAACAATTGATCACCGGCAACCCTGATGGGAAGGTGACTCCCTTATATAAGACCAGTCAGTAACACCTGATTCCCAATCCTCACAATCTTCACTGGAAGGTCCAGTACCGTTTGTAACCACCAGAGGGAGCTTCTGCTCAGAACTCATTTCCAGCCTATTCACAACAGTACCCCCCCTTGAGGAGGGGTCACCGAACCCTCATTTGAGCAACCAGGTCGGTCAGGATGAGTTCTATGATACGCACGGATGAGTCTCCTAGCATGGATGTCCGAAGCAAACACCCAAGAATTGTCTTCCTGACCATAACCTCTCCATTTAACCAAATACTGGAGTTTCCGTCTAGAAAAACGAGAATTCAATATTTTCTCAACCACATACTCCAGATTGCCCTCAACCAAAACAGGGTCAGGAGGCACAGTAGTAGGAACCACTGGCTCAACAAACCTCTTCAACAAGGACTTGTGGAACACGTTATGGATCTTAAATGTCCCTGGAAGAAGCAAACGAAAAGAAACAGGATTAAGAATCTCCATGATCTTATAAGGTCCAATGAACCTAGGCTTAAATTTAGGAGATGCCATTCTCATAGGAATATTTTTTGAGGACAACCAGACCAAGTCCCCCACTTTAAACCGAGGACCATCAGTCCTATGCCGGTTAGCAAACCGCTGGGCCCTCTCCTGAGAGAGGGACAACCTCTCCACTACCTGGTCCCAAATCTGTTGCATACGCTCCACAACAGAGTCAACACCTGGACAGACAGAAGCCTCCGTCTGTCCTGAAGAAAATCGAGGGTGAAATCCAGAATTACAGAAAAATGGAGACATCAAAATGGCAGAGCTAGCCCTATTATTAAGAGCAAACTCAGCCAAAGGCAAAAAAGAGACCCAGTCATCCTGATCAGCAGACACAAAGCATCTTAGATAAGTCTCCAATGTCTGGTTTGTTCTCTCAGTTTGACCATTGGTCTGAGGATGAAACGCAGAGGAGAAAGACAATTGAACACCAATTTTAGAACAAAAGGTCCTCCAAAATCTGGAAACAAACTGGACTCCTCTGTCAGACACAATGTTCTCAGGAATGCCGTGTAAACGAACCACGTGCTGAAGGAACAAAGGCACCAATTCAGAGGAGGAAGGCAACTTAGGTAATGGCACAAGATGTATCATCTTGGAAAACCTATCGCAAATCACCCAGATGACGGTCATTCTCTGAGAAACAGGGAGGTAGGAAATGAAATCCATAGAGATATGGGTCCATGGTCTCTTGGGCACAGGTAATGGCATCAACAGACCACTAGAACGAGAGCAAGGCTTGGAGCGAGAGCAAGTCCCGCAGGACTGCACAAACTCCCTGACATCACAAGACAAGGTAGGCCACCAAAAGGACCGACCAACCAAGTCCCTGGTACCAAAAATTCCGGGATGACCGGCCAATGCGGAACAATGAATCTCAGACATTACACTCTTTTTCCACTGATCCGGGACAAACAATTTCCCAACAGGGCAGCGCTCGGGCTTATCCTCCTGGCACCCCTCCAGAGCCAGTCTCAAATTGGGCGAGATGGCGGAAAGAACTACACCCTCTTTCAAAATAACAGAAGGATCAGATAACTCAGGAGAGTCCGCCAGGAAACTCCTCGAGAGGGCATCCGCCTTAATATTTTTAGTGCCAGGAAGAAATGAAACCACACAATTAAAACGTGTGAAAAACAAGGCCCACCTGGCCTGTCTAGGATTAAGTCGCTTGGCAGATTCCAGATAAACTAGATTCTTATGGTCCGTAAGGACCACCACCTGATGTTTGGCTCCCTCCAGCCAATGTCTCCACTCTTCAAAAGCCCACTTCATGGCTAATAACTCCCGATTACCCACATCATAATTACGTTCAGTGGGAGAAAAATTTCGAGAGAAAAAGGCACAAGGGTTACTTTTAGAGGTCTCTGGATCTCTTTGGGACAAAACGGCACCTGCCCCAATTTCAGAGGCATCAACCTCCACCTGAAATGGTAGAGAAACATCAGGCTGCCGTAGAACAGGAGCAGAAGTGAATCTCTGCTTAAGTTCCTGAAATGCAGAGACTGCCTCAGGAGGCCAATTCACCACATCAGAACCCTTCTTGGTCAAATCAGTTAATGGTTTAACAATAACAGAGAAATTACCAATAAATTTACGATAAAAATTGGCAAAACCCAAGAATCTTTGAAGAGCCTTTAATGAAGTAGGTTGGACCCAATCACAGATAGCCTGAACTTTGACCGGGTCCATTTCAATAACAGATGGGGACAAAATGAAACCCAGAAATGAGATCCTCTGAACTCCAAAGAGACACTTTGATCCCTTCACATACAGAGCATTCTCTCTCAAAATCTGGAACACAGTCCGAACATGTTTTACATGAGAGTCCCAGTCATTGGAAAAAATCAAGATATCATCCAAATAAACAATCAGAAATTTATCCACAAAATCCCTGAAAATGTCATTCATGAAGGACTGGAAGACAGAAGGAGCATTAGTGAGCCCAAAGGGCATCACAAGGTACTCAAAATGCCCTTCAGGGGTATTAAATGCCGTCTTCCATTCATCCCCGTGCTTAATGCGAATAAGGTTATATGCCCCCCTGAGGTCAAGCTTGGTAAACCAAGTAGCGTTTTTCACCCTGGAAAACAGATCAGAGATCAAGGGTAACGGATATTGATATTTCACAGTAATATTGTTCAAGAGACGATAATCAATACACGGCCTTAATGAACCATCCTTTTTGGCCACAAAGAAAAAACCGGCACCTAAGGGTGAAGAGGATGGTCTGATATGACCCTTCTCCAATGACTCCTTCACATAAGACCGCATAGCGTCATGTTCAGGTACAGACAAGTTAAAAAGGCGACCTTTAGGGAATTTACTACCAGGCACTAATTCAATAGCGCAGTCATAGCTCCTATGGGGAGTAAGGATGCAGATTTACTTTCGCTAAACACATCAGAAAAATCAATCAAAAAGTCAGGAACATCCTGAGCCTGGGGGAGGCAGAAAAAACAGGAGTGTTGGTATTAACACATTGACAGCCCCAACTGGTAACAGACACAGATTTCCAATCCAAAACAGGATTATGAGACTGTAACCAAGGGAAACCCAGTACGATAATGTCATGCAGATTATACAGAACCAAAAATTTGCAACTCTCCTGATGATCAGGTTCTACCCTCATTATCACCTGAGTAGAGAACTGAGGTTTATTCTCAGCCAAAGGGGTAGAATCGATCCCCAGTAGGGGAATAGACTTCCGTAGGGGTATCAAGGGAAACCCACAACGTTTAGCAAAATCAAAATCCATCAGGTTAATTAATAGCTGCTCCAGAATCAACAAAAGCCTGAGCAGAAAATGAGGACAGAGAGCATATCAGGGTTAACAAAAACTTAGTCTGAACACTACCCAAGACAACTGAGCGAGCAAAACGTCTTCCCCGCTTAGGGCAGACAGAAATAGCATGAGAGGCATCACCACAGTAGAAACATAACCCATTGCGCTTTCGAAATTCATGACGCTGTGCCCCAGAAACCACTCTATCACACTGCATGGATTCAGAAGCAGGTTCACAAGGCAACATTATTCCACGCATACCTTTCCGCTAACGCAAACGTCTGTCAATTTGAATCGCTAATGACATAGAATCATTGAGACCAGAGGGAACAGGGAATCCCACCATAACATCCTTTACATATCTGACAGTCCCTTCCGAAAAAGAGCTGCCAAAGCGTCGTCATTCCATTTGGTCAGGACTAGTGTTGAGCGATAGTGCTCGATATCTAAAAATATCGTATCGAAATTGTATCGCCGATAGCACTAAATATCGTCGATATCCGATTTCGATAGCGGAAGTCCCATGTAAGTCTATGGGAACAAAATATCGCAACAAAAAAAACCCTTTCTTACGTTGTAAACACAAAATATACACACATAGAATACAATATATATATATATATACATGTCATTGTGACATATATATACATATATTTATAGTTTATACACTTCTACATAGTAAAATAGACTCTGATTCAATTGCCGGGTAAAGCCGTGACATACCCCATAGAAGTCGACGGGCTCGGTGCCGAGTACCCCCAAAACCTCTGGCTCTGTGCGACTCAACTTGGGCGTCACGAACAGGATTCTGTAGCTCGCTATAAGCGAGTCCTGTGTGCCTGAATTGAACTGGTTTTGTGCTTGAGAATTGCTAAAATCATCAGAGAATGTATTTGCCATTTTTCCGCCATATCTGCGTCACGACGAGGCACTGGTGAAGAAGAAGGGCGTGCTCTTCATGGGTGTACTGTACACTCACTCAGTGACGTGAAAACGATGGCTCTAAATGGTACTGCAATGTAAGATCGTGCCCCACAGCTCTTCAGTTCCGCCTCCTCATCCTACTCAGTGTGTGGAAACTAACACGAAGGTCCCGCCTCCCTACAAAAGAGGGGCCCTCTCCAGATGCTAATGACACATGTGACTTGGCAGAGATGGCTAATGGACACGAGCAGAAGTGTGAAGGGATGGAGCAGTCAGAGCTCTCCCCCCATGGAAGCGACCCGATCGCCACGGAATCACCGTTGGGCACCCGGCCTGGAAACCCTCCTACGCTGCAAGAAGCGGCGGATACCCTAAGAGGCCTGGCCCGGCACCGGGAGGAGGTCGCCAGGATGGAAGCGAGCTGGCGTGCCCTAAAACTAAACTTGGAGCGGCGCCAATCCCTCTTACCTGAAGTGTCTGTACCGGAAGGTGAGGCACCCGTTCTAGTAGAGGAGTCCTTGCAATGTGATCCGGTTGACGTTGTCGCAGTGGAGGCACCCGTTCCTGCAAAAACCGCAGCACCGTCAGCACCCCAGATCCCGCTGTCTGCCCCCGTCGCTGAGACAGAAGAAGCGACACCCGTCCTCATGGAGGAGGCCGCGCAGGCACCAGAGCACTACCTGCCTGTACCGGAGCCCCGACTGTCATCTGATTTAGAGCCGTCTGCTTCCTCCGCAGGGGAGCGCCGCCAGGACTGGGGGGCGACAGGAGAGCTGCCGCAAACCGGACACTGTAAGCTGCAGTGGAGTGGTGGAGACATGGAGCAGCTGGTGGAGGAGAATTACAACCGGCGTCAGGAGGAAGAGTGGAGACGTTGGGAGCGGGAAGCAGAGCGACAAAGGGAGCAGCGAGAAACCCTAAAACTTCGCCAACGTCACCTGGAGAAGGACCGGGCAGATAAGGACCGGATGAGAAAGGATAAAGGAACCCTGTGTGAGCCGCGGCGTAAGGGTGCAGTACGGAGCTTTAAATTGAAAGGTGGGTGGGGCTTCATCAAGGAGCCTGGACTTTATTTAGAAGTCTTTGTGAACCGGCGGGACGTGGAGGCTCACCTCCCAGAAGGAGACCCGGGGAGGGACCTGTTGCCAGGAGACTTGGTGACTTACACCCGACACTGGGGTTACAATGGATGGTACGCCCTAAATGTTACCAGGTGCGACCCCTACTCCCCAGTGTGTCAGGAACCTGTGAGACCCTCGGAGCCTTCAGCCTCCCACATCCAGGCCTCTGAAAAAGTGCCCACCCCACGCCGTAAATCTCCCAAGCCTCCCTCAGTGGTCTCCTCAGCAGCCCCAGCTATGGACATGATAAGTATAGCTGGCCCGTACCCGGCGCCTGTTAGGCCCCCTGGGTTCGTTCAGTCCGGGACATAGGGTTCCAGACCCGGAGGGAGATGAAAGAGGTGGCCACACAGACCCAGATAGCGGGTCACGACTTGACTGCACAGGCAACACGACGTCATCAGGTACAGGTGGTCCTTGGTGCCTCGGATGTTTGGCAAGCATCAGAAGAGTACCAGGTGGTACCTGGAACACCCCTGCCAAAGAAGTATAAATAACCCGGACAGGGTCCCTGTATGTAAATAGTTAAATTGTTGATAAATAGTTAAATTGTTTATGTACCCGGACGGGTGAATGTTTATAAAAAAGTTTTTTAATTTAATAAAAAAAAAAAAAAACACAGTTTTCATTACTTTTATTACAGTCTCATCCTGCGACGCCATCGATCTCCTGTAAAAAAATGAAAAAAAAAAAAAAGTATACCACCTGACCGACGCAGTCCATAGTAACGAGTGTCCCACGACGATCCAGCTCTGCTACATCAGAATCCCGGCGCAGCACAGCTGATTACCTGCTTCCCCGGCGGTGACGTCATCGGACTGGTTTACGGCCGGGATTACCCTGCAGTCACTGCAGTTATCGCGAAAAACTGCATGTGACCGCCAGGGAGAAGATAATGGCGGCCATCAAGCAGTCCAGGACGTGACCGCCGGAGATCTTCTGCCAGGTAAGTGCCGCTGACTCCTGACAGACCCGACCGACGGACACTCACAGTGACAGTGACAAATCCGATTCCGGTATTCGATAAGACGAAAATATTGAAACGAATTATCGAAAGGCCGATAGAGCTAATATCGGCCGATAGCCGATATTTGCATTATCGTATCGCTCAACACTAGTCAGGACTGCCCACTTACGGAATCTCTGACAGTATAACTCAGCGTCCTCAAGCCCCTGACTTAATGCCAACAAAGTTTTTTCAGCTTGATCAGTGACATTAGGCTCATCGTACAATAACCCCAAAGCCTGAAAAAACGCATCAACATCACTCAAAACAGGATCCCCAGGTGTCAGGGAAAAGGCCCAATCCTGAGGGTCGCCACGCAGGAGAGAGATGACAATTTGAACCTGCTGCGCTGCGTTCCCTGAGGACTTAGATTTTAAGGCAAAAAACAATTTACAGTTATTTTTGAAATTCAGAAACTTAGCTCGATCCCCTAAAAACAAATCTGGCATGGGAATCCTAGGTTCCACAACAGGCAACCTAGCAAGATAGGTAGCAATACTCCGAACTTCAGTGGCAAGCTGATCCACACGGTCAGACAACTGTGCAAACTCCATTGAGAGAAAAAAAAAATCCTCCTCAGCACCCAGAGATACAGAGGGAAAAAAAATATGCAACAAACAGAAAAAAAAAAAAATCTCTGACAACTCTGACAACTTTTTTCTTTCACAATATTTTTCCCTTCTGTGAGTACCATATAATTTTCAGTTTTGGCTGGTGATACTGTTATGATTTGGTAGCTGAGGAGAGCAGGCAAAAAAGGAAATACACCAGAGCAGTTGGAAACTATGAGATTGCAGTACCCTGACTAACCACCACAACTAGAGGCAGCCGTGGAGCGTTCCTACGTTGGTCCTAGACGCCTCGTCACAGCCTGAGAAACTAACTACACCTAAAGATAGAAAGAGGAAAGCTATCTGCCCCGGAGCAGATCCCCAAAGAACATAGAAAGCCCCCAAACATGTAATGGCGGTTAGACAAGAAGAAATACTGACACAGACAGAAAACAGCATGAGCAAACGTTGGGGCCCAAACTTACTAAATAGAAAAGGATAGGAAGGGCACTTACTGCAATCCCAAAAAACCCTGAAAAGCACCAACTCTACTAATTTCAAAAACACCTGAGATCACACGACCTCTACCACCTAAATTAGTTCTCTGGTGTAACCAAAAACAAAACAGCAGCCACTGAAAAAACTGGAAAAAGCAAATGTACAAACATCAGTGGCTGAACTGAACTGAGAGGCAAAAGCCCCCAGAGGGGACCCTGAAGGCCCCCACAGAAGTGCAGGACAAAATGCAAAAATCAAGCACAAAAACAAAAAGAAGAAAATGTCTTATCTGTTAGTAGGAGATTCAGACACGACACAGCAGGCTACCAAGGAAACAGGAATCAAGGATTGAGACCAGAACAATTGATCACCGGCAACCCTGATGGGAAGGTGACTCCCTTATATAAGACCAGTCAGTAACACCTGATTCCCAATCCTCACAATCTTCACTGGACAGTCCAGTACCGTTTGTAACCACCAGAGGGAGCTTCTGCTCAGAACTCATTTCCAGCCTATTCACAACAGAATGGGTTGGACACAGTCTTAGGAGATTTCAGAGTGTTGCACATATCTTTATAGGGCAATTAGATGCTTGGTAGTATTGCGATTCACAGAAAATCTATTTGCATCTAATCGAATTTTGGATAAAAATGTGTTGAACCTGGAAAATTTAATTTGATTGTAGCTGAAATAGATGAACCTACTAATAAGAAGTAGTGTTTGGATATAATTGTTATCAATAGCTATTTTTCATGTAAACCTTTTAAAGTTGACATACGGTAAATGTGATTTATCTGCATGTGTATTGCCTAATTAATTTTTTAATTCATAAAATTTTGATACATTTGCAAAATAATTACTTTATTGTTACATAATTATTACATTTTTATTACACAATCTAGTTGTAAATCCTATAACTTTTCTTATTAATTCTGTTTTAGATTTTATTTGAGATGGGAAAAATTTCCGAGAATGATATTTTGATAGCAGAACCACAGTCATTGGTAAGAACTCAACTATGTTTCTGAATATTAGGTCCCTTATCTTGGTTCAAAACTGTATACCTCAGGATCAGTCGGTCTTGCTTAGCATAGAGTCGGTCTTGCTTGGCATGCTATTCTATGTGTAAGAAATTTTGTGGAACAGTATTACAGGATAACATTAGAAAATGCCTACAATATCTAATTGTCAGGATTTCCCCTTTCAGCACCACTGCTGATCAGCTTTAGGGGCTGCATTGCTTTGACAAAAGCCACATCTCCTTTAGTGTTTACAGTGCTCAATACATCACAGCACTGTACTTTTAGTAACAGTTGCAGCTGACATAATTTCTCATTTTACTTGTATAGGACAAATCTGTAGTGAATTTCAATACCAGACACAGCCTCTCGTAAATGCACGGTGCTTTGACTTGTATTCAATGAAGAGAACATTCAACTTGTCACACCAATTCCACATTCTTTGTTAGTGAATACCTGGGTTAATGTCAGCTTATATAACATGCGTAGGGTTGGTCATGCATGTGTAAGATATATCTTTATCATGAACAATAATCACTTTCCCTGCAGGTCTAGTGACCTAAACTTCTACTGTCAGGGATGCCTATGACACTGTTAGCTCGGATCATCAAACTTGCGTGATTTGCGGCTGCATTATAAATACATAATGCATAAATATTGCACTTATTCCCACTTTTATTTAAAACAAGCTTTGGAGGCAGTGTCCTCCCTATAGCATAGAAGAGGTAATTTACATATAAGGCAAACATGGATTTCACTGAAATAAGACATCAAATTGATGGTATCAAGGTATCATTTTATTCAGCTTCCTATGACCTGCATGCCCAAATGGATGGCTCAGTACGGTTAATCTTACTGAGAGATTCCCTTTAACGTCCCTGTTCCCTGATCACTTTTGGTGTTGGTAAAATAAAAAAGGGTAGATTCACAATTATAATACGTTCACAAACCTAGTAAATTCTCTTTATCGACCCACGTCCTAATACACGCATACACACACACACGCACAAAAACATCCCTAGTGATGTTGACTATCTATATAGAGAGGAACCAAGGATATATGATTAATTCTGTAAGGGATAGGAAAGATCAGGGGATCAGTGAATACTCAGACAGTTAAGGGATGCATGTCACCCCAGGGAGTCGTGAGTGCAGAACCGATGGTATGCTCCTCTTGTGATGGAGCGGGAAGTCAGAAACACACGTCAGTACATGATGACGACTAGGACCAGAATTACAACGATAGAAAGAATAAGAAGCTTGAAGAATTAGGTGGATTTGGGACTATATCCAAACAATTATAAAAGAAGCACTACCTGCGCCTCTACTGATCCTAATACACCCAATTAACTATCAAACCAAAATGCATCAGACGAAGGAAAGGATCCTGTATGGAAATATTGCCATAAAAATGCTCAAATATATTTAAATGTAAGTACATATATTGTGAAACTTACTTATGGCTTGCTGGGAACTGGACCGGTGATTAGTGCTTGGGAGGGAAGGAGCCGATGCTTCTTATAGCTTGCTGGGAACTGGACCGGTGATTAGTGCTTAGGAGGGAAGGAGCCAATGCTTCCTGCAGATGACCACAGACCGCGCTTGCAGCGAGGGAGGTGAGATGATGGTGAGGCAGGGAGCGTCCTCCCTGTTATCTGACAATACCTCCTAAGTTGCCACACAGCTAATACTGCAAGCAGCGGTGTCCTCTGGCCGAGAGGCACCGCTGAGGGAGGGGTGAAGGATGGTGGGTGGGACAGGGAGCGGCTGACGTCACCACGGGACAGAAAGCTGGAAGGGTCAAAAACTACCGACGCGTTTCAAAGGCTCACGGGCCTTTTTCATTAGGGATAGCGACCCCCTGAATACCCAGCCTTATATCCCTATAGCTGCCTCATGCCCCTCCTCCCCTCAAACTTCACCAGTAAAAGGAAAAACATACAAAAAGAGGGTTATCTGATACACTGTTCGTGTGATTTCATTAGAGCCATTGCTGTGTACATAATATATTAAAAAACAACATCCAATTAAGGTTAAGGCTAAGTTCACACGTTGCGGAATTGCCGCGGAAATTTCCGCGGCAATCCCGCACTTCTCCCGCAGGAAATACGCACGTTTTTTTATGCTGATTCCCGCCAGAATAATAGCGTTTTGCAAGCGTAATTAGCTTGCAGAATGCTAGCGTTTTCCTAGCGATCTGTAGCATCGCTTGGAAAACTGATTGACAGGTTGGTCACACGAGTCAAACATAGTGTTTGACACGTGTGACCAACTTTTTACTATTGATGCCGCCTATGTCGCATCAATAGTAAAAAGATCTAATGTAAAAATAATAAAAAAAATAATAAATAATGATATTCTCACCTTCCGGCGGCCCCCGCAGCCTTCCCGCGGCCCCCGCAGTCTTCCCGCCTTCAGCGACGCTCCCGGCAACTCCGGTCCCAAGGATGCTTTGCGACAAATCACACCGATGACGTAGCATCTCGCGAGACCGCTATGCCATCTGGGTGATTCTCGCAAAGGACTCTTGGGACCGGAAGTTGCCGGGAGCATCGCTGAAGGCGGGAAGGCTGCGGGGGCCGCGGGAAGGCTGCGGGGGCCGCCGGAAGGTGAGAATATCATTATTTTTTATTTTAATTATTGTTTTACCAGGGATATGGTACCCAGGGCCTGGAGGAGAGTCTCCTCTCCTCCAGACCCTGGGTACCACCGCACATGAACCGCTTACATTCCGCAAAATTAATGAACATGTTGCTATTTTTTCCGCAAAGCGTTTTTTTCGCGGAAAAAAACGCAACATGTGGCCAAAACATGCGGAATCAATTAACATGTATAGGATGCTTAATGCTTGCGTTTTTATCGCGTTTTTACCGCGGAAAACCGCGGAAAAACCGCGAAAAAAACGCAATTATTCCTGATCGTGTGCACTTAGCCTAACAATATTAAAAGATGAGTACTGATGAAATAACAACAAAATGAAAACTTTATTACCTATTTAATTAATTAAAATACTCATTGTGTCGGACAGCCTAAAACCTATACACTTCAGAACTATCCATTCGCTCATTAAGGCCATAACTAATAAAAACATAATAGGCGATCCACAGTAATGGATTGCTCAAAAACGTCAAAATAAAAACTAAAAACTACATATGTATGCCATCTATTCCTTATGTGTATGCATAATTGCTGTAGATTATAGAATATAAATAAAATATAATATATAAAGCATTTATGTGTAAAAATATGTAAAAACTTTATATATTATATTTTATTTATATTCTATAATCTACAGCAATTATGCATACAGGTTTTAGGCTTCCATCAGCGGTGCCTCTCGGCCAGAGGACACCGCTGCTTGCAGTATTAGCTGTGTGGCAACTTAGGAGGTATTGTCAGATAACAGGGAGGACGCTCCCTGCCTCACCATCATCTCACCTCCCTCGCTGCAAGCGCGGTCTGTGGTCATCTGTAGGAAGCATCGGCTCCTTCCCTCCTAAGCACTAATCACCGGTCCAGTTCCCAGCAAGCTATAAGAAGCATCGGCTCCTTCCCCCCCAAGCACTAATCACCGGTCCAGTTCCCAGCAAGCCATAAGTAAGTTTCACAATATATGTACTTACATTTAAATATATTTGAGCATTTTTATGGCAATCCTTCTATACAGGATCCTTTCCATCCTCTGATGCATTTTGGTTTGATAGTTAATTAGGTGTATTAGGATCAGTAGAGGCGCAGGTAGTGCTTCTTTTATATTTGTTTACATTTCTTGGGTCAGCAAGTGCACAGTTGCTAACATCACTCCAGCAGCCTCTATAGTCCCCTATCTACATAGGGGCTTGCTTATGTTCATAGAAACCTTTATACACATTGCGATTTATATATTTTTTATCAGGTAGCGCCAGTGTATTTTTTCTTGTATTTTTATATCCAAACAATATTTCCAATAAGTACACAGGTCTTTCTCCAGAGTGTGCACTCACCTGAGATCTTGGTGGTGTGATGTTTCAGCTGAAGAAAAACTAGGTTACCCTTAGCAAACTTTTAATATATTCACTTTGAAATTCAATTTAAGAATGGCTGTACAATCCATTTGCAAAATGTAAGCTCAGTCTCCACCAGCCTAGCCTCGTTGACCAGATCTTCAGAGTCCCTGTTCCCTAAGAGCTGCTGAGATCTCACACTGCTCAGTATAAGCTGCAGCTGTCAGTCAGCCGGGAGGGGGTGGAGATTGAATACAACTGAAATCAGAAACTCTCTCACTTTTGAACTGGAATGAAAAAAATATCATTTTATTCTCAGGCTCATAGACAGGTCTATATGTGTTTATTTTATGACATATGTATTGTGGTATCTATATCCACTTTAATAGGAATCTGTCAGAAGAATTTGACCCCCAAAACTATATACAGTACAGACCAAAAGTTTGGACACACCTTGTCATTCAAAGATTTTTCTGTTTTTTCATGACTATGATAATTGTAGAATCACACTGAATGCATCAAAACTATGAATTAACACATGTGGAATTATACACTACACTTTACAAAAAAGTGTGAAACAACTGAAAATATGTCTTATTTTCTAGGTTCTTCAAAGTAGCCACCTTTTGCTTTGATTACTGCTTTGCACGCAGTAAAGGTGAACGGATGGACTCTACATGCCTGGTTCCCACCGTGAAGCATGGAGGAGGTGGTGTGATGGTGTGGGGGTGCTTTGCTGGTGACACTGTTGGCATTTATTGAAAAAAATTGAAGCGGTGAGCAGTCCAGCTCACCCCAAACCATCTCGATTGGGTTCAGGTCTGGTGACTGTGGAGGCCAGGTCATCTGGCGTAGCACCCCAACACTCTCCTTCTTTGTCAAATAGCCCTTACACAGTCTGGAGGTGTGTTTGGGGTCATTGTCCTGTTGAAAAATAAATGATGGTCCAACTACATGCAAACCGGATGGAATAGCATGCCGCTGCAAGATGCTGTGGTAGCCATTCTGGTTCACTATGCCTTCAATTTTGAATAAATCCCCAACAGTGTCACCAGCAAAGCACCCCCACACCATCACACCACCTCCTCCATGCTTCACAGTGGGAACCAGGCACTAATTTGCATGGTTTCAGGCACTCTGTTATGATTTGGTAGCTGAGGAGAGCAGGCAAAAACGGCAATACACCAGAGAGGTTGGAATCTACTGGATTGCAGTACCCTGACTAACCACCACAACTAAAGGCAGCCGTGGAGCGTTCCTACGTAGGTCCTAGACGCCTCGTCATAGGTAATAGAAGAGATGGTTAGCACTCAACCCTGGTAGGTTGCCCTATACGGTGCTAGTGACAAGGAACCGAAGGTCCAAAGTCCATCATCAAGAAAAATAATCACTGCACACGTAATGCTGAATAGTGCCAAAAGTGAACAAATTTTTATTGAAATATGGTGTGGCGATTAATAGTTGACGTTTCGGCCATGTATGGCCTTTATCAAAACTGATCGCCTTTCAGAATCAGATGAGTCAAACGACCCCGTTTTGGTACATAAGGGTTCAAAAAAGCAACATGCATCTGCCAGTTTGTTTAATGTCCCAGGTTGGAGGGCAATATTTAGGTGGACCCTGGAGGAGGCATTGGTGGCGCAGGGTGAAACGCTGACACCACAGCGTCTTAGCTAAGACGCTGTGGTGTCAGCGTTTCACCCTGTGCCACCAATGCCACACCATATTTCAATAAAAATTTGTTCACTTTTGGCACTATTCAGCATTACGTGTGCAGTGATTATTTTTCTTGATGATCGTCATAGGTAATGGCACAAGATGTATCATTTTGGAAAACCTATCACAAATCACCCAGATAGCGGTCATTCTCTGAGAAACAGGGAGGTCGGAAATGAAATCCATAGAGATATGGGTCCATGGTCTCTTGGGCACAGGCAATGGCATCAACAAACCACTAGAGCGAGAGCAAGGCTTGGAGCGAGAGCAAGTCCAGCAGGACTGCACAAATTCCCTGACGTCACGAGACAAAGTAGGCCACCAAAAGGACCGACTAACCAAGTCTCTGGTACCAAAAATTCCGGGATGACCTGCCAATGCGGAACAATGAATCTCAGACATCACACTCTTTTTCCACCGGTCTGGGACAAACAATTTCCCAATAGGGCAGCGCTCGGGTTTATCCTCCTGACACCCTTCCAGAGCCAGTCTCAAATTGGGCGAGATGGCGGAAAGAACTACACCCTCTTTCAAAATAACAGCAGGATCAGATAGCTCAGGAGAGTCCGCAAGGAAACTCCTCGAGAGGGCATCCGCCTTAACATTCTTAGTGCCAGGAAGAAAGGAAACCACAAAATTAAAACGTGTGAAAAACAAGGCCCACCTGGCCTGTCTAGGATTAAGTCGCTTGGCTGATTCCAGATAAACCAGATTCTTATGGTCCGTGAGGACCACCACCTGATGTTTGACTCCCTCCAGCCAATGTCTCCACTCTTCAAAAGCCCACTTCATGGCCAATAACTCCCGATTACCCACGTCATAATTACGTTCAGTTGGAGAAAATTTTCGAGAGAAAAAGGCACAAGGGTTACTTTTTGAGGTCTCTGGATCTCTTTGGGACAAAACGGCACCTGCCCCAATTTCAGAGGCATCAACCTCCACCTGAAATGGCAGAGAAACATCAGGCTGCCGTAGAACAGGAGCAGAAGTGAATCTCTGCTTAAGTTCCTGAAACGCAGAGACTGCCTCAGGAGGCCAATTCACCACATCAGAACCCTTTTTGGTCAAATCAGTCAATGGTTTAACAATAACAGAGAAATTACCAATAAATTTACGATAAAAATTGGCAAAACCCAAGAATCTCTGAAGAGCCTTTAATGAAGTAGGTTGGACCCAATCACAGATGGCCTGAACCTTGACCGGGTCCATTTCAATAACAGATGGGGACAAAATGAATCCCAGAAATGAGATCCTCTGTACGCCAAAAAGACACTTTGATCCCTTCACATACAGGGCATTCTCTCTCAAAATCTGGAACACTGTCCGAACATGTTTCACATGAGAGTCCCAGTCATTGGAAAAAATCAAGATATCATCCAAATAAACAACAGAAATTTATCCACAAAATCCCTGAAAATGTCATTCATGAAGGACTGGAAGACGGAAGGAGCATTAGTGAGCCCAAAGGGCATCACTAGGTACTCAAAATGCCCCTCTGGGGTATTAAATGCCGTCTTCCATTCATCCCCGTGCTTAATGCGAATAAGGTTATACGCCCCCCTGAGGTCAAGCTTGGTAAACCAAGTAGCACTTTTCACCCTGGAAAACAGGTCAGAAATCAAGGGTAACGGATATTGATATTTCACAGTGATATTGTTCAAGAGACGATAATCAATACACGGCCTTAATGAACCATCCTTTTTGGCCACAAAGAAAAAACCGGCACCCAAGGGTGAAGAGGATGGTCTGATATTACCCTTCTCCAATGACTCCTTGATATAAGACCACATAGCGTCATGTTCAGGTACAGACAAGTTAAAAAGGCGACCTTTAGGGAATTTACTACCAGGCACTAATTCAATAGCGCAGTCATAGCTCCTATGGGGGGGCAAGGATGCAGATTTACTTTCGCTAAACACATCAGAAAAATCAGTCAAAAAGTCAGGAACATCCTGAGCCTGGGGAGAGGCAGAAAAAACAGGAGTGTTGGCATTAACACATTGTCAGCCCCAACTAGTTACAGACACAGATTTCCAATCCAAAACAGGATTATGAGACTGTAACCAAGGGAAACCTAGTACAATAATGTCATGCAGATTGTACAGCACCAAAAATTTGCAACTCTCCTGATGATCAGGTTCAACCCTCATTATCACCTGAGTAGAGAACTGGGGTTTATTCTCAGCCAAAGGGGTAGAATCAATCCCGAGTAGGGGAATAGACTTCCGTAGGGGTATCAAGGGAAACCCACAACGTTTAGCAAAATCAAAATCCATCAGGTTAATAGCTGCTCCAGAATCAACAAAAGCCTGAGCAGAAAATGTGGACAGGGAGCAAATCAGGGTAACAGTCAACAGAAATTTAGTCTGAACACTACCCAAGACAACTGAGCGTGCAAAACGTCTTCCCCGCTTAGGGCAGACTGAAATAGCATGAGAGGCGTCACCACAGTAGAAACATAACCCATTGCGTTTTCGAAACTCATGACGCTGTGCCCCAGAATCACTCTATCACACTGCATGGGTTCGGAAGCTGGTTCACAAGGCAACACTATTCCACGCATACCTCTACGCTCACGCAAACGTCTGTCAATTTGAATCGCTAATGACATAGAATCATTGAGACCAGAGGGAGCAGGGAAACCCACCATAACATCTTTTACTTTCTCTGACAGACCCTTCCGAAAAAGGGCTGCCAAAGCATCATCATTCCATTTGCCCACTTTCGGAATTTCTGACAGTACAACACAGCTCCTCAAGCCCCTGATTTAATGCCAACAAGGTTTTTTCAGCTTGATCAGTGACATTAGGTTCATCGTACAATAACCCCAGAGCTAGAAAAAATGCATCAACATTACTCAAAACAGGATCCCCAGGTGTCAGGGAAAAAGCCCAATCCTGAGGATCGCCGCGCAGGAGAGAGATGACAATTTGAACCTGCTGTGCTGCGTTCCCTGAGGACTTAAGTTTTAAGGCAAAAAACAACTTACAGTTATTTTTGAAATTCAGAAATTTAGCTCGATCCCCCAAAAATAAATCTGGCATGGGGATCCTAGGTTCCACAACCGGCAACCCTGCAAGATAGGTAGCAATACTCCGAACTTCAGTGGCAAGCTGATCCACACGGCCAGACAACTGTGCAAACTCCATTGAGAGAAAAAAATCCTCCTCAGCACCCAGAGAAAAAGAGGGAAAAAATGCAACAAACAGAGAAAAAAAAATTTCTGACAACTTTCTCTTTTCTTTTCCTTTTACTATTTTTCCCTTCTGTTGAGTACCATATCATTTTCAGTTTGGCCGGTGATACTGTTATGATTTGGTAGCTGAGGAGAGCAGGCAAAAACGGCAATACACCAGAGAGGTTGGAATCTACTGGATTGCAGTACCCTGACTAACCACCACAACTAAAGGCAGCCGTGGAGCATTCTTACGTAGGTCCTAGACGCCTCGTCACAGCCTGAGAGGTTAACTACACCTAAAGATAGAAAGAGGAAAGCTATCTGCTCCGGAGCAGATCCCAAAGAACATAGGAAGCCCCCAAACATGTAATAGCGGTTAGACAAGAGGAAATACAGACACAGACAGAAAATAGTATGAGCAAACGTTGGGGCCCAATCTTCCTAGACAGAAAAGGATAGGAAGGACACTTACTGCAATCCAAAAAACCCTAAAAAATACCAACTCTACTAATTGCAAAAACACCTGAGATCACACGACCTCTACCACCTAAACTAGTTCTCTGGTGTAACAAAACCAAGCCGCAGCCACTGAAAAAACTGGAAAAGGCAAATGAACAAATAACAGTGGCTCCAGAAGAACTGAGAGGAGCCCAAGCCCCCCGGGGGGGACCTGGCTAACCTCACAGAAATGCAGAGAAATATGCAAATGGTAAGCACAAAAACAAAAACAGAAAATATCTTATCTGAGAGCAGGAGAAGAGGAAAGACTCAGCAAGCTTCCAAGTGAACCAGGAACCACAGTTGAGACAAGAACAATTGATCACCGGCAAACATGATGGGAGGGAACCTCCCTTATATAAGACCAGTCTGTAACTCCTGATTGCCAATCCTCATTGAATGGTTCAGTACTGTTTGTAACCACCAGAGGGAGCTTCTGCTCAGAATTCATTTCTAACACATTCACAACAGCACTCCCTCAAAACACATTTGTTCAGAGCAGCCTATCACATTCACTAATCAAAGTCATTCTGTGTGTATGTGTAGCCCATTCACTATCTCCATCCATCCCTCACTCCCTCAAGATGGCTGGACCATCATTGTAAATGCACCATTGTATATACACACCTGTATTTGTATCTCCCCCACCTCATTGTATATTGTAAGCTCTCACGAGCAGGGCGCTTATTTTGCTTTAATTATTGTATTGTTAATGTTGTTACTTATGACTTGTGTTTTGAAACTGTTAAACTGTAAAGCGCTGCGGAATATGTTGGCGCTATATAAAGATTATTAATATTATTATTATTATTAGAGTCCATCCGTTCACCTTTTCTGCGTGCAAAGTAGTAATCAAAGCAAAAGGTGGCTACCTTGAAGAACCTAGAATATAAGACATATTTTCAGTTGTTTCACACTTTTTTGTAAAGTGTAATGTATAATTCCACATGTGTTAATTCATAGTTTTGATGCCTTCAGTGTGAATGTACAATCTTCATAGCCATGAAAATACAGAAAAATCTTTGAATGAGGTGTGTCCAAACTTTTCGTCTGTACTGTACATGTGCATGTAGCTCTAGCAAAGGAAAGTCAAGTCATACCTTTAGGCCGGTTTCACACTTGTGAACTCGCATGAGTCTCACACCTCAATACCCGGCACTGCCGCCAGCACTCGGGACCGGAGTGTGTGGCTGCATGTATTTCTATGCAGCTGAACGCTCCAGTCCGAGTGCCAGCGGCAATGCCGTGTATTGAGGTGTGAGACTCGTGCGAGTTTCTCGCAGGTGTGAACCCGGCCTTATCAGATATTCTGTTCTTCAGTTACCAAGAAATATCCATTTAACTTGATATACAAATGAGGCTGAAGTGTTTTGGTGTATGGAACCTCTTCCCAACAATCTGGTCTTCCCATCTCGAATCTCCTCCCAACATTGCGTGACTTTAAGCAAAAGAGCTGTCAGTCAAGCAGGAGAAAGCATCACTAGCTGGGGAATAGAGCTGAAGTGACTGAGACTTGAAAAAGCATTTACATATCAATTCAAGTGCAGACATATTGGTAACAGAGGAACAGACTGTCTAGGTAAAGGTATTGCTGGTATTGACTTTGTGAGAGGTATATATGCAGTTAAATAGAGTCTGTCAGCACAGAGTGACTGTTCAAACCAAGTACAGATGCTCGGTTTACCCTTGGAGTGGACAAATGTTTAAGTGCACCTTCCCACCTACTTAGCTGACAGACTGTCTTTAAATAGTTTTTTTTGTAGGGGAAGGTGAAATCCTGCTGACAGATTGCGTTTTAAAGGGGTTGTCCCACAAACAAAGTAAATTTTAATCAACTGGTAAGGGCAGGAAGCAAAAGAGAGTATACAGGCAGGACAGCACGGGATTGCAAATGATTCTTTCTTTGAGGTTAAATATTATTTAAAAATAGGCAGGAAATTTTTTACCTTGCTGTTATGTCTGTATAGTCTCTTTTGCGTTCTCACCTGGTCAGGAGCTGCGGTATGCGCTGACCATGTTTCACGGTCTCAGCACAGAAACATGTCTTTTAACACATCCAATTGTGGAACTTATTTTTATTCCAAGATCTAGTGATTAAAATGTACTTTGTTCATGGGACAATGCCTTTACGCATAATTCATTATTTTAACCACTCCCGATACAGAAATGAAGTTACCCTTTAATAAATATTTTGGAATGTTGAGAATTGATTTGCATTTAACTTGTTCTTTTTTCTTCTCTTATTTTTGTAGGATATTCCAGCAATTCCAATTGCAACTACATTTTTGGAAAGAAACTTACCTTCCGTGGGCGGTTTACTGACTCTTTTTGGATTTTCAACAGTTATCACAACAGTGGTTTTAGGTTTAATGTTTTACAAAAAAGGACTTCCTATTCGAAATTAAAAGTTGCTTTATTCCAAAGATTTAGCTCTAGCTTACAATTCTAGTCTGTGAAATACCTTATTGTATCTCATTTCATAAATGAACAGTTAATTTGTGTTTTCATAATCCTGATATAGTTTAAAAATAATTTTCATGTCAATAATTGTATTATTTTGTAGCTTACTTTTTTTAGTGTTGATTTTTGTTTAGGACATATCAAAAAGAATATTTCCTAAAAATTTTGTAACTCAACAAATTTTGACATAACTGCTGAATGCCAACATGTATTATGTGAGGTTTTGTACAAGAAATAGTTGATTGACACTATTCAACGTAAGGCTAAGAGTCATTGCCCGAGTCAATGTTTAACGCAATCTCAATGTCACAAGCTATGTCTCAACTATTTTATAAAAGTCAGCCAAATTTGATTTATTTTATGTTGATGTTTGCTACTAATTGAGTAATGAAAATAGCCCATAGAGATAATATAACCTGAGAGAGATATGTTATAGTATAAACCCTCACTAGCAGGTTATAAAACTTAACTTTTAATTCATTATGTTACAAAATGCAAACTAATTTGGGGTATGAATAAAATAATTGAATTTCTTCTAAAAGAAGAAGATAATATTTGGATTGATGGAGTAACAATTGCTTTATCACAGGTATTTGTGATGACACCCCACGCGTGGTACATGGATAAAGAGGTAGATGCAATAGGTTTAAAACTAAACACCAGGCACATGTCCCCTGAACATGTTTCCCTGAGCACTCGATATTATCAGGGGATGGGTCAATGCTGAATTAGGTTGCATCTTATAGCATAATGCATTAGAAGTTATGTTTTATAATCTGCTAGTGAGGGTTACTATTTAGTGAGGCCTAGTCCTTTTAGGAATTTACACATGGTTGCTACTATTTTTTTTTTTACAGAGAATACATTGGTGATGTCGCATAATAATAATCCCAGGTCTTTATTGCTGCTTTCAGTTTACTATACTTATCCTGGAAGAACTAGTCTAAAAATATACAATTACCTTAGAACATTTCATTTATAATAAGGTATCTTTTTGTATGTATCCACAATACTACATGTATATAATGAACCATATTTTGTAGATACAAAAAACCCTGTTTGGGAGAGAAGAATAGACAAATCGAGGCGCCTTAAGTGCGAAAAAAACAATATTATAGTCTTTAAAGGGTGCACAATTTTATGCACTCACCTGATAGAAGACTAATATGGCTTTAGATTGTGTATCCTCAAAAATCCTTCTGGGATACTTTTCAATAGACAGGCCTTGCAGCTTGCCTCGGGTGGATCAAAGTGAAAGAGCCAGATTCAGGTTCATACAGGATGAGTAAATCGAGAAAGGCATATCCAGTCCATGAATGGCAGCGCTTCCCAGGACTCACATCCAAAGATGATATTTCATATTTTTTTATTTGATAAGTTAAAATAGAGGAGATACAACTCATTTCGGATACAGTATATATCCTTCATCAGGTATCATAAAAACACAGTACAAATCCTAATAATATAAAATTCAGTTACACATATATAGTAGCAAATCTTTTATCTCTGTCTCAGACACTTAAGTTCAGAACACAATCACTGATTGATCCAACTTTGACAACATAGATGCAAGAAGAAAGAGAAAAAAACAACGTTCAAACTCTCTGTATATCATTCAATCCATTTGGATATAATGTTCCCAGACAATAAATCCAAAACGTTTCTTTACAGTTTAAAAGAGCATTCCTATTTGCAACACCAGAGGGTATCTGTTCCACCGGAGTTACTTTTATGTTAAAAATTTTGTTATGTTTGATTAGCAGATGCCTTGAGAGACTGTTTTAAAAAGCCGTTTTTTCTCTATTTCTGTGACCATTAATGCGGGACCGCAGTGTCTGCACAGTGCGTCCCACATATTGCAAACCGCAACTGCATGTGATGACATATACAACATAATCACTGCTACAGTTGAGTCTTTGTGAAATCTCAAAGACCTCACCAGTATTATTACATTTGATAGTTTTAGCCCCGTGATCTAGGATCCCACAGGTAAATTTTTTGGAAACTCCGGTTCCTTGAAAAACACCACTTGAAATTTGATCCGTACTTTTTTTTAATGTTTTTTTTAATGTGTTCGGCTTGCTGCGATTGCGATTTTCAAAATCGCCTCGCGCTTGCGCAGTGTGCTTCGCCCACCAGTGGGCAAAGCATAAAATCATTACAGCGCATGCGCAACTATTTTCCTCCACTTTCCTTTCCCCGGAAGTCATCCAAGGCAAGCAGTCATTTCCGGGGCAAGGAAATAGTTGTGCATGCACTGTAATGATTTTATGCTTTGCCCACTGGTGGGTAAAGCAAACTGCGCAAGCACGAGGCGATTTTGAAAAGCGCAATTGCGGCAAGCCGAACGCCGTCTGTGCTTTTCACAGACGGCGATACGCAAGAGAAGCCGAGGAGCAGGGGTTGGGGGAAGAAAAAAAACGCCGCCCTCCGGACCGGACCGACGGATTTGCATACAAGAAAACGAACTTTACTAAGGTATTTTTACATGAAAACTGGGGTGTCCGGAGATATCATAGGTACCCATAGATTAGTTATGGGACGCACTATGCAATGATATCTTTATCTCATAGGGCTAAAATGGGGTGACAGATTCCCTTTAAGTGTAAACAATCTCCTAAGTAACAAGGAAAAGGTTCATTCATCGGGTGATTGGATCATATATGCCAGAACAAAAATCATTGTTCTCGGCAGCATATTTCTGTGTAAAGAAGAGATGTGGCATTGATGACGTGAAACGATCCCATATATATAATGATATATTAATAATCGTTCTGTCCCTATAGTTCTTCATTAGCCAGAATAAGAGCCCGATAGAAAAGCACCGAACAACTTGTATATAACCAATTGATGCTCATTTAATGTACTGAAAACTGGTCCTTTAAATGCAACCTGTTTCTATATGGTACAATTTGTAAGCATTTGGGGGCCCCACTTTTAATTTTGCCCAGGTCTACATATTATCTAAAACAGGTCCAGGCTACAGTATGCAGCTTTGCATGAAGACTTTTGGCAGTAGTGGTCACAGACTGCTTCTTTAGGACAAAATTTAGTCACAAAAAGGTATCTTGGTAACAATCAGAACCCAATTTGAAACCACT
This sequence comes from Oophaga sylvatica, assembly GCA_033576555.1. Taxonomy (NCBI): domain Eukaryota; kingdom Metazoa; phylum Chordata; class Amphibia; order Anura; family Dendrobatidae; genus Oophaga; species Oophaga sylvatica. The sequence goes on along the minus strand of JARQOD010000002.1, from coordinate 530,340,631 downwards.
ACAGGGTTCTATGATGATTAAAATTCACTACAACTATGTAGAGTCCAAGTTTTTCGCTGTGTTATGACAGTGGAAACAACTGAAATGTATTTTTAATTAATGACTAGTGATGAGCGAGTATGCTCGTTGCTCAGGTTTTCCCGAGCATGCTTGGCTGGTCTCCGAGTATTTGGAAATGCTCGGAGATTTAGTTTCTGTCACCGCAGCTGCATGATTTGCGGCTACTATACGGCCTGAATACATGTGGGGATTGCCTGTTTGTTATTCAGGCTGTCTTGCAGTCGCAAATCATGCAGCTGCGGCGACATAAATTAAATCTCCGAGCACTTTCAAATACTCAGAGATCACCCGAACAACGAGCATACTCGCTCATCACTATTAATGACACATTGGTTTAGTAATTAGTAACTACTTCCTTCCATCGTCTGTGTAGGTTGTTTAAATTTTATTGGTGATTTTAAGACAATGTCTATTGCAAAACTGAAGTTGTATATTACATTTATGAATCTGTGAACACTTTAATTTGACTTTTCCATATTTAAATTGTGTGGAATAAGAAAGAAAAAAGACATATTAACCTATAGAAATCCCCGCTAGTCTTCCACACTGTTATCTGTGACCCCTGACAGTCATCTAGCCCTCTTTTCGGTTATCACATAACTTTTGCAACCAATTAGCTTGCAATGATCAATTCTAACTTTAACATTCTGTCCACCAGTCTCCCTTTTTTTCAGTGGAGGCCCGGTATGTGAGTATCTTAAGTTTTTTCAATTTTTATACCACACAATTTAAATATAAAATGTAATAGTGGGCAACCCTTTAAAAATACTTGCCCATTTTGTGACCTTGGTAACTCATAAACCTTCTTTTTGTTGATGTTTTAAACTATGTTTAAATTCTAACTCTACTCTTGATTGATAATGAATATGATAAGTGTTAAGGCAAAATTTGTTACTGCAGTTCTTTTGTAATCCACTTGTTCTTTACAATTTGCTTGTAGCATTTAAAAGAAGATAAGATCAGTGAAAAGAAAATGATCAATGTTCGTATCTATATTAGAAATATAATTTCAGTAGTGAATATTTATACATATATTTGCACATATGTAATTGTGACTAATACAGTTTTTTGAAAGTCAAACATACTGATAGTCAAAATTAGTATTAATTTACTTATAATCAAATTCTTGACTACTGATGTGCTTTCAAATGAAAGAATACAATATAATAAAGCGCTAGAACTCGTGTCATGTACTGGTGAATCTATTCATGTTTTGGGTATTGGTTAATCATTGTACAATATGTCCATTGTATAAGTTACACAATCTATCAATGTTTGATAAAGTGTTAATATGTTAAAATAATGTGTTGGATAGAGAGTGTTTTGGTGACGATAAAGGAAGCTGTCAGTATTTCTCTCTACTCCCACCTTCAAATTTCAAAATAGGTGATTTTTACTCTATGGACTGGCACCAGGTAGCAGTAAGTATGTTCCTAAAATGCTATGTCAATTTGACAGTGGTTAGAGAAAATATTGGGGCCCATACACTATACAGATGCAGTACTAATTCCTGCACTATTAGCCCAATTGACATATGATTGACGGACTATAGTTAAGCTTTCTGTAGCCAGAGCCATAAAAGGTGGAGGAGCGCTTACTGGAAAATACATGGGGCCTCATAACTTTTTTAATACTTGCTGTTAGTAGAGTTGAGCGATACTTTCCGATATCCAAAAGTATCGGAATCAGAATGGTATCGCCGATATCATTAAAATATCGGCGATACCCGATACCGATACCGGAAGTCCCATGTAAGTCTATGGGAACAAAATATCGTAACTAAAAAAACCCCATTCTTTCCTTGTAAACACTAAATATACACACATAGAATACATATATATATATATATACATGTCATTGTGACATATATATATACATATATGTATAGTTTATACACTTCTACATAGTAAAATATCCTCTGATTCAATTGCCGGGTAAAGCCGGCTTCAGTGAAAAGACAGAAGCACCCGACATGAAATGACACTTGGTGTACATAGGGTTAACCATGTCTTTTCATGTCCTTTGCTATCTAATTTGCACAAACAATTAAATCAGTCTATGTGTGCAAAATTTCACACCTGTAGGGGTTAATTAAAGGTGTAAATTCGTTGTAAAAAAAAACGGACTTTTTTGCTACGAATTTACACCTTTAATTAACCCCTACAGGTGTGAAATTTTGCACACATAGACTGATTTAATTGTTTGTGCAAATTAGATAGCAAAGGACATGAAAAGACATGGTTAACCCTATGTACACCAAGTGTCATTTCATGTCGGGTTCTGCATTTTCACAAAAGCCGGCAATTGAATTAGCGGCTATTATACTATGTAGAAGTGTATGAACTACAAATATAAATATATATATATATGTGTCACAAATTCAATGACATGTATATATATATATGAGGTGTAAAATTGCTGAAAAAAAATGCGTGGGCTCCCGCCCTATTTTCGCAACCAGACAGACAAAGCCAGTGAGTGGGGCAGATAATAATAGCCCAGAGAGGGACCATTATTTTTGGCCCCCCCCGGCTACTAACATCTGCCCCCAGACACCCCAGGAAAGACAAATCTATAATTAGATTCGCCCTTTCTGGCACTTTGCCCGTCTATTCCCATTGCCCTGTAGCGGTGGCGAATGGGTTAATATGGGGTTAAAGCCACCTTGCTATTGAAAGGTGACCAGGTTAATAATTGAGAGCTGTCAATTAGACAACTATCAATTATTAATCCTATTGCATGAAATAAAAACAAAACACACACACTTTAATAAAAAAGAAGTTTAATGAAATAATCACACAGTTTTTGACCATCTTTTATTTTACTGCAAAAACCATTTCCTGTAATAAAAATAAAATAAAAAAGCAAAATTATTCTTACCTATCCCATGCACAGTCAGGTCCCACGGTGTAATCCTTCAGAAAGGGTTAATGTTTACTGCAGGGACCGCAGCTAATGCTGCAGCCTCACAGTAAACCCCAAATGAATGAGTTCCTCTCCTGGCTGACAGGAGAGTAAAGGCTGGGTGTCACATAACGATACACCAGCGATCCCGACAACGATATGCACTTGTCAGGATCGCTGGTGTATCGCTACATGATCGCTGCTGAGCTGCCAAACAGGCAGCTCAGGCAGCGATCTGGGACAGCGACACTGCGGGTAACATCGCTTAAGGGCCCGTCTCACATAGCGATATCGCTACCGAGATCGCTGCTGAGTCACTAGTTTTGTGACGCAGCAGCGAGCTCACCAGCGATATCGCTGTGTGTGACATTCAGCGACGATCAGCCCCCCTGCCGGGTATCGCTGATCGTCGCAGAAATGTCAGGACCTTTTTTTGATCGCTGGTTTCCCTCTGACAGGCACGCATCGCTGCGTGTGACAGGCGGGAGACCAGCGATCCGCTGGTAACTAAGGTACACAGCGGGTTTCCAGGCACCGCGCAGCGCTTGGAAACCCGCTGTGTACCTTGGATACCAGCTCCCTGCATCAGGGCGCTGGTATCCAAGGTACACAGCGGGTTTCTAGGCACAGCCCCGCGCCTGGAAACCCGCTGTGTACCTTGGTTACCAGCGGATCGCTGGTCTCCCGCCTGTCACACGCAGCGATGTGTGCCTGTCAGCGGAAAACCAGCGATCAAAAAAAGGTCCTGACATTTCAGCGACGATCAGCGATACCCGGCAGGGGGCTGATCGTCGCTGAATGTCACACACAGCGATATCGCTGGTGAGCTCGCTGCTGCGTCACAAAACTAGTGACTCAGCAGCGATCTCGGTAGCGATATCGCTATGTGAGACGGGCCCTTAAATGGAAAGCTTAATTGATTGCTTTCCACTTTCACTTCAGGTCAGCCAGGGACACAATCAGTGACGTCAGAGGGAACTGATTAACAAAAATAGGGGTTCCCTTCGAAAAAAAAATGGCGTGGGGTCCCCCCTACTTTTGTTAACCAGCCAGATGAAGCAGACCGCTGAGGCCTGGATTTTCAGGCTGTTAAGGAGCCAAGATCCATGGACCTTGCCAGCCTGATAATACCAGGCCACAGCAGTCTGCATATCTTGGCTGATTAACAAAAATAGGGGATCCCCTCGAAAAAAATTGGCGTGGGGTTCCCCCTATTTTTGTTAACCAGCCAGATGAAGCAGACCGCTGAGGCCTGGTTTTTCAGGCTGGTAAGGATCCAATATCCATGGACCTTGCCAGCCTGATAATACCAGGCCACAGCAGTCTGCTTAGCTTGGCTGGTTAACAAAAATAGGGGATCCCCTCGAAAAAAAAACGGCGTGGGATCCCCCCTATTTTTGTTAACCAGCCAAGTAAAATGCAGACTGCTGCGGCCTGGTATTTAAAGACTGTCAAGGCCCATGGATTTTGGCCCTCAACAGCCTGATAATACCAGGCTACAGCAGCCCCACATTTGGCGCATCAAAAGATGTGCCAATTGTGGCACTTTACCCGGCTCTTCCCACTTGCCCTGTAGCGGTGGCAAGCGGGGTAATAAGGGGTTAATGTCACCGTTGATTGCACGGTGACAATAAGCCCGGTTAATAATGGAGAGGCGTCAATAAGACACCGATCCATTATTAATCCCAAAGTTTTTAAATGTTTAAAAAAAAGACAAAGCAAGAAAAAAGTCTTTTAATGAAATAAAAGAGACAACACAGTTTTCATTTTTTTATTGTACTCTCATTCCTGCGACGCCATCGATCTCCTGTAAAAAAAGAAAAAAAACAAACCAACAGTATACCACCTGTCCGACGCAGTCCATAACGACAGTCCCACGACGATCCAGCTCTGCTACATCGCAATGACAGGCAGAGCCTGACATCCCGGCGCAGCACAGCTGATTACCTGCTTCCCCGGCGGTGACGTCATCGGACTGACTGCTTTACGGCCGGGATTACCCAGCAGTCACTGCAGTTATCGCGAGAAACTGCATGTGACTGCCGGGGAAAGAAGATTGCGGCCATGAAGCAGTCCAGGACGTGACCGCCGGAGATCTTCTGCCGGGTAAGTGCCGCTGACTCCTGACAGACCCGACCGACGGACACTGACAGTGACAGTGACAATCCCGATTCCGGTATCCGATATGACGAAAATATCGGAACTCGGAATTGGAATTCCGATACAGCCAATATCGGCCGATACCCGATATTTGCAGTATCGGAATGCTCAACCCTAGCTGTTAGTCAAACTGACAACATTTTCAGAACTTCCATCATATTATACTGAATTGGATTAAAGGAAAGATAGCCGCACTGGCAATTTGAAACAGGGGGTGCACACTTCTTAGAATTTGATACAACAGACACCAACATTCAACAGATTTGGAGAGAGAGGCAGCACATCCAGTAAAATGAAACTTTTATTAACCAATGCAACATTTCAGCTCCATTGAGCACAGATAACTCCGAGTAGAAGGGCAATCACAAGAGAAGTAAATATTTTCCTTGGCTGACTGAGCACTTAAAACTCATGCTGATATAAAAAAATCCTCTCAGCAGAGTAGAAGATTTATTTCTTCTCATGTCACAGCCTTTCCCCTTGGCTCACCGAGGTATGTGTGCTTATGATACAGCACTTCTGTCAGTTGAGACACAGGTCTTGGGAGCTGAGTTTCTTTAAACGACAATCCATCCTGATTTTTTATGTTTCTACTCAATTTCCTTACCCGACTGTAAATCGATGGAATCAGAATCAGTAGAGCAGATTTTTAAAATGTTCTTGATTTTAAGACTTAGACTAGACAGTCTTAAAATGCACACAGTAGCTCGTGCTGGATAGTAGATCTTGTGAAAAGTTAGACTGTCAAGTCTAAGGGTCAGATTCATCATTCACATTATTTTAAAAGACTTTTCTATTTTTGCTTTGTGGCTTTTGCTGATTTTTTTGCGCCAAATTCTTAAAAATGGTGAATATGGTAAATGTATTTAAGCTATTTAATAATTATTGTAGTTTAGTGAGTTTTAGTGAGAAAGTCTCTTTTCTCACTAATCCACTTTATTGAGCAACCTTTTTTTATTAAAATTAATCAAGCAGTGTTTAGTTAGAATGAACCATAAAGTTAAGGATACCAAATAACAAAAGGAACCAGAGATAAATGTTTTAAAAGCACATAATTACAAATGTCAAAAAGTTTTAAGATAAATTTGGACAGTGTTTGTGGTCCTGTAAGTGTGAAGTTAAAGTATGATACATCTGTAAATGTGTTTTGCCGCCTAGATTTCTGAGATCCAATGCTCTCTATCATCCTCTGGTGTTCTAGATTTGTTTTAGTAGATTTTGTAATGTTGATTCATAAGAAGAGGGACTTATTACAACCATAATCCTGAAGCTAAAATGTATATTACTGTTGTAAGACACTAGATTAAAGCGCCTAAGCTATCCTAACCAGTAATGAATCTTGAGACTGTTAACTGAGAATAGTGGGATCATTAAGTATCCTACAAATGGAGCACTGCCAAAAACATCTGCTAGAGTTTGATTTTATTATTGCTAGTCCTTGCACAGATTACTATTAGTGAAAATAGTCACAATTTTTCAGTTAGGATCATATTACAAATACAGGTTGAATTTTTTAAAAATATTTTAACCCCTTCATGACCCAGCCTATTTTGACCTTAAAGACCTTGCCATTTTTTCCAATTCTGACCAGTGTCCCTTTATGAGGTAATAACTCAGGAACGCTTCAACGGATCCCAGCGATTCTGAGATTGTTTTTTCGTGACATATTGGGCTTCATGTTTGTTGTAAACTTAGGTTGATAATTTTTGCGTTTATTTGTGAAAAAATTGGAAATTTGGCAAAAATTTTGAAAATTTTGCAATTTTCAAATTTTGAATCTTTATTCTGTTAAACCAGAGAGTTATGTGACACAAAATAGTTAATAAATAACATTTCCCGCATGTCTACTTTACATCAGCACATTTTTGGAAACAAATTTTTTTTTGTTAGGAAGTTATAAGGATTAAAAGTTGACCAGCGATTTCTCATTTTTACAGCAAAATTTACAAAACCTTTTTTTTAGGGACCACCTCACATATGAAGTCACTTTGAGGGGTCTATATGGCAGAAAATACCAAAAAGTGACACCATTATAAAAAATGCACCCTTCAAGCTACTCAAAACTACATTCAAGAAGATTATTAACCCTTCAGGTGCTTCTCAGGAACTAAAGCAACGTGGAAGGAAAAAATGGACATTTTAATTTTTCCAGCAAAAAATTTATTTTAGCATCAATTTTTTCATTTTTGCATGGGCAACAGGATAAAATGGATCCTAAAATTTGTTGGGCAATTTCTCCTGAGTACACAGATACCTCATATGTGGTCATAAACCACTGTTTGGGCGCACGGCAGGGCTCAGAAGGGAAGGAGCGCCATTTGATTTGACTTTTTGAATGGAAAATATGCTGGAATATTTAGTGGTTGCCATGTCGCATTTTGAGAGACCCTGTGTGCCTAAACATTGGAGCTCCCCCACAAGTGACCCCATTTTGGAAACTAGACCCCTCAAGGAACTTATCTAGATGCATAGTGAGCACTTTGAACCCCCAGGTGCTTCACAAATTGATCCGTAAAAAAAAAGAAAGTACTTTTTTTGACAAAAAATTTATTTTAGCCTCAGTTTTTTCATTTTCACATGGGCAACAGGATAAAATGGCTACTAAAATTTGATGGACAATTTCTCCTGAGTACAAAGATACCTCATAAGTGGTCATAAACCACTGTTTGGGTGCATGGTAGGGCTCAGAAGGGAAGGAGCGCCATTTGACTTTTTGAATGGAAAATATGCTGGAATATTTAGCTGTTGCCATGTCGCATTTGTAGAGTTCCTGTGTGCCTAAACATTGGAGCTCCCCAACAAGTGACCCCATTTTGGAAACTAGACCCCTCAAGGAACTTATCTAGATGCATAGTGAGCACTTTGAAGTACTTTTTTTTCACAAAAATAATATTTTTAGTCCTCATTTTTTTTTTACCAAGGGTAACAGGAAAATTAGACCCCCAAAGTTGTTGTGCAATTTTTCCTGAGTACGCTGATATCCCATATGTGGAGGTAAACCACTGTTTGGGCACACGTCGGGGCTCGGAATAAAGGTAGCACTGTTTGACTTTTTGAACGCAAAATTTGCAGGAATCAATGGTGGCGCCATGTCGTGTATGGACACCCCCTGATGTGCCTAAATAGTGGAAACCCCTCAATTCTAATTCCAACCCTAACCACAACACACCTCTAACCACAACCCTAACCCTTACACACCCCTAACCCTAATCCAAATCCTAGCCATAACCCTAACCCCAACACATCCCTAACCCTAATCCCAACTCTAAACATAACCCTAACCACAAGCCTAACCCTAATCCCAACCTTAACCCCAAAACACCCCTAACACTTATCCTAACTCTAACTCTAACCACAAACCTAACCCTAATCCCAACCCTAACCCTAATTCCAACCGTAATTCTAACCCAAACCCTAATTCCAACCCTAACCATAATTCTAACCTTAATTCTAACCCTAATTCTAACCCTAATGCTAACCCTAAGGCTAACCCTAAGGCTAACCCTAACCATAGTTCTAACCCTAACCCTAGTTCTAACCCTAACCCTAAGGCTGGGTTCATATTGCGTTTTACCAGCCTGTTCAACACATAGCGTTGACGGGCTGGTAATGGTATAGTATAATGCGATCGCGTTATGCTATACCCGCTAGCGCAGATGAATCAGCAGATGATTCATCAGTGCTAGCGGTGACGGAGCCCAGACGCTGCAGGCCGCATCCAAGGCTCTGTCACTGAATGACGGCATGTCACGAACGCATGCCGCTTTATGGCATGCGTTGCGATGCGCCCTCAAATGGGGGTGAATGGCAGTGTTAACAGACTATACCGCGGTATAACGCAGTCCGTCTAACGGACTGCCATAACACAATATGAACACAGCCTTATAATCGTAACCTTAACCCTAAGGCTAGGTTCACATAGCGTTAATACAGTCCGTTCAACGCATAGCGTTGACGGACTGCATTAACGCTAGTGTCATTTTGTGATCGCGTTATGCGATCACGCTAGCGCTGCGTCTCTATTCTCAGCTAGCAGTGATGGACCCCGAACGCTGCACACCGCGTCCGAGGTCCGTCACAGAATGACGGCACATCGCTAATGCATGCCGATTTCAGCATGCGTTTGGATGTGCTGTTGCTATTGCGGGCAATGGCGGCGTTAACGCATCCGTTAAATAGCGTTAGTGCCGCTATGTGACGGATGCTGTCAGCGCATTGCCCGCAACGCAATGTGAACCCGGCCTAACAAGAAAAAAATATATATATTTTTTTTATTTTATTTGTCCCTACTTATGGGGGTGATAAATGGGGCATTTATTTACTTTTTTTATTTTGATCACTTTGAGAGTTTATCATAGTGCTCAAAATAAATTTCTGGACTCTAAAGGGCACACTGCGCATGCGCCGGCTGGCGGGCGCACTGTGCATGCGCCCGCCATTTTGCAAGATGGCGGCGCCCATGAAACATCCCGGACAGACGCTGGGACGGATCCAGGGACATCGGAGGACCGGGAGAGGTGAGTAGGGGGGGTCGGAAGGTAAGTGGGGGGATCGCAAGGTGGGGGAGCGGAGGCAAGGAGGAGGGGAGCATTTAGTGACGGCGGTGACCGACCACCGCCATCTATCGGTGGCGGCGGCCGAACGCTGCCGTGACTTGGTGTGGGGGGATCGGATCTTGGTGTCCAGCCACGGCAGATGCTATTGCAGCATTGGCCATGGCTGGATTGTAATAATTCACCAAATTTCATTGGTGAAATATTACAGATTGCTCTGATTGGCTGTTTCACTTTTAACAGCCAATCAGAGCGATCGTAGCCACGTGGGGGTTAAGCCAACCCCCCTGTGGTGAAGCACAAAGGGTCTTGTGCCTGCGGGTCGGGTGACCTTTCAGTGACCCCGGTCACCTGGCCTGCAGGAACGCGATCCTTTCTGTGTCACAGGTCGGGAAGGGGTTAATAGGAGCAATCATTGTTACATACATTACACTTCATGTTAAATTACAATAACAATATTGTATAATGTATTCAAAGTACTAAAGGTGAGTCCTTGCTGAACACATTGCTGAAGTATATGTGGTATGTCTATTAGTTCTAATGCGTCCAGACACCCGTTTTTTTCTCTTTTGAAATACAGATGCTTGTGTCTTAAATTGATTGTGTTTTCTACAAGTGCCTCTGTGGCAGTGTTATAAACCAACTTAAATCTTCTTGTTGGATCAGTTATTTATAGTTTTGAGAAGTGAACAAATGTAATTTTAAAATAAAACTACCGTTTCACATGTGTGTCATTTAATGTTTGGACTAACCTTAGTGACAATTTTAATTAATCAAATATATCATATACCATACAGTATATACTCAAGTATAAGCCGACCCGAGAATAAGCCGAGGCACCTAATTTTGCCACGGAAAACTGGGTAAACTTGACTCGAGTATAAGCTGGGTATGCATTGTCCCCAGTCCTCGTATGGCTCGCTTGCACCCCCGTCCCTGTCCTGGTATGGCTGGCTGGCACCCCTGTCCTTGTCCTGGTATGGCTGGCTGGCACCCCATCCCTGTCCTGGTATGACTGGCTGGCACCCCAACCCCTGTCCTGGTATGGCTGGCTGGCACCCCAATCCCTGTCCTGGTATAGCTGGCTGGTACCCCCGTCCCTGTCCTGGTATGGCTGGCTGGCACCCCCATCCTTGTCCTGGCATGGCTGGCACCCCCATCCCTGTCCTGATTGGGCTGGCACCTGTCCGTCTGGTATGGCTGGCTGGCACCCCGTCCCTGTCCTGGTATGGCTGGCTGGCACCCCCGTCCCTGTCCTGGTATGGCTGGCTGGCACCCCCATCCCTGTCCTGGTATGGCTGGCTGGCACTCCCGTCCTGTCCCGGTATGGCTGGTTGGCTGGCTGGCTCACACCCCTATCCTACTCACCCTACTGGCGCGGTCCCTGCATCTCCGATGGTAGCGGCCATCTTCCTGTGCAGAGCAGTCACGTGATGCTGCTCATTAAGGTAATGAATATGCACTCCACGCCTATGGGAGTGGAGATGCGTGCATATTCATTACTTTAATGAGCGGTACCAAGTGAACACTCTGCACAGTAAGAAGCCCCCGGAGGGAGATGCAGGGATGGAGATCTGATCCAGAGACGGCGACAGAAGGGTGAATATCATGTCTTCTGTTAGCCGCCGGCTCCCCCTCCCAAGCCGGCATAAGCCGAGTGGGGCGATTTCAGCACAAAAAAAGGTGCTGAAAATCTCAACTTATACACAAGTATATATTGAAAATGGGAATTATATATGGATATTAATATTGTACTCCATGTGCACATATATATATCACCAATTTACAACTTAGTAAATATATTGTTAAAGGCGCTATCGACATGAAATTGTCATCAGATGCTGGAAACAACCCATTCAATCCACAGAGGCAAAGAAACAAAGAGATCAAATCCTAGATGTCCATAAATTATGTGTAATAATTAGTGTTGAGCGATAGTGCTCGATATCTAAAAATATCGTATCGAAATTGTATCGCCGATAGCACTAAATATCGTCGATATCCGATTTCGATAGCGGAAGTCCCATGTAAGTCTATGGGAACAAAATATCGCAACAAAAAAAACCCTTTCTTACGTTGTAAACACAAAATATACACACATAGAATACATATATATATATATATATACATGTCATTGTGACATATATATACATATATTTATAGTTTATACACTTCTACATAGTAAAATAGACTCTGATTCAATTGCCGGGTAAAGCCGTGACATACCCCATAGAAGTCGACGGGCTCGGTGCCGAGTACCCCCAAAACCTCTGGCTCTGTGCGACTCAACTTGGGCGTCACGAACAGGATTCTGTAGCTCGCTATAAGCGAGTCCTGTGTGCCTGAATTGAACTGGTTTTGTGCTTGAGAATTGCTAAAATCATCAGAGAATGTATTTGCCATTTTTCAGCCATATCTGCGTCACGACGAGGCACTGGTGAAGAAGAAGGGCGTGCTCTTCGTGGGTGTACACTCACTCAGTGGCGCGAAAACGATGGCCGACCACTGTAAATGGTACTGCAATGTAACATCGTGCCCCACAGCTCTTCAGTTCCGCCTCCTCATCCTCCTCAGTGTGTGGAAACTAACACGAAGGTCCCGCCTCCCTACAAAAGAGGGGCCCTCTCCAGATGCTAATGACACATGTGACTTGGCAGAGATGGCTAATGGACACGAGCAGAAGTGTGAAGGGATGGAGCAGTCAGAGCTCTCCCCCCACGGAAGCGACCCGATCGCCACGGAATCACCGTTGGGCACCCGGCCTGGAAACCCTCCTACGCTGCAAGAAGCGGCGGATACCCTAAGAGGCCTGGCCCGGCACCAGGAGGAGGTCGCCAGGATGGAAGCGAGCTGGCGTGCCCTAAAACTAAACTTGGAGCGGCGTCAATCCCTCTTACCTGAAGTGTCTGTACCGGAAGGTGAGGCACCCGTTCTAGTAGAGGAGTCCTTGCAATGTGATCCGGTTGACGTTGTCGCAGTGGAGGCACCCGTTCCTGGCGGCAAAAACCGCAGCACCGTCAGCACCCCAGATACCGCTGTCTGCCCCCGTCGCTGAGACAGAAGAAGCGACACCCGTCCTCATGGAGGAGGCCGCGCAGGCACCAGAGCACTACCTGCCTGTACCGGAGCCCCGACTGTCATCTGATTTAGAGCCGTCTGCTTCCTCCACAGGGGAGCGCCGCCAGGACTGGGGGCGACAGGAGAGCTGCCGCAAACCGGACACTGTAAGCTGCAGTGGAGTGGTGGAGACATGGAGCAGCTGGTGGAGGAGAATTACAACCGGCGTCAGGAGGAAGAGTGGAGACGTTGGGAGCGGGAAGCAGAGCGACAAAGGGAGCAGCGAGAAACCCTAAAACTTCGCCAACGTCACCTGGAGAAGGACCGGGCAGATAAGGACCGGATGAGAAAGGATAAAGGAACCCTGTGTGAGCCGCGGCGTAAGGGTGCAGTACGGAGCTTTAAATTGAAAGGTGGGTGGGGCTTCATCAAGGAGCCTGGACTTTATTTAGAAGTCTTTGTGAACCGGCGGGACGTGGAGGCTCACCTCCCAGAAGGACACCTGGGAGGGACCTGTTGCCAGGAGACTTGGTGACTTACACCCGACACTGGGGTTACAATGGATGGTACGCCCTAAATGTTACCAGGTGCGACCCCTACTCCCCAGTGTGTCAGGAACCTGTGAGACCCTCAGAGCCTTCAGCCTCCCACATCCAGGCCTCTGAAAAAGTGCCCACCCCACGCCGTAAATCTCCCAAGCCTCCCTCAGTGGTCTCCTCAGCAGCCCCAGCTATGGACATGATAAGTATAGCTGGCCCGTACCCGGCGCCTGTTAGGCCCCCTGGGGTTCGTTCAGTCCGGGACATAGGGTTCCAGACCCGGAGGGAGATGAAAGAGGTGGCCACACAGACCCAGATAGCGGGTCACGACTTGACTGTACAGGCCACACGACGTCATCAGGTCCTGGTGGTCCTTGGTGCCTCGGATGTTTGGCAAGCATCAGAAGAGTACCAGGTGGTACCTGGAACACCCCTGCCAAAGAAGTATAAATAACTCGGACAGGGTCCCTGTATGTAAATAGTTAAATTGTTGATAAATAGTTAAATTGTTTATGTACCCGGACGGGTGAATGTTTATAAAAAAGTTTTTTAATTTAATAAAAAAAAAAAAAAAACACAGTTTTCATTACTTTTATTACAGTCTCATCCTGCGACGCCATCGATCTCCTGTAAAAAAATGAAAAAAAAAAAAAATTATACCACCTGACCGATGCAGTCCATAGTAACGAGTGTCCCACGACGATCCAGCTCTGCTACATCAGAATCCCGGCGCAGCACAGCTGATTACCTGCTTCCCCGGCGGTGACGTCATCGGACTGGTTTACGGCCGGGATTACCCTGCAGTCACTGCAGTTATCGCGAAAAACTGCATGTGACCGCCAGGGAGAGGATAATGGCGGCCATCAAGCAGTCCAGGACGTGACCGCCGGAGATCTTCTGCCAGGTAAGTGCCGCTGACTCCTGACAGACCCGACCGACGGACACTCACAGTGACAGTGACAAATCCGATTCCGGTATTCGATAAGACGAAAATATCGAAACGAATTATCGAAAGGCCGATAGAGCTAATATCGGCCGATAGCCGATATTTGCATTATCGTATCGCTCAACACTAGTAATAATGAGAAATTACACAGGGAAAAAGTATTCAACACATTTACTGAAATGTATTAAAAACGTTGTACAAAAGCCTTTGTTGCTGATAACTTCAATACACCTTCTGTATGGAGAAACTAGTTGCATGCATTGCTCAGGTGTGATTTTGGCCCATTCTTCCACAGAAATCACTCTTCAAATTCTGAAGGTTCTGTGGGCTCCTTCTAAGTCTGAGCTTTAGTTCCTTCCATAAATTTTCTATTGGAGTCAGGTCAGGTGATTGGCTGGGCCATTCTAGCAGCTTTGGTTTCTCTCTCTCTGAAACCAGTTGAGAATTTCCTTGGCTGTGTGTTTGGGGTTATTGTTTTGCTGAAATGTCCACCTCTTTCCATCTTCATCATCCTGGTAGATGGCAGCAGATTTTTATGACCAATGTCTCAGTACATTTATCCTTTTATCTTTCCTTCAATCATATGAAGTTCATCAGTGCTGTATGCTGAAAAACAGCCCCACACCATGATGTTCCCACCTCCAAATTTCACTGTTAGTATGGTGTTTTTAGGTTGATATGCAGTGCCTTTTGGCCGCCTAACATGGTGTGTGTTCTAGCATCCAAAGAGTACAATTTTGGTCTTATCTGACCGGACTATATTCTCCCAGTATTTGAGAGGCTTGTCTAAATGTTGTAGGTATGCAAATAGTAAAATGTGTGTATGTGTAGGTTAATTCAAAAAACATTTTGAGGGTGATAGATATTTTTTTGTTTTAAATTAACATTGACTTAATGAAAATTAACCCTAGGTTTCATTCTAGATAAATGCATAGAAAATAATTTGCAGCAGTAGCAGCCAGCAGTATTGTGACATCGTTAATTCTTAAATGCAACTAGTAAAACAATGGCAAAGCCTTAATCTTTTTTCTATTTAATTTTTTAACTAAACCCAGTTAAAAAAAAATGCAATGTAAGTTAAATAACACTGATGATCTACTTGTGAACTAGCTACCCATAGGTTTTCCATGCAGTATGGTTGTAGGGTATGAGTGTGTGTAGCAAGAGCGATTGGATGATCGCATCTTCAAGACCACTAAGGGTGCTAACAAAATGAGTAAAAAAAAAAAATATGAAAAAATAAACACAAGTTCAAATTAACCCCCTTTACCCACAGTGAAAAGAGAGATATTAACATTTTAAAAATATATACATATTTGTTATTGCAGTGTTTAGAAAAGTCTGATCTATAAAAATATAAAAAACAATTAACTCGATCGGTAAACACCGTAAACGGAAACAAATTCAAGAACGCCAAAATTAAGGGTTTTTTGGTCACCACAATTCCACAAAAAATGCTGTACCAAGCGATCAAAAAGTCCCAGCTATCCCAAAATAGTACAAATGAAAATGTTGTCTCTCTCCACAAAAATGAGCTATGATACAGCTCCTAAGGAAAAAAAATAAAAAATGCTCTGGTTCTCGGAAAATGGCGAAACAACTCCAAAGTTTTTTTTTGTAATTTAAAAAAAAAAAAATTTGACCACTAAAATAGAAAAATTGTACATATTTGGTTTCGCCGTAACCGTCCGTGATGAGGAAAAATCATATTGCGTGGTCATTTTCACCACAAAATGTACACTGTAAAAACTATTCCATCAAAAAAAATCTGAATTGTGTTTTTTCACAATTTCATCATAATTGGAACTTTTTTCCCATTTTCGAGTACACTATGTGGTAAAATGAATGGTGTCATTCAAAAGTACAACTCGTTCCACAAAAGTCAAGCCCTGATGTCTATTTGGACATAAAAATAAAAAAGTTATGGCTCTGAGAAGAAGGAAAGGAAAAACAGAAATAAAAAATGAAAATGGGCTGCAGCGTGAAGGAGGTTATAACCTTATTCACATAATATAGTAGAAAAACAATAGTTTTGACTGCATTGAAAAACTAATGTAAGATTTTGGTCAGAGTTTTTCACAGAAATAATAACAAATAAAATTGTAGTGATGAAATGTGTTTATTACAATACAGTATTTAATCCTGTGGCCAACACAATACTCTGTGATAAAATCACCAATGCTAAGTACAGGAGTAATGCACCATAACTGCCAGCTTTAGATCAGATTCTCATGTCATAGCAAACAAACATTTTTATATCAGGTTAAGATTTAAAATTGAATTTAAAGCTTAGATAGCCCTTCTTGATGGCTAGAATTCCAGCTGCAGCTGTTGCTAAGAAGGTGGTACGGCCAATGAATCTAAGGAAACCTTGAGCAGAAGGTAAGTTTCGTTCTAAAAATGTGGTTGAAATTGGCAGAGCGGGAACATCCTATAGTGAGGAAATACAATTAGAAAGTTACTCACTAAATTAGTTACAAATGATTATATAGGTCTTTTAGGATATGTTTGTCAAAGTCTAAATTATCAGATAACATCTGTCCTAATAATCAAGTACCAAGCATATAGCCATAGGAGATGACAAGAATATAATAATATTAACCCCTTACCGACATCGGCCGTACACATTAACCTGTTAAATGCCATTGTCAAACTCTGACAGTGGCTTTAAAAGCGCTTCGGCTTGGGGTCACATTACTCTATGCGCTCATCTGCGTGCCTGTGACTTGATCGCGGGGCACCGATGGGTTGCTAATGAACCAGAAGTCTGTTCAAGACCCCTGTGCTTGTCATTACGGAGCTCCCTTGAAACCATGCCTGTGGTCGGACTTCAAAGGAGACTTTGATTTTTAATATATGTAGTAATACTGTGGGAGACCAATAAATACATTGAAAAGTAAAAAATAAAGTCTTAAAAAAATATGAAAAAGTAAAACAAATAAAAGTTTAAATCACCCCTCTTTTCGCACATTAAAAATAAAGACAACAATAAAATACACATATGTTGTATCGTCCAAATAAGTCTGATCTATCAAAATAAAAAGTTAGTCAACAAATTTGCAAACACCATAAAAAGAAAGAAATTCAAAAACGCCAAGATTGCATTTTTTGGGGTTACTGCAATGTCGCAAAAAATACTTTAACAAGTGTTCAAAACGTCATATCTCTCCCAAAATGGTGTCAATAAAAACGATAACTAACCCCACAAAAAATAAGTCCTACCACAGCTCCATCGACCAATAAAATGAAAATGTTGCAAGTCTTGGAAATGGCAACACAATCCAATAAACTTTTTTTTTCAAACATCTGATTTTTTTATTCACTAAAATAATAAAAAACTTGTTTGGTATCTTCATAATTGTACTTATGAAGAGAATCATATTGCCAGATAATTTGGAATTTGTTTCCCTTTCTCAAGTACACTGTGTGTTAAAATGAATGGTGTCATTCAATGGTACAACTAATTTTGCAAAAAACAAGTCCTCATGTGTCTATTTAGAAAGAAAAATAAAACAATTATGGATCTGGGGAAAGGGGGATGAAAAAACGTAAGCACAAAAAGGAAAATTGCCCTCGTCAAGGAAGGAGTTACTAATAAGCTTCTCTATCACTACCATCCAATTCTTCTTAATATATAGAATTCTCAATAACAAATGACATTATTAGCACAGTACAATCTAAATGCTACAGTCCTATTCTCTGACCAACCAGCCAAAAATAATGTGACAATTGGGCAGGTTGAAAAGCATTATGTTCTCTTTTTGGAACCCGGGAATACACTGATGAGACACAGCAATAAAATACTGTGCGGTCAGGTAAAGTGAATAACGATGTTTTGTGACAATGGCGCTTATTAAGGATTGGGATGTACAAGATTACTACAGTGTACATTTTAGTATATCCTATTATAGTCACTCTTTGTTAGGCAGCAAGCAAACAGAGTTCTTGACCTTGATGTGTTGGATGCAGAAATAAGGGTCACAACAAATTTGTCAATGGCCAAACTGTGATGGGTAGATGACTGGCTCAGATGATATTGCAAATGGCAGATCTTGACAGAGAATGATGAAAGGAGAAATCTAAATTAATTATTTGATTTGACCACTCTTTGCCTATATAATAACATCAAATTAGAAACTCTATTAGGTACTTGCACAGTGTTTGTAGAAACTCAGCAGAGAGGATGTTCCAAATATCTTGGAGAAATAACCATAGATTTTCTGTGGATGTATGCTTGCACAAATCCTTCTGTCTCTTTATGCAATCTCAGACAGACTTGATGCTGTTGAGATAAGTGCTTTGTGGTGACAGATTATCACTTCCAGGACTCAATATTCAACTTATTCATCTTTGCCCTAAAGATAGTTCTTAATGTCATTGGTTGTATGTTTGGGGTTGTTTGGAGTCAATCAGATGCCTCCCTGATGATATTGTGTAATGGAAAAGTATTTTGCAACACCAAGAAATGGGCAACAGGACATTTGACGAAGTGGTTGGCCACACAAACTTAGTACAGCATATGAAAGACACATCATGCTTATTTCCTTTTGAAACTGAAAGATATCCAGCAGTGCAATTAACTCAGATCTGGCTACAACTAGTGGGTTCCATCTACATCCATCTAGTGTTCAGAGTAGTCTGGCTAAAAGTGTTTTTTATGGAAAAATTTTAGACAAATTCCATACCTTTGACAAAGAAACATAATCAAGTGACTCAACTATGTTAAGAAAACATAGGAACTGTGGTGCAGAAAAGTTGCAGCAGATGCTCTGGACTGGTGAGTCAAAATGTGTAATATTTGGCTGTAACAGAAGGCAGTTTATTCGCCTAAAGGCTGGATAGTGGTACAATAATGAGGGTCTGCAGGCAAAAGTGAGACATTGTAGAGTTTAATTGAACGTTTAGGGCTCAATTTCAGTAAATGAAGTTGGGGATTTATTCAGGATTAATGTTGGCCTCAATGCTGAGAAATAGAGGAAGATACCGTATATACTCGTGTATAAGCCGAGATTTTCAGCACCTTTTTTCGTGCTGAAAATGCCCCTCGGCTTATACACGAGTCATAGGGCAGAAACCAGCGGGGGAGGGGATGCCGCGGCAGGAGCCGGTGGCTGGGACATCATACTCACCCCTCCCCGTGCCATCGCTGAACGTCCCTGCAATCCTGCGTTCTCCCCGGCTTCCTGCAGCTCTCCAGCACTGAGCGGTGACGTAATATCCGCTCATTAAGGTCATGTAATATGGACGCGACGCCACTCCCATAGGCGTGGCCTCCATATTCATGGCCTTAATGAGCGGTATTACGTCACCGCTCAGCGCTGGAGAGCTGCAGGAAGCAGGGGAGAACGCAGGATTGCAGGGACGTTCAGCGATGGCACGGGGAGGGGTGAGTATGATGGAGGAGAGGACAAGGAGCAGAACGGGGGTGGAGAATGGTGGACGGGGAAGCATGGAGGAGGACGGGGGAGAACGGAGGACGGGGGAAGCATGGAGCAGGACGGGGGGAGAACGGAGGACGGGGAAGCATGGAGGAGGACGGGGGAAGCATGGAGGAGGACGGGGGGGAGAACGGAGGATGGGGGAAGCATGGAGGAGGACGGGGGGAAGACGGGGGAAGCATGGAGCAGGACGGGGGAGAACGGTGGACGGGGAAGCATGGAGGAGGACGGGGAGAACGGAGGACGGGGGAAGCATGGAGGAGGACAATGAGCACGGAGCAGGACGGGGGAGGATGGAGGGCACAGAGGAGCACGGAGCAGGATGGTGGGGGCACAGGAGGACGGAGAAGGAATGTGGGAGCACAGCAGAGGACGGAGCAGGAGGGGGGAGTACAGAGGAGAATGGGGGAGCACAGAGCTGGATGGGGGAGCAAGGAGTAGGACGGGGGCAGCACAGAGCAGGAGGGCAGTTTATACACCCGGCTTATATACCAGTCAATAAGTTTTCCCAGTTTTTTGTGGCAAAATTAGGGGGGTCGGCTTATACACGGGTCGGCTTATACACGAGTATATACGGTACTTATCCATCATGCAATATCATCAGAAAGATGTTTGATTGGGCTGAAAATGTTTCCGGTAGCAGGAAAACGGACAAAAACATACATAAAATGTCATTAAAAACTATTTTCAGATTAAGGCCAGGTCACACTTGCGACTGCAATGCGAGAAACTCGCGCGTGTCTCTTGCCTCAATATCCAGCACTACCGCCAGCACCCGAGACCGGAGTGTGCGGCTGCATGTATTTCTATGCAGTTGAACGCTCCGGTCCGAGTGCTGTCAGCAGTGCCGGGTATTGAGTTTCTCGCATTGCAATCGCAAGTGTGACCCTGGCCTTACAAAGAGCAATGAATCTAGAAGTGATGATACGACACGTACAGAGCTCTCATCTTAACATCATTGACTTTGTCTGGAATTATATGAAGAGAAATAAGTTCTGTAGTTAGTTCTCCAAGATGTCTGGAGTAACCTCCCTGCCAAATATCTAAATATTAATATGAGTTAGATTTCTTATTTGTTCATTAATTTTTTTATTTAATTAATAAACATAAACTATTAACACTTCTATTTTGTAAAGTATTTTTACTTGCATCATTCTTGCGTAAAAGTGTTTCCCAGTACTATATATTGAAGAGAAAAATCATACTGAATCACGTTTAGGGGAAATGGTTTATAACAAAAATCAATACTACAAAACATAAATTCAGTGCTTCTTTCCTGTTATATCATTGATGAAATACTCCCTTAAGTATTAAAGATGTGTAAAATCATGTTTTATATGTTTTACTGTTCAACTGGTATCTGTAGAATGAGAATATATCCACAGGGAAGATTAAGGTTAGATCCAATGAGTATACTGTAAGTAACTGTTGTGTACTTATTGTAAGAGCCATTGGAAGGTAGTAAACCCTTTAGAATGATTATAAAGAGATAAACCATTAATTTGTCAATTTATCTATCACTTTCTTATGCAATATACAGCAAATACTTTTTTTTTTGTTGTTGTTATACATACCACAGATTCTGGCTCTGGGACCCATATCTGGTTCTCTCCGATAAGTCCCATTCTGCACATAACCTGCAAGGACATATTTTATGATACTAAAATTCTGTATCAGTTATCATATATTGATTAACTATTCTTCATTTCCAACTGTTTTAAAATAAATCAAGTATTTTACCTGATCCAGTAATAAATAAGTTCAGTAGATAAGTAGAAATTAGTAGAAATCTTAGTCACATGCATAAATAATACTAATTATGCATTGTAGTAAATGTAGTTATGATGCCTAATGGAATTTTTTGTGTTTTGTGTTTTGCTACCTCACGGTCTGGAATTTCACGTTTTTTTGAGGATTTACATCAGTTCATGTAAAGAGCATGCCTACAACTGTTAAGATTTAGGTTTTTTTTTACTGTGAAGCAACCAACAAAGAAGACAAAATAACTGAAAACTTCAGTATTCATAACTACACTGTGTTCCAAATTATTATGCAAAAATTGTTTAGGAGTGATAAGGTAAGAATTTTTTTGTTTGTCAGTTAAACTCATTGAGGTGATGTGTGTCAGGGCTCTTTATGTCACTGTAAGCAATTGCAGACACCTGTGCTAATTGTTTGGCAGATGTGTCCAATGAAAGGCAAGACTACTTAAGAAGGTTGTCCCACATTATTAAGCAGCCTACATTTTCTGCCAAAATGGGAAAGAAAAAGGATGTGTTGGCTGCTGAGAAGCAACAAATTGTGGAGTGTTTAGGTCAAGGCATCACTACAATCAACATTGCCAAGACATTTCATCGTGATCATCGGACAATCAAGAAGTATGTAGCTGATTCACAGTACACACGTGTGCATGCTGATAAGGGAAAATTGAGGACTCTTTCCTGCAGGCAATTACGTCAGGTTAAAACAGCAGCGGCAAAAAAGCCTTGTCATAGCAGCAAACAAGTTTTTGAAGCTGCTGGTGCCTCCATCGTCCCCCGAACAACAAGATGCAGGGTCCTTCAGAGGTTTGCAGCTGTGCGTAAGCCATCCTGTCGACCTCCTCTATCCACTGCACACAAGCAGAAAGGGCTCCAGTGGGCCAAACAATACATGAAGACTGACTTCAAAACTGTTTTGTTCACCGATGAGTGCCGTGCAACGCTCGATAGTCCAGATGGATGGAGTGGAGGATGGCTGGTTGATGGACACCGCATGCAAATACGGCTACGGCGCCAACAAGGAGGAGGTGGAGTAATCTTTTGGGCTGGAATCATGGGAGAGAGATTGTCGGCCCCTTTAGGATCCCTGAAGGGGTAAAGATGAACTCCATAGTGTATGGTGAGTTTCTCAAACAGCACTTCCTGCCACGGTTCAAGAAGAAGAACCGTGCATTCCGCAGCAAGATCATTTTCATGCATGATAATGCACCGTCTCATGCTGCACATAACACATCTGCATCTCTGGCTGCTATGGACATAAAAGGGGACAAACTTATGGTGTGGCCCCCATGCTCCCCTGACCTCAACCCCATTGAGAACCTCTGGAGCATCATCAAAAGGAGTGTCTATGATGGCGGGAGGCAGTTCACATCTAAGCAACAGCTCTGGGAGGGTATTCTGTCCTCATGCAAAACAATGAAGCAGAAATCATCTAAAACCTGACAAATTCAATGGACGAGAGAGTTCAGAAGCTCCTTTCGAACAAGGGGTTCTATGTGCAAATGTAACATCACCTAGAATAAAGTTTTGAGTTGAAAACTGTTTGATTTCAGTTTGTAATAACCTGCTAATGCTTATAATTTCAAAAATGACCATTTTTTTGTTCTTTATTAAAATGAAAAGGCTGAAAACTCTGCTGTGCATAATAATTTGGAACATGCATTTTGAGTGCAGTTTGAGTGTTTTATTTTTTAAAAAATATACTGTTATCATAGGCAGTTTGTACAAAAACCTTTCAATTGTACTCTAATAGTTATTTGACTGGAAAATTACAATGACTGAAATTCATATAGGTAATTTGGGAAAATCTGAGAAAATATTATTTGCATAATAATTTGGAACACAGTGTATTCATGTCCCTTAAAGTCACTACTTTGTAGAGCCTCTGTCACTGGGTTACCGCGACAGTGTGCAGCCAGAAGACCGCAGCGTCTGATTACTCCTACTCCGGCGCTGAAAAGAAGCAATTCTCCTTCATTTTAAATGTGTTTATTTCTTCTGGCAGAACAGGGGTTAATCGGCCATGTTGTAAATTCCTGTGTTCACAGCTGAGCTTGGTTAGCCACTCCTTTCCCCTTTATAACCTGGGCTCTGTTACAAATCCTTGTCAGAGCAAGCATTTGCTGTATGGCTTACTGAGGGAGAGAGTGTTCATATGAGAAGGAGAGTTGGAGGATTAATCTGTGACTGTTGCTTGGTTTGTATGTGTGATAATTCCCTATCATTCTCTATTTTGGTTTATTTCCCTACCTATGCACCCCGATGCATTCCTCTGTTATATGTGAGTGAATATTTTGTATGCCTGGAGTTTTCTGTTAATCCTTGTTTGTGTTGCCTTGTTTGTCGGGTTGGTGTACCATGGTGCACAGTAGCTCTGGGTGGTGGAAGAGAACAGACGGAGGGCTAACTTAGGAGATAGGGCAAGGGTGCAGGTCCCGGCATCTTCACCTTCAGACGTATCCTGGGGAGTAGGGCGAGCTAGGGTGCCCACTAGTGTTAGGGACAGGGAAGGAGCTCCTGGTCACGTATCACCCGACAGCTGTGTCGTGACAGCCTCCTTTAGTGACAGTTGCAAGTCGCTTTGGATAAGTCTCTATGAGCTTTCTACATTTTGCCAACTGGAATTTTTGCCCTTTCCTCAAGGCAAAACTATTTCAGCTCTTTCAAGTTAAATGGTTTCCTGTGATCAACAGCAATCTTCAATTCTGACTACAAATTCTCTATTGGATTAAGGGCTGGGTTTTAACTAGGTCACTTCAAAATATTTACATGTTTCCCCTTAAACTACTCCAGTGTTGCTTTAGCAGTATGCTTTAGGTCATTGTCTTACTGGAAGACAGACAAACAGGTTTTGCTCAAGAATATCCCTGTATTTTGCACTATCCATCTTCCCCCTAACTGGGACCATTTTCCCTGTCCTTGCTGCCATAAATCATCCCCACAGCATGATACTGCTACCACTATGTTTCACTGTGGGGATGTTGTTCTTGGAGTGATGAGCTGTGCATTTACCTAATGGACTAAAAAGTAAAATTTTGGTCTCATCTGATCACAGCACCTTCCTCCATACATTTTGGGTTGTCTCACCATGTCTTTTGGCAAACTCAAAATGAGTCTTACAATTAAGTGAAGGATTTTGTTTTGCCCACTCTATCATAAAGATTGTACAGCTTATTGTGGTCTTATGGACAGATAATCCAGTCTCTGAATAGAAGCTCTGCAGCTCCTTCAGGGTTACCTTTGGTCTCTGTGCTACCTCTCTGATTAATGTCCTCCATGCCTGGGCTGAGAGTTTTAGTTAGCGGCCCTCTCTTGGCACATTTGTTGTAGTACCATGTTCTTTGCATTTGATGATAATGGATTTGATGGTGCTCTGGGGGATCATCAGCGATTGGGATATTATTTTATAACTCAACCCTGACTTGTACTTCTCAACAACTTTGTCTCTGACTTGTTTGGAGATCTCCTTGGACTTCATGGTGTTGTTTGGTTAGTGATACCTCTTGCTTAATGGTGTTGCAGCCTCTGTGACCTCTCAGAAAAGTTGTGTATATACTGACAGACCATGTGACACTTAGATTGCACACAAGTGAACTTCCTTTCACTAAGTATGTGAATTATTAAGGTAATTGCTTGCACCAGAAATTTTTAGAAGCTTCATTGCAAAACAGGCGAATACATATGCACATGCCAATTTTTAATTATTTGATTCCATAATTTTAATTTATGCCTATATTTTTCCCATTTCATTTCACCAACTTAGACTATTTAGTGCTGATTCATCACACACAAATTGGATTAAAAAATATTTAAACACAAGTTGTACTGTAACCAAATAGGTAAAAAGCTAATGGGATGAATACTTTTGCAAGCCACTGTATACCTTAATAGATTCCACCCCATCTCACAGCCCTATCATTAAAGAATCTTAATTTAGAGGTTTGTGCTTATGCTTTGTGCATACCTATTTTAGTTGATGCTCTATGTTAAGTTTTCCTGCCATCTTGATTCAATCTGATGTATATAGCAGAGCCTCAGTGTATGCTACACGATGTATACAGCTGTGTCACAGTGTATCCTATGTGATGTATATAAAACAGTTTCAGTGTATCCAATGTGATGTATACAGCAGAGTATCATTATATCCTATTTGATGTATACAGCAGAAGCTCATTGTATCATATGTAATGTATACAGCAGAGTATTATTGCATCCTATGTGATGCATTCAGCAGAGTCTCAGTGCATACTGTCATGTAGTCATAAGAATCTCCTGTGTAATGTATATACCTGTCTCACCTACAATATCAGTGCTCTCTTGTTCACTGATGAGAAAAAGGGTAACAATGTTTTAAAGTTTGACTTTCCTCACTCCACTTCTCACCATCCATTACAGCTTTGAATGTGAGACTACCATCATTTTATAGACAATTATCTTGACTATCTCATACATTAAGTTTACTTGCAACTATTTAGCATATGATTAGTTATTCAGATTCTTCTCATGTCACTGCATTGTTACTGTTTTGCTCATAAACATCGAAATTTTAATTTGTATTGTTTTGTTGGAATTTTGTAAATCTAGTCCACCTTTGCTTTCAGCACTGCCTGAATACTTCTGGACATGCTCTCAATAAGATTCAAACATGCGAAAATCCAGGGCTGTCACCAGCAATTTCAGGGCCCCCTACTGGCAAAAGTTTTGTGCCCCCTTAAGGCTCCGCTCAGGCTTCACGCCAGCTCTGCCTCCACCCTTAGAACCTTCCACAGTCCGTCCCACCACCCACTATTTGAAAAACTCCACTTTTGCACCACACTCTCACCAATCACCATAGCCAGCAGCTTTTGTTTTGGACAAAGATTATCCCAATTCATTACCAGTCACACTCCTGCATCCTCCTTGCCCTCCACTCTGTACTTCCCTCTCTCCAGATACATTATATTTACAAGTTCCCCTCTGACCCAATTCATTGCCATGTCTTCTCCCTCTCTTCATCATCATTTGGTATTTCTCATCCTCAATACAGCATCATTTGCTCCCCACCACACTTAATTTTTCATTTAATCTCCCCCACCCCAATTCATTGTTATTTGTTGTCCCCCAGCCTCAATTCATCATTATTTACTGTCTCCCATCCCTCACTCTCAATCCATTATTATTTACTGTCTCCATCACCCACCCTCAATCCATCATTATTTGCTGTTCACCGTCCCCCACCCTCAGTCCATGATTAATTACTATCCCCCATCCCCCACACTAAATCCATCATTATTTGCTGCCCCGTCCCTCACTCACAATCCATCATTATTTGCTTCCCCGTGCTCCACCCTCAATTCATCATTACTTGATTTCCTCCATCCCCCACCCTCAATTCATAAACATTTCCTCCACCTACACCCATTTAATTCATTTTATTAAATAAATAAATAAATAAATTTCATACTTACCTCGCATCTGATCCCCTGCAGTTCCACTTCAAGTATCGTCCTGGCAAGTGATGCACATAAGTGATTACGTCATCTCATATGCGCCATCACCAGCGCATCACAGAAGAGGCTGAAGGGCTCTCTTGGAGCTACACAGCTGTTCCGTGGAGCTCTAGGAAGTCTCTGTGTACCGGCGGTGGTGGCGAGCTGGCATAAAATGTTATATTATACCCTAAGGCCAAGTGAGTAGAAGCATGAGAGGGGGGCCCAGACTGGATCCTGGCTCCCCCTTTTTACTTCCACTCACCGGTCCCCTTACAACAGTAAGGGCAGTAATGCCCTGATGGCAGCACTGCAGATATCTGATCCCAGGTCTCTTCTACACTTTCCCAAAGTTGGTGCATACTGACTGACTCACTTGGGTATGTATACAGCTTTTTCTTCAACTCAACCCACAAGTGTTGATTGGGAAGAGGTCTGGGGATTGTGGGGGCCAATCCAGCACCTCTACTTCATTGTCATTGAACCATTTCTTTGTCAATCTTGATGTATGCTTCAGGTCGTTGTCCTAATGAAATACTATGTCGTCGTTTTCATACCCTTAATACTCAAGTATGAAGTAATTCGTCTTGTAGGATGCTCACATAAAGCTCAGCAATGAGAACACCATCGATCATGGGCTAGTATTCAACGCGAATAATGGGACACCTATACCCGAACAGACACACCTTGTGAAACTTACCTGGAACCTTCCGCCCGGAGCGCACAGTGGGAAGTTTATCCCTTTCTGATCAAGTCTTCATATTCAAACTAGACACATCTTGATAAAGGCACGTGAGCTGAAACGTCGAATCTATTACATGTGTCTACATGAATTAAGTAATTACGTTTCATAAATTCCCCACATGTGACTACATGAATGAACTATCAAGTGCTTTTTCTTTATATAGATAGAGTCTGCTTACTTGTCTTCAATAAATTTTGCAAAGTTATTTTTTGTGTGCCGGAGTTTATCAATATTACTAGTATTCAATGAGTTTGGTTGTAAAATAACCCCATATCATCAGGATTCCTCCACCAAATTTGACAGTTCATTCAATTACTTGATCTGCTAGTCCCTTTTTCACAGAGCCTAGTTTATTGACTTTTGTTTCATCTCTTAAAATCTTCAGTTTTCAATCTTCTATTGTCCACATTTTGTACTTTTTTGCAAACTCAAACCAACGCTTCTTATGATGATACTGAAGTCAAGGCTTTTTCAGGTCACCATTCCAGACTTGTGTAATGTGCGTAGCACGGTGCTTGCATAGATGTCTGTGATCTCACCATTACGAAGCATACGAGCCACTTCCACTGCCGTGATTGACACACCAGAACTGATAGACTTGTGATGAGATGGCTTATTGGCTCCGATATTTTTCCTGGATGTCAGCCATTTGCTTTTTGAGTGGATAGATGGACTTCATTTCATATTCTTCCAACTATCAAGGCGCTCACATGATGCAGCTTGACAATTTACTTGGCCGATGGACCTCTATTCTTGGGAAATCTTCATGGCAGCTCCTCGATTCGAACAAATGACCTTTCGATTGGGAATCAACCTAATAACACACTGAGCTATTAGGAAATGTGAGAACAGATTATAATTTATAGTATACAGGAAGAAATATATTTTTCCATCACCAGTAGCAAAACAGTATCAATGCTGTAACAAGACAAGAATCTGCTTAACCAATCACATGCTAAATAGTTGAAAGTCAAATTTATGTATGAGATAACCAAGATGATTGTCTATAAAATGACAGTAGTCTCACATTCAAAGCAGTAGTGGATGCTGAGATATGTAGCCTAAAATTCAAAATTTCAAAACATTGTTACCCTTTTGCTCGGCAGTGTCTAAAAATGAGATTATGGGCCAGATTTTTTGATGCAATATATATGGAAAATAAACATTTTTTTAGCTGATTTAAGGAATGAGGTATCTTTATTTAATACCACTTATTGTTTTATTGACGTTTTATTGGGAGTTTGGAATTTCAAATGACAATTTTGTACTTTCCAATTTACAAGAAAGGTATTTTTGCCTTTTAGCAATTGCAACAAGATAGCACAAAGTTGAAATGTAAAAAGCTTACAGAAATTATGTTCTTGATGAGATACAAATTGCAATATAATACATTGATAAAGATAGTTAAATGAGTTCTTGGGGACTTCAACATTAATGACAAACCTCTGAGGTTCTCTTGATCTGCACATCACAGGAGCTGCAGCACAATATCCCTTTCACTATTTACATGCAAACATGCAATTTTACTTCACCTCTCTGGCTGCCCTTTCTCCAGCTTCTATAGCACCTTCCATGTATCCACTCCACACCGTAGCCGTCTCTGTACCAGCAAAGTAAAGCTTTCCAACAGGTTTTCGAATGACACTGTGGGAACATATGACATATATATATAAAGGTCATATCCACAATTTTATTACAATGAGTGGTTGCTTATTTGTAAAATGAGCCACAGTTTAACTGGTGCAAGCTGCTGTGATTGCAATAATATACAAACAAATAAGTACAGCAGCACACTGAGTGCTCTAAGATTTATAGAAAAATATTTAGACTTGAGAGTCCTCAGTGGTTGATACCTTTTAATGGCTAACTGAAAAGATGGTAACAAATTGCAAGCTTTCGAGACTACGCAGGTCTCTTCATCAGGCAAAGACTAAAACAAAAGCTGAAGAATCACATATTTATATACACAAGAGGACACAGGAATAATGCAATAGGTAAGACAAGTGACGTGAAGCAGAACTGTCATTATGGCAGAGGGATGAACATAAATATGACTAGTTCATAGATAAGGAGTGAAAGTTTTATTACCCTCTGATTGGGGTCTGGTATTGTGTTGTGATGACCCTAAAAGGTCAGGGAAGCAGATTCCTTAATTGTTGTAGAAAGACATAAAACTCTGGGATATATTCATCCCAGCACTAAGAGTGTCAAAGGTCATCATAAGTTTATATTCCCAGACTTTTCTATCCTTCTCAGATTTGAAGTTAGATTTTAATACAAGTAATTCCATATCCGTCATGCTATGACCGGGCATACAAAAGTGTTTTGCCACAGGTAAATCCATTCTTTTTTCTCTTATTGTGTGGCGATGAGAATTCATCCTTGTTCTCAGTTTTTGCCCGGTCTCCCCCACATACAGACCCCCAGTTGGACATTTAGTACATATAATTAGGTACACCACATTAGATGTGATGCAGCTGAAAGTACCTGGTATCTTGTAGTCCTGATGGGAGTTGGGGATCTTTATCCTGTCCGTGTTCATTATAGATGCACAGGTTTTGCATTTCTTTTGTTTGCAAGGAAAGGTACCTGCAGCTGTTGGGGAGGACAGGGAGCTTCTGACAATGATGCTTCTTAGATTTGGGGGCTGCCTAAAACATAGTAGTGGGGGGTCTGGAAATATGGATTGTAATCGGGCATCTTTTTGTAGTAAAGGTGCAGCAATAGGTTCTCTACCAGAAGGAACAATCCTGGCCACCATGGATGTGGAATCTTTGTACTCTAATATCCCACACCAGGATGGATTAAATGCCTGCAAAGTCTTCATGGGAAACACCGGGAATGATGCTGATTCTGTGGTGAAACTCACAAAATTCATCCTCACCCACAATTACTTTGAATTTGACAACAAGATCTATCTTCAGGAGACTGGCACAGCTATGGGAAGTAAAATGGCTCCACAGTATGCAAATCTTTTCATGGCCAAGCTTGAAAGCGAATTTTTGTCCTCATGCCCCATCAGGCCTCGGGCCTACTACCGCTACATTGATGACATTTTAATCATCTGGACGGAGTCTGAACAACAGCTAAAGACGTTCCATGAACAGTTCAATCAATTTCATCCCACCATCAACTTAACACTTAACTACTCCAGCACTGAAATTAACTTTTTAGACACCACCATTAAGCTAAAGAACAATGAAATAGAGACATCCCTGTATCAGAAGCCAATCGACCGTCCAACATATCTTAAATGGGACAGTTTCCATCCAAAACACAAAAAACTCTATTGTCTACAGCCAAGCCATCAGATACAATCGTATATGTTCCAACCCCATGGTTAGAGATGAACACCTTGGTCGCCTCAGAAAGACTTTTTTGAACCAGGGCTACCATCCAAGAACAATTGAAAACCAAATTACAAGAGCCACCAGAATATCAAGGAATCACCTGCTACATTACAAAGCTAAAGAAGAAAATAACCGGGTGCCTCTAGTGGTCACCTACAATCCAAGTCTGGAGATGCTAAGGGGAGCTGCACGGAAACTACAACCTTTACTACAAAAAGATGCCCGATTACAATCCATATTTCCAGACCCCCCACTACTATGTTTTAGGCAGCCCCCAAATCTAAGAAGCATCATTGTCAGAAGCTCCCTGTCCTCCCCAACAGCTGCAGGTACCTTTCCTTGCAAACAAAAGAAATGCAAAACCTGTGCATCTATAATGACCACGGACAGGATAAAGATCCCCAACTCCCATCAGGACTACAAGATACCAGGTACTTTCAGCTGCATCACATCTAATGTGGTGTACCTAATTATATGTACTAAATGTCCAACTGGGGGTCTGTATGTGGGGGAGACCGGGCAAAAACTGAGAACAAGGATGAATTCTCATCGCCACACAATAAGAGAAAAAAGAATGGATTTACCTGTGGCAAAACACTTTTGTATGCCCGGTCATAGCATGACGGATATGGAATTACTTGTATTAAAATCTAACTTCAAATCTGAGAAGGATAGAAAAGTCTGGGAATATAAACTTATGATGACCTTTGACACTCTTAGTGCTGGGATGAATATATCCCAGAGTTTTATGTCTTTCTACAACAATTAAGGAATCTGCTTCCCTGACCTTTTAGGGTCATCACAACACAATACCAGACCCCAATCAGAGGGTAATAAAACTTTCACTCCTTATCTATGAACTAGTCATATTTATGTTCATCCCTCTGCCATAATGACAGTTCTGCTTCACGTCACTTGTCTTACCTATTGCATTATTCCTGTGTCCTCTTGTGTATATAAATATGTGATTCTTCAGCTTTTGTTTTAGTCTTTGCCTGATGAAGAGACCTGCGTAGTCTCGAAAGCTTGCAATTTGTTACCATCTTTTCAGTTAGCCATTAAAAGGTATCAACCACTGAGGACTCTCAAGTCTAAATATTTTTCTATCTACTGGCTAACACGGTACGAAGATACACATCTTTCCTAAGATTTATATCAACATTAAATGTGTGAATTTTGAACTGCATTACTGCTACATAGAGTATTAGAGATGAGCAAATTGATTTGAGCAAATCAAATTTGTTTCAAATTTTTCATAATTCGCTGAATACAGCAAATGTGAACAGTTTTCAATTTGCTTTGATTGAATTGCCTAAATATGGTCACTGCCATTGTACACATTTCAGAAGATTGCATCAGCCAGAGAAGCATTACATGAACTCTCGTGGGAACTCGTACCATAGCCTGCAAAAAAAAGCAAAGCAGGAAAAGCAGCAGCCATATTGTGGTTAATCTGGATAGTGAGAGGACGTCACAGCTGACAGTTTAGCCATAAAATACTAAAGAAATTATGGATATAGTGTATGACAGCACACCAAAAGTGGATGGTGCCATACACAATTTTTATGACTATTAGAGGCATTAGAGTCCCTTTGATCTGTGACAAATTGATTCTCCACGAACTGAGTTGCCAAGATAACTTTGGTACCATATCTACTCGTGTATAAGCCTAGTTAATCAGCACATTTTTTCATGCTGAAAATGCCCCCCTTGGCTTACACATGTCCCAGAAAGACTGCGAAGGAGGGTGAGTGGTGGAGCAGCGGGTCACAGAGGCAGGAGCCAGCGGCTGCAACTGTACCCGCTGCTAAAGAGAAATGAATATTCACTGCGCTGGCGATGAATATTCATTTCTCTTATAGCGTGCACAGTTACTTCCGCAGCCACCGGCTTCCAGCACACATCTTACTTACCTTCCCTGCGCTCCCTCACTGCATCTCGTTCGTTCCGGCACCAGCAGCTCTTCAGACCAAGCGATCAAAAAGCCCCACTAAGGTGGAGTGAATATTCATTATCTTAATGAGCGGGGCCACGTGATCGCTCGGCTGGAAGAGCTGCTGGCTCCAAATGAGATGCAGTGTGGTCGCGCAGGGAAGGTACAGTGGGTTCAGAAAGTATTCAGACCCCTTTAAATTTTTCACTCTTTGTTTCATTGCAGCCATTTGGTAAATGCAAAAAAGTTCATTTTTTTTCTCATTAATGTACACTCTGCACCCCATCTTTACTGAAAAAAAAACAGAAATGTAGAAATTTTTGCAAATTTATTGAAAAAGAAAAACTGAAATATCACATGGTCATAAATATTCAGACCCTTTGCTCAGTATTGAGGAGAAGCACTCTTTTGAGCTAGCACAGCCATGAGTCTTCTTGGGAATGATGCAACAAGTTTTTCACACCTGGATTTGGGGATCCTCTACCATTCTTCCTTGCAGATCCCCTGCAGTTGCGTCAGGTTGGATGGTGAACGTTGGTGGACAGCCATTTTCAGGTCTCTCCAGAGATGCTCAATTGGATTTAGTTCAGGGCTTTGGCTTGGCCAGTCAAGAATGGTCACAGAGTTGTTCTGAAGCCACTCCTTTGTTGTTTTAGCTGTGTGCTTGTGGCCATTGTCTTGTTGGAAGGTGAACCATTGGCCAAGTCTGAGGCGCAGAGCACTCTGGAAGAGGTTTTCATCCAAGATATCTCTGTACTTGGATGCATTCGTGTTTATTTCAATTGCAACCAGTCATCCTGTCCCTGCAGCTGAAAAACACCCCCATAGCATGATGCTGCCACCAACATGTTTCACTGTTGGGATTGTATTGGCAGGTGATGAGCAATGCCTGGTTTTCTCCACACATACCACTTAGAATTATCACCAAAAAGTTCTATCTTCATCTCATCAGTCAGAGAATCTTATTTCTCATAGTCTGGGAGTCCTTCATGTGTTTTTTTTAGCAAACACTATGTGCGCTTTCATATGTCTTGCACTGAGGAGAGGCTTCCGTCGGGCCACTCTGCCATATAGGCCTGACTGGTGGAGGGCTGCAGTGATAGTTGACTTTTGTGGAACTTTCTCCCATTTCCCTACTGCATCTGTGGAACTCAGCCACAGTGATCTTGGGGTTTTCCTTTACCACTCTTACCAAGGCTCTTCTCCCACAATTGCTCAGATTGGCTAGATGGCCAGGTCTAGGAAGACTTCTGTTGGTCAGAAAACTTCCATTTAAGATTATGGAGTCCACTGTGCTCTTAGGTACCTTGAGTACTGTAGAAATTCTTTTGTAACCTTGGCAAGATCTGTGCCGTGCCACAATTCTGTCTCTGAGCTCCTTGGCCAGTTCCTTTGACCTCATGATTCTCATTTGGTCTGACATGCACTGTGAGCTGTGAGGTCTTATATAGACAGGTGGGACAAATCAAGTCCTATCAGTTTAATTAAACACAGCTGGACTCCAATGAAGGAGTAGAACCATCTCAAGGAGGATCACAAGGAAATGGACAGCATGTGACATAAATATGAGTTTCTGAGCAAAGGGTCTGAATACTTATGACCATGTGATATTTCAGTTTTTCTTTTTAAATTTGCAAACATTTCTACATTTCTGGTTTTTATCAGTCAAGATGGGGTGCAGAGTGTAAGTAGGATGTGTTTTTTTCATTGTTTTTTTTTATAGAAGCCATGAATACAAAGGTAGGGGATAAGGAGCCATGCATACAAGGACAGGTACGGAGGAGCCATGCATACCAGGATAGGGACGGAGGAGCCATGCATACCAGGATAGGGATGAGGGGACAATGCATACTCGTCTTATACTCGAGTCAATAAGTTTTCCCAGTGTTTTGTGGCAAAATTAGGTGCCTCGGCTTATACTCGGGTCATATAGTATATACAATAAATTAAATATTTGCTCACCTCTGTAGACAAGACTTGTGTGCCCATCTATCATGACAAGACATACCTTGTACATGGGAACCTACACTATCAAATTTGAACTTAGCTCTCCCAGCCCAAAGCCTACAATATAACACTAAGATAGGATATAGATCCAGCTATTAGTGACCATATAGGCAGTCAGTACTCTCAAATGCATGCCAGAAGAAAAAAACAAAACTGACCAGCACTTGCTAACAAAATGTGTCAAATGTGAACATATGCAGAGTGCTTTAACTCTTCAATAATATGCCAAGAAATGAACTAGCACCCAGTGCGTGCTAAGGTGTATTTGATCATTGATTATGTGAATTTTGATCTGCGTTATTGCTTAATAAACGGAAGCTGTAAAATTGAAGTCATTTGGCCAATTCGTACATTAAGTACCGCTATTCTTTAAGTACAGTGTCGTTGTATACAGTTCAAAATTCATATATTCACCAACCATGCATATCTTGGGGCACTCAGTGAGCTGAAAAATTTGTTTGTATATACATGCATATTCACACGTATAAAGTGCAGGGAGCACATATATACAGTATATATTATACAGTGCCTTTAAAAGGTATTCATACTCTGAACTTTCTACATTTCTTCATGTTACATGTACCCCCAAACATAATTGTATTTTATTGGAATTTTATGTGATATACTAACATAAAGTAACAAATATTTGTCAAGTATGGAGGAAACAAAACTTGGTTTTCTAATTATTTTAACAATATAAATTTGAACATTGTGACGTGCATTTGTATTCAGTCCCCTGTAGTCTGATACCCTAAATAAAATCCTCAGTGAACAAATGCCTACAGAAGTGAAAAAAATTAGTAAATTGAGTACAACTGTGTTCAATTCATTCTTAATATAAGTACAGCTGTTCTGTGAAGGCCTCAGATGTTTGTTAGGGATCAATCAGCATCAAGAAAACCAAAAAGCACCCTAGACAAGTTAGGGGTAAAGATGTGGAGGAGAGTAAAGCAGGTTTAAGTTATAAAAAAACAATTATTTAATATCACACAGAGCACTGTTCAATCCATCATCCAAAAATGGAAGGTGCAAGGCACAAATGCAAACCTACCAAGACATAGCCATCCACCTAAACTGACATCTCAAAGAAGGAGAGCACTAATTAGAGAAGCCACCAAGAGGCCCATGGTCGCTCTGGATGAGCAGCAGAGATCCACTACTCAGGTGGGAGAATCTGTTCACAGGACAACTATTAGTCGTATACTCCACAAATCTTATGGAAGAGTGGCAAGAAGAAAGCGATTTTGAAAAAAAGTCATAAGAAGGCCTGTTTGCAATTTGCAAAAAGCCATGAAAGGGACACAGCTGGCATGTCGAAGGAAGTGCTCTGATGAGATCAAAATAGAACATTCTAGGCTAAATTAAAATCGCAATGTGTGGTGGAAAACCAACACTGCATATCACCCTGAAAACACCATCCCCACTATCAAACATGGTGGTGGTGGCATCATGCTGTGGGGATGTTTTTCTGCAGCAGGGACAGGGAACCTGGTCAGAGTTGAAGGGAAGATGGATGGAGTTAAATACGGGACAATCCTGAAGGAAAACCTGTTAGAGGCTGCGAAAAACTCGAGACTGGGGTGTACATTCACCTTTCATCAGGACAACGACCCTAAACAAACTGCCAGAGCAACAATAGATGGTGTAGATCAAAGCATATTGATGTATGGGAATTGCCCAGTCACAGTCCAGTCCTAAATCTATGTAAATATATGGCAAAACATAAAAATTCACGCTTCTAATCTCACTGAGATAGAGCTAGTTTGCAAAAGATGAAAGGACAAAAATTTCAGTCTCTAGATGTGTAAAGCTAGTAGAGACAAAAGACTTACAGCAGTAATTGTAGAACATTTCAGAGGGACTGAATATAAATGTATGTCATAAGGTACAAATTTATATTTTTCTGAGTACACTGTGAATAGGCAGAAAGCTGCCAATCAGTGTTGGGGCAGGGTTATACAGAGCTCATGAATATTGAGGACTATATGGCAGCAGGATTGCTAGTCCTCTAGTGATAATATCACTGCTGATAAAGCAGTGATTTTATCAAAACTACAGTAAGCAGCCCAGTAAATGACACATCACTGGAATTAAGGTCTCTTTCTCAAATTATGTAGCCAAAACTTTATGATAGATTCCCTTTAAATGATGATAGAGCAGAATAAGTAATCAGTTATATTATCATGTGTATTTCAACTTTTATACATCTATACCTTCCAAATTGAGTCATAATTCCTGGGGGAAAGTATGCTGTGTAGCATCCGCCTGAGTATTGTTCTTTACACCAGTCCTTTTCTTCATAGTGCACTGGCTATGAAAAAATAATTAGAATAGTTTACAAATAGTTAAACAAAGACGAAAAATAAAAAGCACCCAACACAGCATTCCCATACAGCAGGATCTTGTGAAA
The DNA here is from genome assembly GCA_033576555.1 of Oophaga sylvatica. Classification (NCBI taxonomy): domain Eukaryota; kingdom Metazoa; phylum Chordata; class Amphibia; order Anura; family Dendrobatidae; genus Oophaga; species Oophaga sylvatica. Next base: position 530,303,301 of record JARQOD010000002.1, on the reverse strand, counting down.
TGGAATCCACTCATAGTTAAGGGTATGCCACACTAAACAATATCGCTAACGGGATCGCTAAAAAACGTCACTATTTAGCGATCCCGTTAGCGATGTTGTTGTGTGCGGCAGCTTCCAGCGACGAGCTTCCTGCTGTGATCTCGCTCGTCGCTGGAATCATTCCGGACCCTATTTTCTCGTCGGCACTCCCGCTGGGTAAGTATCTAATCGCTGTGTGGCACCTTTTCTTAGCGATTTAGCGGTACTTTTGTACCGCTAAAGTCGTTAAGAAGATCGCTAGCGGCGATAGCGTCGTTAACTATATCGCTAAATGTGGCCGCATTTAGCGATATAGAAACAATCCCGCTAGCGATCTCATTAGTATGCGACGCTAACGAGATCGCTAGCGGGATAGCTTAGTGTGGCAGTACCTTAAGTCTGCTTTCACACCGCGTTTTGTCACACGTTGATTGGTCCCATCAGGGCTTACGTCTGACCCCCCCCCACAAAACGGGATTTGAGTGTACGCACTGATGGGGCCATAGACTATAATGGTGCTAGCAGAGTGAATGTGCGCCCTGACGTGCATCATTTTTGAGCGTATACGCCTACTGGAGATGGACACCTAGATGCAGTCTGCTACGTCTGAGTGTCTGCCTCCACTAGGCATACATGATTGAAAATGATGCACGCCAGAGTGTACTTTCACTCTGTCAGCTTTATTATAGTCTATGGTCCCGTTGGTGCATACGCCCGAATCCCGTTTTGCCAGTGGATGTGGGTTCAGAAGTAAACCCCTACGGGACCAACAAAAATGTGACAAAGGCCAGTGTGAAAGCACCCTAACACTCTGTCCTTTCACGTTATTTAGAAAAAAAGAGGAAGTTTTGAGAAATTATTTATTACTTTGTGTACTGAATAATAAAAACAGATAAATGTATTTTTAATGTAATAATCACATCTTTTATTGTTTAACTGTAGAATTATTTTGAAAATAGACTGAAATGAATTTTCTATCTCCTTAACCTGTAGTGTTGAAAGACTGTGAGAAAGCAACATGTCAGGGATGTGAACATTAAGAGAAACTCCACTAGATACATGAAATCGTTACCACTGCTCCTTAACCCAGCACGCATTACAAAAGTAAAATTGTATGCTCTACTTTTTTTTATGTCATGTCTTATTTACTTTTCAGTAGGAAGGAAATAATCACGTTTATGTCCATTATCTTAAATAAAGAAATTACTAGTCCCATTCTGCTTATTATGTTGGCTCATCATTGACTTTGATGCGGTACCTGTATTATTCAGCAGCCAATCAGCCATCCTCTGCCTCTAACAGCCGCAGGTGTAGCGGAGCTCCGCTTGCGACTGTTAATCGGTTAAATGCCACTGTCAATCTCTGACAGTGGCATTTACAGCACACAGCCCGGGGTGGAAGCAATAAGGGTACCAAATGAAACAATGCCTAGTGGCAGCTTCCAAATAACAAATGCAAATCAAAACAGGAAAGAGGAACTAAATGTCATAAAATAACAAGATTTTATTGGAACACATTAAAACAAGCAACAATTAAAAAGTAACATACAGTAGGGACAAAGAATGCAAAAATAAGCCACTCATTTGTGGTAAAGAGAAGTTGATAGCAAAGGATTCTATATTTAATAAATAGGCCTTAGTAAAAACGATATATGAGTGTAAATGGAGTAGAAAACACTTCCTGGGATTAGTATAATTGGCCAAATAAAAAACCAGTAAAATGCTAATATGCTAACATAATTCCTTTATATGTCCTTCCTATACCAGCATCTCTTTTTGTACATAATATCCTTAATCACTTGCCTTGCATATTTTTCTCATATGCTTCTGCTTACTTAAGTAAGAACCTCTGAACAAATGCTGGGTCATTAATATTACACCATTGTTAGCTCGAGCTTGTTTTTTGCCTGGACATTAGAACCCAATACTGAGTTACTGGCATTATACTATTTTTACGAAGTCATGAGCATATTCATAGCAGTCTTGAATTTTTTACTGTTTTTTTATTTGACCTATTATACTAATCCCAGGAAGTGTTTTCTACTCCATTTACACTCATATAATATCTTTTTTACTAAGGCCTATTTATTAAATATAGAATCCGTTGCTATGAATTTCTCTTTACTAGAAATGAGTGGCTTATTTTTGCATTGTTTATCCCTACTGTATGTTACTTTTTAATGGTTGCTTGTTTTAATGTGTTCCAATAAAATCTTGTTATTTTATGGCATTTAGCTCCTTTTTCCTTTTTTGATTTGCAGGGTACCAAATGGGTTGCCACGATGGCGAGGGGTCAATTGAAGACCCTTGTGCCTGTCATAATGGTGTTCCTGTGAACTGAAAACGTTATGTGTCTCAGAAAATGGTGATACAGAAAATTTTTAGGAGGGGGGGGCGAATTTCCAATTTTTTTTTTCACAACTTAAATAAAATTGAAAGTAGCCATGTTTGGTATCATCATGATTATACTGGCCAGGAGAATTAGATTGTCAGGTCATTTTTATCATATAATGAATGCAGTAAAAACAAAGCATTTTGAATTTTTGTTTCTGTTTTCCTGTATATCATGTGATAAAATAGATGGTTTTATTCAAACGGCAACTCATCCTGGAAAAAAACAATCCTTCATACGTTTATGTTGACAAAAAACTAAAAACATGATGGCTCTTGGAAAAAGGGGTGGAAAAAAACAGAAGTGAAAAGATTAAAAAAACGCTCAATTGTGAAGGGGTTCAACTTCACCATTTCCCCACTTTCTTGCTAATTAACTAATTAATGTTACATTCAATGTGATTTTCTCCAAGCTGTTGTAGACATGATGGATCATATGTAAACATTGTATAATGTGCTACACTATCATTAAGAACACACAGTGGGTTTGAAACGCATAGGTCATGTTTCTATGTGTTTCTCTTTTACGCCTTTTTTATTCACTTTTATTGCTGATAGAATAAACTTGAACGTTTTCATATTTTTTAACTGGAGCTGCATCTACCATCTATCTTGTTTAAACATGACTTCCTTCTTTAATGATTGATTTCATGATTATTCAGCAATTTATTGTACATTTATTACATTTGGCAGTAATAACTTACATGCAAAGCTTCTTCAGTTCCCATTACTTTGGCATAGTATTCGCATATTTTTCTTTTCCTAATGAGCAAACGTTTGTTAGATCTTGGATTTTAGTTACTTGTGACTTTCTGAAAACACTGTTTTAGTAATTGTATTCATATAGGCCAAAAAAACAATGACTATCCCTGTTACTTTAGATTGGAAGCACTAAAAGTTTCTTCTGGCAAGGGTGGAGGGAGGAGGCTAAGGTGTAGAATAGAAAAGTGTGAGGAGGCATAGGGAACAGTGTGAGCGCACAGTATAGAGGGGACAGTATGCAGAGTGGGTGGGAGTGTGAGGAGGGGGCACAAATCTAAAAAATGGGCAGTGCATGGGTAATACAGTGTGAGAGGACAATATGAAGAGATAACCCAGTATGAAAATGAGAGGACAGTGTCGAGGTTTTTTAGGAGAGGACAATGTAGCTTAAGAGGAAAATTATGGGTATTATATTTTGTGCAGGGTGCAAAATGAGGGGAAATTATTCAGGGGCACAGTGAAGAGCAGATATTTGTATTCAGCGCAATTTAATAACACTTATTTTTAAGGGCAGTGTGTCAGTCGGAGTGTGCTGCAGAAGACCAGAGATAAGACTGCAGAAATGAGCTGTGGATGTGAAAAGTCATCATGCCATTTGGACAAGATGGAGAAGAAAAGAAAGGGAATGACTCGTCAGAGAAGATGTCATCTATAAGACAGCTGGATGTACAGTTGTTATACTGCATGCATCTCATGAGTACTTTCATTCCTGTATGATCTGTAGTCTGATGATGGTTGGTAAGCAAAACTCCCAGTAACTGCTCACTAATGGTAAGGATATACTGGGTGTTCTAGGTTGATGCAATACAATTGTATATGAGGCTGACCTGATATTACAATTGATTGCTGTACTAAGCATGATTTCTGTATTTATACACATATGGTAGTTCCGGTGATGTATTAATTAACTAATGGTGGTTCTGGTGATGTTCTCTTGTACTAATGGTGGTTCTGGAGATGCTGTATTTTTTCTGTACAGTTTGTGGTTCTGGACTCCATCATTTATAAAACTACAAAGCTTTATTAATAGAAAATACAATGCCGACAATAATGGCACATAATACAGAGTAAAAATGGAGGCAATAAACTGCGGGTATAAATGCAGGGGTTGCAAAGACTGATTGGTAACCAGGGTAGGACAGAAAATATAATTAAAGTACTAACGATTAACAAATAAGGGATGCATATCACATATAACAATTAATGGTGTTACGGACCCCTAAGGTCAATATCGTCCAGATATAGTGTCATATGCGCCCTATAGTGTATCATAGGGCATCCCCTTTTGAGAAAGCACTGCCGCGAAACGCGCGTCAGGGGGTCGCTGGGGACGCACAGTCTAACCGTTTAATATGGGTAAGACATGGTTACGATTCTATGATACACTATAGGGCGCATATGACACTATATCTGGACGATATTGACCTTAGGGGTCCGTAACACCATTAATTGTTATATGTGATATGCATCCCTTATTTGTTAATCGTTAGTACTTTAATTATATTTTCTGTCCTACCCTGGTTACCAATCAGTCTTTGCAACCCCTGCATTTATACCCGCAGTTTATTGCCTCCATTTTTACTCTGTATTATGTGCCATTATTGTCGGCATTGTATTTTCTATTAATAAAGCTTTGTAGTTTTATAAATGATGGAGTCCATACTCTTTCCTTTTGGTATATAATGTTAACTCTTTGGAGTAGTTCATCTTTACTTATGGGCCATGGGGCCAAATTTGGGATGAAGCAACTTTGCTTCGGCAGTACTATATTCATACTGTTGTATATGACATTGTTTCTTAGTTTGTGGTTCTGGTAATATTTTTCTGTACTATACTAATTATAGTTGTGATGCTGTATTTCTGTACTAGTGGTGGTTCTGGTGATGCATTCTTGTACTTATGGTAGTTCTCGTTGTGTACTTCCGACTTGATATTACGATTGATTAATTTACAAAGCTAGCTTTGTGCTGTAGTCATGTACTGATGGTAGTGCTGGTTCTGTATTCATGTACTTATGGTGGTTCTGATGTTGTAGTCCAGTACTGATGGTGACTGCAATTCTGTATTTCTCCAACTTTGGTGGTTCTGGTGATGTATTTTGGATAGGACATTAGAATTGATTGATGTTCTAAGCTTGATGTATTCATGTACTGATATTTTGGTGTTGAATTTTTGTACTAATGGTGGTTTTGGTAATGTATTTCTGTACTGTCGGTGGTTGTAATGCAGTATTTTTATACTGCTGGTGGTTCTGGTAATGTATTTCTGTACTGTGAGTGGTTCTGGGATTGAATTCCTGTGTGTGGCACTAGTCACAACCTATAAGTCAGTTGTTCCAGGGTCAATACCAAAAGAGAGCATAGTAAACCAAGGGAAATTATGAAGTCATAAGTCAGGTCACATTCCAGGGTCAGAATACAAGGGAAATATGGGATAAGCTAAGAGGCAATTACAAATGGGTTGTCAGAACATGGTCCAAAGGTCAGCTGTTGTGAACGCTCTGGATTCTGAGTTGGGGCTCCCTCTGGTGGCTGCTGATGGTGATGAAGTTGCCTTGACTGACAGAGGCCCTTCAGCTGAGGACTCAGCTGCGGACAATTGGCAATCTGGGAGTCATAACTGGGGGGACTTAAGGGAGTTACCTTCCCATGATCCTCGCCGGTGATTAGTTGTTTCTTCCTGGTCCAGTTTGGAAGTCAGCTTGCTTTCTGCTGTCTGCTGCAACTTTCAGATAAGTTATTTTCTGCTTGTTTCTGTGGTTTTGTTTTTTTCTTGTTTTTCTGCCCTTCTGAGTGAGGTCAGCCGGGTCCCCCTGCTGGGGCTTGCGCTGGTCTCTGTTTCTCATTTATCTCGGTTTATTTGTTCAGTCCCTGTTATTTCAGTTGTTGCTGGGTAGCTACTTGTTCACACCAGAGTTCTGATCTAGCGGGGAGAGATCGTGTGGTCTCAGTATTTTTTGGAATCAGAAGTGTTGGAATTTTTTCTAGGGTTTTGCTGGATTGCAGACAGTATTCTTTCCTGTCATGTCCTATCTAGATAGTTTTGGGCCCTAGTGTTTGCTTACTCTATTTTCTGCCTGCGTTTGTATTTTGTCTTGTTTCACTGCCAATATATGGGGGTGGCTACTTATTCATTTGTGGCGCTATTCCGGGGCAGTTAGCTTTCCCCTTTCTATCTTTAGGCTTAGCGAACTCTCTGGCTGTGTCGAGGAGTCTAGGTAATCGTAGGTACGTCCCACGGCTGCTTCTAGTTGTGCGGTTAGTTTAGGTGTCTTCAATCCATTAGTTACCAACCTCTCTTGGTGTCTGACTGCCTTGGCTATTTTTGTTACTGTCCTCCTCGGCTGCCAAGTAATAACAGAATCACCGGCCTAACCGTAATCCTAGGGTACTCAAAAGAAGGAAATAATAGTAAAGAAAAAAAAAGGGTTTCAGACTTTTTTTTATTTTTTCCCTTTTTTCTCTGGGGCCGTAGGAGGTTTTTCTTTTTTCTTCAATGGAGATTGTGCAGTTGTCTGGTCGGGTTGAGCGGCTCGCTACTGAAGTTCGGGGAATTTCTGCCTATCTCACTCAGTTTTCTGATATGGAACCTAGGATTTCTCTGCCTGATTTATTTTCTGGGGATCGTTCTAAATTTTTGAACTTTAGGAATAATTGTAAATTGTTTTTTGCCTTCAAATCTAAGTCCTCGGGGAACGCAGCGCAGCAGGTTCAAAATTGTCAACTCCTTGTTGCACGGCGACCTTCAGGACTAGGCCTTTTCCCTGACACCTGGAGATCCTGTGTTGGCTAATGTTGATGTGTTTTTTCAAGCTCTGGGATTATTGTACGACGAACCTAATGTTATTGATCAAGCTGAGAAAACCTTGTTGGCATTGAACCAGGGTCAGGAAACAGCTGAGTTATATTGTCAGAAATTCAGAAAATGGGCAGTCCTTACTAAATGGAACGATGATGCCCTAGCGGCTCTTTTTCGGAAAGGGCTGGCAGAGACCGTAAAAGATGTTATGGTAGGATTTCCTGTCCCTTCGGGGATCAACGATTCTATGTAATTAGCTATTCAAATTGATCGACGCCTGCGTGAACGTAAAACTATGCGAGAGGTGGTGTTGCCTTTCGAACGGGGCCCTGAGCCCATGCAGTGTGATGGGATTGTTTCTGGGGCTCAGCGTCGAGAATTTCGGAAGCGTAATAAGTTGTGTTTTTATTGTGAGATGCTTCTCATACTATTTTGGTCTGCCATAAGTGGGGAAGACGTTTTTCGCGCTCATTTGTTTTGGGCAATGTACAGTCTAAATTTCTCTTGACTGTTACCTTGATCTGCTCCTTGTCCACATTTTCCGCTCAGGCTTTTGTCGATTCAGGAGCAGCCCTGAACCTGATGGATTTAGACTTTGCCAAACGTTGTGGGTTTCCCATAGTACCCCTGCGTACTCCTATTCCTTTGCTGGGCATTGATTCAACCCCTTTGGCAGAGAATAAACCCCAGTTTTGGACCCAGGTGATAATGCGGGTAGCCCCTGACCACCAAGAGAATTGTAAACTTTTAGTGTTGCATAATTTGCATGACATTATTGTACTGGGTTTTCCTTGGTTGCAGACCCATAATCCTGTTTTGGATTGGAAGTCTGTGTCTGTGGCCAGTTGGGGTTGTCAATGTGTTCATGGTGACACTCCTGTGTTTTCTACCTCTCCCCAGCCTCAGGAGATCCCCGGCTATTTGACTGACTTTTCTGATGTGTTTAGTGAAAGTAAGTCTGCGTCCTTGCCTCCTCATAGGAGTTATGATTGCACGATTGAGTTGGTGCCTGGTTGTAAATTTCGGCTTTTCAATTTGTCTGTACCTGAGCATGATGCTATGCGATCTTATATCAAAGAGTCATTGGAGAAGGGTCATATTAGACCGTCTTCTTCACCCTTGTTGCCGGCTTTTTCCTTGTGGCCAAAAAGGATGGTTCATTGAGACCATGTATTGACTATCGTCTCCTTAATAAGATCACTGTTAAATATCAGTTTCCGTTACCCCTGATTTCCGATTTATTCTCCCGAGTGAAAGGTGCTAGTTGGTTTACCAAGCTTGACCTTAGGGGGCGTATAATCTTATTCGCATTAAGCGTGGGGATGAATGGAAGATGGCATTTAATACCCCTGAGGGGCATTTTGAGTACCTAGAGATGCCTTTTGAGCTCACTAATGCCCCTTCCGTCTTCCCATCTTTCATGAACAATATTTTCCGGGATTTTGTGGATAAGTTTCTGATTGTTTATTTGGACGATATTTTGATTTTTTTCTAATGACTATGATTCTCATGTGGAGCATGTTCGGATGATGTTCTGTATTTTGAGAGAAAATGCTTTGTATGTCAAGGGATCAAAATGTCTCTTTGGCATACAGAAGGTTTCGTTTTTGGGATTCATTCTATCTCTGTCCACTATTGAAATGGACCCAGTCAAGGTTCAGGCCATTTCTGATTGGGTTCAGCCCAATTCATTGAAGGCTCTTCAGAGATTTTTGGGTTTCGCTAATTTTTACCGTAAATTTATAAGTAATTTTTCTGGTATTGTGAAACCACTGACTGATTTGACCAAAAAGGGCTCTGATGTGGTAAATTGGTCTCTAGAGGCAGTTTCTGCTTTTCAGGAGTTTAAGCGGAGATTCACTTCTGCTCCGGTTCTGCGGCAACCTGATGTTTCTCTCCCATTTCAGGTGGAAATAGATGCTTCCTGAGATTGGGGCAGGAGCCGTTTTGTCCCAAAGGGATCCTATAACCTCTGAGATTAATCCTTGTGCCTTCTTCTCCCAAAAGTTTTCCCCAGCTGAACGTAATTATGATGTGGGTGTCACGGGTGTGTCGCTGCAAAGATAGTCGCGATTGCACACCCTGACTTCTCACAGCTGAGTTTCTGGTGCTGGGTGTTTTTCGGCAAAGAGGGAGTTAATTCTTCCTCTCTCTGTGCTGGACTAGACCAGCCTCACTCAGCTGCAATTAATGTTGTGGTAATTGGTTTCCTTCAAATACCTGCCTGTCTGCTGGGGAAGTGTCGGTGAAAGCATTCATGCAGACCAGCAGAGCGGATCGTTGTATGGTGAAGGCTGAAGTTAAGAGTACCTGTGTGGTCTTTTTTCCCCTCCTCGCTTTATCATTTATCTCCGTACCCGTTGGTGTCCCCTCTGTTTCCTGTGGTATGACTTTTGTATGCAAGGTGGATTTTAGTTTACCCCTTGTACTGTTTCGTTCGTTTATTACTGAGTTTAGGCATATACCTACCAGTCCCCGGTGTTGTGATCAGGGTCCTTCTCAGGACTGGATCACTAAGGTTCAGGGATCCTCAGGAGGTAGGGATTACGCTGGCGGCCTGGACCTCTGTACCATCAACAGTACCTCCAGGTAGAGGGATTAGTCAGGACCCCAGCTTAGGGTCAGCATAGACCCCAGACCTCCTGTATGCAGTAACAGCGTGACATTTTCACCGACCACTAAAGATTTTCTCCAGTCACCATGGATCCAGTAGTCAGTCTAGCTCGGCAGTTGCAGAGTTTGTCCATGGAGCTGGCGGACGTTAAGTCCAAGGTTTTGTTCCCCCCGGAGCAGGCCGGACCTGAACCTAAAGTAGCTCTCCCTGACAGATTCACTGGGGGGCGGGACAAGTTTTTTGCTTTCCGGGAGGCATGTAAATTGTACTTTCGGCTGCGACCTCGGTCATCTGGGAGTGAGGAGCAAAGGGTGGGGATTGTCATCTCGCTCCTACAGGGAGACCCCCAATCCTGGGCGTTCGCTCTTCCCCCGAGCTCCCCAGCTCTCCAGTCAGTGGATGGGTTTTTTACGGCTCTGGGTCTTGTGTATGATGACCCGGATCGGGTCTCCCTTGCTGAATCTAAGTTACGTAGGATCCAGCAGGGAGATCGTCCGGCAGAGGAATTCTGTTCGGAGTTCCGTAGGTGGGCCACGGACACCCAGTGGAATGACCCGGCTCTTAGGAGCCAGTTTTGTCAAGGTTTATCTGACAAATTAAAGGATGTGCTGGCACAGTATGACCCTCCCACGTAACTGGAAGCCGCTATGGCCCTTGCTATTCGTATTGACAGACGTCTTCTGGAGAGGTGCGGGGTAACCTTGCTCCCTGTGATGACTCCACTTTCCTCTAGGGTCCCTTATATGGAGCTTCCCCTGGCCAGTCCAGAGGAGCCTATGCAATTAGGAGGGACATCATTCCGGGGGAGGGGATCGGTGGGGCGCCACAAAACAGGAGGTTGTTTCTTCTGTGGAAAAAAGGGACATTTTATTAGGGGGTGTCCATCCCGTCCTTTGCAGAGTGAGAAGTCGCCGGAAAACTATTGATCCCAGATTGTGTGGTGGACGGCAATCTGGGAGTAAGTATTTCGTCCCTAAGTTCGTCTCAGTTTCTCGTACCGGCGGAGGTGGTGGTGGGTGTGAGAACTGAGAGGATATCTGTTCTTCTGGATAGTGGGTCCGGGGCTAACCTGGTGGATGCTCGCTTTGCCCGGGTTCAAGGTATGCGATTGAGTGTGTTGTCTAAACCCGTCCCCATATTCTCGATCGACGCCAGACCTCTCGGTCAGGGAAGTTTTTTGCAAGCAGTGCATAACATAGATCTTCAAGTGGGGGCGTTACATAAAGAACTGTTGTCTTGTTATGTGTTGGAGGGTCTTCCCACTCCTATAGTGCTGGGCCTTCCTTGGTTAACTAAGCATAACCCGGTATTGATTGGCAATCCAGAGAGATAAGCCAATGGAGTGAATTCTGTAATAAAAACTGCATGAATACGGTCATTGGGGCGGTCGCTCCTAGGGCCTTACCTCCATTTCTGGTGGACTTTGAGGATGTATTCTCGGAGAAAGGGTGTCAAGAACTACCTCCTCATCGCGAGTATGACTGTTCTGTTAACTTGCTCCCTGGGGCCAAGTTACCGAAATCTAGGTTGTATAACCTTTCTGGTCCTGAGAGACAGGCCATGAAGGATTATATTTCAGAGAGTCTGGCTAAGGGGCATATTAGACCTTCATCTTCCCCGGTGGCCGCGGGGTTCTTCTTTGTGAAAAAAAAAGATGGAGGCCTACGCCCTTGCCTGGATTTCCGTGAGCTTAATCGGATTACGGTCTGAGATCCGTATCCGCTCCCACTTATTCCCGATCTCTTCAATCAGATCATGGGTGCCAAATGGTTCTCTAAGTTGGATCTCAGGGGGGCGTACAATCTGATTAGGATGAAGGAGGGGGATGAGTGGAAGACGGCATTTAACACTCCGGAGGGGCATTATGAGAACCTTGTCATGCTATTTGGTCTGAGTATTGCCCCGGCGGTGTTTCAACACTTTGTAAATGACATCTTTCGCCACCTAATGGGACAGTTTGTGGTCATATATCTGGATGATATCTTAATTTACTCGCCGGATCTTGTGTCTCATCAGGAGCATGTTAGGCAGGTGTTACAGATCTTGCGGGATAATAAACTGTACGCCAAATGGGAGAAGTGTGTGTTCGCCGTACAGGAACTTCAGTTTTTAGGGTTCCTGGTGTCAGCATCCGGTTTTCGCATGGACCCTGGGAAAGTGCGGGCAGTTCTTGAGTGGGATCTGCCAGAGGATCTTAAGGCATTACAACGTTTCCTGGGGTTTGCTAACTACTACCGGAAGTTCATTCGTAATTTTTCGTCCATAGTTAAACCTCTCACAGACATGACTAAAAAAGGGACGGATTTTTCAAAGTGGTCTGACAAGGCTTGTCAAGCGTTTTCCTCTTTGAAAAAATGTTTTGCTTCAGCACCCATACTTATTCAACCTGATGCGTCACAGCCGTTCATTGTTGAGGTGGACGCTTCCGAGGTAGGGGTGGGAGCAGTATTGTCACAAAGTTCATCCCCTGGTAAATGGCATCCGTGCGCCTTCTTCTCTAAAAAATTGTCGTCCGCTGAGAGGAATTATGATGTCGGCAATAGGGAACTCTTGGCCATTAAGTTGGCTTTTGAGGAGTGGCGTCATTTTTTGGAGGGGGCAGTCCACCCGGTCACCGTCATTACCGATCACAAAAACCTGCTATATTTAGAGTCCGCTAAACGTCTGAATCCCAGACAAGCTAGGTGGTCGTTGTTTTTTACCAGGTTTAATTTTGTCGTCACATATCGTCCTGGCTCAAAAAATGTTAAGGCGGATGCCTTATCTCGCTGTTTCCCAGGGGCTGGGAATACGGAGGACCCGGTTCCGGTCCTTCAGGAGGGGGTGGTGGTGTCGGCAGTATGCTCTGAGCTTGAGGAGGAGGTATTGGAGGCTCAGGGGGACGCCCCTGTAGGACCTCCAGGGAGACTGTTTGTTCCAAATCAGTTGCGACAAAAGGTGATCGAGGCACACCATAATTCAGCTTTGGCAGGACACCCAGGGAGTAAAGCAACTGAGGATCTCCTCTTGCGCCGGTTTTGGTGGCCTAACTTACATAGGGAGGTGGTAACTTTTGTCGCGTCCTGCGAGGTTTGTGCACGCTCTAAGACCCGACATACCCGTCCGTCGGGGACCCTCTTACCTTTGAAGATCCCGGAGCGTCCGTGGACTCATCTGTCTATGGACTTCATTACGGACCTCCCGCCATCTTCGGGTAAAACAGTCATACTCGTTGTAGTGGACAGGTTCAGCAAGATGGCACATTTTATCGCTCTTCCTGCTCTTCCTAATGCTAAAACTCTTGCGCAGGTGTTTATTGGGGAGATTGTAAGGCTTCACGGGGTACCCTCCGATGTGGTGTCAGATCGGGGGTCTCAGTTTGTGTCCAAATTCTGGAAAGCATTTTGTACACGGCGGGGGATGCAGTTGTCATTTTCATCGGCTTTTCACCCGCAGACCAATGGTCAGACAGAGCGTCTGAACCAGAGCTTGGAGACATATCTCCGGTGTTTTGTGTCAGAGAACCAGGAGGACTGGGCTTCTTTCTTGCCTCTGGCGGAATTTGCTCTAAATAATAGGCGGAGCGAGTCCACTGGTAAGTCCCCGTTTTTTGGGGCATATGGTTTTCACCCCCAGTTTTGTACTTTCAATAGGGGGGGCTCTTCTGGGGTTCCTGAGGAGGAACGATTTTCGTCGTCTCTTGCTTCAGTGTGGAGAGGAGTGCTGAATAATCTGAGTACTATGGGGAACCGATACAAACGTATGGCTGATAGGAGGAGAGTGTCTGGTCCGGACCTAAGTGTGAACGATCTGGTATGGTTGTCTACCAAAAATATAAAACTTAAGGTTCCCTCCTGGAAACTGGGTCCCAGGTTCATCGGGCCATACAAGATCAGTGCTATAATTAATCCGGTTGCATTCCGTCTTGACCTACCTCCTACATTTAAAATTCATAATGTGTTCCACAGATCGTTGCTTAAGAGGTATGTGGCGCCGGTGATACCTTCACCTTTACCTCCTCCTCCTGTGGTGGTCAATGGTAACTTGGAGTTCCAGGTGTCGAGAGTCATCGATTCACGTCTGAATCGCCGGTCCCTTCAGTACCTTGTTCATTGAAGGGGGTATGGTCCTGAGGAGAGGACGTGGGTTTCTGCGTCGGATATTAACGCAGACCGATTGGTTCGGGCCTTCCACACTACTCACCCAGATAAACCCGGCCCTGAGGGTCCGGAGGCCCCTCGTAGAAGGGGGGGTACTGTCACGGGTGTGTCGCTGCGAAGATCGTCGCGATTGCACACCCTGACTTCTCACAGCTGAGTTTCTGGTGCTGGGTGTTTTTCGGCAAAGAGGGAGTTAATTCTTCCTCTCTCTGTGCTGGACTAGACCAGCCTCGCTCAGCTGCAATTAATGTTGTGGTAATTGGTTTCCTTCAAATACCTGCCTGTCTGCTGGGGAAGTGTCGGTGAAAGCATTCATGCAGACCAGCAGAGCGGATCGTTGTATGGTGAAGGCTGAAGTTAAGAGAACCTGTGTGGTCTTTTTTCCCCTCCTCGCTTTATCATTTATCTCCGTACCCGTTGGTGTCCCCTCTGTTTCCTGTGGTATGACTTTTGTATGCAAGGTGGATTTTAGTTTACCCCTTGTACTGTCTCGTTCGTTTATTACTGAGTTTAGGCATATACCTACCAGTCCCCGGTGTTGTGATCAGGGTCCTTCTCAGACTGGATCACTAAGGTTCAGGGATCCTCAGGAGGTAGGGATTACGCTGGCGGCCTGGACCTCTGTACCATCAACAGTACCTCCAGGTAGAGGGATTAGTCAGGACCCCAGCTAAGGGTCGGCATAGACCCCAGACCTCCTGTATGCAGTAACAGCGTGACAGTGGGGAATCAGGAATTATTGGCTATGAAGTGGGCATTCGAAGAGTGGAGACATTGGTTAGAGGGAGCCAAACATCAAGTTGTTGTCCTCACTGACCACAAGAACTTGATCTATCTCGAATCAGCCAAGCGATTCAATCCTAGACAGGCCAGGTGGGCCTTGCTTTTCACGCATTTTAACTTTGTGGTCTCCTTTCTCCCGGGTACTAAGAATGTTAAGGCGGATGCCCTCGCTAGGATTTTCCTTGCGGATTCTCTTGGTGTGACTGAGCCTACGGCCATTCTGAAGGAGGGTGTGGTTCTTTCCGCTATCTCACCCGATTTGAGCTGGCCCTGGAGAAATTTCAGGGGGATAAACCTGAACGTTGCCCTGAAGGGAAATTGTATGTTCCAGAACAATGAGAAGAAAGTTATGTCTGAAGTTCATTGCTCTTCGTTGACTGGGTCTCTTTTTTGCACTTGGCTGAATTTGCTTTAAATAATAGGGCTAGTTCTGCCACTTTGATGTCCCTTTTTTTCTGCAATTTCGGTTTTCATCCTCGGTTTTCTTCGGTGCAGGTGGAGGCTTTCGTCTGTCCGGGTGTTGACTCTATGGTGGAGAGAATGCAGCAGATTTGGGATCAAGTAGTGGATAAGTTGTCTCTCTCTCAGAAGAGTACCCAACGGTTTGCCAACCAGCATAGGACTGATGGTCCTCGGTTTAAAGTGGGTGATATGGTTTGGTTGTCCTCAAGAAATATCCCTATGAAGGTGGCATCTCCAAAATTTAAGCTAAGGTTCATTGGACCTTATAAGATCTTGGAAATTCTTAATCCCGTTTCCTTCTGTTTGGCTCTTCCAGGGACGTTTAACATTCACAACGTCTTCCACAAATCTTTATTGAAAAGGTTTGTTGAGCCAGTGGTTCCTATGGCTGCGCCCCCTGAGTCTGTTTTGGTTGAGGGAAATCTGGAGTATGAAGTGGAGAAGACATTGGATTCTCGTCTGGCTAGACGGAGACTCCAGTACTTGGTTAAGTGGAAAGGTTATGGTCAGAGGACAATTCTTGGGTGTTTGCTTCTGACATTCATGAGGAGAAATTGTTTTGCGCCTTTCACCGGGATCATCCTGATCGGCCTGGTGGCGCAGGTGAGGGTTCGGTGACCCCTCATCAAGGGGGGGTACTGTTGTGAATGCTCTGGATTCTGAGTTGTGGCTCCCTCTGGTGGCTGCTGATGGTGATGAAGCTGCCTTGACTGACAGAGGCCCTTCAGCTGAGGATTCAGCTGCGGACAATTGGCAATTTGGGAGTCATGACTGGGGAGATTTAAGGGAGTTACCTTCGCATGATCCTCGCCGGTGATTAGTTGTTTCGTCCTGGACCAGTTTGGAAGTCAGCTTGCTTTCTGCTGTCTCCTGCAACTTTCAGATAAGTTATTTTCTGCTTGTTTCTGTGGTTTTGTTTTCTTTTGTTTTTCTGCCCTTCTGAGTGAGGTCAGCCGGGTCCCCCTGCTGGGGCCTGCGCTGGTCTCTGTTTCTCATTTATCTCAGTTTATTTGTTCAGTCCCTGTTTTTTCAGTTGTTGCTGGGTAGCTACTTGTTCACACCAGAGTTCTGATCTAGCGGGGGAGAGATCGTGTGGTCTCAGTATTTTTTGGAATCAGGAGTGTTGGAATTTTTCCTAGGGTTTTGCTGGATTGCAGACAGTATTCTTTCCTGTTCTGTCCTATCTAGATAGTTTTGGGCCCCAGCGTTTGCTTACTCTATTTTCTGCCTGCGTTTGTACTTCATCTTGTCTCACCGCCAATATATGTGTGGGGGTTACCTATTCTTTTGGTGCGCTACTGCGGGCAGTTAGCTTTCCCCTTCTATCTTTAGGATTAGCTAACTCTCCGGCTGTGTTTGAGGCGTCTAGGTCATCGTAGGTACGTCCCACGACTGCTTCTAGTTGTGCGGTTAGTTTAGGGGTCTGCAATCCATTAGTTACCAACCTCTCTTGGTGTCTGACTGCCTTGGCTATTTTTGTTACTGTCCTCCTCGGCTGCCAAGTCATAACAATCAGTAGCAGAAGGTCAGACGTAAAGGGGCAAGAACAAATGGGTAGTAGCAGCAGAAGATCATAATTTACAGCACAGGGATCAGACAAACACACACCAGAGCATAAACAATTGACTGGCAGTAATCTGGCTCAGACAGCTCACTTAAATAGTATTGCAATTACTAAAAACAGGGAAATATCTGCATCTTCCTGTCTCAGATAGGTCAACCGAGCTGTCAATCAAAGCACTGACAGCTCAGCACACCACAGCACAGGATCGGATGACAGAGCTGTCCATCACTGAGTCCTAGACACTCTCAGCGGAGGAAATGTGACACTGTGCTTCAATCTGATCCTGAACACATATAAGAATCCAAAACTTATCAGATAACACGATACATGGCTACATGAATAAATTATTGTGCTGTCTGACAAGTTAAGGGTTACTACATCTGTATTTGTGTTAGGTGAATTAGTTATGAAATCAAGCACTGTTACATGCCAAATCCTAACATCCTGTAATATACTCACTGTCAGGATTTGGTTCTGCTTGCTGGTTCCAACAATCATCACACTCATATACAATTTTTATACTTACAGTCACAGAAATAGTTTCTCTTTCTGCTTCTCTCAATGATTCAGGGACCGTAGTTTTTCACTTACCATTGAGAGAATTAGGAAGAGCAGCCGGTCGGTACATAAATGGATGTATGCAAATTGCATCAACGGTCACATGACAATGACTACAACCAGTTAAGCTATCTATAGCAGATGCACCAAACTGAATATTTGCCCCGGGTGCAGGAAAACCCAGTCTCTGGTGTTAGTATGCAGAACTAAAATCACGCCAAGGCTATGTGCACACGTTGCGGTTTTTTAGCGGTTTTGCCCCGGTTTTTCGCGGCGGAAACGCCGCGAAACCGCGGCAAAACCGCTTACACAATACAACTCATTAAGGCCTATGAGATTCCGCAATGCTGTGCACATGCTGGGGGTTTTTCCGCGGCGGAATCGCATCGCGGGAGAATCCGCAGCATGCTCATTCTTTTTTGCGGAACCGCGGTGATTCCGCCGCCATAGGAATGCATTGAACCGCTTACTTTCTGCATGTGGCTGTGCCCACCATGCGGAAAGTAAGCGGTTCATGTGCGGATGGTACCCAGGGTCTGGAGGAGAGGAGATTCTCCTCCAAGCCCTGGGTACCATATCCATGTAAAAACAATAATTAAAATAAAAAATAATAATATTCTCACCTTCCAGCGTCCCCGCAGCTTTCCCGCCTCTCAGCGACGCTCCCGCCAATCGCGTTCCCAGAAGTGCTTTGCGAGATCACCCAGATGACGTAGCGGTCTCGCGAGATGCTACTTCATCGGGATGATTGCCGCAAAGGACTCCTGGGAACGGAACTTGCCGGGAGCGTCGCTGAGAGGCGGGAAGGCTGCGGGGACGCCGGAAGGTGAGAATATCATTATTTATTATTTTTTTTATTATTTTAACATTAGATCTTTTTACTATTGATGCGACATAGGCGGCATCAATAGTAAAAAGTTGGTCACACTTGTCAAACACTTGTTTGACTCGTGTGACCACCCTGTCAGATAGCTTGTAAAATGCTAGCCTTCTGCAAGCTAATTCCGCTTGCAAAACGCTAGTGTTTAGCGGGAATACGCATACCTATAATATGCGGATTTCCCACGGCAGGGAGGTGCGGAATTGCGCGGAAATTTCCATGGCAATTCCGCAACGTGGGCACATAGCCCAATAGTATTTCCAGTCAATCAGAGAGCTTAAGCCTTCAACACAGGCAAAGTCGCTGAACTCAGCACTGCAGACAGCTGAGACTGGGATAGCAGCAAACAGCTGGTGCTAGAGCCAGGTATTGCTATTCTTAGCTTGATTTTTTTTTACAAATACCAATTCTGAAAGGAGGCAATTCCTCTGAAATAATTTTAAGACCCATCAATATAGTATACATTATATTATACCCAAAGTAAAAATACCTTTCCTCCTTGCTCAGATTTGCAAATAACGATGCTTTCCTTGACAAAATGAATCTATGAGAAAAATGACAATTAAATAGAGCAATTGAATGTAAAAATAATTTTTAGATTATCTTTCCATATTTTTGTTGCAAGTCAAATTAGAAAGGACCTTTATGTTGAATACCTTAATGCTGCATGATGGGTATACACATCATTGAGTAGGTCAGAGTGTGTGAAGCTCAGGAGCTATTCATAGGCCAGATACCAGCTGTGTTACAAAACAGGTATCTGCCTCTAAAACTCAATCACTAACATCAGCATATAAGCCGTATGATCCAGCCTGCATCATGGATTGCAAGCACTGTTGCTGCCAAGGTAATACTTTTGTGAAGCTCTACAACAGTCTGGAGATTATGATTTGTGCAATGTTTGCAATACTATAATAGATTACAAGTTCAAGTTCCCTATGGGGACTAAAATATAAAGTATAAACTAAAAACAAAAAGAATGTAGTAATATTAATAAAGCATAACATTTAAAATCAAATCTATAAAAATAAAAAATAAATTGTTTAATCCACAAGGTAAATATCAAAGAAAAAAATTAAAATAGCAAAATTGCCCCTTTTTTGTTTTGTGCTATTCCACAAACGTACAATAAAATCTAACCAAAATAGTAGCATTAAAAAACTACAGTTAAGCAGAAAATAACTATTTATGAACCTCCATTGACAGAAAAAAAAAAGTGGTGGGTCTTGGAAGACGGTGACAGAAACCAATCTTTTTGCAAAGTTCAGAATTTTTTAAAACCGCTGTAAAAAATTATAAAACATACACACGTTTGGTATCACTGTTACTATACTGACCTGTAGAAAGATGTTATGATTATGAGGTCATTTTTTGACTCAATGAATGGTTTAAAAGTGAAACCCAAATAACAAAGGTGGAATAGGTTATTTTTTCACTATTTCACAACACTTTTTTCCACATTTGCTGCACATTGGTAACATGCATGGTGTAATTCAAAACTACAACTCGCGAGTCGCGATACAAAAAACAATCCCTCATATGCCTAGGACTACAGAAAAAGGAATGACTCATGGAAGAAGGGAAGGATAACCCACAAGCACAAAAATGAACATTAGACACAGTGTGAAAGGCTCAATACACCCTGCTACCTGGAAACTGAACTTATTACCAGGTTTCCGCACAGATCATTCACATGTCTGATTTTTACATTCAAGTGCTATCCATGATATTCTATGATCTGTGATGGCACTCGTGCCTGTGATAGTCTATGGAGCCATTAACACATCCATGATTTTTCAGGGACCGAGAAGTCCTTGGAAAATCACAGAGGCATGTCCGATTTTGCTCCAAGGGTTGAATCAAAATCGCCAATGTGTGTGAAAAATCGGACCACATTTGGATGAAATGCAGTCCTGAAATGTCAGAACGAAAAAGGTGGAGAATTTTGTTTTTAATTTCTCTAGAGGAGAAAATCTGATGACACTCGTATAACATTCTGATCAAACTGTGATCCGAGTCTGACCAGATTTATCGGGGGTGGGGGGTTCGTATGTGGAAAACTCTGACGTTTGAATGGAGCCTTAAGATGATTGCTATGAGTCCTTGGAAAGAGACATAGGACCCGTCTAATAAGTACAAACTGTATTTCAAGATTACAAAATAATAAAAGTTTGAATATCTACATACAGATATATTATTATTATACATTTATGTAGTGCCATTTGTTCCATGGCGCTTTACATATGAAAGGGGAAAATATAGACAGGTACAATAAACATGTGCTAGACAAGGGACACACAAGTACAGAAGGAGAGAGGACCCTGCCCGCGAGGGCTCACAGTCTACAGGGATGGATGAGGATACACTAGGAGAGGGTAGAGCTGGTCGTGCGGTGGTTCAGTAGACTGAGGATCATTGCAGGTTGTAGGCTTGTTGGAACAAGTTACATTTAGACTTGTGTTAAAATAATGAAATGATCCATTATATTGTGCATTTTGTAGCTTTAACCTGTACTTCATATGTTGAAATGATTTCACTACTCATTAATCCATACCCTACGAGAGCAGGTGCAGAACCATCAGGCTTAGTGTCATCCAGCGTGAATCCTATTGGGGTATCTTCATCTTCAATCATCATACATCCACAGCATCCTTATTAGATATAGAAAAAAAGAGGGATTCAAGGTTTATTGTATTAATAAAATTCCATATATGTATCCTTGGATTTCACAAAAATGTATGCTAGCCCTTTTTATGAATGATGTACCTACCATTATTATAGATCCTCTACAGAGCACAGGGTGAAACCTAACAGCATGGGTTTCACCATGTGCTCTGTCAGCCTCCACTTACCCTGTTCTTGTAATAAATACCTACCTATATTTGCAACATAAATTCTATAACGCTGTTCATTTTTTTGGTATTCTTTGATGAGAAATTATTTCTGTAGGGTGAATAACTTGACCTCAATTCTGGAGGGTGCACCAATGGAGTATTATTACTAGAGGGTTAACATTGCTACTGGCGGGTGTATTCATGGAGCACTAATTCTGGAGGGTACATTAATGGAACATTTTACTGGATGGGGAACTAATAGAGCATTATTTCTGCAGGGGGCACTAATGAAAAATTATTACCAGAGGGGCCACTAATAGACCATTATTAATGAAAGGGGGACTAATGGAAATTATTTCTAAAATAAGCACTAATAATCTAATAGAACAGTATTAGAAGAGGGGGCATTAATACTGAAGTACTTGATTGGAGCACTAATGGAACATTGTTAATGGAGACGACACTAAAGAAGCAGTATTAATGGGTTTGGCACTAATGGAGTAAATGGAGTATTATTGCCGGAGGGGTACTAATTAAGCATTATTACTGTAAGGCAGGGGTTGGGAATATTCCTGGGGACAACAGTGCTTGGGTCAGCAGTTGTGTTTTGACGACCACCAGCCTTTCAATTTCTTCTTGGTCTGTGAGCACATGCACGCGGTATTCATTACTGAATGCTGAAGCACATGCAATGAAAGATTGTGTCATGACATCAGTGCCAGCGTCAAGACGTATATTGAGGATGGAGTTAGTGTATGGTTTGTACGACCCCAAAAGGATGGTATAAATATCCCAATGGTCCTTGATCATTGTTCTTTCATGGGGACAGTCAAGGGGCATTATTACTTGAGCCACATAGCTGGGGGAAGCATTGGGATGGGTAGTTTGTGTAGGTTGGAAACATGTGGGGATGGTGCTGGAAATGTGAAAAGTAAATTGTTTCTGTGTTACAAAATCTGCAAAGTAAAGTCATCATGGCAGTGTGGGTCGATTGGAAAAATAAAGAAGAGTTGACGACAATAAGAAATAACATGAGCTGGAAGTCACTATATAACTGTACTATAATCACTTACACAGTCTGCAGAAGTGGTATTTACCACTGGATAGTCAATGCAAATTTTTTTCCCTATAATAGTTTGGTTGCGCAATTTAGTGACTCTCTAGTGGTATTAGTATATAGTGGCATATAGTGATATTATTTGTATAATTGTTTTTGCACAGCTTGTTTTCTTCTGTAGGAGCAATATTTATTCACTATGTTGTGACAGTAGTGGTTATGGTATGGCAGTATTCTTTCAGCTTATTATAGTGGTTTTGTTTGGAACAGTATGTAGGGATTATCCAGTCTTTGTATAACAATATCATTGTTAACACATATATATGTATGTATATATATACAGTTGTGCTCAAAAGTTGACATACCCCTGCAGAATTTTTGCTTTCTTGGCCTTTTTTCAGAGGATATGAATGATAACACCAAAACTTTTCTTTTCAATCATGGTTAGTGGTTGGGTGAAGCCATTTATTATCAAACTACTGTTTCTCCTTTTAAATCATAATTACAACCCAAAATATCCAGAAGACCCTGATCAAAAGTTCACATACCCCATTTCTTAATAGTGTATTGTGTTGTGAATGGGTTTGAGATGAGTCCTGAGCAGAGGCTCCCTCTGGTGGTTACAAGCGGTACTAGTGAAGATTGTGAAGACTGGGAATCAGGTGTTACTGACTGGTCTTATATAAGGGAGTCATTTTCCCATCAGGGTTGCCGGTGATCAATTGTTCTGGTCTGAATCCTTCATTCCAGTTTCCCTTGTAGCCTGCTTTGTCGTGTCTGCTTCTCCTGCTAACAGATAAGTCTTTTTCTGCTTTTGTGTTTGTGCTATATTTTTGCATTTTGTCCTGCACTTCTTTGGGGGCCTTCAGGGTCCCCTCCGGGGGCTTCTGCCCTCTCAGTTTGGTTCAGCCACTGAGTTTTGTACTTTTGCTTTTTCCAGTTTTTTCAGTGGCTGCTGTTTTGATTTTGTTACACCAGAGAACTAATTTAGGTGGTAGAGGTCGTGTGATCTCAGGTGATTTTGAAATTAGTAGAGTTGGTGCTTTTCAGGGTTTTCTGGGATTGCAGTAAGTACCCTTCCTTTCCTTTTCTATTTAGATAGTTTGGGCCCCAGCGTTTGCTCATACTATTTTCTTTCTGTGTCAGTATTTCCTCTTGTCTAACCGCCATTACTTGTTTGGGGGCTTTCTATTATCTTTGGGGTTCTGCTCCGGGGCAGATAGCTTTCCTATTTCTATCTTTAGGTGTAGTTAGTTTCTCAGGCTGTGACGAGGCGTCTAGGACCAACGTAGGAACGCTCACGGCTGCCTCTAGTTGTGGTGGTTAGTCAGGGTACTGCAATCTCATAGATTCCAACTGCTCTGGTGTATTGCCTTTTTTGCCTGCTCTCCTCAGCTACCGAAACATAACAGTATCACCGGCCCAAAAATTGAAAATTGTATGGTACTCACAGAAGGGAAAAAATATTGTGAAAGAAAAAAGGTTGTCAGAGTTGTCAGAGATATTTTTCTGTTTGTTGCATTTTTTTTTTTTCCCTCGTATCTCTGGGTGCTGGGGAGGATCTTTTCTCCCAATGGAGTTTGCACAGTTGTCTGGCCGTGTGGATCAGCTTGCCACTGAGGTTCAGAGTATTGCTGCATATCTTGCTAGGTTGCCTGTTGTGGAACCTAGGATCCCCATGCCAGATTTGTTTTTAGGGGATCGAGCTAAGTTTCAGAATTTCAAAAATAATTGTAAATTGTTTTTTGCCTTAAAATCTAAGTCCTCAGGAAAATGCAGCGCAGCAGGTTCAAATTATCATCTCTCTCCTGCGCGGCGATCCTCAGGATTGGGCTTTTTCCCTGATACCTGGGGATCCTGTTTTGAGTGATGTTGATGCGTTTTTTCAGGCTTTGGGGTTATTGTACGATGAGCCTAATGTCACTGATCAAGCTGAAAAATCCTTGTTGGCATTAAATCAGGGGCTTGATGACGCTGAGTTATACTGTCAGAGATTCCGTAGGTGGCCAGTCCTGACCAAATGGAATGACGACGCTTTGGCGGCCCTTTTCGGAAGGGTCTGTCAGATAATGTAAAGGATGTTATGGTGGGATTCCCTGTCCCCTCTGGTCTCAATGATTCTATGTCATTAGCGATTCAAATTGACAGACGTTTGCGTGAGCGGAGAAGTATGCGTGGAATGGTGTTGCCTTGTGAGCCAGCTTCTGAACCCATGCAGTGTGATAGAGTGGTGTCTGGGGCACAGCGTCATGAGTTTCGAAAGCGCAATGGGTTATGTTTCTACTGTGGTGATGCCTCTCATGCTATTTCAGTCTGCCCTAAGCGGGGAAGACGTTTTGCACGCTCAGTTGTTTGGGTAGTGTTCAGACTAAGTTTTTATTAACTGTCACTCTGATATGCTCTCTGTCCTCATTTTTGCTCAGGCTTTCGTTGATTCTGGAGCAGCTATTAACCTGATGGATTTATGATTTTGCTAAACGTTGTGGGTTTCCCTTGATACCCCTACAGAAGTCTATTCCCTACTGGGGATCGATTCTACCCCTTTGGCTGAGAATAAACCCCAGTTTTCTACTCAGGTGATAATGAGGGTTGAACTGATCACCAGGAGTGCTGCAAATTTTTGGTTCTATATAATCTGCATGACATTATCGTGCTGGGTTTCCCTTGGTTACAGTCTCATAATCCTGTTTTGGATTGAAATCTGTGTCTGTAACCAGTTGGGGCTGCCAATGTGTTAATACCAACACTCCTGTTTTTTCTGCCTCCCCCCAGGCTCAGGATGTTCCTGACTTTTTGTTTGATTTTTCTGATGTGTTTAGCGAAAGTAAATCTGCATCCTTGCCTCCCCATAGGAGCTATGACTGCGCTATTGAATTAGTGCC
>JARQOD010000002.1:529932266-530278460 GCA_033576555.1 Oophaga sylvatica | reverse complement strand
CCTTGGATTTCACAAAAATGTATGCTAGCCCTTTTTATGAATGATGTACCTACCATTATTATAGATCCTCTACAGAGCACAGGGTGAAACCTAACAGCATGGTTTCACCATGTGCTCTGTCAGCCTCCACTTACCCTGTTCTTGTAATAAATACCTACCTATATTTGCAACATAAATTCTATAACGCTGTCATTTTTTTGGTATTCTTTGATGAGAAATTATTTCTGTAGGGTGAATAACTTGACCTCAATTCTGGAGGGTGCACCAATGGAGTATTATTACTAGAGGGTTAACATTGCTACTGGCGGGTGTATTCATGGAGCACTAATTCTGGAGGGTACATTAATGAACATTTTACTGGATGGGGAACTAATAGAGCATTATTTCTGCAGGGGGCACTAATGAAAAATTATTACCAGAGGGGCCACTAATAGACCATTATTAATGAAAGGGGGACTAATGGAAATTATTTCTAAAATAAGCACTAATAATCTAATAGAACAGTATTAGAAGAGGGGCATTAATACTGAAGTACTTGATTGGAGCACTAATGGAACATTGTTAATGGAGACGACACTAAAGAAGCAGTATTAAGGGTTTGGCACTAATGGAGTAAATGGAGTATTATTGCCGGAGGGGTACTAATTAAGCATTATTACTGTAAGGCAGGGGTTGGGAATATTCCTGGGGACAACAGTGCTTGGGTCAGCAGTTGTGTTTTGACGACCACCAGCCTTTCAATTTCTTCTTGGTCTGTGAGCACATGCACGCGGTATTCATTACTGAATGCTGAAGCACATGCAATGAAAGATTGTGTCATGACATCAGTGCCAGCGTCAAGACGTATATTGAGGATGGAGTTAGTGTATGGTTTGTACGACCCCAAAAGGATGGTATAAATATCCCAATGGTCCTTGATCATTGTTCTTTCATGGGGACAGTCAAGGGCATTATTACTTGAGCCACATAGCTGGGGAAGCATTGGGATGGGTAGTTTGTGTAGGTTGGAAACATGTGGGGATGGTGCTGGAAATGTGAAAAGTAAATTGTTTCTGTGTTACAAAATCTGCAAAGTAAAGTCATCATGGCAGTGTGGGTCGATTGGAAAATAAAGAAGAGTTGACGACAATAAGAAATAACATGAGCTGGAAGTCACTATATAACTGTACTATAATCACTTACACAGTCTGCAGAAGTGGTATTTACCACTGGATAGTCAATGCAAATTTTTTTCCCTATAATAGTTTGGTTGCGCAATTTAGTGACTCTCTAGTGGTATATAGTATATAGTGGCATATAGTGATATTATTTGTATAATTGTTTTTGCACAGCTTGTTTCTTCTGTAGGAGCAATATTTATTCACTATGTTGTGACAGTAGTGGTTATGGTATGGCAGTATTCTTTCAGCTTATTATAGTGGTTTTGTTTGGAACAGTATGTAGGGATTATCCAGTCTTTGTATAACAATATCATTGTTAACACATATATATGTATGTAAATATATACAGTTGTGCTCAAAGTTGACATACCCCTGCAGAATTTTTGCTTTCTTGGCCTTTTTTCAGAGGATATGAATGATAACACCAAAACTTTTCTTTTCAATCATGGTTAGTGGTTGGGTGAAGCCATTTATTATCAAACTACTGTTTCTCCTTTTAAATCATAATTACAACCCAAAATATCCAGAAGACCCTGATCAAAAGTTCACATACCCCATTTCTTAATAGTATATTGTGTTGTGAATGGGTTTGAGATGAGTCCTGAGCAGAGGCTCCCTCTGGTGGTTACAAGCGGTACTAGTGAAGATTGTGAAGACTGGGAATCAGGTGTTACTGACTGGTCTTATATAAGGGAGTCATTTTCCCATCAGGGTTGCCGGTGATCAATTGTTCTGGTCTGAATCCTTCATTCCAGTTTCCCTTGTAGCCTGCTTTGTCGTGTCTGCTTCTCCTGCTAACAGATAAGTCTTTTTCTGCTTTTGTGTTTGTGCTATATTTTTGCATTTTGTCCTGCACTTCTTTGGGGCCTTCAGGGTCCCCTCCGGGGGCTTCTGCCCTCTCAGTTTGGTTCAGCCACTGAGTTTTGTACTTTTGCTTTTTCCAGTTTTTTCAGTGGCTGCTGTTTTGATTTTGTTACACCAGAGAACTAATTTAGGTGGTAGAGGTCGTGTGATCTCAGGTGATTTTGAAATTAGTAGAGTTGGTGCTTTTCAGGGTTTTCTGGGATTGCAGTAAGTACCCTTCCTTTCCTTTTCTATTTAGATAGTTTGGGCCCCAGCGTTTGCTCATACTATTTTCTTTCTGTGTCAGTATTTCCTCTTGTCTAACCGCCATTACTTGTTTGGGGGCTTTCTATTATCTTTGGGGTTCTGCTCCGGGGCAGATAGCTTTCCTATTTCTATCTTTAGGTGTAGTTAGTTTCTCAGGCTGTGACGAGGCGTCTAGGACCAACGTAGGAACGCTCCACGGCTGCCTCTAGTTGTGGTGGTTAGTCAGGGTACTGCAATCTCATAGATTCCAACTGCTCTGGTGTATTGCCTTTTTTGCCTGCTCTCCTCAGCTACCGAAACATAACAGTATCACCGGCCCAAAAATTGAAAATTGTATGGTACTCACAGAAGGGAAAAAATATTGTGAAAGAAAAAAGGTTGTCAGAGTTGTCAGAGATATTTTTCTGTTTGTTGCATTTTTTTTTTTTCCCTCTGTATCTCTGGGTGCTGGGGAGGATCTTTTCTCCCAATGGAGTTTGCACAGTTGTCTGGCCGTGTGGATCAGCTTGCCACTGAGGTTCAGAGTATTGCTGCATATCTTGCTAGGTTGCCTGTTGTGGAACCTAGGATCCCCATGCCAGATTTGTTTTTAGGGGATCGAGCTAAGTTTCAGAATTTCAAAAATAATTGTAAATTGTTTTTTGCCTTAAAATCTAAGTCCTCAGGAAATGCAGCGCAGCAGGTTCAAATTATCATCTCTCTCCTGCGCGGCGATCCTCAGGATTGGGCTTTTTCCCTGATACCTGGGGATCCTGTTTTGAGTGATGTTGATGCGTTTTTTCAGGCTTTGGGGTTATTGTACGATGAGCCTAATGTCACTGATCAAGCTGAAAAATCTTGTTGGCATTAAATCAGGGGCTTGATGACGCTGAGTTATACTGTCAGAGATTCCGTAGGTGGCCAGTCCTGACCAAATGGAATGACGACGCTTTGGCGGCCCTTTTCCGGAAGGGTCTGTCAGATAATGTAAAGGATGTTATGGTGGGATTCCCTGTCCCCTCTGGTCTCAATGATTCTATGTCATTAGCGATTCAAATTGACAGACGTTTGCGTGAGCGGAGAAGTATGCGTGGAATGGTGTTGCCTTGTGAGCCAGCTTCTGAACCCATGCAGTGTGATAGAGTGGTGTCTGGGGCACAGCGTCATGAGTTTCGAAAGCGCAATGGGTTATGTTTCTACTGTGGTGATGCCTCTCATGCTATTTCAGTCTGCCCTAAGCGGGGAAGACGTTTTGCACGCTCAGTTGTCTTGGGTAGTGTTCAGACTAAGTTTTTATTAACTGTCACTCTGATATGCTCTCTGTCCTCATTTTCTGCTCAGGCTTTCGTTGATTCTGGAGCAGCTATTAACCTGATGGATTATGATTTTGCTAAACGTTGTGGGTTTCCCTTGATACCCCTACAGAAGTCTATTCCCCTACTGGGGATCGATTCTACCCCTTTGGCTGAGAATAAACCCCAGTTTTCTACTCAGGTGATAATGAGGGTTGAACCTGATCACCAGGAGTGCTGCAAATTTTTGGTTCTATATAATCTGCATGACATTATCGTGCTGGGTTTCCCTTGGTTACAGTCTCATAATCCTGTTTTGGATTGGAAATCTGTGTCTGTAACCAGTTGGGGCTGCCAATGTGTTAATACCAACACTCCTGTTTTTTCTGCCTCCCCCCAGGCTCAGGATGTTCCTGACTTTTTGTTTGATTTTTCTGATGTGTTTAGCGAAAGTAAATCTGCATCCTTGCCTCCCCATAGGAGCTATGACTGCGCTATTGAATTAGTGCCGGGTAGTAAATTCCCTAAAGGTCGCCTTTTTAACTTGTCTGTACCTGAACATGACGCTATGCGGTCTTATATAAGGAATCATTGGAGAAGGGTCATATCAGACCATCCTCTTCACCCTTAGGTGCCGGTTTTTTCTTTGTGGCCAAAAAAGATGGTTCATTAAGGCCGTGTATTGATTATCGTCTCTTGAACAATATTACTGTGAAATATCAATACCCGTTACCCTTGATTTCTGACCTGTTTTCCAGGGTGAAAAACGCTACTTGGTTTACCAAGCTTGACCTCAGGGGGGCGTATAACCTTATTCGCATTAAGCACGGGGATGAATGGAAGACGGCATTCAATACCCCTGAAGGGCATTTTGAGTACCTAGTGATGCCCTTTGGGCTCACTAATGCTCCTTCCGTCTTCCAGTCCTTCATGAATGACATTTTCAGGGATTTTGTGGACAAATTTCTGATTGTTTATTTGGATGATATCTTGATTTTTTCTAATGACTGGGACTCTCATGTGAAACATGTTCGAACTGTATTCCAGATTTTGAGAGAGAATGCTCTGTATGTGAAGGGATCAAAGTGTCTTTTTGGCGAACAGAGGATCTCATTTCTGGGATTCATTTTGTCCCCATCTGTTATTGAAATGGACCCGGTCAAGGTTCAGGCCATCTGTGATTGGGTCCAACCTACTTCATTAAAGGCTCTTCAGAGATTTTTGGGTTTTGCCAATTTTTATCGTAAATTTATTGGTAATTTCTCGGTTATTGTTAAACCATTAACTGATTTGACCAGAAAGGGTTCTGATGTGGTGAATTGGCCTCCTGAGGCAGTCTCTGCATTTCAGGAACTTAAGCAGAGATTCACTTCTGCTCCTGTTCTACGGCAGCCTGATGTTTCTCTGCCATTTCAGGTGGAGGTTGATGCCTCTGAAATTGGGGCAGGTGCCGTTTTGTCCCAAAAAGATCCAGAGACCTCTAAAAGTAACCCTTGTGCCTATTTCTCTCGAAAATTTTCTCCTACTGAACGTAATTATGACGTGGGTAATCGGGAGTTATTGGCCATGAAGTGGGCTTTTGAAGAGTGGAGACATTGGCTGGAGGGAGCCAAACATCAGGTGGTGGTCCTTACGGACCATAAGAATCTGGTCTATCTGGAATCTGCCAAGCGACTCAATCCTAGACAGGCCAGGTGGGCCTTGTTTTTCACACGTTTTAATTTTGTGGTTTCCTTTCTTCCTGGCACTAAGAATGTTAAGGCGGATGCCCTCTCGAGGAGTTTCCTTGCGGACTCTCCTGAGTTATCTGATCCTTCTGTTATTTTGAAAGAGGGTGTAGTTCTTTCCGCCATCTCGCCCAATTTAAGACTTGCTCTGGAGGGGTGTCAGGAGGATAGGCCCGAGCGCTGCCCTGTTGGAAAATTGTTTGTCCCGGACCAATGGAAAAAGAGTGTGATGTCTGAGATTCATTGTTCCGCATTGGCTGGGCATCCCGGAATTTTTGGTACCAGAGACTTGGTTAGTCGGTCCTTTTGGTGGCCTACCTTGTCTCGTGATGTCAGGGAATTTGTGCAGTCCTGCGGGACTTGCTCTCGCTCCAAGCCTTGCTCTCGCTCTAGTGGTTTGTTGATGCCATTGCCTGTGCCCAAGAGACCATGGACCCATATCTCTATGGATTTCATTTCCGATCTTCCTGTTTCTCAGAGAATGACCACCATCTGGGTAATTTGTGATAGGTTTTCCAAAATGATACATCTTGTGCCATTACCTAAGTTGCCTTCCTCCTCTGAATTGGTGCCATTGTTCCTTCAGCACGTGGTTCGTTTACACGGCATTCCTGAGAACATTGTGTCTGACAGAGGAGTCCAGTTTGTTTCCAGATTTTGGAGGACTTTTTGTTCTAAACTGGGTGTTCAATTGTCTTTCTCCTCGGCATTTCATCCTCAGACCAATGGTCAAACTGAGAGAACAACCAGACATTGGAGACTTATCTAAGATGCTTTGTGTCTGCTGATCAGGATGACTGGGTCTCTTTTTTGCCTTTGGCTGAGTTTGCTCTTAATAATAGGGCTAGCTCTGCCACTTTGATGTCTCCGTTTTTCTGTAATTCTGGGTTTCACCCTCGATTTTCTTCAGGACAGACGGAGGCTTCTGTCTGTCCAGGTGTTGACTCTGTTGTGGAGCGTATGCAGCAGATTTGGGACCAGGTAGTGGAGAGGTTGTCCCTCTCTCAGGAGAAGGCCCAGCGGTTTGCTAACCGGCATAGGACTGATGGTCCTCGGTTTAAAGTGGGGGACTTGGTCTGGTTGTCCTCAAAGAATATTCCTATGAGAGTAGCATCTCCTAAATTTAAGCCTAGGTTCATTGGACCTTATAAGATCATGGAGATTATTAATCCTGTTTCTTTTCGTTTGCTTCTTCCAGGGACATTTAAGATCCATAACGTGTTCCACAAGTCCTTGTTGAAGAGGTTTGTTGAGCCAGTGGTTCCTGCTGCTGTGCCTCCTGACCCTGTTTTGGTTGAGGGCAATCTGGAGTATGTGGTTGAGAAAATATTGGATTCTCGTTTTTCTAGACGGAAACTCCAGTATTTGGTTAAATGGAGAGGTTATGGTCAGGAAGACAATTCTTGGGTGTTTGCTTCGGACATCCATGCTAGGAGACTTATCCGTGCGTATCATAGAACTCATCCTGACCGACCTGGTTGCTCAAATGAGGGTTCGGTGACCCCTCCTCAAGGGGGGGGTACTGTTGTGAATGGGTTTGAGATGAGTCCTGAGCAGAGGCTCCCTCTGGTGGTTACAAGCGGTACTAGTGAAGATTGTGAAGACTGGGAATCAGGTGTTACTGACTGGTCTTATATAAGGGAGTCATTTTCCCATCAGGGTTGCCGGTGATCAATTGTTCTGGTCTGAATCCTTCATTCCAGTTTCCCTTGTAGCCTGCTTTGTCGTGTCTGCTTCTCCTGCTAACAGATAAGTCTTTTTCTGCTTTTGTGTTTGTGCTATATTTTTGCATTTTGTCCTGCACTTCTTTGGGGGCCTTCAGGGTCCCCTCCGGGGGCTTCTGCCCTCTCAGTTTGGTTCAGCCACTGAGTTTTGTACTTTTGCTTTTTCCAGTTTTTTCAGTGGCTGCTGTTTTGATTTTGTTACACCAGAGAACTAATTTAGGTGGTAGAGGTCGTGTGATCTCAGGTGATTTTGAAATTAGTAGAGTTGGTGCTTTTCAGGGTTTTCTGGGATTGCAGTAAGTACCCTTCCTTTCCTTTTCTATTTAGATAGTTTGGGCCCCAGCGTTTGCTCATACTATTTTCTTTCTGTGTCAGTATTTCCTCTTGTCTAACCGCCATTACTTGTTTGGGGGCTTTCTATTATCTTTGGGGTTCTGCTCCGGGGCAGATAGCTTTCCTATTTCTATCTTTAGGTGTAGTTAGTTTCTCAGGCTGTGACGAGGCGTCTAGGACCAACGTAGGAACGCTCCACGGCTGCCTCTAGTTGTGGTGGTTAGTCAGGGTACTGCAATCTCATAGATTCCAACTGCTCTGGTGTATTGCCTTTTTTGCCTGCTCTCCTCAGCTACCGAAACATAACAGTATTGCCCCCTCTAACGTCAATGACATCTTGAAGTCTTTTGTGGTAGTTGTGGATGAGGTTCTTTATTTTCTCAGATGGTAAAGCTGCCCACTCTTCTTGGCAAAAAGCCTACAGTTCCTGTAAATTCCTGGGCTGTCTGGCATTAACTGTGTGCTTGAGATGTCCTCAGAGTGGCTCAATGATATTGAGGTCAGGAGACTGAGATAGCCACTCCAGAACCTTGACTTTGCTCTGCTGTAGCCAATGACAGGTCGACATGGCCTTGTGTTTTGGATCGTTGTCATGTTCGAACATCCAAGTACATGCCATGCGCAGCTTCCGGGCTGATGATTGCAAATTTACCTCCAGTATTTGCTGATTACGTGCTACATTCATCTTTCCTTCAACTTTGACCAAGTTTCCTGTGCCTTTGTAGCTCACACATCCCCAAAACATCAGCGATCCACCTCTGTGTTTTACAGTAGGAATGGTGTTCCTTTCATCATAGGCCTTGTTGACCTCTTTCCAAATGTAATGTTTATAGCTGTGGCCATAAAGTTCGATTTTGGTCTCATCACTCCAAATTACCTTGTTCCAGAAGTTTGGAGGCTTGTCTCTGTGCTGTTTTGTGTATTGTAGGCGAGATACTTTGTGGCATTTACGCAGTAATGGCTTTTTTCTGACGACTCGACCATGCAGCCCATTTTCCTTAAATTGGCTCCTTATTGTGCATCTTGAAACAGCCACACTGCTAGTTTTCAGAGAGTCCAGTATTTTAGCTCATGTTATTTGTGGGTTTTTCTTTGCATTCCAAACAATTTTCCTGGCAGTTGTGGATGAAATTTTTGTTGGTCTACCTGACTGTGGTTTTGTTTTTACAGAGCGCCTGAGTTTTCATTTGTTAATCACAGTTTGAACGCTGCTGACTGGCATTATCAATGCCTTGGATATCTTTTTGTATCCCTTTCCTGTTTTATACAGTTCAAGTACATTTTCTCATAGATCCGTTGTCAATTCTTTTGCTTTCCCCATGATGCACAATCCAGAAACGTCAGTGGCTGGAGGATAGGCGAAAGAGTCTATCTGGATCCCAGAAACTCACTCAGCTTTTATGCACACACACTGATTACAAGCAAACAAGTCACAGGTGAGGATGTTACCTTTAGTAGCCATTCAAACCCATTTGAGTCAACTTTTTGCATGTCATCAGGCCAAAATTACGAGGGTATGTAAACTTTTGATCAGGGTCATTTGGATGTTTTGGGTTGTCATTATGATTTAAAAAGAGAAAACACAGTAGTTTGACAGTAAATGGCTTCACCCAACCACTAACCATGAGTGGAGAAAAAGTTTTGGTGTTATCATTCAAATTCTCTGAAAAAAGGCCAAGAAAGCAAAAACTGTGCCGGGGTATGTACAACTTTTGAGCACAACTGTATATATACACCGTATATAAAATTTTATACTCATATAGCTTTATTTTAATTGGCGTAGTGGCGATTATGGGAGGATTGTGCCCCTATTCTTTTAAGACCGTAGCAACGCTCGTGGCAGCCATTGAAGCTTACTTATCAAGCTGCTCGTCTTTCATCTCTAATATGATGGGTTTTTTATTTCCATCATTGTTGTATTGAGATGTGGTCTCATATGGATTTATATAGGAGAAAATAGATTTGAATGTACAGCACTACATTTTGATTATAGTTTTTTGTCTACTTTTATATAGTTGCTCATAGCATTTATATCACGTATATTAAATAACATAATGTTATTAAAAAGAGAAAACATGGGGGCTGTTGGTAACTGGTATATGGTGAAGCAAGATTACTTTTAGTATTACTTTAATTTAATATTTACATCATCTATTATTTTCTGAATAATAATAAATCAAGATAATTTGATTTTTATTAAGAAATTAGGTGCATCAATTTTCTCCAGTTAACTACAATTATAGGGTTTGTTCAATATTGAGGTATGGTCTTAGAAGACTTTCTGTAACTTTACTGACAGATCATTAGCTTTCTTATACAATTTGCTCTATTAGATTGTAAACCATCTGGAACAAGATCTAATGAGAGTCATCACTAACTGTGTGCAGTGCTGAAGAATACAATGATTGCATAAGGCAAAATGAATTGAATGCTTACCCATTTTCCTCCAAAAGGCTTCCCTATAATAGACCATGCACTTGATCACAGATCCCATTGGAAGACGATGTATTAGCTGGTTTCTTACTGGTGGTAGCTCTGGATTAAAATGAATCTTTGTGGTCAGTACTGGTGGTATAGCACTGATGACAAATTTGCTCTGACGAAACAAAAACAAAACAAAAATTTGCACTTTCATGATTTGTATTATTTACAGGATCATATTTTAACAATTAGAGGGAACTGGTCCTGACTTTACTGAAGCCTTACTAGTAGAGTTGAGCGATACTTTCCGATATCCTAAAGTATCGGAATCGGAATGGTATCGCCGATATCACTAAAATATCGGCGATACCCGATACCGATACCGGAAGTCCCATGTAAGTCTATGGGAACAAAATATCGCAACTAAAAAAACCTCTTTCTTTCCTTGTAAACACTAAATATACACACATAGAATACATATATATATATATACATGTCATTGTGACATATATATATACATATATGTATAGTTTATACACTTCTACATAGTAAAATATCCTCTGATTCAATTGCCGGGTAAAGCCGGCTTCAGTGAAAAGACAGAAGCACCCGACATGAAATGACACTTGGTGTACATAGGGTTAACCATGTCTTTTCATGTCGTTTGCTATCTGATTTGCACAAACAATTAAATCAGTCTATGTGTGCAAAATTTCACACCTGTAGGGGTTAATTAAAGGTGTAAATTCGTTGTAAAAAAAAACGACTTTTTTGCTACGAATTTACACCTTTAATTAACCCCTACAGGTGTGAAATTTTGCACACATAGACTGATTTAATTGTTTGTGCAAATTAGATAGCAAAGGACATGAAAAGACATGGTTAACCCTATGTACACCAAGTGTCATTTCATGTCGGGTCACCCGACATGAAATGACACTTGGTGTACATAGGGTTAACCATGTCTTTTCATGTCCTTTGCTATCTAATTTGCACAAACAATTAAATCAGTCTATGTGTGCAAAATTTCACACCTGTAGGGGTTAATTAAAGGTGTAAATTCGTTGTAAAAAAAACAGACTTTTTTGCTACGAATTTACACCTTTAATTAACCCCTACAGGTGTGAAATTTTGCACACATAGACTGATTTAATTGTTTGTGCAAATTAGATAGCAAAGGACATGAAAAGACATGGTTAACCCTATGTACACCAAGTGTCATTTCATGTCGGGTTCTGCATTTTCACAAAAGCCGGCAATTGAATTAGCGGCTATTATACTATGTAGAAGTGTATGAACTACAAATATAAAATATATATATATATATGTGTCACAAATTCAATGACATGTATATATATATATGAGGTGTAAAATTGCTGAAAAAAAATGCGTGGGCTCCCGCCCTATTTTCGCAACCAGACAGACAAAGCCAGTGAGTGGGGGCAGATAATAATAGCCCAGAGAGGGACCATTATTTTTGCCCCCCCCGGCTACTAACATCTGCCCCCAGACACCCCAGGAAAGACAAATCTATAATTAGATTCCCCTTTCTGGCACTTTGCCCGTCTATTCCCATTGCCCTGTAGCGGTGGCGAATGGGTTAATATGGGGTTAAAGCCACCTTGCTATTGAAAGGTGACCTTAAGCCAGGTTAATAATTGAGAGCTGTCAATTAGACAACTATCAATTATTAATCATATTGCATGAAATAAAAATAAAACACACACACTTTAATTAAAAATCATTTTAATGAAATAAAGACACATGTTTTTGACCATCTTTTATTTTACTGCAAAAACCATTTCCTGTAATAAAAATAAAATAAAAAAGCAAAATTATTCTTACCTATCCCATGCACAGTCAGGTCCCACGGTGTAATCCTTCAGAAAGGGTTAATGTTTACTGCAGGGACCGCAGCTAATGCTGCAGCCTCACAGTAAACCCCAAATGAATGAGTTCCTCTCCTGCCTGACAGGAGAGTAAAGGCTGGGTGTCACATTGTAATGTATGTAGTACAGTTCATATAGCGTCTTGTGCTTGGGTGCGATGAAAACACAGGAGTCACAGGTTTGATATAGAAAAGTCCTGTATTACTTCATACAAGTTGGCAGAAATAGTCACACAGTTTGCAGACACAGAAACAGGAGACACAGCAGGCCAGAGTAATCCAAGCTCAGCAATCACTCTCCAATACAGATTAAGGATCTTCTTCTCTGTTACCGTAAGTCCATGCAAACGTGGGACTTTCAAAGAGCAGGGTTCAGAGTCCACAAGTGCTTCAGAGTTCCTCAGTAGGAATAGCTGGAGTACAAGGTCCAAGGCTTACAGGAGTCAAGTCACAGGTTCACTGCAGGCTAGATTCTGAAGCACTGATTGCTCAGCTGTGGCTGCTTAAGAAGCAAAGGAGAGAATCAGGGCGGGAACATGCAAGTTGGAAACTCCATTTTGACTGAGGGCAAGATAGCTGCAGCAAGACAGAAAGTAAAATGGCTGACGAACAAACTGAGTTTCAGGAATATATACATAGAACCTTACATTACTCCCCCCTTAAGGACAACCTCCGGATGACCTCAGACCAGGCTTGTGTGGGTACCTCTGATGAAACTGACGGAGCAAGCGAGGAGCATTAACGTTATTGACCGGTTCCCATGAGTTGTCCTCCACTGGGTAGCCCTGCCATTTAATCAGATATTGTAACTGATTTCTATACAACCTGGAATCTAAAATCCTTTCCACCACAAATTCTTCCTGACCATCGACTAGCACTGGGTCAGGGCAAGGAGAGGAACGTCCAGGAAACGTATTGGATGTCGCAGCCTTTAGTAGGGATACATGAAAGACAGGGTGGATTCTCATAGTTCTGGGCAGTTGAAGACGACAAGCAACGGCACTTATAATTTTACTGATTTTATAGGGTCCAATGTACTTATGTCCCAACTTAGACGATGGAATCCTTAACTTAAGATTTCTGGTTGACAGCCAGACCAAGTCTCCTACCTTGAAAGCTGGTGCAGGTTTACGAAATTTATCTGCTGCTTTCTTGTACCTTTCTTGAGCCGATTCCAGATTTTCCTTTAGAAGATCCATATTCTTCTGTAAAGACGTGATTCTTTCAGCCACTGCTGGTAAAGGCGTTTCTATGGGAAATCGTGGTAGAATGTTAGGATGATAACCTAGATTAGAGTAAAAAGGAGACTGTTTAGTGGAGGCACTCTGAGAGTTGTTATACGAGAACTCAGCTAATGGAAGTAGATCCACCCAATCATCCTGTAGGTGGCAGATAAAGCAGCGGAGATACTGCTCCAGGGTTTGATTGGTTCGTTCGGTCTGTCCATTAGTCTGGGGATGAAAAGCAGAAGAAAGGTTTACTTTAATGTCCAATGCTGCACAGAAATTTTGCCAAAACCTAGAAGTGAATTGCACCCCTCGATCCGAAATAACCTCATCCGGTACTCCATGTAAGCGAAACACATCTTTAATCATCAAATCTGATGTCTGTTTTGCAGTGGGTAAGCCGACACAAGGGATAAAATGAGCTGCCTTTGTTAGACGGTCAACCACCACTAGAATGGTGTTCTTCCCCTGAGAGGTTGGTAACTCCACAATGAAGTCCATAGAAATGGATCCCCACGGGTGGGACGGGGTGGGAAGAGGCTGTAACAGACCAGTTGGTGAGGAGCGAGGTGTTTTGCATCTTGCACAGACCTCACATGAAGTGACATAATTCAAAACATCCTTCCTGCAAGTGGGCCACCAAAAGAAACGAGAAAGAAATTCCTGTGTCTTTAGAATTCCTCTATGCCCAGCTATCTTGGAATCGTGAATGAGTTGCAATACTCTTAATCTGACTGTTTCAGGAATATACAGACGTTGTCCCTGAATCCACACACCATTCTTAAAGACAAGACTTACGTCCCTTGGGGGTTGTGCCAAAAAGGAATCCGCATGGTATGCTTCCTTGATGTCCTTAAGTAGGTCTTGATTATGAATTACTCCTAGGAATCTAGAGTCAGGAAGAATAGTCTTAGGAGGAGTAATTGGACGTGTCTCTGCTGAGTAAATCCTAGAGAGTGCATCAGCCTTTCCATTGCGCGATCCTGGTCTATAAGAGATGATAAAATTAAATTGGTTTAAGAAAAGATTCCAGCGAGCCTGGCGAGGAGTCAGGCACTTAGCCGACCTGATAAACTCAAGGTTACGATGGTCTGTCAGGACGACTATTTGCTGTGCAGCTCCCTGAAGAAGGTGTCTCCATTCTTTGAAGGCGGCAATAATGGCCAACAACTCTCTATTGCCCACATCGTAGTTCCTCTCAGCCGAAGACAACTGCTGGGAAAAGAAGGCACAGGGATGCAAGACATTCTTCTCACCTGTTCTCTGAGAGAGTATAGCTCCAACGGCACAGTCTGAAGCATCCACCTCTATTATGAAGGCAAGCTCGGGGTTGGGATGTACTAGGATAGGTGCAGTGGTAAATTTATCTTTTAGATGGGAAAATGCTTCCTGGGCTTGGGGAGTCCAGGAAAACCTAGACTCTTTCCGGGTAAGTTGAGTGATAGGTGACACTACCTCAGAGAAATTTCTAATGAAACGTCTATAGAAGTTGGCAAACCCGATGAAGCGCTGTACCTCCTTCACATTTCTAGGACTTGGCCAATCCTTGATGGCTTGGGTTTTGCTTCCATCCATACTAATTCCTTGTGTAGACAGTACATACCCCAGAAATTGAATTTCGGTCCTATGGAATTCACACTTTTCAAGTTTGATGTAAAGATGATTTTGTCTTAGACGTTCCAAGACCATTCTCACATGTCCATGATGTTCCTCTGTGGAGTTAGAAAAAATTAGAATATCATCCAAATAAATTACCACGAATGTATCTAGGAGATCCCTGAAGATGTCATTCACCAAGTGTTGGAAAGTGGCTGGGGCGGTACTCAGACCAAAAGGCATAACTAGATATTCAAAGTGTCCATAGCGTGACCTGAATGCAGTCTTCCATTCATCCCCAGGTCTAATACGGACTAAGTTATAGGCCCCACGAAGATCTAGTTTAGAAAAAATTTTGGCATGTCGCACTCTCTCCAATAACTCAGGGATTAAAGGCAATGGATAACGGTTTCTAATAGTAACCTTATTGAGTTCCCTATAGTCTACGCATGGTCTCAGAGATCCATCTTTCTTCTTTACAAAGAAGATGGGTGCACCTGCAGGAGATGAAGAGGGGCGTATGAAGCCCTTGGCTAGATTTTCATCTATGTAATCCTTTAAAGCCTTTAGCTCGGGCCCCGCCAGGGGGTAGATCTTACCAAAAGGTATCTCTGCTCCAGGCAATAATTCAATTGGACAATCATATGGACGGTGAGGAGGAAGCTGGTCAGCGTTCTTCTTGTCACATAAATCCACATAGTCCTGGTATACAGCTGGTAGTTCAGGGACTGACATGATTCCTTTAGGAACAGAGCAAGCTGAAACTTTTGGACTCATCTGTTTCTCTGGAAAGTGTAATTCCTTGGTCTCCCAGTTAATGGTAGGATTCTGAGCCTGCAGCCATGGTAGCCCTAGAATAATGGGAAAGTGGGGAGAAGAGATAAGCATAAAGGACAGTTTCTCTTGATGATCTTTACCCATAAGAACCCTCAAAGGCTCTGTTTCCTGATCCACTGGTCCAGAGGTCAGCAGGGAGCCATCCACAGTTTCCATCTGTACTGGAGTAGCCTTCTTCACTGAACGTATTCCCTGTTTCAGAGCAAAGGAGACATCCATAAAATTTCCACTTGCCCCTGAGTCGATCATAGCAGAGCTAGACACCCAAGCTGAGTCAACCCAGAGTTTGATGGAAAGAAAGCAATGAGAATTGTTTTTCTTACAACTCAGCTGGGACACCGCTGAGGAAACTTGAAAAATGGCAGCGTTTACACAGTCAACGTCCTCAGAGGTAACGGAGTTTAAGTCCGAGAAATCAAGATCTGTTGCTGCAGATCTCTCTGGAGCCTGAGGCTCGGACCTGACAGATCCCCTCTCGCAACACTCACAATGAATGAGTGCTGCAGTAGTCTTACGAGAACGGCTGGGGCAGTTTATAATGAAGTGCCCTGACTTACCACAATAGAAACATAGATTCTCCTTAAAACGATGTTCCTTGCGTGCATCACTAACCCGTCGTTGTAAAGAGTCTACCTGCATGGGTTCAGGTTCAGGTTCCCGTGTAATCCTACTCAAAGGTTCCTTAGCTGGAGAGGAAGGTAGGAAAAGGTTAGTACGATTGCTTTCGAACCATCTCTCTTGCCTGCGTTCAGTCAGACGAGTATCAATATGGATGCAGTAGTTAATAAAGTCACCTAACGCAGTGGGAGGGTCGGCACGAGCAAGTTCATCCTTAATCAGTGGAGATAACCCCTTTCGAAAAATAGATTTTTTGGCGGAACTGTCCCAGGTGGTATCAAGGGCCCATCTCCTGAAATCCAAGGCATATTCAGCTACCG
Source organism: Oophaga sylvatica (assembly GCA_033576555.1). Taxonomy (NCBI): domain Eukaryota; kingdom Metazoa; phylum Chordata; class Amphibia; order Anura; family Dendrobatidae; genus Oophaga; species Oophaga sylvatica. The sequence goes on along the minus strand of JARQOD010000002.1, from coordinate 530,262,229 downwards.
AGTGCTTACCTTGGCGCAAAGCTAACATGGCTGCTTCAGCTGTTGCACCTCGATTGGGGTCATCAAACACCTGCCCCATGGCTGAAATAAAATCATCAAGGTGATTCAAACAATCATCCTCAGTCTCAATCAGAGGGTTTGCCCACATTAAAGCCTTGTTGGTAAGCAACATAATTATAGTAAGCACCTTAGATCGTTCAGTGGGAAATTGTGAAGCATGTGCAGAAAAAAAAAGATTGCATTGATTAATAAATCCCCTGAATTTCTCACGTTCACCGCCAAAACGAAAAGGGGGCAACTTGGGAATCCCAGCACTCGGGGCTACGGCAGGAGCCTGGACTCGCCCCTCTAGAACCTCAATCCTGGCTCGCAAATCCTGGGTAGTCTGTCCAACCACTTGCAAATTGTGATTATTGAGGTCCTGTAGATTTGTAAAACGGGTCTTTATATTCTGCAAATCTGCAAGGATATTATCAGTCACTCCGCAAAGTTCCTTTATGCGGGCCTCCATTTTCCAGATCTTTTAAGACAGGATTACTGGAAGAAGAGGAGAGAAAAAAAAAACAATAGTGTTCACCTGTGGCAACACTGCAGAGAGAAAAAAAAATTAAGGGAACTGCTCACCTGGAATGGTTGTGAGAAGTCACAACCACTATCATCACAGAAAGTTTCAACCAGACATCTGATATCCAGAGTTACAGCAGACAAAAAAGAGAAAAGAAAGGAAAAAAAAAAAAACAATAGTGTTTACCTGTGGTAACACTGCAAAAAGAAAAAACTTAAGGGAATTGCTCACCTGGAATGGTTGTGAGAAGTCACAACCACTGTCATCACAGAAAGTACAACCGGACATCTGATATCCACAGTACAGCAGACACAGCCTTCCAGACCCAGCAGACACTAACGTTTTGGCTTCAGAATCTTGTAATGTATGTAGTACAGTTCATATAGCGTCTTGTGCTTGGGTGCGATGAAAACACAGGAGTCACAGGTTTGATATAGAAAAGTCCTGTATTACTTCATACAAGTTGGCAGAAATAGTCACACAGTTTGCAGACACAGAAACAGGAGACACAGCAGGCCAGAGTAATCCAAGCTCAGCAATCACTCTCCAATACAGATTAAGGATCTTCTTCTCTGTTACCGTAAGTCCATGCAAACGTGGGTCTTTCAAAGAGCAGAGTTCAGAGTCCACAAGTGCTTCAGAGCTCCTCAGTAGGAATAGCTGGAGTACAAGGTCCAAGGCTTACAGGAGTCAAGTCACAGGTTCACTGCAGGCTAGATTCTGAAGCACTGATTGCTCAGCTGTGGCTGCTTAAGAAGCAAAGGAGAGAATCAGGGCGGGAACATGCAAGCTGGAAACTCCATTTTGACTGAGGGCAAGATAGCTGCAGCAAGACAGAAAGTAAAATGGCTGACGAACAAACTGAGTTTCAGGAATATATACATAGAACCTTACACACATAACGATACACCAGCGATCCCGACAACGATATGCACTTGTCAGGATCGCTGGTGTATCGCTACATGATCGCTGCTGAGCTGCCAAACAGGCAGCTCAGGCAGCGATCTGGGACAGCGACACTGCGGGTAACATCGCTTAAGGGCCCGTCTCACATAGCGATATCACTACCGAGATCGCTGCTGAGTCACTAGTTTTGTGACGCAGCAGCGAGCTCACCAGCGATATCGCTGTGTGTGACATTCAGCGACGATCAGCCCCCCTGCCGGGTATCGCTGATCGTCGCAGAAATGTCAGGACCTTTTTTTGATCGCTGGTTTCCCTCTGACAGGCACGCATCGCTGCGTGTGACAGGCGGGAGACCAGCGATCCGCGGTAACCAAGGTACACAGCGGGTTTCCAGGCACCGCGCAGCGCTTGGAAACCCGCTGTGTACCTTGGATACCAGCTCCCTGCATCAGGGCGCTGGTATCCAAGGTACACAGCGGGTTTCTAGGCACAGCCCCGTGCCTGGAAACCCGCTGTGTACCTTGGTTACCAGCGGATCGCTGGTCTCCCGCCTGTCACATGCAGCGATGTGTGCCTGTCAGCGGGAAACCAGCGATCAAAAAAAGGTCCTGACATTTCAGCGACGATCAGCGATACCCGGCAGGGGGGCTGATCGTCGCTGAATGTCACACACAGCGATATCGCTGGTGAGCTCGCTGCTGCGTCACAAAACTAGTGACTCAGCAGCGATCTCGGGCCCTTAAGTGGAAAGCTTAATTGATTGCTTTCCACTTTCACTTCAGGTCAGCCAGGGACACAATCAGTGACGTCAGAGGGAACTGATTAACAAAAATAGGGGTTCCCTTCGAAAAAAAAATGGCGTGGGGTCCCCCCTATTTTTGTTAACCAGCCAGATGAAGCAGACCGCTGAGGCCTGGATTTTCAGGCTGTTAAGGAGCCAAGATCCATGGACCTTGCCAGCCTGATAATACTAGGCCACAGCAGTCGGCATATCTTGGCTGATTAACAAAAATAGGGGATCCCCTCGAAAAAAATTGGCGTGGGGTCCCCCCTATTTTTGTTAACCAGCCAGATGAAGCAGACCGCTGAGGCCTGGATTTTCAGGCTGTTAAGGAGCCAAGATCCATGGACCTTGCCAGCCTGATAATACCAGGCCACAGCAGTCTGCATATCTTGGCTGATTAACAAAAATAGGGGATCCCTCGAAAAAAATTGGCATGGGGTCCCCCCTATTTTTGTTAACCACACCAGAATGAAGCAGACCGCTGAGGCCTGGTTTTTCAGGCTGGTAAGGTCCAATATCCATGGACCTTGCCAGCCTGATAATACCAGGCCACAGCAGTCTGCTTAGCTTGGCTGGTTAACAAAAATAGGGGATCCCCTCGAAAAAAAAACGGCGTGGGGATCCCCCCTATTTTTGTTAACCAGCCAAGTAAAATGCAGACTGCTGCGGCCTGGTATTAAAAGACTGTCAAGGCCCATGGATTTTGGCCCTCAACAGCCTGATAATACCAGGCTACAGCAGCCCCACATTTGGCGCATCAAAAGATGTGCCAATTGTGGCACTTTACCCGGCTCTTCCCACTTGCCCTGTAGCGGTGGCAAGCGGGGTAATAAGGGGTTAATGTCACCGTTGATTGCACGGTGACAATAAGCCCGGTTAATAATGGAGAGGTGTCAATAAGACACCGATCCATTATTAATCCCAAAGTTTTTAAATGTTTAAAAAAAAGACAAAGCAAGAAAAAAGTATTTTAATGAAATAAAAGAGACAACACAGTTTTCATTAATTTTATTGTACTCTCATTCCTGCGACGCCATCGATCTCCTGTAAAAAAAGAAAAAAAACAAACCAACAGTATACCACCTGTCCGACGCAGTCCATAGTAACGACAGTCCCACGACGATCCAGCTCTGCTACATCGCAATGACAGGCAGAGCCTGTCATCGCGACGCAGCACAGCTGATTACCTGCTTCCCCGGCGGTGACGTCATCGGACTGACTGCTTTACGGCCGGGATTACCCAGCAGTCACTGCAGTTATCGCGAGAAACTGCATGTGACCGCCGGGAGAAGAGGATGGCGGCCATCAAGCAGTCCATGACGTGACCGCCGGAGATCTTCTGCCAGGTAAGTGCCGCTGACTCCTGACAGACCCGACCGACGGACACTGACAGTGACAGTGACAATCCCGATTCCGGTATCCGATATGACGAAAATATCGGAACTCGGAATCGGAATTCCGATACAGCCAATATCGGCCGATACCCGATATTTGCAGTATCGGAATGCTCAACCCTACTTACTAGCCTATCAACTTTTAATATCATGGTCTGCTTTTGGATAAACTGTACATATAAGAAACCTTTAACTAAAAGCAAGTGACATATTGTCACATTCATAGGACTCAAACTCAGCAATCATCAATAATCTGTGAGGAAATCTGGCAATAAGTTTTCAAGCAAGGCTATATTAACCTCTTCCTGCTGTGGCCAATTTTTGTTTCTGTGTAATAGTTTTTTCCTCCTCTTCTTCCAAGCTATATTAGGGCCTGTTTTCTGTAGGACAAGTTGTGCTTTTTTCATACCATTCATTTTACCATATAATGTACTAGAAAATGGAGAAAAATTTGAAGTGCTGTGAAATGGCAAAAATATTTACAACTCTGCCATTGTTTTTTGAGTGCTGTTTTTTGATATTCATTGTGACATAAAACTGACCAGACAGCATGATTCCTCAGGTCGGTGCTAGAGATTATCAAATTGATTTGATGCTATTTGAATTTATGTCAAATTTTATACAATTCACAAGACACAGCAAATTCAAACAATTTGTGAGTTTGATATGTGCGAATCACTAAAAAATATCTGCGTCACAATTTTTTACACATTACAAAAGATTATATTAGCTTCAGAAGGCTGACATAACCTCAGATGCAACAACACAGGCTTCTACCAAAATCCCTTGAAGTGACCACATCCTATAGCACAGCTTATTAGGAGGGACTTGTATAAAAGCCAAGGCAGGAAATGCAGCAGCCATTTAAAGCCATTTAAAGGTGATTTATGATAGTGACAGGATGTCAGCTCTCACAGCTCAGCAATAGAAAAAGTTATAAAAAATTGGAAAAATAATCCAAAAATATGTAGCCTAATTGCAGCAAAAAACAATATGAGTAGTAGTCTGTAAATAATACAGATATTCAATTGAGAGGGGGAAAGAGAGACAGCAAAGGTGCCAGTAACATCACTACCAGACTCAGTGTGATTGATCAGTGATATGACGTAGCAGGCATCTGTCCTGTTTTTGAACTACAATTACACATTTTATTCTTAATTCATAATTAACTAGAAAGCAGCAGTAAGACATCACAATATTTTTTAGATAAAAAAAATTTGAAACCATAATCAGTCTGAGACGATGTGCTTGCTTGTCACAAGCAACTGTACTGAGTTTTTCATTTCTTGTTCAATTATTTGTGTGAAGGGTTGAATAATTGTTTTTTTAATACAGAAGAAATTTCCACAAAACTCATACATTTATTGCACTTGCAACTGCAGTATCTACCTCAGAAAGTGTGCATGGTACATACAATTTTTTCGGACATTCCTTTTAGCAGTTAAATTTTACATCCATATGTGACATACCATCGCCCTGTTGTAGGTACTAGCTTTTTAGTTGAATACCTATTTCTAATTTTTTATTACATCATTTTAGGGAAAGTGGTTGAATTTTCTTAAAAAAAATAAAATTAGAAATGTAAACATTTAACTGTGCACGTCTGCTTTTGCACACCCGTTTTACTAGTCAAACTTGACAAGAGTACACTCCAGATCTATGCTGCGGACTGCAGGAATTTGAACCTTTGATCATTGCATTGCTTATTCTATTTAGCTAAAATCACAGGCTCCTATGTATCCCACCCTATGGCTGACCTTCACAAGATTAAAGGCATGGTAGTAATGGGGGCCTCCAGCCACCATGACAAACCATCACCATCCAGTGATTGATTGCCTTACATGAGACCAACGTAGCTGCAAAACCCAGGATGGCAAAAGTTAAAGGGGTGGTCCCACAAATAGAGTGCTTTTAATTAATAGATCTGGGAATAAAAATGTGTTATAAATGTGTTGTGCCCTGCTATGTACTGTCTAATGGCTGTGTCTGATTGTGCAGGAACGTGGTATGAACATACTACAGCTCCTGGGCAGGGGTGGAAGCAAAAGAATATACAGACAGGACAGCATGGGATTGCAAATGGCTCTTTTTATGAGGCAAAACATTTCACTTCCTGTTTTTAAGCATGGTTTACCTGAAAAAGTATTTTACAATCATGTACGGTCCTGTCAGTATACTCTTTTGCATCCTTCCCTGCCCAGGAGATTTGGTATGATCAGACTATGTCCCTGCACAGTCAGACACAGCCATTACACAGTACAGGGTGCCATTTAATGGATACACCTAAATAAAATGAGAATGTTTGGTGATATCAGCTTCCTGTTTGTGGCACATTAGTATATTGGAGAGGGAAAACTTTTCAAGATGGGTTGTGACCATGGCGGCCATTTTGAAGTTGGCCATTTTGGACAAGAAAAACAATGGTGTGCTTGGTTTTAACGTAACTTTATTCTTTCATTAGTTATTTACAAGTTCAATATAATGTCTACAATTCTGTACACAGTTTCCAAATTTTTTTTATAAAACATGATGAAATGTAAATTTCTGTTTAAAATAGAATGGAGTACAATCAAAATGTTGATAACATGTTCAAAAGTTAAAATATTTTATTAAATAGTTTATTGCATTTACCTGATAGACTTCATGATTTAATGTCTCCACGATAACAACTTCGCCAGACTGATCAAGCCTGATCACTGGTCTCTCTAACTTCACTCGATCCTGGAGACGTGCCATTATCTTTTCACTTATCTGCCCAGATCCTCCTACAAACTTTCTTTCCTAAAAGCATGGGCAAATTGTGAAACAGTTACATTTTGCATTCAGTAAATATTCTATGGTATATGCTGCTCAGCATTGAAATTATAACACCAAGTCATGAAATTATGAGAATCACAGGATTAATAGAGTTGAGTGAATTTTTTTGGATTCTGTCTCTGAATCTGAATTTGCCATATTCGTGCCATATTGGTATCCTATTTGTGTTGAATGTATGTGTGATGATCGGTTCTGAACATATTCGGCAACTTCTACTCCCATTGACTCTAATGTCGTTCGGCTGTGTTCGACGAACATTGCAAAAACAATATTACATCCAATCATATTCGGAGCCGAATCCGAACAAATTCGCTCAACTCTAAGGATTAGTAGATAAGCAAATGATATAGAAATGATGAGAAAATAATCAAGTGAAAACATCTCAATATTTTCAATGTCAAGTATGAGCAATACACCAGAAATAGACGCCTTTGCATGCTATTAGTGAGGTTATTAATGGTTGTCTGAGGAACGTTCTGACACGCCAAACGCACTTGGGTTTGCAACCATTAAAATCTGCTGCTGGCAGCTCCCTTAACAATTGTCAACCAATGACGGCCCAGATATGCTCAATGTGAAACAAGTCCAGAGATGCTGCAGGCCATGACAGCAGGTTATCACATGCAGACTGCTCATAGTAGCATGAGCAGCATGTGGACTAGCAATTTTGTCTTGAAAAACATCTCCTGGGACACTTTGGAGAAATGGTTGTACCACTGGCTTCACCAGAAATCAATGTAACAATAAGCTGTTAGAGCACCTGTAAAGAAGACTGGAGAAGTCCAGCTACTGTACATTATGCCACCCCACACCATAATCCTGGGAATTGGAGTGGTGTGATGTTCTCTTGTGAAGGCCTCTTCATTCACTTAACTCCAGTGCTCTCAAAGGCCATAATTATGCTGAGCAAGATGGCAAAGCAGGCTGGAATGAAAGTCTATCCTCTTCAGTGATGAGTCCTCCTTTTGTCTTGGATGCAATGATATCTGGAAATTTGTCTGGAGACCAAGTGGAAAACACCATGAAGAGTCCTTCATGAGGGAACATCACACCACATCTACTATACTTCTGGGATTATAGCGTGATATCGCATAGTGTATGGTAACTGGACCTCTCTAGTCTTCACTCTAGGAACACTAAAAGCGCAGCATTAAAGTGCTTAGGATATGGAACCAGTGATACACCCATTTCTCTAAAGTGCCCCAGTAGCAATAATAACAAGCCACATCTTCCTGTTGTTACAGTGATCAACCTAGGTGGCATAGACATGTTACCATGATCTGCAACATCTCTGGACTCGTGTCCCTTCAAGCTCATAAGGGACATCATTTGTTGGCATATTGGCTCACAAAAAAAGATCTAATCAAAGGCGACATATTTTCTTCTGTTGTGATATGAAACATATCAGTAGGGGATATTTTATTTTCCAATTTTATGAGTGTATAAAAATCATTGATTTCAGCACAAAGGTTAATAACAAAATAGCTTTTAGATGTAATTTAAGATACAGCCACATTTACACATTAAACTTTATTGCAGTATTGCTTTATTGAGTAGCAGAAAATCAATGCTAACACTACTACAAGTGATCATTATTGCCATGTTCCAATGAGCATTAATAATTTGCTGGCACACAGACGATGTGTGCGGGTACTTGACAGAACACATTATTAGCATTTGTGGACATCATCATTGATTCCAACTGTTGTCTGATTAAAAACGGTATATCTCATGGGTTTTCCATTAAAAATATTAATCTCTGGTAAAGTTAATTCATTGCAATTAAGTGGCAAGTAGGTCTGTAAAATATTAAATTAAAATGAGCTCTAGTGCATGAGTTTTACTATGTGGGACTATAATCTGTGCAAAAAAATTATTAAGGTGGCACTACATATTAAATATATGTCAGCTTAGATTAGCTATCCATCTAATGCAGGGGTCTCAAACTCGCGGGCCAACTACGGCCCTCGGGACACGAGTTTGCGGCCCTCACCTCATGGGCCCTCGGTATATACTTTGCAGCCCTCGGCTGGGATCTCACATGCGAGAAACACCGCATGTGAAATCCCAGTCACTGATAGTACCAGTCATTAAGGTCATGAATATGGACGCCACTCCTCTCATAGGCGTGCCGCCCATATTCATAAGCTTAATGAGCGGTACCACCGAAAGATGCCAGCGACGGGCATACTCACCTCATCTCCTGCTGCTGCCGCCGCCCACGCTTCCTGTCTCTGACACAGAGAGCAGTGCCGCTGGATGACGTCATCATTCAGCGGCCTGCTCTGTCAGAGTGAGGAAGCGCGGGCGCCGGTGATGCTGCGGACAGGTGAGAGGTGTGTGTGTGTGTGTACAGGTGAGAGGTGGTGTGTGTGTGTGCGTGTGTGTGTGTGTGTGCAGGAGAGCGATGGTTAAAAGTAATGGGGAAAATCAATGGGGAAAAGCAATGATGGCAGTAATGGGGAAAAGCAATGATGGCAGTAATGGGGAAAAGCAGTGATGGGACTAATGGGGAAAAGCAATAGGGAAAAGCAATGATGGCAGTAATGGGGAAAAGCAATGATTGCAGTAATGGGGAAAAGCAATGATGGCAGTAATGGGGAAAAGCAGTGATGGGACTAATGGGTAAAAGCAATAGGGAAAAGCAATGATGGGAGTAATGGGGAAAAGCAATGGGGAAAAGCAATGATGGGAGTAATGGGGAAAAGCAATGATGGCAGTAATGGGGAAAAGCAATGGGGAAAACAGTGATGGGGAAAAGCAATGATGGGAGTAATGGGGAAAAGCAATGGGCAAAAGCAATGATGGAGTGATGGGGAAAAGCAATGATGGGAGTGATGAGGGAAAAGCAATGATTGGAGTGATGGGGAAAAAGCAATGATGGGAGTGATGGGGAAAAAGCAATGGGGGGGGGAATGAGCGCTGGGGAGAATGAGCGCTGGGGAGGATGAGTGCTGGGGAGGATGGGTGCTGGGGGAGGATGGGCGCTGGGAGGATGGGTGCTGGGGGAATGAGCTGGGGGGAAATGAGAATGAGGCTGGGGAGGATGAGCGCTGGGGAGAATAAGCGCTGGGGGAGAATGAGCGCTGGGGGAAAGACTTCTTGCTGTTAACCAGTTAATGTTTACTTGTCCACCACACTGCAGTGTCAAAAGAGGATGACAGCGAGACAGGCAGCAACATCACATCAGAGAGCTCTTGACCTCGAAACAGAAAATGCTCAGATCCTGGTATTGTAACATAATATAAAGAATAATATTTATTCATTGATATTGCGCTATTAACGCCACAGCACTATACATACATCATCAACACTGTCCCCATTGGGACATTTGATAACATTGGAATGTTTTTGTAAGAGCTTATCTTGTGGAAAACCTGATGCGGCCCAGCCTCACCCAGATTCTACCTTCAGCGACCCCCGGGTAAATTGAGTTTGAGACCCCTGATCTAATGTGTATGGGGTGAAGGATGATCGATTCTTGACTGACTCTAGTCCTTCTTTATATTATGGACACATGAAGCTCGATGGTGAGTCCTATATGCATTTGTATGAGAATGGGGGATAGCTGTCAGCCAATTGTGTCTTCTAAGGTCACCTTGAATTCTCAACAACCTTTTGTTTCCGCTTGTCTTTGCAAGAGTAGAAACGTTATGTTAGGGTTGGCGGATCGCACTGAATAAAATATAAAAATAAAGTGCAATCGCAACGCGGGGTCCACCATGCAGAGATGTAACCTGCTGCTAGTGTGAACGCTGACAGAACAAAACAGCGAGCGTTCACCTAAAATACACTGCGTTAACGCCACACAGTGTGATTGGAACACTGAGTACCAAGCACAGTTGCTTCACAGAGAGGTACTGCTCCTAGTATGCGAAGTACTACACCCTGTTAATGTCACAGGGAAGTTAGCACGTGCATTGAGCTTGCTCTGTAACTGAACTGTGCTAACCGCACACAAGAACTAAACAGATGCTAAGCCAAGCAACTATTTACCCAGTTTTGACGCTACGGAATTTGTGCCTGATCGGCACCCTAAGCATATAGCCGACTAAAGACTCCGGCGTAGAGCCATGGGAAGGAAAACAAAGAAGTGTGTTACCTGCCTGCCAACGTGTACAGTCTTTGAGCATAGACAGACACTAGAAAACATGCAGAGTGGTAGAGTATCTACCCACACACGCCAAAACATAAATGACACTAGCGCGCCCGTGTGCACTGCTGGGAGCCTTTTATACGCCAAGCTCCACCCCAAACACTTGTGTCCAGTCGGCCGAGACATCGCCTGCGGGCCGTCCGGAACTGCCACCTCAACAGAGTAGCTAACGTCCGACCACCAATGAGAAGACGCCTCATCACGGACATGCTCAGTAAGGTGATCTCTGGACTTAGACTCCAGAGCGCAAGGCTGCACCTTCATACCACTGGTTACCATAGACTTGGCTAGAGAGCCAGCAGTAACCAAACGTATACCATGAGCCTGTGCAAAACGCTGGGACCGATGTCTGTGCTGAGCCGCAATCGCAGCAGCTGGACCTGAATGGGGGACCACAGCATCTGATAATGCTTGGGATCTATCCTGCACAGCGGGAGAATCCCGATGCCTAACACGTTACATTATGCTGCCACAGTGAGGCTTTTAAATCTCTTGTCTTTTCCATTAAACGTAAAACATTTCTAATCAGAGAAAACTTGTGAATCTTTGGAAGCTGGCTGTTCTGTAGGTACTAGGATATTTTTTCAATTGAGATATCCTGCCCTATCTAAATACCCTTAAAGAGTGGCTTGTTGGCACCCTCTTACCTCCGGGAGCACATATTTTACCCTATCTCCCCAGTTAACAATATACCGTACCATTATGCTATTCATTTCATCTCCTTGCATTTTTTATATAACTAACATATAAAACATTTTATTGCACGCTTATTATGCACTTTTTTATTGGTTTGACTTTTATCACTAAAGCTCCTGGCAAGTGTCTGGAAACTACTATACAGTAAAGATGTATATCTTCGTACCGTGTTAGCCAGTAGATAGAAAAATATTTAGAGTTGAGAGTCCTCAGTGGTTGATACCTTTTAATGGCTAACTGAACAGATGGTAACAAATTGCAAGCTTTCCAGCTACTCAGGTCTCTTCATCAGGCTGAATGAACTCAATGAACTCAGAGCCGTGTGGGACCCAGATCCAACTCCCCGGTCCCACACGGCTCTACCTAATAGGTAATTACTGCGCTTTATTTTCCTCCTATATTGTTGCACCTTATTTTTACTGCTCATGTGTGGGCATTGAGTTCATTGTGTCGAGCCATACTAGCCAGAAAGGAGGACTTTGTCCCCAGGTGGCTATGCCCACGAACTTGCAGGCATGCTATTATATTGACATAGATGCCAGTGATAGCAACATATGCAGCAGTTTGCTTTTATATATCTCTTGCCGTGTGGGCCTCATTTCCTTGTCTATTTTGGATATTGTCATGTAAACCGTATCATTGACGTATTTATGTCTACACGTCTGTTTCTACTTAATGTGTTTTTAGTGTGTGTGACTAGATAATTTTGAATAAAGTATACAATTTTCATATTTATAGCACGGACTCAATGTTCTCTTTGTATATCAGGTTATAATGAGTCGCTATATTTGATATGCCTATTTGCATATAGATGCATTATTTAGCATCCCATTTAATATTGATACGATGTTTTGGAGATTGCTTGCATTACTTGTATATATATATATTTTAGTATGTGTGTCTGTGTATATTATATATGTATACTGCAGGTGTGCAGTATATTGTGAAATATATGTTTAAAGTGTATATGTATGTGAGCATACTGTATATACTGTATATAAACTGAATGTTTATGTGTATATACCTTATATTTGTCCTAGTACACAATGTATGAGTCTGTATACTGTACATACAATATGTAGTGTATGTTTCTATATTTATAAGTATATATGATGAGTGTACATTTATAGTGTATATCTGTGTATATGTGCTGCATATATAGTTGTGTAATTGTAGTGTCACCATGATAGGGATCAGCAGTTTATGTCTAATGCCTGTGTCTTATGTTAGGGCCCTTCACACTGGTTTCTTTACAGCTCCCGGTGGGTTCTGCCTGAATCCCCTATAGAGCCATAGATTGCAATGACAGGAAAGGAGTTCACATGAATCCCACATGTGATGTTTTTTTTTTCTGAACGTGTCCTTCTGTTGCAACAGTCACAGAAAAGTGGACACTTTTAGATGAAAAAACACAGACTCTGAGGGTAGGTGCACACGGTCAATAATCGCTGCAGGTTGGACGCTGTGTACTTGTGCAACGTCCAGCTGTTACAGCATAGTGGATGGGATCTCAAACCTCTGCTTGTGTCAGTGCCGTCTATGGCCCCGTCGGGGATTTACGCGAATCCTATTTTAGGGGGATTCAGGCAGAGCCCCCAGACGCACTGCAGAAGCATAGTGTGAACAGGGCTTAATATACTATTGTGTGGAATAGTGCAGTCTACTATACTATTCCGCGCAGTCCCAGTGTAGCAGCCTGACACGGACACCGGACAGACACGGACAGCGGCCAGGCACGGATAGTGGCCAGACACTGGCATTGGCCAAATGCGGACACCGGCCAGACGCGGACACCGGCCAGATGGGGACTATCGGTCAGAAGACATTTTTTTTTTTTTATAAATCTGTTGCTGTCATCTTTTAGTATTTCTGCAGCGTTTTTTCCCTATTCAAATAAAAGGGACATAAAAATGCAAGTGAAAAGGCTGCAAAAATGCTGAATATTTCCTGCCAACACTGTAGATCAATCCACAGCAAAAATGGTGCATGTGAACAGTCACTGCAGGGGTTGTCTGAGAATGTAAAAATAATTAGCATGAAATGATAAAACCCCAGAGCCTCCAGCACCGATGCTCCAGGGGTCTCTGCCAGTCTCAACACTGAGGTGCAGGGGTCTTGCAGCTCCGGGGTCTCTGCCAGTCTTAGCACTGGACTGCAGCGGTCTTGTGGCTCCTGTGGTCTCCATCAGTCTTGGCACTGGGCTGCAGTGGTCTTGTGGCTCCGGGGTCTCTGTCGGTCTTAGCACTGGGCTGCAGTGGTCTTGTGGCTCTGGGGGTCTCTGTCAATCTTAGCACTGGGCTGCAGTGGTCTTGTGGCTCTGGGGGTCTCTGCCAGTCTCAGCACTGGGCTGCAGAGGTCTTGTGGCTCCGGGGGTCTCTGTCAGTCTCAGCACTGAGGTGCAGTGGTCTTGTGGCTCCGGGGGTCTCTGTCAGTCTTAGCACTGAGCTGCAGTGGTCTTGTGGCTCCGGGGGTCTCTGTCAGTCTTAGCACTGAGCTGCAGTGGTCTTGTGGCTCTGGGGGTCTCTGCCAATCTTACCACTGGCCTGCAGTAGTGGTCTTGTGGCTTCGGGGGTCGCCATCAGTCTTGGCACTGGTCTGCAGTGGTCTTGTGGCTCTGGGGGTCTCTGTCAGTCTTACCACTGGGCTGCAGTGGTCTTGTGGCTCCAAGGGTCTCTGTCAGTCTTAGCATTGGGCTGTAGTGGTCTTGTGGCTCTGGGGGTCTCCGTCAGTCTTAGCACTAGGCTGCAGGGTACTTGTGGCTTCACCTTATATTATAGCTGCAAAGTGAATAATAACCATCAGGGACCCCGAACCATCGGCCACGGAGCCAGAGGGGATTTAGCAGAGTAGTTTGGGGACACTAGGATTTTTTTTAAATCGCTTTTTATTCTGCTGTTTGTGAGGTAGGATGTAGAAAAAGACTGCAATTCTGCTAATGTTTTCTATTATGTGACTGTGTGTCCCCTTCACACGACCTATCATGATTTTCACGGATGCCACGAGTGCCCTATTTGACCTACGGTGCTGCACTCATGTCCGTGTTTTCCCAGCAGCAAAGATGACAAGGGCCAATACAAGTCTATGAGTCCGTGTAAACATGCAGTACGTGTGCCGTACATGTGCCGTTCGTGTTTAACATGGAAAGTATATGAGAAGCTTTGTAATTTCATTTCCATTATTCATACCGGAAAAACACGGATGGCATACTGATTGAAAACACTGGTGACATCGATATTGGTGTAACATGTATGTGTTTTATATGAACATGGGTGCCCCACTTTGAATTTTGCCTATGGCCCCAATTTGTCTAAAACCGGCCCTGCCAAAGAGCAAATATTTACCATTCTCATAACTCTTCTCCTTCCTTCTGGGTGGTTTAGGTTAGATGAGAAATTATTATTATTATTTTATGTTTAAGACCTTTTCTGGGTAGCCAAGGAGTGGAATTCTTTGATGGATGCAATGGCGCATTACACTGCATAAAAATCAAGGTTTCCTTAAAAGATACATACTTTTTGCTGTACCAAAAACTTGCAGTAGGTCTGGGAGTTGATTTTTAGTCTATCTTCAACGTAAAAAGGGCAAACTAGCTTATCTTTACCAGCCCATAGTAGTACCCCACCTACATCCTCCTGGCTTTTAAGTCGATGTGGAGGTCGGTGCCCATTACTGATCCAGCCATAAAGCCATCCATCTGGTCTGTCAACTCATCAGTCCTTTAGATTTTTAAAAATCTGTCTTCAGATATTTCTTGGCCCAGTTTTGATGTTTCAATTTAAGTGTTTTGTTCAGTGACTGTTGGGTTTCGGCCTTCCTTATCTTAGCCATGACTCTGAGCACTGAACATTTTGTAATTCTGGGGACTCCAAGGAGGTTTCAGTACTGAAGGATTATAGGTTCATGGTTCAGGGGCGGACACTGACAACTTGGGGCCCCTGTGCAAGAAATGTGTTTGGACGCCCCCTTTTATGGCGACAAAGTTACAGTACAGACCAAAAGTTTGGACACACCTTCTCATTCAAAGATTTTTCTGCATTTTCATGACTATGAAAATTGTACATTCACACTGAAGGCATCAAAACTATGAATTAACACATGTGGAATTATATATTTAACAAAAAAGTGTGAAACAACTGAAAAATGTCTTATATTCTAGGTTCTTCAAAGTAGCCACCTTTTGCTTTGATGACTGGTTTGCACACTCTTAGCATTTTCTTGATGAGCTTCAAGAGGTAGTCACCGGAAATGGTCTTCCAACAATCTTGAAGGAGTTCCCAGAGATTCTTAGCACTGGTTGACCCTTTTATCTTCACTCTGCGGTCCAGCTCACCCCAAACCATCTCGATTGGTTTCAGGTCTGGTGACTGTGTAGGCCAGGTCATCTGGCTTAGCACCCCATCACTCTCCTTCTTGGTCTAATAGCCTTTACACAGCCTGGAGGTGTGTTTGGGGTCATTGTCCTGTTGAAAAATAAATGATGGTCCAACTAAATGCAAACCGGATGGAATAGCATGCCGCTGCAAGATGCTGTGGTAGCCATGCAGGTTCAGTATGCCTTCAATTTTGAATAAATGCCCAACAGGGTCTTCAGCAAAGCACCCCACACCATCACACCTCCTCCTCCATGCTTCACAGTGGGAATCAGGCATGTAGAGTCCATCCGTTCACCTATTCTGCATCGCACAAAGGCACGGTGGTTGGAAACAAAGATCTCAAATTTGGACTCATCAGACCAAAACACAGATTTCCACTGGTCTAATGTCCATTCCTTGTGTTCTTTAGCCCAAACATGTCTCTTCTGCTTGTTGCCTGTCCTTAGCAGTGGTTTCCTAGCAGATATTTTACCTTGAAGGCCTGCTGCACAAAGTCTCCTCTTAACAGTTGTTGTAGAGATGTGTCTGCTGCTAGAACTCTGTGTGGCATTGACCTGGTCTCTAAACTGAGCTGCTGTTAACCTGCAATTTCTGAGGCTGGTGACTCGGATAAACTTATCCTTAGAAGCAGAGGTGACTCTTGGTCTTCCTTTCCTGGGGCGGTCCTCATGTGAGCCAGTTTCTTTGTAGCGCTTGATGGTTTTTGCAACTGCACTTGGGGACACTTTCAAAGTTTTCCCAATTTTTCGGACTGACTGACCTTCATTTCTTAAAGTAATGATGGCCACTCGTTTTTCTTTACTTAGCTGCTTTTTTCTTGCAATAATACACATTCTAACAGTCTGTTCAGTAGGACCATCAGCTGTGTATCCACCAGACTTCTGCACAACACAACTGATGGTCGAAACCCCATTTATAAGGCAAGAAATCCCACTTATTAAACCTGACAGGGCACACCTATGAAGTGAAAACCATTTCTGGTGACTACCTCTTGAAGCTTATCAAGAGAATGCCAAGAGTGTGCAAAGAAGTAATCAAAGCAAAAGGTGGCTACTTTGAAGAACCTAGAATATAAGACATAATTTCAGGTGTTTCACACTTTTTTGTTAAGTATATAATTCCACATGTGTTAATTCATAGTTTTGATGCCTTCAGTGTGAATGTACAATTTTCATAGTCATGAAAATACAGAAAAATCTTTGATTGAGGTGTGTTTAAACTTTTGGTCTGTACTATATACAGTACAGACCAAAAGTTTGGACACACCTTCTCATTCAAAGATTTTTCTGTATTTTCATGACTATGAAAATTGTAGAATCACCCTGAAAGCATCAAAACTATGTATTAACACATGTGGAATTATACATTACACTTTACAAAAAAGTGTGAAACAACTGAAAATATGTCTTATATTCTAGGTTCTTCAAAGTAGCCACCTTTTGCTTTGATTACTGCTTTGCACGCAGAAAAGGTGAACGGATGGACTCTACATGCCTAGTTCCCACCGTGAAACATGGAGGAGGTGGTGAGATGGTGTGGGGGTGCTTTGCTGGTGACACTGTTGGAGATTTATTCAAAATTGAAGCGGTGAGCGGTCCAGCTCACCCCAAACCATCTCAATTGGGTTCAGGTCTAGTGACTGTGGAGGCCAGGTCATCTGGCGTAGCACCCCAACACTCTCTTTCTTGGTCAAATAGCCCTTACACATCCTGGAGGTGTGTTTGGGGTCATTGTCCTGCTGAAAAATAAATGATGGTCCAACTAAACGCAAACCGGATGGAATAGCATGCTGCTGCAAGATGCTGCGGTAGCCATTCTGGTTCATTATGCCTTCAATTTTGAATAAATCCCCAACAGTGTCACCAGCAAAGCACCCCCACATCATCACACCACCTCCTCCATGATTCACGGTGGGAACCAAGCATATAGAGTCCATCCGTTCACCTTTTCTGCGTGCAAAGCAGTAATCAAAGCAAAAGGTGGCTACTTTGAAGAATCCAGAATATAAGACATATTTTCAGTTGTTTCACACTTTTTTGTAAAGTGTAATGTATAATTCCACATGTGTTAATTCATAGTTTTGATGCCTTCAGTGTGATTCTACAATTTTCATAGTCATGAAAATACAGAAAAATCATTGAATGAGAAGGTGTGTCCAAACGTTTGGTCTGTACTGTATATATATATATACATATATATATGTATATATATATATATACACACACCTACACACGCACATACATGTATATATATATTACATAGTCTCCTTTATTATGTATATTGCCATCCCTTATTATTAAACAGTGCCTTCTCTTGTTATGTACAGCACCGTCCCTTATATATCGGATTATATAGAGCCCTGTTTTTTATTACATACCATCCTGTCTTGTTAGCGGTATAATGCAATGATGACTGATGGAGCATGGGAAAGCTTCTTTTCTAATGGAGGAGCTGATGGACTGGTCACCAGCTGCTCCATCAGCAGTCATTTTATATCTAACAAGAGATGGGACTATGTAATAAAAAAAGTGCGCTGTGACTAACAAAAATAACAAGAATATACTATGTAAGAGACAGTGCTGTACATAACAGCAGAGGAAGCTATATAATAAGGGACGGCACCATATATTACTAGAGAGGATGGTACGTAATAAGGGACATGTTATACATATTAAAAGAGGAAACTATGTAACTAAGGATGGCGCTATACATAATAAGTGAGTACACTATATACTAAGGGACTGTGCTATACACAATAAGTGAGTACACTATAATAAGGGACTGTGCTATACATAATAAAGGAATACACTATATACTAAGGGACTATGCTATACATAAGTGAGTACACTATAATAAGTGACTGTGCTATACATAATAAAGGAGTACACTATATACTAAGGGACTGTGCTATACATAAGTGAGTACACTATATACTAAGGGACTGTGCTATACATAATAAGGCTACAATCCCTGTATCTGTGTGCAGTGTTGGTATGCTGCCCGCTTTTACAGCCCATTGAGCATGTCCTATTCTGATCCTCAAAATCGGATCAGAACAGAACATTCTCTGACCCTTGCGGATCTCATTCTCAGATCTGTGATTTTTCAAGTTTGTGTGAATGGACCTATAAAACTCGATGAGTCCGTGTGTCATCCGATAAGAAAACCGGAAGCACACAGACATTTCACACAAATGTGAGAAAGTAGAATAGGGGATTTTACAAAAAAACGTTATCACTCCTCGTCATACAGTACAGATAAGGAACAATATCTACATCCAGGCACTTACCACTGACATCTCGTCTGATTAGAGCCGCTTTGTCCTGTTTCTTCTCCATCTGGTCAGACCCTCATGTTGACATCTCCCAGCCACGACTAGTCTTGTCACGATGATCTTCTCAGCCCTGAAAATAACAAGGTCACATACATTGTATACATACTTGTGTCTCCCTCCCGAATACAGATATGTACCTTACCAATAATATACTATTAGCCACACACCATTAAAAATATAAAGTGATAAGCAGCACTGTGCCCCCATAAACTATAATCTCTGACTCCCAATAGTATAAATTATTAAGTCTGTGACTCTCCCCAATTAACTGTAAGGCTATGTGCTCACTGAAAATGTACAAGGTTTTACAGTACAGGAAAAATGGATGAGATCCCTGAAGTCTCATGCACACACTGATTATTTTTTCCATGCAGATTTGCAGCAGATTAAAATCTACATAATGTTAGTTCTTGCAGCATATTTCACCCGTACTAATGGGGAAAATACACAACAAAAGCATGGCAAAAGTGTGGAATAAAATAAATGTATTTAACGCAGTGTTCTTCCTACCAACACATTAGGATATGCAGCAGAATTTTCTCCTGCAAATCCTGAACGTGAGCACGTAGCCTTAGTCTCTATCCTGCACCCCCATCATTCATTATAAGTACTTGGTAGCATCATAATGAATTTTGGGGTTGGAGAATACACCATCAGGTACTGAGCATCCTCCTCCACCTCCTAATTCATTACAAGTCCCTGACACAGTCTTCTCCCTCCTTTAAATTCATTATAAAGGGTCCTATGCACCTTATCGCCTCCTCTCCCTCTCCCCAAATAAATTTTAAGTCCCCGATAGCATCACAATGAATTGTGAGATGGGGAGGACACTATCAGCGGTTTAACACCCTCCTCCAACACCCTCCTCCACCACCGAATTCTTTTTACATCCATATCTAATGCCTTCCTCCACCTCCCCCTGTTCGTAAGTCCATTAAAAGTTCCCCTTCCTCCCATCCCAATCCCCTACATCCTTCATTATCCTCCTCCCACCCCACATCCCATCATTGTCCTCTTCCCCACCTCCATCATTGCCCTCTCCACCACCTCCATCATTGCCTCTCCACCACCTCCATCAGTGCCCTCTCCACCACCCCAATCATTGCTCTCATCTCCACCTCTATCATTGCCCTCTCCACCTCCATCATTGCCCTATCCACTACCCCAATTAATGCTCTCCCCACCACCTCCATCATTGCCCTCTCCACCACCTCCATCATTGTTCTTCCTCATCATCCCCATCATTGCCCTCTCCAACATGCCCATCATTGCCCTCTCCATCACCTTCATCATTGCCTTCTCAACCACCCTATCAATGCCCTCTCAACCACCTCCATCACTGCCCTCTCCACCTCCTCTATCATTGTTCTCCCCTCCACTCCATCATTGTCCTTTCAACCACCTCCATTATTGCCTTCTCCCCCACCACCCCCATCATTGCCCTTTCCACCACCTCCATCATTGCCTCCTCCCCCACCACCCCATCTTTGTCCTTTCCACCACCACTGCTTTCTCCCTACCACCCCATCATTGCCCTCTCCATAACCTCAATCATTGCCCTCACCTACTCACATACACACACCTCTCACCACTTCGCAGGCACGTACACACACCACTCACCTCTCCACACGTCCCCGCAGCATCTTCGTCGCCGGCTGCTTTCTCTCTGACACAGAAGTGCGCTGAATGTTGACATCATCCAGCTGTGCTGCTGTGTCAGACGGAGAGCGGGCAAGAAGCAGGATGGCTCCCTGCAGCTTCACTCCACTGTCATTTTCTCCTTTAGGTAGCAGAGCAGGAGGGATCATTCCCTGCTTGCCATACATGAGGGCAATCTGGTCCGAGAAACAGGCCAGATTGCCTCTGGGCCCCAGCTGCTCATGCGTTATGTCCGCACCTGTCACAGTTGTGTCACATTTGATTCTTCTCAAATCTTTGCCAGTTAACGTGTCTTTTTTTTCTCATCATGTCTTCAACAAAACTTAAGGATTTTGCGATCACGCTCCAATATCTTAGTGTGAAGAATATTGGAAATATAATTCCACTTCAATCATCTGTATTCTATTTAGCATCTAATTATAAAAACCTTTTCGCATGTGCTGTGGTAACATGACACCTGGCCTGCTTTAAACAAAGGGATTCAAACCCCCTGCTAGCTAGCTGGTATGCAATCTTCTAAAGGAAGACCCCTTGTAAATCCAAGCCAAGCGGCCTCAGTCCTTCATTCAGCCAGCTAGGATTTCATAAGGGAGTTATGGAAATACTGTATGTCATAGCTGTACATCGTGTATATTTCCGAGATCCCCAGAACAGGGCATGCTCCCGTCGGGGTCTTGAGTCATTCCGACACCATGGGAAGGGAGATACATAGACCAGCCACTAGCAGCTAGGTAGCAAAATTCTGTTCAGTCTCTATGAGTAGCAGGGGCCCGGTCGGATCCGATGGTGCCAGAACCGCTGCCTTAGGATGGCCCAGAAGGAGTTATGATCTTTCATAGGTTTTGGGAGATTTATCTCCAAACCTCCAGGTGAGGGGGATTTAGGTTCAGCCAAGAAGCCAGGAGGGGAGTGTGCTATGATATGGCAACCGAGGAGGACAACAAAGAAATGGTCTAGGCCGCACAACACCAGAGAGGTTGATAACTTAGCGGATTGCAGACCCCTTAACTGACAACACAACTAGAATTAGCCGTTGGACGTACCTACGATGACCTAGATGCCTCTACACAGCCAAAGAGTTAACTAAGCCTAAAGAGAGAAAGGGGAAAGCTAAACTGCCCCAGAGTAGAGCCCCAAAGGAATAGATAGCCCCCAAACATAGTGACGATGAGGTAGATGAAGTACAAAACACCGGCACAAAATAGCGTACGCAAAAGCTGGGGCCCAAGCTGTCTGGATAGAAAAGGATACTGTCTGCAATCCCACAAAAACCCTAAGAAAAATTCCAACACGTCTGATATGCAAAATACTGAGGCCACATGACCTCTCCCCCACTAAATCAGAACTCTGGTGTGAACTGGACACAAAACAACAGATACTTAAATAACAGGAGACTAGCAATACTGAACAGACTGACATAAACTGTGGCAAAGAAAACAGAGTCCAGCACGGGCCCCAACAGGGAACCTGGCTGGACTGCACCAGCAAGGCAGCACACAGAGAAAAGCCTAAAGGGAAAAATGCCACAGATCAAAACAAATAACTTATCTGAAAGGTGCAGGACAAAGCAGGGAACAAGCTGACTTCCTGAAGGCTCAGGAAGAAGACCAAATCACCGGCAGCAACCCAAGGAAGGTTGCTCACTTATATCTCTCCAGTCAGAAACACCTGATCGCCAATTATCCTCCTCAGGTGATCGACATCTGTTAGCCAGAGCAGATGCATTACCAACAGCAACCACCAGAGGGAGCCCAAACTCAGAAGCTGGACCAAGAGTGTTCACAACAGGAGTGACCCAGAGAGTTAAATGCTTGTGTGAAGCATTTCCTATTGCTTTTTGTCTGGGAGGTCGTGACAACACATTGCTATAGGACAAGTCCCACACAAAGGTGACCACAAGCCTCCCATGTGGCAGGCTTCCTCACAAGCCAGGCCTTTCATCTAGTTGGTAACTGACCATATGTTCTGCTTACATTTTTTGTTTTATCACTATTATATTTACATACTGTATCTGATCAGTATATATGTGTAACCATTGTGTATATATAGTGCATTGTCTAGGATGCACTTAAGGCGATTAAATATATAATTTAACCTTGGGCTACTCTTTTATCTCGATCCACACATCCATTTCTCAGCCTAATCTCACATGCTACTGAGGCTGGTTCCTGACCCGATATAACCCTGTTAACGGACCAGGTATACATCGAATGAGGGCTGATAAGGTTCTGTTTCCCAGGTGCTAGTGAAAGGGGCCTCTCAGCCTGTCAGGGTTGTGGGCAAGTGTGGTGACACGTCAGTGACTGCGCGGGCCACCTTTCACTCCCCATGCCTCCCTGTGTCCGTGTGGACAGGGGTTGTCTGTGTAAAACTGTAAGCTGATCTTACGAGTCCCCAGGGGTTGCGGACTGTCACGTTGATACAAGTAGGTAGACCTTACCATGTGATCCCAATGATGTAATATTTATGTCAGGCGATGTGGCAAGGTGTGGATCCTTCACATTTCAACACACTTAGCAATTTAAAGAGTGCTGCAGCTGCATCACTTTAACAATTTTTGGTTTTTCACAGTCAATTAAATCTCATTTTTGGCCCATTTTGTCTGAGAAAACAAGCTGCCTAATAATTATGCACATCCTGATAATGGGTATTGATATCCTTAGGGCCCCGTCACACATAGCGACACACCAGCGATCCCGACAACAATATGCACTTGTCAGGATCACTGGTGTGTCGCTACATGATCGCTGGTGAGCTGCCAAACAGGTAGCTCAGACAGCGATCAGGACAGCGACACTGCGGGTAATGTCGCTTAGTTACCCGCATTGTACGTCGGATACCAGCCCGCTGGTGCAGGTAGCTGGTAACCAAGGTACACATCGGGTTTCCAGATGCTGCGCGGCGCCTGGAAACCCGATGTGTACCTTGGTTACCAGCTCCCCTGCAGCAGCGCGCTGGTATCCAACGTACACATCGGGTTTCCAGGCGCCGCCCGGCGCCTGGAAACCCGATGTGCACCTTGGTTACCAGCTGATCACTGGTCTCCTGCCTGCCACACGCAGCGATGCCTGCTGGCCAGCGGGAGACCAACGATCAAAAAAATGTCCTGGCTTTTGGACAACGATCAGCGATACCAAGCAGGAGGGCCCGTCGCTGATCAGTGTCACACACAGGGATATCGCAGGGGAGATCACTGTTGCGTCACAAAACTAATGACTCAGCAGCGGTCTCGCTAGTGAGATCGCTGTGTGTGATGGGGGCTTTAGTTTGCATCACCTTATCTGCTTGATCCAATAAGCATTCAAGTTTATACAGTTTGAAGTTGGTGAATATAGGGTCAAATACTTATTTGTCTAATAAATGTCCTCACAGTGTCCTGTTACTCTGATAGATTGTACATGCAAGCAGTCATGCAGCGATCACAGTCGGACATTCAGCTGAAATATATTGCGATGCAATGCAATTGCTATACAGGCCGCCAGCCAATCATATGGTGGAAGCTGACATCATCTGGCACCTTCATTGCTATGCACCGCCCCAACTCTCTGCACCGGCTATGGAAGAGGAATGAGACCCTGCTCACCCCCAGAGGGCTTGAATGGTGGGAGAAATCTTTTTCTTGTATGTTTTTTAATATGTATGTGAAGAAGCTAAGCAGGGTACATTATTACAGCATAGGGGACAGGATGAGAGAAATCAATATAGGAAGGGAGACATTATGGAAAAGAGGACATTATTACAGTATGGGGACATTGATACAGTAGTCAGGGTGGGGAAATTATTACAGGAATGGGGATATTATTACAGCATAGTGGCCAAGATGGGGGATATAATTCCAGAAAAGGGCCAGGATATGGGATATTACTACAGGAAGGGGGAAATTATTACAGGATGTAGGACATTATTACAGGATGGGTGTCAGAATGAGAGATATTATTACAGGAAGACAGACATTCTTACAGGTAGGAGCCAGGAATGGGGACGGATTGGTGTATTATAATATGGGAACATTATTGCAGTATAGGGGCCAGGTTGGGGATCATTATTACAGGATGGAAAACATTATTACAGGATCAGGACCAAGTTTTGCACATTAATACAGGGTCCATAACATCTGAACAACATGTTGGTTGGGGCCAAGGTCCAAATTATTCTCTGAAGCCCATAAGACTATTGTTACGTCATTGCCTTCAAGCATTCAATGTTGTAATTTTTTTTAAAGTAAGTTAAAAAGTAAATATACAGTAAAATATTTACCTGCGCACCATTGTCAATTGAGAAAATTCTTGCAGTTCCACCACTGATCCTTACACACCAGAGGAGCCACATGTAGAAACCTGTTGTGTTTCAGCAGTGACAATCAAATTCACAAGTAACTCTGCAAACCGCTTTGCTGCACTGTTCAAATAAATATCAAATATACATAATTAATATAAATATAATAATGACACTTTTTGAGTATTTGTAATTATGCTTAATAAATTATCTATTGCACCTCCAAGACCTATGGAAAAGCCGTAAATGCTCCACTGTCATCCTATTCTTAATCTCATGCATCTGCATTACTTTGACTTTTAACAATGAATTAAGTGAATGAACCAGCTTTAATGGGAATCTGTCATTGGGATCAACCCATCTAAGCCATATGGCCGTATACTTGGTGTGAGGAACTCAGCCGGCCGCCACACGGTAGCCCGGGTATCACAGCTTCTGATACCACCGCCGCTACCAAATGTGACGGACGATCCCTTTCCTCCCACGTCACCAATGGGACGTAACTCCACAGGTACAGCTCTCCGGCGCCCCCCTTTGTCTCTCAGGTCAGTAAGAGAACTGCACCTAGAGCAAATGGCCGCCGGGGAAGGTGTCCTGCTACCCACTGGGTATTCTAAGATTCGTGATCAGAGTAAAAGCATCAGCCCAAGATTAATTTTATGGTTTAATTTGCCTTAAGGGCGCACTAGATAATTACAGAAATATACAGTAAAGCTATACAACGTAACTACAATGGAATGGCAGTCAGAGTAAAAATACAACAATAATGTATAAGGCTTAAAGGTATAAGCTATGGATCAATATTACCGGGTATTATGGTCATGGGAAGGCCTTGGCTCTGCCATTCCCAGGTACAGTCTTCAGTTCCTGAATAGTCCCTTGGTCTTTCCTAGACCATCTTGTTGGCTTCTGTGTGTGAAATGGAATGAGACCAGCAGCCTGGTCATGGCTAGTTCTTGAACCTGCTAGGCCCATCCCCATTGCTTTGAAGCACGCATATTAATTGGCCTGCAATTCATATGGAACAGGAAACAATGCCTGAGCTTGGGCTATTTACCATACGACTGACCATCTCATTCAGTCACTGGCCTAGACTAATTAGCATGTAAAGGCCTATTGATTCCTAGTGGACATCAAAACCTGTCGTACTGGATATGCTAATAGGCAATGTGTAGCTAAAAGTCTGTGGCTGTGTGAACTGACAAAATGGAGGCTGGTACAGGCCCTATACAAAATGGCGACAACCTTTTCCTTACACCTCCCTGCTTTTGAGGGCGCTAGGGGGTATCACATTCCTGTGTTCCCCCGTGCGCCCTACCGCACCCTCTCCTTGCCGGGACAACCCATCAGCGTTACCATGGTCACTGCCCTTTTTGTGGCGAATGGTGAAATGGTACTGTTGGAGAGCGAGGCTCCAGCGTAGCAACCTCCCATTCGTCCCAGAGACCGTGTGTAACCAGCTGAGGGGGTTGTGGTCTGTTTCCACGGTGAATTGGCGTCCGTACAAGTATGGCTGCAGACGCTGCAGGGCCCACACAATTGCCAGACATTCCTTCTCCATCGTGGAATAGGCCACTTCCCTCGGCAGGAGCTTCCTGCTCAGGTACAAAATGGGGTGTTCATGGCCCGTAGTGTCAACCTGGCTGAGCACAGCACCGAGGCCGAAGTCGCTGGCGTCGGTCTGCACTAAGAATGGCCGCGTGAAGTCGGCTGCCTGTAGTACAGGAGAACTAGAAAGGGCGGTCTTGAGCGCCTGGAAAGCTGTCTCGCAGGTGACTGTCCAGTCGACTGCGACGGGCAGCCTTTTCTTGGTGAGGTCCGTCAGGGGCTTGGCCAGGGCACTATAGTGTGGAACAAACCTCCTATAGTACCCAGCAGTACCCAAAAAGGACATCACCTGCTTCTTGGTCCTGGGGGTGGGCCAGGATGCGATGGCATCCACCTTCCCGGGCTCTGGCTTCAGAGCTCCCCCACCTACCCGGTGTCCCAGGTAGTGGACCTCACTCATACCCAGCTGGCATTTTTTCCGGCTTAATGGTCAAGCCTGCTCGCTGGATCCGCCCGAGCACCTGCGCCAGGTGCTCTAGGTGATCCTCCCAGGTGGGACTGAAGATGGCAATGTCATCCAGGTACGCGGTCGCATACCCTTCCAGTCCCTCGAGCAGCGTGTTGACCATCCGCTGAAAAGTGGCAGGGGCATTCTTCATGCCGGAGGGCATCACCGTGGACTCGTACAGTCCGAATGGGGTGATAAAGGCAGAGCGTTCCCGTGCCCTAGGGGTCAGGGGAATCTGCCAATACCCCCTGCTCAGATCCATGATGGTCAGGTACTTGGCCCCGGCCAGCTGGTCGAGCAGGTCATCGATGCGCGGCATTGGGTACGCATCGGTGACCGACACAGCGTTGAGCCCCCTGTAGTCCACGCAGAACCGCGTAGTTCGGTCCTTTTTAGGGACGAGGACTACAGGCGAAGCCCACGCGCTGTTGGACGCTTGGATCACCCCCAGCCTCAGCATCTCGTCTATCTCTTGGCGCATCTGCTGCTGCACCTCAAGAGAGACCCGATATGCTGAACGCCGGATTGGGGGGTGGTTACCAGTGTCCACGTCATGGACTGCTGCCTCAGTCCTTCCGGGCAGGCTGCTGAACAGCTCCCGGAAGGGGTGTAGGGTGGCCCCCAGCTGGGAACGTTGGTCCTCCGAGAGCTGGTGGCCAACCCCCACATCCTCGATGGATCCACCCGCCTTGGCTTGGGTGAGCAGATCGAGGAGGGTTTCTGCCTCTCCTTCCTCTGGAAGGTTGCACACTGGGTGAGCATAAGCCTCCCGCTCATGATGGGCCTTCATCATGTTCACATGGAAGGCCTTCCTCCTTCCACGGGCGTGGTCCAGGGTGACCAGGTAGGTGACGGCGTTGAGCTGCTCGTGCACGAGGTATGGACCCTCCCAGGCCGCCTGAAGCTTGTTTTGTGGTACGGGGACCAGTACCCACACCTTTTGACCCACCTGGTAGGTCCGCTCACAAGCATTCTGGTCGTACCATCGCTTCTGGTCAGCCTGAGCTTGGGCCATATTGTCATGCACCAGCCGTGTCAAGGCCATCATTCGGTCCCGGAAGCGCACGACATACTCAATGACCGACACTCCAGGGGTGGCTAAATCCCCTTCCCATGCTTCCTTCACCAGAGCAAGGGGCCCCCGTACACGTCGCCCATACAGGAGCTCAAAGGGGGAGAACCCCGTTGAGGCCTGTGGAACCTCCCGGTAGGCAAACAGCAGGTGTGGGAGATACCGCTCCCAGTCTCTCCCGTGGGAGTCGACCAACATCCTCAGCATCTGCTTTAAGGTGCCATTGAACCGCTCACACAAGCCATTGGTCTGTGGGTGATACGGGCTGGCCACCAGATGTTGCACCTGTACCTGCTTACAGAGAGACTCCATCAGCTGCGACATGAACTGGGTCCCTCGGTCGGTGAGCATTTCCTTGGGAAACCCCACTCTGGAGAAAATCTCCAGTAAGGCAGTGGCCACTTTGTCGGCCCGAATGGACGACAAAGCTACCGCCTCCAGGTACCGGGTGGCATAGTCCACTACCGTTAGTATGAAGCATTTCCCGGAGCGGCTGGGAGTGGACAGAGGTCCAATGAGATCCACAGCCACCCTCGAGAAAGGCTCTTCGATGATGGGCAGAGTTACCAGTGGGGCTTTGGGGCGCGGCCCCGCCTTCCCCACCCTCTGACAGGTGTCACACGAACGGCAGTAGGCTATCACCTCGGTCCTCATTCCAGGCCAGTAGAAATGCTGAGCTAGCCTGGCCCTGGTTTTAGTGATCCCTAAGTGTCCGGCCATTGGAATCTCGTGTGCGATCCGCAACAATTCCGCCCTGAACGGATGGGGCACCACTAACTGTCGGTCCCTGGGCCACGCCTCCGGTGAACCCTGCTGGACCGTTACCCGGTACAGCCGTCCCTGGTCCCAGACCACTCGCTCGCGGTCGGACTCCAGGGGAGGCTGTGCCGCCTGTTCCTTGAGAGTCTTCAGGCTAGGGTCAGCTTCCAACGCTGCCTGAAATCCCTGACTGGATATGGCAAGAATTGATGAAACTGCCCTGTCCTCTGTCAGTTCCCCGGGATCTGTCTCCTGGCTACTGTCTGACTCGGCAGCCACTTGGTCAGAGAGGGGGAAACCGTCGGACCTCCGCGAGGCTCCTTGGGCTTCAGCGCTCCCACTCCTGGTAACAGCGGCCACGACCGCTGAGACCACGGGTAGCACCTGCTTTCCCTCCTCCTCTGACCAAGTCGCCGGGTTAGGCAGACTTCCCGGACTTCCTGACATCCCGGATGTGGGGAACTCCTGACCTGGGGTCCTGCCTGGTGGCTCCTCTCCCGGGACACCCCCTCCCCCCATGGCCTGTTCCTCTTCCTGCAGGGGCCCTAGACTCAGCAGGCTGGATTCACTTAGGGGCCCTACACTGCCCATAGCAGCCCCTCCCTCCACCTCTGAGCTCTCCCCTACAGCCTCCTCACCTGTCCTCACTGTGAGCCCTGTGTGTGTAGTGTCAGTGCATGGCTTACCATCAGGTTTCACTCCCTCCTCCACTGTTGGAGGCACATTCAATACATTAACATTAGCATTCACAGTAGAGTCATGACATTCTTGGGGAGCCGGACTTGGGGGTTCAGTGGCCACATACTGGGACACTAGCCGCCCCAAATCGGTCCCAAGCAACACATTTGCAGGAACATTCGGCGTTACTCCCACCTCCCGCATCCCCCTCCCGGCACCCCAATCCAAATACACCTTGGCAACGGGCAGCGCCGGTTCAACGCCTCCAATTCCGGAGACGGAAAGGGTTTTCCCAGGTACCAAGTCTTGAGGGGACACCACCTCAGGGCGTACCAGGGTTCGTTCAGCGCCTGTGTCCCGCAGTCCCATGACCGCTGAGCGGCCGATGGTGACGGGTTGGTAATTGTCTAGGGACCTCCCACCACCCCCTCCCACACACAAAACAGTGGACGGTTTCTGGGACAGGGATGGGGCCTTCTGGCGCTGGGGACATGCAGCCTTAAAGTGTCCTGGCTGATTGCAATTATGGCAACGTCTGGGTTCTGTTCCTGGCCTGGAGAGGGCAGCAGGGGGGTACACCCCTTGCACTCTGGGGGCTGGATATGGGGCTGGGGCAGGATTGGGCTTACCCCCTCTCCAGGTGCTGCTGGCAGGCTTCTTTGGCTCCGGCGCCCTGTTGTTGGCATATTCGTCTGCCAGGGCGGCTGTAGCAGAAGCCCCCTTTGGTTTCCGGTCACGGAGGAACTGCTGGAGGTCTTCTGGGCAGTTCCACAAAAATTGCTCCACGACAAACAGTTCCTGGACCTCCTGGCGGGTAGCGAGCTCTAGGCCCGAGGTCCAGTGCTCTGCAGCTCTCAACAGGGCCCGCATGTGGTCGGTCCAGGTGTCCTTTGAACCCCGCTGCAGGCTCCTGAACTTCCTGCGGTACGACTCCGGGGTGAGGTTGTAGTGCTGGATCAGGGCCCGCTTGATGCTGTTGGTAGTCCTGCTCCTCCCCGGCAGGTAAGTCCCCCAAAACTTCCAGGGACTTACCCCTCAAACGGGGGGTCAGGTACCTTGCCCACTGATCCGGGGCCAGATGATGTTGGAGGCATGTCCTCTCAAAAGCCAGCAAAAAGGAATCCAGGTCTCCATCCTTTTCAAGCAAGGGAAAGTCCTCCGCCCGGACCTTGGAAGCCCTTGTCTCCGGTGGGCCTGGTGCGTCCAGTGGGGGCCCGTGCTGAGCCATCTCCAGTCGGTGCTGGCGCTCCGCTGCTCTCTCTGCCGCTGCATGCTCCCGCTCCGCTGCTCTCTCTGCCGCTGCTTGCTCACGCTCCGCAGCTGCTTGCTCACGCTCTGCTGCTGCTTGCTCACGCTCCGCAGCTTCACGGCGTTCTGCTCGCTCACGTTCTGCTGCTTTCTCTGCCGCCACCAGGAGTCTGTCATAGGCGGCGTCATTACCAGCCTCGAGCTGTGCCATAGCCGCTTGGAAGAGGGTCTCCGATCTGGACAGGCTGGGACGGGCAGGGGGTGGACAGTCCACTGTGAGACTGAGCACGGGGGTCGGGCTCCTTGGGGAGCCCTGGCTGAGCTCCAACTCATCGGTATCGAACCCCTCATAGGCCACAGCATTGGCCTCCCCCTTTGCCCTACTCCTGGTGCCTTCCGCCATCTTGGGAACCTTTGGTTACTGAAACACAGCTGCAACCCTGACCTTGCACACAACTTGTTATATTTACACTCTGACCGTCTAGTGCTGGGCTGACCTTAAGACCCCAGCAGTGAAAGTACTGCTGGTAGTCTCTAGTGTCTGGGAGTAGGGGTCCCACGCACACTATTACTCTGATCCCACCGCTGCCACCAATTTGTGAGGAACTCAGCCGGCCGCCACACGGTAGCCCGGGTATCACAGCTTCTGATACCACCGCCGCTACCAAATGTGACGGACGATCCCTTTCCTCCCATATCACCAATGGGACGTAACTCCACAGGTACAGCTCTCCGGCGCCCCCCTTTGTCTCTCAGGTCAGTAAGAGAACTGCACCTAGAGCAAATGGCCGCCGGGGAAGGTGTCCTGCTACCCACTGGGTATTCTAAGATTCGTGATCAGAGTAAAAGCATCAGCCCAAGATTAATTTTATGGTTTAATTTGCCTTAAGGGCGCACTAGATAATTACAGAAATATACAGTAAAGCTATACAACGTAACTACAATGGAATGGCAGTCAGAGTAAAAATACAACAATAATGTATAAGGCTTAAAGGTATAAGCTATGGATCAATATTACCGGGTATTATGGTCATGGGAAGGCCTTGGCTCTGCCATTCCCAGGTACAGTCTTCAGTTCCTGAATAGTCCCTTGGTCTTTCCTAGACCATCTTGTTGGCTTCTGTGTGTGAAATGGAATGAGACCAGCAGCCTGGTCATGGCTAGTTCTTGAACCTGCTAGGCCCATCCCCATTGCTTTGAAGCACGCATATTAATTGGCCTGCAATTCATATGGAACAGGAAACAATGCCTGAGCTTGGGCTATTTACCATACGACTGACCATCTCATTCAGTCACTGGCCTAGACTAATTAGCATGTAAAGGCCTATTGATTCCTAGTGGACATCAAAACCTGTCGTACTGGATATGCTAATAGGCAATGTGTAGCTAAAAGTCTGTGGCTGTGTGAACTGACAAAATGGAGGCTGGTACAGGCCCTATACAAAATGGCGACAACCTTTTCCTTACACTTGGTAAAAAGTTCAAAAAAATTATATCTTGATAAAACATTAGATCACAGATATCAAGGTATCATTTAATTTAGTTTCTTATGACCTACATGCTCATATAAACCGCTTAGGAGGGTTGATTCTACGGACAGATTCCCTTTAACTCAAATATGATCAAGTAATACAATGGTATAAGGAAGAAAGGAAATTAGCATTGATAGGTACAGTAAATGTGCGACTGATACAAGCTTTCATAGTTTCATAGTGTTTAAGGTTGAAGATAGATTTAAGTCCAACAACTTCAATCTGTAG
The DNA here is from genome assembly GCA_033576555.1 of Oophaga sylvatica. Taxonomy (NCBI): domain Eukaryota; kingdom Metazoa; phylum Chordata; class Amphibia; order Anura; family Dendrobatidae; genus Oophaga; species Oophaga sylvatica. The sequence continues at coordinate 530,229,697 of JARQOD010000002.1, read as the reverse complement.
TCTAACATAACTAATCCAAAATCTGTGTAAGGCCTAAAGAAATGGCACTTCAAAAATAGAATTATAAATCAAAAGAGATGATAGAAGTATAGCCATAAAATCAGCAAATTTTATTGAGACACACAATATAAAAACAATTTAAAAAGAAGATACATTCCAAAACATTGCCACACTGGCCTATTTGTCCACGTAAGATGATATGGTCTGCCAATATGCAATAATGTTTGCACCCTGAATTTTAGTACATACAGGATAGAATCATCCAAAAATTCAGTAAAGATGGAGGATACTCCAATCTGCAGTGCAAAGAGTGTAAGACTATTCAATGGCAAAAACCTCCAGACACATGTGTAAATCTAGTGACAGCTCCTTACCAGATTTCCATATAGCCAGCAGAAAAATGAAATCAAAATACGGTACAAGTGTACACAGATATCCACTGGCTATTAGTAAATATATAGGCAGCAAAAAATAGCCACATAAAATGCAGACAATGCAAAATAATATAAATAAGTAAAGGACATATGACCTGACAGCAGTAGTGCAGCTCCCCGACGCGCGTTTCGCGTTAGCTTTCTCCCCTAATAAAATTTGCTGATTTTATGGCTATACTTCTATCATCTCTTTTGATTTATAACTGTAGTCTAACATGTTGATCCAAAGAATGACAAAAACCCGATGGGGCAGACACTAAAATCTCCATATTATGGGAAAAAGTCCTTCCCGACTCAACATACAGCAATCAGACTAGTTCCCTGAATCAACGCCCCATCACAGAGTCTAACAAGTAGTATTATAGTTTTCAAGAAAGGCATCTAGAATTCTAGACCCTTTTTGAGCTTATGTAGTGAATCAATCATTATAACATCATAGCACTGATAAAGAAAAAGGTTCTTCAGGGACTTCAATCCATAAATTAATTAACCCATTTTCACAAACTCATATTAAAACAGGAGGATCCATCATAAAGATAAACCCTTACGCATTTATGGCGTACACTACACCCTTAGTCATAGTCACGCGTAAGGTTTTATCCTCATGATGGATCCTTCTGTTTTTAAATAAATTTGTAATAAAAAGATTACATTTATAGATGGAAGTACTAGAAAATCAATTTTCTTTGACAATTCTACAATAGCTGAGCATCACCAGCAGGGATTGGCACCCATTCATCAACTTTCCGTTCTGAATAATATTGGCATGGTAAACTTCTTTATTTTTTTTTTTTCATTATAACATCATATAGCAGCAAGTCTCACTGCTCGTACAGTAAAGAACCTGCAGCATATTGAACCTTCTTTCCACTAGACGTAGAAGATGCCCATTGTCGCTGTCAATGGCCTAGGTGTAAAATATCATTAGAAAGATCTCTGTACCTTCCCCTCATATATTTGTACATTGTAATAAATTCGCCCCTAAGCCTTTGTCTTTCCAAACGGAATAACCCCAAGTTTGATAACCTACTTTGGTATTGCTGTCCACCCATTCCCTTAATAACCTTAGTCGCTCCTCTCTGTACCCGCTGAAGTTCAAACATTTCCTTCTTATATGCTGGATTCCAATATTGGACACAGTATTCTAAGTGTGGTCGCAATAGTGACCTGTATAGAGGCAAAACTATGTTCTTGTCATGAGCATCTATGACTCTATTAATGAATCCCATTATTTTATTAGCTTTGGCAGCAGCTGCATGGCACTGATCACTAAAGTTGAGTTTGACGTCCACCCATACGCCCAGGTCTTTTTCAGTGACAGTTTTACAATTTAGTTAAACATTTTATTTCCTCTGCCCAAGTGCATGACCTCACATTTATCTAAATTACACTTCAATTGCCAGTTTTCAGCACAACATAATCCAATTGTTTCCACAGAGGTAGATGAAGAGATATAGAAATGCAGGTCTAAACATTTTTCTTCAAATACTCTGCCCTTTGTGCTGACCTGTAAATGGAAATTCTCTGTCGCTATGTTGTGCAATGCTTCGATTCCCTGGTCATCTAAAGTTATATGCACTGCAATAATTAGCCCTAACAGAAGCTTACCTTGTCCAGCATACTTTGTCTATGAATTCTCTCACTGACATATTGTCCCAGTCTTTAGCATGAGGCGCTTTCCATGGTGCATCTGCAGGAATCTGACAGCAATATCAACATTAAAGAAGCACTCCCAAGAAAATTTGCATTCCCTAGACGTGTCTAAATATGAGTGTAGTATAATGTAAGTGCAATGAAATATTCACTGATCGTCATCTTCCCCAGTTTCCAGCGCAGCTCCGGTTCCCTTCTGACTCATGTGACTTCTATTGTGACTTGTCGGATCACACTGAGATTTTTGTGTGAACTGGAAATTACTTTTACAATGTAAATCTATGAGCCTCAAAACGGCGCTCCACAGACTTACATTATAAAAGTGACTTCCAGATAACACAACCCCAGTGTGATAGTTGGAATTGAAGTCATGCGATTCAGAAGAGGAACCGAGCGACGTTGAAAGCTGGGGAAGATGACGATCAGTGAGTATTTTATTAGACTTACATTACACTATACACATACTTAGAAAGATTTTTGGAATATAAATTTTCTTGGGAGTGCTTCTTTAAATTTTACTCAGCATAGGAAATGATAAGTGCAATACTAACAAACCACAGTGTGAAAAAGATACAATAATTGTAATATATTCACAAATATTGTCACTTACCCCATGTGCAGGGCATTGCAATAGCTTAGGTGTCCATCGTTACAGCCACTGATATAGTGACAGCTAGTTAGCTATAACCATGGATAACTAAGCTACTGCAGTGCCCTGCACATGGGGTAAGGGAAACAACGAATCAGAGTAGTACAATATACTACATTTCTACTTGGAGGTATTTGCTAATATTAATACTATTACATCTACTACATATTGGGATAGGTTCTTGGAGACGGGAATATCCCTCTAGAACTTCTCACTACAGTCTTTGTAAATACAAGCAAACCTTTTACATACAAACATAGAAATAATAGTGTCATACCTCACTCCCCCAGTCATCCATAGTTCTCATAAAGTTGTTATAATCCAAGAAAACCAAAGGATTATAGGTTGGTGGAAAAGCTCCTTGAAATTTGTATGATTTACCCTGAAAATAAAAATGCATATTTTTTTATATTTATGACAGGTAAGTAAAAATTTTCTATGGTTTGAGACATATACAATGAAGCCAATCTCTGACTAGGGACACACTGTGTTTTCGGCCACTGTTGGGCACATACACTCAGGAGCAGTGGCTCACCACTAATAGCAGGTCACTTGGTCGTTATGGGGTCTGTGAGTTGTGGGAACCCAGTGTGGAACAACAAGCCCTCATCCAGTGCCTGGATTTCAATGGTATCTGCATCATCAGCATGCAGATAGAGTTGAATACAATGGTAGAACAGGAAACTGAGTTTTCTGCTCCACTATTATGCCCCTTCCCACCCGAGACGTATCCATACATCCTTGTGACCTGGGTCTCATTGACCCGTGCCATATGGATACATCTCAGGGATCGTGCGCGCACACACTATGTGCCATGAGCAGACCCGCACCGTTCCCGGCACTTTAACCTTCTAAATGCTGCGATCGAGCTCGATCGCAGCATTTTGGGAGCAGGCAGAGGGAAGACAGCCCCTCTGCCCTTGGATCATAGACCCCGTGATGTAATCGCTGGGTCCCGATCGTTGCCATAGTTACCCAATGTCTTCAAGATGACCGGACCTATAAAACTGTCACATTAGTTAACCCCTTTAGTGAACATCGTAAAAAAAATAAATAAAAAACGAGGAAAAAACTAGGCTTTATCATCATACCGCAGAACAAAAATGTGCAATAAAACGCGTTCAAAAGGACGAATATAAATAAAAATGGTACTGCTGAAAACGACATCTTTACCTTCAAAACTGTGGTATCGCTGTAATCGTACTGACCAGAAGGAAAAAACTACCTTATCAATTTTACCACACGCCGAGCGACATAAACCCCCCAAAAAATTCCTGAATTGCATTTTTTTCTTTCTGCCTCCCAAAAATCGGAATAGAAAGCGATCAAAAAATGTCATGTGTCTGAAAATGATTAAAATAGAAACGTCAACTCTTCCTGCAAAAAACAAGCATCACATGACTCTGTGGGCCAAAATATGGAAAAATTGTAGCTCTCAAAATGTGGTGATGCAAAAACTATTTTTGCAATAAAAAGCGTCTTTTAGTGTGTGACCGCAGCTAAACATAAAAACCTGATATAAATCTGGTATCGCTGTAATTGCACTCACCTGAAGAATGAAATGGCCTACTCACTTATGCTGCATGAGGTACAGAGTAAAAAATAAATAAAACCAGTTCTTCACCTGCTGTTGATTTTTTCTTTCTGCCTCCCAAAGATCGCAGTAAGGCTCAGCGCACATTTATACTGTGCTCTGCGCTGAATGCTTACACCGGCAGGGTTTCCGTGTAAATCTCTGAAATACGTGATTCAGACGGAACCCTCGTCAGAAGATTCCCTATAATGAGGCAGATGGAGGCACCATGAACACCGTCTGACCTGTGATCCGGCGGTGTCTGACTTTTTAGGCAGTGCAGTTGGCCACAGTTTTGTGCATTTCTGAAAAAAAAGACCACCACTCCCAAATCCAAATGTTCACTGCCCTTCTGAGCCCCACACTGTACCTAAACCGCATGTAGCTTCCACATTTTTGGCATTTCTGTAGTGATGAGAGCCCGCCTAACTTACGGGTGTATGTCTCCTGAAGCACGAGCTGGGCATAATGTGTTTTGGTTCACCTACAGAGGCATCATGCTGTGTTGAGGACACTGCGGAGTCATAAAACTGGGTTGGATGCACTGCGGGGGCATCATAATGTGTTTGGACACTAATGGAATCATACTGGTTTGGGGGGACTGTGGAGTCATCAAACTGTATTGGGTGCACTGAGGGGGCATCATACTGTGACTGGACACTAATGGAATCATACTGTGTTGGGGGGACTGCGGGGGCATCATACTGTGTTTGGACACTGTTTGGGCATCATTTTGTTGAGGCACTGTAGAGACATCATATTGTGTAGAGACCATTGTGGGTGTGTTGAGGGCAGTGTGGGGACATCATACTGAGTTGGGAGCACTGTGAAAGTATGCTACTATTTTGGGGCCACTATAGAGGCATCATACTGTTTTGTGTATGTGATGAAATTCACTGTGGAGTGTATCATATGTATGTGACTGTGGGGAGTAGGTTTTTGGCATGGGTCGAAACGTGTAAAAGTTTTATGCTCATGTCGGATTAGCTAACCATTTTTGTCTTGATCTTTAAGAATGTATTTAAGAGGAATTGAATAAAGAATTTTTTTTTAAAATCAAGAAAATGTGCTGGATAATTATGGATTCATGTTGCATGCGGGCTTGAACGCCATTCCCTGCACCTTCGTGGATAACTGCACTGCTGTGGACAATTCAATAAAACTTAAAACTTTTATTTCACTAAATTAAAGCACATTTATTGAGGTTCTCAGACTTATCACTGGTGAAACAGTGATGACAGGGGCTGAATTATTCTATTTCTCAGTTTAAGAAACGTATCAGTTCTGCAGAAAATCACATGATATTAAATGGTTGGTCCTATTAACATGTGAACTCCAATATGGTGTTTCTAAGCTTCTAAGCTTTACACTGTGCCTCAAAAGTAGTTTTCGACCACATATGGAATATTGGTGTACTCAGGAGAAATCGCACAACAAATTTTATGGGGGTTCAAGGTGCTCACCGCACATTTAGATATATGCTTGAAACAAAGTTGTTTTCCCACAATTTTGGAAAGGTGCCAATACCTTTGCCTCACCCATTTTTGGGTTTTTTTGTGAAATGGTGTCCAATTTGCCCTTTTCTCCTCAGTTTTTTTGCGTTGTTCCAATATGCACTAAATAAATAAACATGTGTATAGCAAAACGTGTAATTGCAATAATTTTCTGGGAGAAATGCCTCATTTTCTGGAACAATTTCAAAGGTGCCAACACTTTCGACCATGACTATATATGGGGCAGTGGGGCCATCATACTATACACACGTGGTCACAATTGTTGGTACCCTTCGTTTAATGACAGAAAAATCTGACAAAAGTAATAATAAATCAAAAATCTATGAAAATAATGGTTGAAAAGCAATGTCTGACTTTCATTTGTTCATTTTCATAAATGTTTGATTTATAATTAGTTTTGTCAGATTCAAGTTATTTCTGTCACCATTGTGTTTTTTTCTGTCATTAAACGAGTGGTACCACGTGTGTATATGTGGAGCCATCACACTATATATATATACTAGCTGAAGAGCCCGGCGCTGCCCGGGCATAGTACCTAATTACGGTTAGTTATAACAAATTGTAATGATTATATCTATATACAAGTATTCAGCTTTCTCCCCATTATGTAGATAGGGCCAAAATAGTTTGGCGATTTGGGGGTTGAGATGTGCGGGCATGCAAAATTTCATGCCCGTAAGTACAACGGTGCAGATTCCTATCCCGGGCCAAAATTATTTGCCGATTTGGAATGCGCGAGGTTAAAATTTCGACTCAAAACCTAGCCTATGACGCTCCCGGGGTCGAGACGTGCGGGTGTGCAAAATTTCATGCCCGTAAATGCAGATTCCTATGCCGGACATACACACAAGCATTCAGCTTTCTCCCCATTATGTAGATAGGGCCAAAATTGTTTGGCGATTTGGAACGTGCGGGGGTTAAAATTTCCATTCAACACATAGCCTATGATGCTCCTGGGGTTGAGATGTGCGGGCATGCAAAATTTCATGCCCGTAAGTACAACGGTGCAGATTCCTATCCCGGGCCAAAATTATTTGCCGATTTGGAATGCGCGGGGTTAAAATTTCGACTCAAAACCTAGCCTATGACGCTCCCTGGGGTCGAGAAGTGCGGGTGTGCAAAATTTCATGCCCGTAAATGCAGATTCCTATGCTGGACATACACACAAGCATTCAGCTTTCTCCCCATTATGTGGATAGGGCCAAAATTGTTTGGCGATTTGGAACGTGCGGGGGTTAAAATTTCCATTCAACACATAGCCTATGATGCTCCTGGGGTTGAGATGTGCGGGCATGCAAAATTTCATGCCCGTAAGTACAACGGTGCAGATTCCCATCCCGGGCCAAAATTATTTGCCGATTTGGAATGCGCGGGGTTAAAATTTCGACTCAAAACCTAGCCTATGACGCTCCCGGGGTCGAGACGTGCGGGTGTGCAAAATTTCATGCCCGTAAATGCAGATTCCTATGCCGGACATACACACAAGCATTCAGCTTTCTCCCCATTATGTAGATAGGGCCAAAATTGTTTGGCGATTTGGAACGTGCGGGGGTTAAAATTTCCATTCAACACATAGCCTATAATGCTCCTGGGGTTGAGATGTGCGGGCATGCAAAATTTCATGCCCGTAAGTACAACGGTGCAGATTTCTATCCCGAGCCAAAATTATTTGCCGATTTGGAATGCGCGGGGTTAAATTTCGACTCAAAACCTAGCCTATGACGCTCCCGGGGTCGAGACGTGCGGGTGTGCAAAATTTCATGCCCGTAAATGCAGATTCCTATGCCGGACATACACACAAGCATTCAGCTTTCTCCCCATTATGTAGATAGGGCCAAAATTGTTTGGCGATTTGGAACGCGCGGGGTTAAAATTTCGATTCAAAACATAGCCTAGGACTCTTTCGGGGTCGAACGTGCGGGCGTGCAAAATTTCATGCCCGTAAGTGCGACGGTGCGGATTCTAATCCCGGACAAACATACCCACATACATACATACATACATACTACATTCAGCTTTATATATTAGATATATGGTGCAACCAGGCCATAATACCATAAATATGTGTTAGTTGGGGCCTCTTATACTATATATAGAGGAACTGTGATGACCATCATAAGGGAGCTGTGGGGCCATCATATTCCATATAGGGGGCTGTAGGAACATGATACTATATATAGAGGGGCTGTGGGATAATCATACTATGTATAGGGTTCTGTGGGGGACATAATAACAGTAATAATGAGCTATATGTTATATATAGGGGTTGTGGAGACATCATACTATTTGTGGGGAGCTGTGGGCACCTTCATACTATATAAAGGAAACTGGAGAGCCTCATACTATCTATAGCAGGGCTGTTGTGACATAATCTACTATATAATCGTCTAATTCTGTCTGTCTGTAACAAAAATCCCGCGTCGCTGATTGGTCGCGCCCGGCCGGACTCGACCAATCAGCGACAGGCGCAGTCCAGCCGCGAATTGGCGCAGGATTTGAACCACACACACAACCGCTATCGTCAGGAGATCAGCGGCAGTAGCCGTGGGTCATCTCCTGCCGCATGGAGGTCAGCGGCGACGCAGTCGGAGATGATCGGTGCCAGCGGAAGTACCCCGACTGGCAGTCTCCACGTAAACCCCAGCAGCAGCCTCCACATATACCCCAGCAGCAGCCTCAACATATACCCCAGCAGCAGCCTCAACATATACCCCAGCAGCAGCAGCCTCCACATATACCTCAGCAGCAGCCTCCACATATACTCCAGCAGCAGCCTCCACATATACCCCAGCAGCCACCTTCACGTACACCCCAGCACCAGCCTCTTTATACACCTCAGCAGCCTCTATATACACCCCAGCAGCCTCTATATACACCCCAGCAGCAGCCTCTATACAAACCCCAGCAGCAGCAGCCTATATATACACCCCAGAAGCCTCTATATACACCCCAGCAGCCTCTATATACACCCCAGCAGCCTCTATATATACCCCAGCAGCAGCCTCTATATACACCCCAGCAGCCTCTATATACACCCCAGCAGCAGCCTCTATATACACCCCAGCAGCAGCAGCCTCTATATACACCCCAGAAGCCTCTATATACACCCCAGCAGCCTCTATATACACCCCAGAAGCCTCTATATACACCCCAGCAGCAGCCTCTATATACACCCCAGCAGCCTCTATATATACCCCAGAAGCCTCTATATACATCTGTTTAATAATTTTGTTTAGTTGTATTAAGTTCTATGAGCAATAACATTTAATGACAATGTATATATTTTATATGGAAAATCATTGCATTATTCTTAAATCTTCATAAATAAACTACTTATATATTCTAGAATACCCGATGCGTTAGAATCGGGCCACCATCTAGTACTATATATAGGAGCTGTTGGGGCATCATATTGTAAATAGGGAGCTCTGTAGCCATTTTACTATATATAGGGAGCACTGGGAAAAGCAATGTATAATAAATTGCTTTGGGGCCATTATATTGTGTATAGTAGGCAGTAGGACCATATATACAGAGCTGTGTGGGCACTCAGAGGACAGTATTTGATGTAAATGGGGCATTATTAGTTTGGATTGGGGCACTCAGGTTCCATTATTTTTATGGGGGGACATAGTTAACTTTAAGAGGACACTCAAGGGTATTTGTTGCTGGAAGGGGGTGTGTAGCCCAGCTGTGCCTGGAGTCACATTTCCCCAGGGGGATGCGCCGAAGGTAACACCCACGGAGATCTGATATGCACACAACACACCTGCACTATTCCCTAGATCCACAAGAGGGAGCCCTTTTGCAGTATATAGGGTAGTGACGACACGGCATTTACCTCAGATCTCAGAACATCTCAGAACGCCAGAGAACACCTCAGATGAGCTGAGAGGGAGAGTTACTCAGAGAGACAGATGTTCTGCCTAGTCTAGCTGAGAGCTGAGAGAACCTGAAGACTACAGCTTGGGCTTAGTTCACTGTGTGGAGGCCAGTAATAGTGGAGAAAGATAGCCACTTCAGCCTGGTCAGAACGGAGTCAACTGAGTGTAGTTTTTAGTGAGCAAGCATGCCAACGTTTTGAGAGCGGTGAAGAGAAAGGAGAATCAGCCATCTACTGCTAGTGTGCTTATGTTAAGGGTCGGAGTAGGACGAAAGGCGAGTGGAAGATAATACGAGAGTAACGGAGGTTGAAACAGCATTGATAGTTTACCTCTACTCTGCACCACCGGACACCGGGTCCGAGCTTGCTAGCATCTACACGACTAGTAGGAGATACCGGAGACCCTGCGGGACTTCAAGTCGCAGGGGCCCACAAGTGCTGATACGTAACCGGGGTCAGGAAGACAGAGTCTAGCAGGACCCTGCATACAGAGACACTGTTCTATCCTAGAGAAGGCCTCACTACAAAGTCAGCCGGGCGTAAAATTGAAGACAGAGTTAGACTTCGTTTCATACAGGTCAGAAACTCACACATACAGGAGTACGGAGGACCTACACCTACTCAGTGTGAATACTGGATGTGCATCCTCCACCCTGCCAGCTTCCCGGGACGTGCCTGCAACTACCATCAGTAAAGGTACCGAAAGAGACTTTTATGTGTGTGTCTGCCTTATTGCTCCTGCGGCTGAAAGCCCCTTTTCCGTCCTGCACCCTAACACCGCCATATACCCTGGGGGACCCAGTCTTGCCCGTGGAAGACTTAACACCTTGCTGCCCAGTAACAATCCCTCAGTGGATCTACCCTGCAGCGCTGGTCACCCTGACCAGGTACCACAGGTGGCGTCACGAACAAACTGTAAATACTTTATTCCCCTGTAAATACCCCACATTTGAGGTGAGCCCCCAGGGCCACGGACTGAGCTGTGCTACCCGTGACATCCCCCATTGAAGTGAACGGGCTCGGTGCCGAGTACCCCACAGGCCCTGGCTACGGGCGACTCAGGGGCACTTGGTATTATATCCTTCAAAGGAGCATATGGTGCAGTATAACTTTCTAGGTAGCACAATAGGGGCATTAATACTTTCTACAGGACACTATTTAATCTTTTAGGGGACACAATTTTTGAAATATTGGGGTAACTGTTCCACGCTGCAGGTGCACACAGACTGAGGAGTTTTTGTAGGTTGGGAATAGATGCGCACAGTGCTGGAAATGTGTCTTTGCTGTAATCTCTGCAGAAGAGTCGTGGCTGGAGAAGTGGTCATGGAGGTCTGAACCAGATAAAAAAAGACTGGAAAAGAATGTGAGCTGTATTAGATTCATTGTGCAGTGGTAATGGTAGTGGACGTTGTGTAGCTATATTATTTTGGTCTTTTGTGTTAGTACTTTTGATAATATTGATATTTGTATAGTGTATTATTGGTTAGCAATGGTGGTGTACTGTACTTACATATGTATAGATCATCTTTTAAATGATAGGAGGGTCATACGGGAAAACATGCACTTTAGGGCTTTGGCACTTTTTTACCCATCATACATGTCTTCCATCCCATAGTCCCGTGCCCATATACCCATCATACATATCCTCCATCCCATAGTCCAGTGCCCATATACCCATCACACATCCTCCATCCCATAGTCCAGTGCCTATATACCCATCACACATCCTCCATCCCATAGTCCCATGCCCATATACCCATCATACATATCCTCCATCCAATAGTCCCGTGCCCATATACCCATCACACATATCCTCCATCCCATAGTCCAGTGCCCATATACCCATCACACATCCTCCATCCCATAGTCCCATGCCCATATACCCATCACACATATCCTCCATCGCATAGTCCCTAGCCAGGTGGCGCTGAGCAGGGAGTTCCTGGAGATGTGCTGTTATGTAACCTGGCAGTGTGGCTCTATGTGCGGCTCTGTGTTCAACCGCTGATGATGCGATTTTCTACGCTGGTAACAATAGAACCTGGCAGTAATAGAGAAGGGGGGTGATTCATTTCTGTCATGTGCTCCTTTCTTGGGGCCAGACAATGGCTGGGAGCTTATTTTCCCTGGAATGCTAGATTTCTCCCGCCAAGTCAGTGTCTGCTGAGGTGTTGTGGAGTATGAAAACTGTTGCTCATGGCAACCAATCACAGCTCAGCTTTCATCTTTTAAACAGGTCTGGTGAAATGAAAGATGCTTAGTGATTGGTTGCTATGGGTAACACAGGCAAGTGTAACCTGTTGTGTTCAGGAAGATGTGCCTATGAAATATATATTAGATATTTATTATATATATATATGATATTATATTTATATATATTAGATATCATATGGGGCTTTGCGTGTGGAGTGAGTGTGACTATGCGAAGTGGGCAGGACTATCTGGAGTGGGCGTGGCTTGATACACACATACACTCATTTTTATATATATAGATGAGTTGAATATGCAAAGATGCAAAGCACCCCTTTTCCAAAGTCATTTTGTTATTATGAATATTACATTATATGATTACACTATACAATGATTCTTATTGCCAATGCTTGTCTTACTTTTTTACGCTGAAGGAGATGACCATTTAAATATACTTTGTATGTCTCCACACCGAGTTCTTTAGCCATCCGTAATAAACGATTTTGTGTCGGTCCCACATAAGCACCTCCAACGTCCACATATTGAACTTCCTTGTTCTTTTAAAAAAGAGGATAAAAGAGTAAAGTTTACTTTAGCAAACTCATAATTTATCACACAAAGGTTTGTTCATATATGGTGTTGTTTAATCAAATTTTTCATCATGAAGTATGGGTGTATTCACACACAGCAAATTAGAGCAGACGTGAATCTGAAAATCAGTTTCATTCATATGAATTTTGCTTTTTACAGATCCAACTCAGGTGAACAAGTCAATGACATGTGCAACATGTGAATTCACCCTTTAAGGCTATGTGCACACGTTGCGGATTTAGATGCGAATCCGCAGTGTTTTTGGACGCGCGGAATTGCATCAAATCCACAGTGTATTGCACAAGCAATGATAGTCAATGGGAAAATAAGAATTGTTGTGCACATGCTGTGGAAAAAAGCGCGGATTTGCAGCGTTTTATTTTCACAGCATGTCTTTTTGCGGATCTGCAAAGTTTCTGCAACCATTGACTTCCCTTGAGTCAGGCAATTCCGCAGCAAAACCACAGATGTACAAAAAAATCTGCGGATTTGCTGTGGATGTGGGTGCGAGAAACGCTGCAGATCGGGAGGAGGAAAGTGTGTGGGCGGAGACTATGTGCGTGTCTGTGTGCGGGGCTCTGCGTGTATGTGTGTGTGCTGGTGTCTGCGTGAATCTGTGTATGTGTGTGGGTCTGCGCGGCTGTGTGTGTGTGTGTCAGTGTATATGCAGGCATCGTCCGATGGTAGTAGTCCCATCATTCGGCTAATGTGTTGAATGTTAAAAAATAACACATACTGTACACATATAGTACATACTTAACATATACACCTAATCCCCGAAGTCATCGATCACCTGCAAAAAAAATTCAAATAATAAAGAAACAATATACTCTCTGTTCCGATGTAATCCATTTAATAACGACAATCTCCCGTGGAGAGCTGTCACATCAGCATATGCGACGGCTCTCCAGGGGCTTCGGTGTACAGTGACGGAGATAATCCTCTGCACTGTATCACTCCGCCACCGACAGGTCATTTGAGTTCATCCTGTCACTTGCGGCACCGCAGTGTGAGAATTTTCTCATGCTGTAGTGCCGTAAAGTGAGAAGCTTAACTCCGATGATACCCTGCAGGAGGGTTATCACCGGTCAGTGTGTCATCGGAGGCCCTATAGAGCGGTCACATCTGATGATGGGCTGCTCTATAGGGGAGATCGTCGTGGGACACTCGTTATTAAAGGGATTACATCGGAACAGGGAGTATTTGTGTTTGTTTATTATTTTTAATTTTTTACAGGAGATCGATGGCTTTGTGGAATTAGGCGTGCAATGATAAAAAGATGGAAAACTGCGTGGTGTTTTATTTCATTAAAATGCTTTTTTGACTGTCTTTTTTAACTCATTAATAACTATAGGATTAGTTATGGATAGGCGTCTTATTGACGCCTCTCCATTATTAATTGGGCTTAATGTCAACTTACAATCAAAGGTGACATTAACCCCTTATTACCCCATATGCCACCACTACACGGCAGTGGGAAGAGAGAGTCTAAGTGCCGGAATTGGCACATCTTACAGATGTGCCATTTCTGGGGCGGCTTGGGAGCTGGTATTTGTAGCCGAAGGGCCAATATCCATGGCCCCTTTCTAGTCTATGAATATCAGCCCACAGCTGTCTGCATAGCCTTTCTCGCTACTAATTATAGGGGGACTCCACGTCATTTTTCGGGGGTCCCCCTATTTTAATTGCCAGTAAAGGCTAGCTGCGGGCTGATATTCATAGCTGAGAAGCTCTATGGGTATTACCCCTTCCCAGGCTAGAAACATCGGTCCCCGGCTGTCGGCTTTCCCTCTCTGGCGCAGAATTTTTTTTTCCCGTTTTTAAAAAATTAAAGATATTGCATGCAGATTTTGTGTATGTCTTTATTTAACTATTTATGTGCCACTTTATTAGGTTCATTACTAAACATTGGCCTTGGTATTATCTATCTATCTATCTATCTATCTATCTATCTATCTATCTGTCTGTCTGTCTGTCTGTCTGTCTGTCTGTCTGTCTGTCTGTCTTCTATATCTGTCTATCTATCTATATATCTGTGTGTGTGTGTAAATATTATTCTTCAATGGAGTATGTAAAAGAGGTTGGACAAAGAAATTACATCACAATTCTTTTTTTTTAAAATAATAGATCTTTATTTAGGTTACAAAAATGCATACAAATCCGCATGAAGAAAACGCATCAAAAACATATCAAATCCGTATCTGCGTTTTCTGCCAAGAGATGCAAATTCTGTGCAGAAAATTCAGCACGCAAATCTGCAACGTGTGCACATACCCTAATTGGTTTTTTTTTCATATATTTATGGCATATTCACAATATATTCTATAAAAGTATGGTAATTGTATACCATACCAATAGGATCATCTTGTATCTAAAGAACTGGGTCCTGTCATGCACTTCTGTCAGTAGAAATAATTAGGAATTCCCATACAAATGAGTGGAGTTAGCCAAAAATTAAAATGCCTACCACCTCTCAAGTGATCGTGGAGAGCGTCAGTGCCCATTTCTTGAAATTGACGCAAGTCTCATTGGTGACACCAGCATCGGCTATATATTTATGATTTATCCTGAGGACTTGCTATAAAAGTTAGAGATGGGAATACAAGGTGTACATTACTGTAAATACATATACTTGTGAAGGAGAGGGTTGTTGGTCTCCAGCTCTTTGCTCTGAATACCTTTCTTCGAAGAAAGAGTAGACCAAGGAAGACCATCTAGAATAGATCACTTGAAAGTCCTTCAGCAATAAATGATGTGGACATCCAAACATTTACTGGACAAACAACTTAAGCTATGTCCATGCTACATATGTGACCATTGTCAGGCACATGCAGACAGGACACTCTCACTGCACCTGACACTAGCCACAATCAGGATGAATGTTAAGGCATTCATCCCACATTGGGACCCACAGTAAAGAAATGTATAACGTGTCTTTGTAGTGGCTCTCTGTATAGGAAAGCACATTCTTCTGCGCTTTCTATGCAGTTAAACAATTTGCTCTTGCTCATGCATAACTGCCAGACAGAGGTGGTTAAAACACACTTTTGACTTCCGTCTGGTTAGTCGGGTCCAAAGGGCTTATTAAAGTATAAGTCATGAAAAGTTCTCATTGTACGTGATGTTCTACTCCTTGATACCCCAAATGGTTAAATGTGTTTTATATTAATGCATGTTGTCAAGGGTAACACCCACTGGGGCTGCAGTCTAGCCTAGATAGGGTTAACTGTAAAGGCCAGCTCAGTTTGTGGAGTTGGAACTGAGAGTTAGTGTCAAGTTCAGGAATTGACAGTTCAGTGGAGAGGAGTTGTGCAAAGTGACAGCAGTAATCGCAGGCAATAGGTTGCTAGGGACAAAGTGGGCCTAATACACAGTGCAGTAGATTGGCAAAGAACCCTTCAGTGTGAATCTGTCTGCTGACCTGGAAACCTCGAGATGGACGTCGGAGCCTGTGAAGCTCCAGGGAAAGATCGACTCAAACTCTAAGAGGCAGGAGGTGATCCAGTCCGGGTGCACTGATAATGTTGGAGAAGAATTCCTAGTGCTAGAGAAGTTAACAAGAGGAAACTCTACCCATCCGGAGAACCAGGGCTGAAGTTTGTCCGCTATCTGTTGGAAAGACAACAACCTGTCGGACCTTATCCTTTATGCCTTTTTGTAAAGACTGCCAGTTGTCAAGTAAAAATTAGATTGTGTTTATGAATCCTGTGTCCGTTGGATTGATTGCTGCCAATGTTCCAGAAGAAAAAACCTGCAGCCAATGGAAGTCTGTAGGCCAGAAGTAAATGTGATGCACCACACACACAGCAGCACACTGAGACAGGGACACATGTTTTGTGTAGAGTTCCCAGAGCGAGTGAAAGCAGCAATTTGTCCATGACTTCCTCGCTTGGGAACTTTACAATGATGCAAGTAGTATTGCACATGACTGCTGACGTCACCGACTGACTGCAGTGGTCACATGCTGGCTGTTAGTAAACAGACCAGGATCAACAGCAGCAGCTGTTTCAAATTAGTAAGATGATTTTACATTGCAACAAAACTCTTGTGACTGCATTGATAAAGCATCCGCAAGTGTTTAAGTGTATATTCACATGGAAGTTTTCTGTTAGGCGCCGTGTTACGAAGATATACATCTTTACTGTTAGGCGCCGTGATTCTTCCACTGCACGGTATAGATCCCAAGCCTTATCTGCCTCTGCGGTCCCTCATTCTGCTTCCGCCACTACTGCTCAGCATAGATGTCGGTCTCAGCATCTTGCTCAGGCGGGTGTTATGCGGTTGGTTACTGCTGTCTCTCCAGCCTAGTCCTTAGTAACCAGTAATATTCAGGCGCAGCCTGGCACCCTGGAGTCTAAGTCTACAGATCACCGTCGTGATGTGGTATCTTCCTATTGGTGGTCAGGCGTTATCTGCTCTGGTGATGTGCAGCTCTGGATTGGCCCGTGAACGATGTCAGTGTGAGTGTTTGGGGGTGGAGTGCGCTAGTATTCATGGATGGTGTGTGTGAGTGGATATGCTACCACTCTGTCTGCCTGTGTGTGTGTTAGCTACTTTCTTAGGCTGGAGTCACACGGCCGTAAAACTCGTGCGATAATTGCATTGCACTGCACGGACTGGCCTGACACCTCTCCTGACCTGAGCAAGACAGCGTGATGGATTACTATGCAGAGGTCAAGCTCAGGTCAGGAGAGCCGACAGCCAGGACGAGTTTTATGATGCGATTCTCGCACGTGAAATACGGCAGTGTGTCTCTGCCCTTAGGCAGGGTTTCTGGCCCCGCTTGGTTTAGCACCTGTTTTGGCCACGTGTGCGGTTAGCACGGGTCAGTCTCAGGGCAAGATCAGGGCGTTGCTCCCCTGTGCGTTCTACAGGGTTTTCCCCTTGCGACTCTTTATTTTTTGTCTTTGACTCAGCATCTGTTTCGGCCACTTTTGCGATTGGCAACCGTCAGGTACGGAGCGAGCTCAACTCCTTTGCTCTAACCCTCTGTGAAGCTAACAGAGCAGTGTATAGAGCGTACATATTATACTGCGTGAAGCTAACGCCGTCGTACTAGGGTACGATCCTTGTTTATTTCCGTCATTGTACATACTAGAGGCAGTTCACATCTCTGCACTGTGGACCTCGGGTTGCGATCACAACTTATTATTATTTTATATTTAGTGCGATCTGCAAACCCTAACACTTTCAACATGGATTATTCTGGATAAAAAATCTACATAAAAAAGTACTTGACAAAACATACAATTTTTTTTGGGGGGGGACTGTTGTTTTTTTTTTCTGCTTCAGTACATTGAGTAGTCAGATTTAAATAGTTTTTTTTTTTCAAGCAGAATTGCTTCAAGAATTGACATGTTGCTTGTTTTTTCCATGTGAAATAATAAGATTGCACCATGTGCAATATTGGCATAGTTTTCTCATTTAACGCGAAATGGAAGATTATTCTGAGAGTATTTGAAGAGGTTTTTCATGTGGATTTTGAGCAGAATCTGTTCCCATACCTGACAATACACATTGTGTAAATATACCCTAAGAAAAATAAAAAATAAAAAACAAAACTAATTAAAAACTAATGAAACAACATGCATTTTTTTCAAAGTTCACTGTGCGTCCTGTGTTTTTTGCCAGTAATAACATTATTAGTTGCCATTACTGGAAAAAAAAATAATCAGGGATTTTTATAACATATCCACTTAATGGATCACACATAATGAACAAAGAAAAATGTGACGCGTTTCTGACGTATAAAACGCCCACAATTTTTCTTAGTTCCGTAAACAGCAAAGCTCATAGGTTTTAAATTTTTTTATTTTAAGTTAAAAAAAGCATTATGTGCAGTTTAACCAATAATAACTCACTCGTATAGTATGTGTTCGTCCACCAACTCTGTCCTGAGCCTCCAACACAATGACATTGAGTCCTGCCTCTGTCAGCAGTTTAGCAGCTGAAAGGCCTGAAAAAAAAGACAAGACCTATTACAAACCTTACACATTCACGAACAATTAGGAAATGTGAAATATCTGGTGTAGTGTACTGTAATTCATATAATTTATTGTGTAGTACTGTAGATTCTGTGACAAAGTCACTGGCAAAGTGCTGGAGGGGAGATACGTTTCACTGAGGCTGTTCAGTGATTTGAAACCCAGAAGTTTCCTCCAGCACACTGTGTATTGAGAGGGGTTAATCGGTCATTTTAAGGCCTGGGTTTTTGTGGACAACCATAGAGCAGGTAAGAGGTTGTCCACCCGGCCTCCAGAGGCATTTAGTGTTCAGTGGGTCTGAAGCTGGCAGCTCCATAAAACTTGTTTAGTTTAGGTTAACTATACTGAATCTGGAAGTTATATCCTGAATGAGCGGAGACTGTATACCATTTTGTTTTGTTTCTTTTCCTGTTTTGCCAGAAGGGCCATGTTTATTTTCACTTCACATTGGTTTATGCCTCATGTCTAATAAACCAGCAGAAGATTTAAAGAGACAGTGTACCTGTGTCTACCTCCATGCACAGCCCAGAGAGCAGATCTACCACAATACATTTAGTTTATTTCTATCTGATATCGACTACTTCCATGTTTGACACTACTTGTTCTGTCCTTTTACAGTTTAGTTTTGTCATAAGATGAATTATCAGTTACATTGACATTATAAATGGCTCCAATACCAGTAGTTACGGTTTGATCATTCATGTGTATCATCATCCACAGACATTGAGGGAATTGAGTTCACTAATTGACAGACCACTGTATCTCATCTTCTTAGACTCTTGTGAGAGCAGGATTAATTTATCTGTCCTGACTCCATTTTGGTTATTTTACATGCATCTCCTTTCTTTCCCAAATGGATTCTGTGTATGTTTTGAGATAAAGGGTTCTCAGGGATTTCTTTGTCTAAGGGTATGTTTCCTTGGTCAGGAAACATTCCGGATTAGCTGCGTGTTTGACGCTGTGCGTTGGCGCAGCGTCAAACACACAGCGTCCAGATGTTACAGCATAGTGGAGGGATTTCAAGAAATCCCGTCTCCACTATGCTGTAAAACACGCAGGCGGAAGACCTGCGTTTCTGGACATGCGGCGTGTCTTTTCAGACCGCAGCATGTCCTAGCCCGTTGCGGCGACGCTGCGTCGCCGCAACGGAAATAACACAGGCCTATGTAGCCCTGCGATCATTCCGCATGTGTTCCGGAGGAGTCCGGAACACATCCGGAATGAGTGCGCTTCAAAAAGGGGGCGGGGCTTAGGACGGAGCGGAATTTCCGCTCCGTCAAATGCGCTGTGGTTCCGGACCGTGGAACCACAGCCTAACAGAACTTCGAGATAACATAGCAAAATGAAAGAGGTAGGACACCTAAACTCTTCAAGTGGGTGTACAGGAAAGATGTATATCTTTGTACCGTGTTATCCAGTAGATAGAAAAATATTCAGAATTGAGAGTCCTCAGTGGTTGATACCTTTTAATGGTTAAGGCCGGCGTCACACTTGCGAGTGTGATGCGAGTAAGTCGCACGACTTTCTCGCATCAACACCCGGCACGGCCGCCCGCTCTCGGACCCGAGTGTGCGACTGCATGTATTTCTATGCAGCTGCACACTCGGAAGTGTGACGCCGGCACAACTGAAAAGATGGTAAAAAATTGCAAGCTTTCGAGACTACTCAGGTCTCTTCATCAGGCATAGACTAATACAAAATCTGAATAATCACATATTTCTGCAGAACACAGCACAGAAACAATAGATAAGACAAGTAACGTGAAGCAGAACTATCATTATGGGAGAGTGATGGACAGTTATGGCCAAATATATTGGAACAGTTCATAGATAAGGAGTGAAAGTTTTATTGTCCTCTGATTGGGGTCAGGTAATCTGTTGTGATGCCCCCACAAGGTTTTAGGAGCAAATTCCTTAATTGATGTAAAAAGACATAAATCCATGCGACACATTCATTCCTGGTCTGAGTATGTCAAAGATCGTCATAAGTTTGTACTCCCAGGTGGTTGTACACATTATTAACTTTAGCCAATAAGATGTATGTATGCTAATGCCAGCATAGATGTAGAGATAAGCTGAGCCAATTATATTGTTACAATGTATGTCCATTAGAAACCTATATAAACCCTGACTGATGATATAACAAAGAGAGTTCTGCTTAGATATATAAGAGTGTAGGTACTGCCATACTAAACAATCCCGCTAGCGATCACGATAACGACGCATACTAATGCGACGCTATCGCCGTTAGCGATCTTCTTAACGACTTTAGCGGTACAAAAGTACCGCTAAATCGCTAAGAAAAGGTGCCACACTAGCGATATATACTTACCCAACGGGAGCGCCGACGAGAAATAGGGTCCGGAACGATTCCAGCGACGAGCGAGATCACAGCAGGAAGCTCGTCGCTGGCAGATGCCGCACTGAACAACATCACTAACGGGATCGCTAAATAGTGACGTTTTTTAGCGATCCCATTAGCGATATTGTTCAGTGTGGCATACCCTTAAGTCTGCATGGTACTTCTGTAATGTACGTAATGTACGTATTTGGATTTTGAAATTTAATTTTGAGCAGGTACAACATATCAGAACGTCTCACATTGTGTGGTGACGACACTCTCTTATAACAGTGTGGGTGCCAGAGGATTGGGGGATGGCTCACATCGTATTTAAGGAATGTAAGAAGGTGGATCCAGGCAACCACCATCTGGTAAGTCTGACATCTGTACTGTGCAAAGTTTTTGAGGGCATTATACAGTAAGAGATGATCTGCAGAAATCTAATGTAGAAATAATATAATAACTGACAACCAGCTCCAGTTCCTGAAGTCATGTCTAACCAACATGTTGAGTTTCTATGAGGAGGTACAATTGTGCTCAAAAGTTTACATACCCCAAAATCCAAACTCTGAGTCCAAAGTTCAAAATAGTATTGTACTGTAGTCCTATATTATATCCAAAAATGGATGAAAAGTGAATAAAATCTTACACCTAACATTTAGAGCATGCAAAATCATGCAACAGTGAAATATTGCCAAGAATTTAGTTTATGTTTAACTTGTAAATGTTTGTTAGAGATCTAATTTATCTGTGGCATTCTGCAACCCTGGAAAATATTTATCTCATTCTTTTTCAGATTTCTGTGTAACTAAAGTAATGATCAAGTTTAATAATATATTTTCAGAATGTAGCTGGAAAACTCCCACCACGATCTGGCCTGTACCTAAATGACAGCAGCAGCAATACAAGTGTAGGGAATTTAATGTCTTTATTAGTTTTAAAAGCTAATAGTCCAATCAGAACTGTTTTTACGCAGTTATTAATTTCTGGGGCCCCTAACCAAATTCACAATCCAGACCAGAGAAACCCTCCATGCACTGGTCTACACATCCATCACACTCCTAGGCATATATCACTTTACACCTAAAATGGCAATCACACTAGAAGTCATGTAACTTGCTGATCTTGCCAATTTATGTACCAAAGTGCATTCTATGCGGCAGAACATTCCTCAAACAACCATTAATAACCTCATTGATAACATGCCAAGTTATGTAAGCGTGTATTTCTGCACGAGTTGATTACACTTGATACTAAGTGAACTGAGGAGTTTTGAAAATTTTGCTTCCATTTTTTTGCTCTTATTTTTATTCTTTCTGCTCTCCTGAGTATTCCATGATACTCCATGATTTGTTTTATCCCATGGATTCTCTTTGGGGCATGCTTTTAGACTGATCTGCATTTTTTTTTATCCATCATCGTTCCAGAGATATGGCCCCTTTTATTTAGTGCTTATTTTGATAAAAAAGGCCATGTGTCTGGAACTGTGTTACATATAAAAAATAAGGAGAGCAGTGAAAATAAAATAAGAGCTAAAATTGACTTGTTTCACCTGAGTGACAAGTTCAGTAACTTAAAAAAGAAAACCTTATAAAGCATAGAGAATGAAGATCATAATATATGTTGTGTACCAATTGTTTAGCATGCATGTACAGTACACAGGGCCGGCTCCAGGTTTTTATGGGCCCCGGGCGAAGGAGCCTCAGTGGGCCCCTTTAACACAGACCACGATTCATGATGCACAGATACAGCAGAGAAATATGGGTATAGTACAAGGCCAAATACTTCTCTTCTTACATTACATGAGTGATATCTATTGTAAATTGTACAATAGCTCAAAAACCGCCAAATCCTCACAGCGCACAGAACAGACTGGACAGTACAGTCCTCCATACAATATTATGGGCACCACAGTCTCCCCCTCATCACCCATATAATACCCCATGCAGGATGTCACCCCCCATATAATGCTCCATACAGAATACTGGACCCAATATTATTATTATTATTATTATTATTATTATACATTTATATAGCGCCATTTATTCCATGGCGCTTTACATATGAAAAGGGGAAAAATATAGACAGGTACAATAAACATGTGCTAGACAAGGGACACACAAGTACAGAAGGAGACAGGACCCTGCCCGCGAGGGCTCACAGTCTGCAGGGATGGGTGAGAATACACTAGGAAAGGGTAGAGCTGGTCGTACGATGGTTCAGTACACTGAGGATCATTGCAGGTTGTAGGCTTGTCGGAACAGGTGGGTCTTCAGGTTTTTCTTGAAGGTCTCCGTTGTTGGTGAAAGTCTGATGTTTTGCGGCAGGGAGTTCCAGAGTATGGGGGAAGCCCGGGAGAAGTCTTGTATGCGTTTATGGGAAGAAGAGATGAGGGGGAGTCGAGAAGGAGATCTTGAGAGGATCGAAGGTTGCGTGTAGGTAGGTAGCGGGACACCATGTCACAGATGTATGGAGGAGAAAGGTTGTGGATGGCTTTGTATGTCATGGTTAAGGTTTTGAACTGGAGCCTCTGGGCAATAGGGAGCCAGTGAAGGGCCTGGCATAGTGGGGGAGGCTGGGGAATAGCGGGAGACAGGTGGATTAGTCGTGCAGCAGAGTGCAGGATGGATTGGAGTGGTGCCAGAGTGCTAGAGGGGAGGCCAGACAGTAGGAGGTTGCAGTAGTCGAGGCGGGAGATGATAAGGGCGTGCACTAGTGTTTTTGTGGTTTCATGGTTGAGGAATGAGCGGATCCGGGAAATATTTTTGAGTTTGAGGCGGCAGGAGGTGGCGAGGGCTTGGATATGTGGTTTGAAAGAGAGGGCAGAGTCGATGATCACCCCAAGGCACCGAGCATGTGGGACTGGGGAAAGCGAGCAGCCATTGACATTGATGGACAGGTCTGGTGAAGGGGTAGAGTGAGGTGGGGGAAAGATGATGAATTCTGTTTTGTCCATGTTCAGTTTGAGAAAGCGAGCAGAAAAGAAGGCTGAGATAGCAGACAGACACTGTGGGATTTTGGTCAGTAGGGAGGTGAGGTCAGGTCCAGATAGGTAGATCTGCGTGTCATCGGCGTAGAGGTGATACTGCAAGCCGTGGGATTCTATGAGCTGTCCCAGGCCGAAGGTGTAGATGGAGAAGAGTAGGGGTCCTAGGACTGAGCCTTGAGGAACACCGACAGACACGGGATGAGGTGAGGAGGTGGTGTGTGAGAGGGAGACACTAAATGTTCGGTCTGTTAGGTATGATGAGATCCAGGATAGGGCCAGGTCTGTGATGCCAAGAGATGAGAGAATCTGTAGCAGGAGGGAATGGTCCACAGTGTCGAAGGCAGAAGACAGGTCCAGGAGAAGGAGGACAGAGTAGTGTCGCTTGCTCTTGGCGGTTAGCAGGTCGTTAGTGACTTTAGTTAGGGCAGTTTCAGTTGAGTGATGCGGTCGAAAGCCGGATTGTAACCGGTCAAAGAGGGAACAGGAAGAAAGGTGGGAGGATAGTTCAAGATATACATGCTGTTCCAGTAGTTTTGAGGCATAAGGGAGAAGAGATATCGGGCGATAGTTAGACGCAGAGGATGGGTCAAGGGAGGGCTTTTTGAGGATCGGTGTGATTGAAGCATGTTTGAAGGATGAAGGAAAGACACCATTTGTAAATGAAAGGTTGAAGAGGTGTGTGAGAGTAGGGATGAAGACTGTGGCAAAGTTAGGAATGAGGTGGGACGGGAGTGGGTCAAGTGCGCAAGTGGTGAGGTGTGATCTTGACAGGAGAGTGGAGAGCTGATCTTCTGTCATGGTGGTGAAGCTGGTTTTGGAAGAACAGGGCTGAGTGGCTAAGAGGGGCATTGGGGGCTGCGGGCCAAAGCCTTCTCTGATAGTATCAATGTTTTGCTTAAAGAAGGAGGCAAAGTCTTCGGCAGAAATGAGAGGAGAGGGAGGAGGTGCTGTGGGATGGAGTAGAGAATTGAAAGTGTTGAAGAGCTGTTTAGGGTTGTGAGACAGGGAGGATATGAGAGATGCGAAGTAAGTTTGTTTTGCGGCAGAGAGCGTGGACTTGAAGCTGGCGAGGGACTGCTTGTATGCGTTGAGGTGCTCGGTAGAATGGGTTCTCTTCCATCTCCGCTCGGTAACCCTGGAAGCCCGTCTCAGTTCTTTGGTCAGGCCGGTCAGCCAGGGCTGCCTGTTGATTGTACGAGTTTTGCTCTGCGTGAGGGGGGCGGCCGAATCAAGTGTGGTTTTTATTGTGGTGTTATAAAATGTGGCAGCAGCATCTGTGTCATGAAGTGAGGCTATGTCTGTGAGAGGGAGGAGGGACTCAGAGAGCGATTGTAAATTGAGGTGTTTGAGATTTCTGCGAGGGTGGGTGAGTTTGTGAAGTGGGGGATGCGTACTAACAGAGGAGAGGGAAGAGAATGTCAGTAGGTTGTGGTCAGACAGGGGGAGTGGGGAGTTAGTGAGATTGGTGAGGGAACAATATAATGCTCCATACAGGATACTGGTCCCCATATAATGCTCCATACAGGATACTGGTCCCCATATAATGCTCCATACAAAATATGGAGCTCTCCTCTGCGCTGTACTGCGTTCTGCACTGTTACGGCTCAGGAAAGGGCGCTGTGGAAAGACTCCCCATTATCATCATGATTGCCTCCCCATCATTATTATTGTCTCCTTATCATCATCATTGCCTCCCCATCATCATCATGGCCTCCCCATTATCATCAATGCCTGCCCATCATCATCATCTCCTCCCCATCATCATCAATGCCTGCCCATCATCATCTTCTCCCCATCATCAATGCCTGCCCATTATCATCAATGCCTGCCCATTATCATCATCTTCTCCCCATCATCATCAATGCCTCCCCATTATCAGCAATGCCTGCCCATCATCATCTCCTCCCCATCATCATCAATGCCTGTCCATCATCATCTTCTCCCCATCATCAATGCCTGCCCATTATCATCATCTTCTCCCCATCATCATCAATGCCTCCCCATTATCAGCAATGCCTGCCCATTATCATCATCTTCTCCCCATCATCATCATCAATGCCTCCCCATTATCAGCAATGTCTGCCCATCATCACACACAGACAGCACACAAGCACTCTCTCACATACTTATACACACACATACACACACACACACAAAGCACCGCACTACATACACACAGACACACACAGAGACACACACACACAAGTCTTACCTGTCTGACGTCCGCGCGCTCTCTGCCACAGCCGGCCGCTGAATGATGACGTCATTCAGCGGCGCTGCTGTGAGAGGAAGCGCCGGCGCCCCCTGGAGCCCGGAGCTGCGGCAGCGGAGGCACGGGAGAGGTAAGTATTGTGCCAGCTGATGCCGGGGCCCTGAGCAAGCGGGGGGGGCCCAGTGGCGGCGCTGACACCGCTCTCCTCCACTAACGGGCGCGGGGGTGCCAGACGGCGAGTGGGCCCCCCCGCCTGCTCAGGGCCCCGGCACTTGCCCGGGTGTGCCGGGTGCTGACGCCGGCCCTGACAGTACAGACCAAAAGTTTGGACACACCTTCTCATTCAAATATTTTTCTGTATTTTCATGACTATAAAAATTGTAGAATCACACTGAAGGCATCAAAACTATGAATTAACACATGTGGAATTATACATTACACTTTACAAAAAAAGTGTGGAAACAACTGAAAATATGTCTTATATTCTAGGTTCTTCAAAGTAGCCACCTTTTGCTTTGATTACTGCTTTGCACGCAGAAAAGGTGAATGGATGGACTCTACCTGCCTAGTTCCCACAGTGAAGCATGGAGGAGGAGGTGTGATGGTGTGGGGGTGCTTTGCTGGTGACACTGTTGGGGATTTATTCAAAATTGAAGCGGTGAGCGGTCCAGCTCACCCCAAACCATCTCGATTGGGTTCAGGTCTGGTGACTGTGGAGGCCAGGTAATCTGGTGTAGCTCCCCAACACTCTCCTTCTTGGTCAAATAGCCCTTACACAGCCTGGAGGTGTGTTTGGGGTCATTGTCCTGTTGAAAAATAAATGATGGTCCTACTAAACGCAAACCGGATGGAAAAGTATGCTGCTGCAAGATGTTGTGGTAGCCATGCTGGTTCAGTATGCCTTCAATATTGAATAAATCCCCAATAGTGTCACCAGCAAAGCACCCCCACACCATCACACCTCCTCCTCCAAGCTTCACGGTGGGAACCAGGCATGTAGAATCCATCCGTTCACCTTTTCTGCGTGCAAAGCAGTAATCAAAGCAAAAGGTGGCTACTTTGAAGAACCTAGAATATAGGACATATTTTCAGTTGTTTCACACTTTTTTGTAAAGTGTAATGTATAATTCCACATGTGTTAATTCATAGTTTTGATGCCTTCAGTGTGATTCTACAATTTTCATAGTCATGAAAATACAGAAAAATATTTGAATGAGAAGGTGTGTCCAAACTTTTGGTCTGTACTGTATGTCACACATTTGGGTTGGGTGTGTAGCGCATGCTCGGGAGCTGAGCCTACCTCATATAGTGTTTTATACATTAAGCATACGTCTCTAGCAGCAGTGAACTGAGCTGGTGCTGATTAATGCTGCTTAATCACTTTGCGGCTGCTGTCAGTCTGTAACTTAGACCTCTTTCACACTTCAGTCTTTTGGTGTCAGTTAAAATCCGCCAAAGTGTGAAAATAGCGGATCCACCAGAAAAGGTGAAAAACGGATGCAAACGGATCAGTTTGACTGATCCGCTTTGAACTTTTCAACCCGGAATATAACCCGGAAAATGCAGGTACGCATGTCTGGCACACTGGAGAGAGAGAGAGAGAGAGAGACCCCGGACAGTGTTCTGGGCATTTTGATGCATTTTGTATGGGAGCAAAGGATCCGCTGGTGGATGGTCGTCCGTTAGATCCATTTTTTGATGGATCCGCCATAGTCCACCATTTTGATGCACACAAAAAAGTTGCATTGGAAGTTTTCCAAAAATGGCGGGCGCCAAATTTATGGCGGATCCGTCAAAAAACGGATCTAACGGACGACCATCCGTTAAAATCCGCCACTAATGCAAGTCAATGGGAAAAAAGCAGATCCGCCAAAAAAAATGGCGGATCCGTTTTTTTCACACTTTGGCGGATTTTGACTGACGTCGCACGACTGAAGTGTGAAAGAGGTCTTAGGCACTTAATCACTTTGCTTCTGGGGAAAGATTCCCACTAAGTTGAGCGGTTTGGAAATGATAGAATTAAAAACTACCATACTCTTCAGAGAAATATATAATTGGGTTAGTTAACCTTATACATATGTTGTTTTAACTTATCCCTATCGAGATTGCTCAGCTTAGCGGGAACACTGCTGGAAGAGGGGTCCGTTGTGTCTCCCATCACGACAATAAAATCACAGTGTCGATGGGTTACCAAATTATCCAGGGATTTACTAAAAGCTCTTGTTGCAGCCATTCCATTGCAGGAATTCTTATGATCATTAATTTCATTATGAACTGCAGTACAATGTATTACAGTAAAAATTGTGTAAGCAATGAAACAGTCAGAGGTTCAAATATGTTAAAATATGTTTCAAAATATTTAAAACATTTAAAAAAACTAAGAAAAAATAATTCTCTTTCCAATAATAAAAAAATAAATTAACATACTTTGGTATCACTGCATCCATAAAAATTTGATATATAGAAATATAAAACTGAAATTAACTGCCTGTACCAGGTATCATTCAGCAAGACAGAATTCTAAGTTAACTATCCAATATGACTAAATTAACACAAATCGAAGTACATCTGCGTCTAAGTAAATTATATACTGACAAAGTTTCTGGGCCGGATGGCAAATCACATTTACTCATGGATATTGAGGGAGTTGAGATCAGTAATTGACAGACCACTGTATCTCATCTTCTTAGATTCTCTTGCAACAAGGTCAGTGGCACAGGGTTGGAGGATGACTGACGTGGTACCGATATTTAAGAGAGGTAAGTAGGTGGATCCAGACAAGTACCGTCCGGAAAGCCTGACATCAATAGTGTGCAAAATTTTTGAGGGCATTATAAGAGATGATCTGCAGAGATATATTGTAGATAATAATATGATAACTGATAAATAACATGAATTCATGAAAGATAAGCCATGCCTAACCAATCTACTATATAATCGTCTAATTCTGTCTGTCTGTAATGGAATTCCCGCGTCGCTGATTGGTCGCGCCCGGTTGCCTCCGGATTGGATGTGGGTGTTGCTGGGGGAGTGGTGCGGGCACGCCCCTTGGATACCTGACCGGGTCCTTAGCAACGTCACAGGGACTGTCACAGAACCTGAGTTAGAGAGCAAATGGAGGGGAAAATGAGCAAATGCAGGGGAAAATAATTATTGCAGCATGATGGCACAATGTGTTTGGGTGGCGGTGGGTGCTGACGCTGGCCCTGCATAGTTCACTCATGTTTACTAAACAAGTTCTGTCAGTCACAGTGTGTTATAGTTCAGTCACGTTTACTGGACAAGTTCTCTCAGTCACAGTGCGACATAGTTCACTCACATTTACTGAACACGTTCTGTCAGTCACAGTGTGACGTACTTCTGTCACGTTTACTGAATAACAAATATATTATAGTGTCGATGTACTTCTTTCGTCCGATGATTTATTTAAATACAGTTAGATATTCATGTAATAGTTTATATATTTTGATGATCTGTTTAATAATTTCGTTCAGTTTTATTAAGTTCTATGAGCAATAATATTTAACTCCGGTTAGGGGTCGAGTTCCCACTTCTGCACAAGGGGAATTTCGAGCCATTCCGGCTGCGGTCTCCCAGTCGTCTCCAGCCACAGTGGACTCTGCTCAGCTTAGATGTCGTTCCCAGCGTCTCGCCCAGTCTAACAGTGTGAAGAGGATTACTGCTGCCTCTCCAGGCTCTGCTATTGTGGCCAGTACTGGTTAGCGGCGAGCAGACGTCTTTAGGACAAAGTCCTTGTTTTCCCTGTCTGAGCATGCCCAGGGTGAGATCTCTCATTGGAGATCAGGGGTCACATGCTCAGGTACTGCAGCAGCTCCTTTTGGTCCGCCAGGAAGGTCCTGTGACTACTAGTGTTCTGGAACAGTTTCATTGGTCCTTGTTTCTGGCAGGTCCTGTAGCTGTTACTATAAAAGGGTGGCATGGCTGGGCCGCCATGCGCTAGTATCAATTGCAGAATGTGCTTTGCGCCAGTGTGATCATACATGCATGTGGTTAGGGCTCGGCTGAAATAAGTCCCTAGAATACCGGCACCTCTGGTGAGGAGATTTGAGTGCAAGTGGTTAGGGCTTGGCTGAAATAAGTCCCTAGAATACCGCTTCTCCGGTGAGAAGATTGCTTGATTGCGTTGCTGTTTGCGTGATCACGGACTGCTATCCGCACAGCAGTTATCTGTGTATCCCTGTGGTGTTAACAGGACATAGTCTTTTTCTCAGCGGCTCTGTGACGCAACAGGGTTCGCTTTATAACGCTGGTTCAGCGCCCTAGCGTTTTACTTTGCGGCTCACTGAAGCTAAGTGAGTTCGCACCTATCGCCATATAGCGCTGTGGCATTCCCGTTAGCGGCTCTGGGGATTAACAGAGTTCGCACTTACTGCCACAGCGCGCTACGGCGTTTATTTTAGCGACTCTGCGGGATAACAGAGTTCGCTACTTTCGCCATCTTACTAGCAGCGGGCTTCGCCTGCACGGTGAACCCCGGGCTGCGAACGCAACTCTCTAATATATCTATTAGGTGCCCCTAACAACTCCTTCATGACCCAGCCTATTTTGACTTTAAAGACCTTGCCATTTTTTGCAATTCTGACCAGTGTCCCTTTATGAGATAATAACTCAGGAACGCTTCAACGGATCCTAGCGATTCTGAGAATGTTTATTCGTGACATATTGGGCTTCATGTTAGTGGTAAATTTAGGTCGATAATTTTTGCATTTATTTATAAAAAAAAATGGAAATTTGGCGAAAATTTTGCAATTTTCAAATTTTGAATTTTTATTCTGTTAAACCAGAGAGTTATGTGACACAAAATAGTTAATAAATAACATTTCCCACATGTCTACTTTACATCAGTACAATTTTGTAAACAAGATTTTTTTTTCTTAGGATATTATAAGGGTTAAAAGTTCACCAGCGATTTCTTATTTTTACAGCAAAATTTACAAAACCATTTTTTTTAGGGACCACCTCAAATTGAAGTCACTTTGAGTGGTCTATATGGCAGAAAATACCCAAAAGTGACACCATTATAAAAACAGCACCTCTCAAGCTACTCAAAACTACATTCAAGAAGATTATTAACCCTTCAGGTGCTTCACAGGAACTAAAGCAACGTGGAAGGAAATAATGAACATTTTAATTTTTCCAACAAAAAATTTATTTTAGCATCAATTTTTACATTTTTGCATGGGCAACAGGATAAAATGGATCCTAAAATTTGTTGGGCAATTTCTCCTGAGTTCACAGATACCTCATATGTGGTCATAAACCACTGTTTGGGTGCACGGCAGGGCTCAGAAGGGAAGGAGCGCCATTTGACTTTTTGAATGGAAAATATGCTGGAATATTTAGCGGTTGCCATGTCGCATTTGGAGAGTCCATGTGTGCCTAAACATTGGAGCTCCCCCACAAGTGACCCCATTTTGGAAACTAGACCCCCCAAGGAACTTATCTAGATGCATAGTGAGCACTTTGAACCCCCAGGTGCTTCACAAATTGATCCGTAAAAAAAAGAAAGTACTTTTTTTTGATAAATTTTATTTTAGCCTCAGTTTTTTCATTTTCACATGGGCAACAGGATAAAATGGCTCCTAAAATTTGTAGGGAAATTTCTCCTGAGTACACAGATACCTCATATGTGGTCATAAACTACTGTATGGGCGTGCGGTAGGGCTCAGAAGGGAAGGAGCGCCATTTGACTTTTTGAATGGAAAATATGCTGGAATCTTTAGCTGTTGCCAAGTCGCATTTGGAGAGTCCCTATGTGCCTAAACATTGGAGCTCCCCCACAAGTGACCCGATTTTGGAAACTAGACCCCCCAAGGAACTTATCTAGATTCATAGTGAGCAATTTGAACCCCCAGTTGCTTCACAAATTGATCCGTAAGAAAAAGAAAGTACTTTTTTTTCACCAAAATTTTTTTTAGCCTCAGTTTTTTCATTTTCACATGGGCAACAGGATAAAATGGATCCTAAAATTTGTTGGGAAGTTTATCCTGAGTACACAGATACCTCATATGTGGTCATAAACCACTGTTTGGGCGCACGGCAGGGCCCAGAAGGGAAGGAGCACTATTTGACTTTTTGAATGGAAAATTAGCTCCAATCGTTAGCGTACACCATGAAGCGTTTGGAGAGCCCCTGTGTGCCTAAACAGTGAAAAAAAAACACATGTGACAACATTTTGGAAACTAGACCTCTTATGGAACTTATCTAGATGTGTTATGAGCACTCTGAACCCCCAGTTTATAAACGCAGAGCAGTGAAAATAAAAATATCATTTTTTTCCTCAAAAATAATTTTTTAGCCCGCTATTTTTCATTTTCACATCGGTAACAGGAGAAATTGGACCACAAAAGTTGTTGTGCAATTTGTCGTGAGTACACCAATACCCCATATGTGGGGGGAACCACTGTTTTGGCGCATGGGAGAGCTCAGAAGGGAAGGAGCGCCATTTTGGAATGCAGACTTGATGGAATGTTCTGCGGGCATCATGTTGCGTTTGCAGAGCCCCTGATGTGCCTAAACAGAAAAAAAAAACACAAGTGACCCCATTTTGTAAACTAGACCCACAAGGAACTTATCCAGATGTGTGGTGAGCACCTTGAACCCCCACGTGCTTCACAGAAGTTTATAATGTAGAGCCGTAAAAAATAAAAAATAATTTTTTTTTCTCAAAAAATGATTTTTTAGCCCCCTATTTT
Organism: Oophaga sylvatica; assembly: GCA_033576555.1. NCBI lineage: Eukaryota > Metazoa > Chordata > Amphibia > Anura > Dendrobatidae > Oophaga > Oophaga sylvatica. The sequence goes on along the minus strand of JARQOD010000002.1, from coordinate 530,196,969 downwards.
TTAATTTCACAATGGTTACAGGAGAAATTGGACCCCAAAAGTTGTTGTCCAGTTTGTCCTGATTACGCTGGTACCCCATATGTGGGGGTAACCACTGTTTGGGCATACGTCAGGGCTCGGAAGAGATGTAGTGACGCTTTGAAATGCCGACTTGATGGAATGGTCTGCGGGCATCTTGTTACGTTTGCAGAGCCCCTGATGTGCCTAAACCGTAGAAACCTCCCACAAGTGACCCCATTTTGTAAACTAGACCCCCCAAGGATCTTATCCAGATGTGTGGTGAGCACCTTGAACCCCCACGCGCTTCACAGAAGTTTATAATGCAGAGCCGTGAAAATAAAAAATAATTTTTTTCGTCAGAAACTGATTTTATTAACCCGCAATTTTTACTTTCACAAGGGTAACAGGAGAAATTGGACCCCAAAAGTTGTTGTACAGTTTGTCCTGAGTACACTGGTACCCAATATGTGGGGGGGAAACCACTGTTCGGGCACATGTTGGGGCTCGGAAGGGAAGTAGTGATGTTTTGAAATGCTGACTTTGATGGAATGGTCTGCGTGCATCATGTTACGTTTGTAGAGCCCCACATGTGACCCCATTTTGGAAACTAGACACCGCACGGAACATATCTAGATGCGCGGTGAGCACTTTGAACCCCCAAGGGCTACACAGAAGTTTATAACACCGGGAGCATGAAAATAAAAAATCATATTTTTTCCACAAACATGATCATTTAGTCCCCAATTTTTTTATTTTCCCAAGGGTACCAGGAGAAATTAGACCGCAAAAGTTGTTGTCCAATTTGTCCTGAGTACGGTGATATCCCATATGTGGGAGAAAACTACTGTATGGGCACACGTCGGGGCTCGGAAGGGAAGTAGTGACATTTTGAAATGACGACTTGATGGAATGGTCTGTGGGCGTCATGTTACGTTTGCAGAGCCCATGATGTGCCTAAACAGTAGAAACTCCCCCAAGGGACCCCATTTTGGAAACTAGATCCCCCAAGGAACTCATCTAGTAGTGTGGTGAGCACTTTGAATTTCCAAGTTCTTCACAGAAATTTATAACGCAGAGCTGTGAAAATAAAAAATCATTTTTTTTCCACAAAAATAATTTTTTTAGTCCCCAATTTTTTATTTCCCAAGGGTAACAGGAGAAATTAGACCCCCATAGTTGTTGTGCAATTTTTCCTGAGTACACTGATACCCCATATGTGGGGTAAACCACTATTTGGGCACACGTCTGGGCTCGGAATATAGGGAGCACTGTTTGACTTTTTGAACGCAAAATTTGTCGTCCAAGGCAAGCAGGATTTTCCGGGGCAAGGAAATACTAACGCATGCGCTGTAGTCATTTTATGCTTTGCCCACTGCTGGGCAAAGCATACTGCGCATGCGCCGGCACAATTTTTGAATTGCGCAATTGCGGGAAACTAACGTCGTCTGTGGTATTCACAGACGGCAATACGAAAGAGATGACGAGGAGCGGGGGCGGGGGAGGACATGAAAACCGCCGCCCTCCTGACCTGACTGCAGTGATTGACACGTTCAATCACCAACTTTACAAAGGTATTTTGCTATGAAAACGGGGGTATCATGATATATGATACCCACCGTTAGCTTAGTTCTGGGACGCTCTATTCAGCCATATCTTTACTTGATATGGCATTTTTGGGGTGACAGATTCCCTTTAACAAAAAAGTGTGTAACAACTGAAATTATGTCTTATATTCTAGGTTATTCAAAGTAGCCACCTTTTGCTTTGATGACTGCTTTGCACACTCTTGGCATTCTCTTGATGAGCTTCAAGAGGTAGTCAACGGAAAGGGTTTTCACTTCACAGGTGTGCCCTGTCAGATTTATTAAGTGGGATTTCTGGCCTTATAAATGGGGTTGTGACCATCAGTTGTGTTGTGCAGAAGTCTGCTGGATACACAGCTGCTAGTCCTACTGAATAGACTGTTAGAATGTGTATTATGGCAAGAAAAAAGCAGCTAAGTAAAGAAAAACGTGTGGCCATCATTACTTTAAGAAATGAAGGTCAGTCAGTCCGAAAAATTGGGAAAACTTTGAAAGTATCCCCAAGTGCAGTTGCAAAAACCATCAAGTGCTACAAAGAAACTGGCTCACATGAGGACCGCCCCAGGAAAGGAAGACCAAGAGTCACCTCTGCTTCTGAGGATAAGTTTATCCGAGTCACCAGCCTCAGAAATCGCAGGTTTACAGCAGCTCAAATTTAGAGACCAGGTCAATGCCACACAGAGTTCTAGCAGCAGACACATCTCTACAACTACTGTTAAGAGGAGACTTTGTGCAGCAGGCCTTCATGGTAAAATAGCTGCTAGGAAACCACTGCTAAGGACAGGCAACAAGCAGAAGAGACTTGTTTGGGCTAAAGAATACAAGGAATGAACATTAGGTCAGTTGAAATCTGTGTTTTGATCTGATGAGTCCAAATTTGAGATCTTTGGTTCCAACCATCATGTCTTTGTGCGACGCAGAAAAGGTGAACGAATGGACTCTACGTGCCTGGTTCCCACCGTGAAGCATAGAGGAGGAGGTGTGATGGTGTGGGGGTGCTTTGCTTGTGACACTGTTGGGGATTTATTCAAAATTGAAGGCATACTGAAGCAGCATGGCTACCACAGCATCTTGCTGCGGCATGCTATTCCATCCGGTTTGCGTTTAGTTGGACCATCATTCATTTTTCAACAGGACAATGACCCCAAACACACCTCCAGGCTGTGTAAGGGCTATTTGACCAAGAAGGAGAGTGATGGGGTACTACGCCTGATGACCTGGCCTCCACAGTCACCAGACCTGAACCCAATCGAGATGGTTTGTGGTGAGCTGCACCACAGAGTGAAGGCAAAAGGGCCAATAAGTGCTAAGCATCTCTGGGAACTCCTTCAAGATTGTTGGAAGACCATCTCCGGTGACTACCTCTTGAAGCTCATCAAGAGAATGCCAAGAGTGTGCAAAGCAGTCATCAAAGCAAAAGGTGGCTACTTTGAAGAACCTAGAATATAAGACATATTTTCAGTTGTTTCACACTTTCTTGTAAAGTATATAATTCCACATGTGTTAATTCATAGTTTTGATGCCTTCAGTGTGAATGTACAATTTTCATAGTCATGAAAATACAGAAAAATCTTTAAATGAGGTGTGTCCAAACTTTTGGTCTGTACTGTATAACTATGCAAAATTATTTAATTCATATTGCAAATGCATTTTTTAATTACCTCACCTGCAAGTCAATAAAATGTATGTACACCAAAATGGCCCCAAACTAAAAGTACAACTAGCCATGCAAAGAGAAAGCCAGCATACCAACCAACAATGGAAAATAAAACATACGCAATATTTTTTATAAAGATCTAAATATACTTATACCCAGCAAAGTAAAACTAAAAAACTATACAGGTTTGATGGAGGAATTGTATTTTTCTCCATTTCACCTCTATTGGAAAATTGTTACTATTTTTCAGTACATTATATGGTAAAATGAATGCTGTCATTCACTACATCTAATCCCCGACAAAACAACTGTCAATTCACATGGCTGTGTCCATGGAAGAATTTATAAGTTATAGCTCTTCTAAAAGTGGAGGAAAAAAAAAGTTGAAGATGTAAAGAATTAAGCCGGCCCGGATACTGTATATATATACTGTACTGTATACTCCAGGATGAAGTCAGCATCAGCCTTAGTGAGCAGAACGTTTCCTGCCTGAGAACTAGAACTGTCCCTGGGACGTCTTTCTGTGCAGAGCAATGCTGCTTTCACTGAACCTTTCGGCTGTGACATACTATTGGTGCAACCTGTGCAGCCACACAGGGGCCCAACATGTAAGGGGGCCCACTTACACATCCAAAGAGGGAAGCAGCTTCTGTCACAGACTCATTATTGGACTGTAAATGGGCCTTGTTCTGTTTCTTGTTTATGCCTCAGACACGATTGTGGTAACGGGTTACTTTATTGTGTGCCCGTTCTCTCAGCCACATTACATGAATGCTTCCTGTCTCTAGCTCTTACCAACGAGACCCTCCTTTCTATCCTCTGAATACATCCAGGTAGTGAGACCCCTAGAGGCGGCTCAGCATATAACATATTGCTACATCCTTTGTCTTTTAACTGAAGAAATAACTAAGCTAATATAACTAACATACATGTGAACATTTCAATATTCAAGATATTGGTGACATAAACATAACTGGCAAGCATCATGCTATTAAGATACTTTAAAATACTTGGTTGTATATATAGTCCTTGAGGTGTGCTGGCTTTGTGATCATTCTGCCCGATCTAGTAACATACGATGCGTTACTGCCACTATTCAGTGGTTCTCTCGATTCGGGCGTTACCGCATCTGGTATTGCCTGTCTCCGACCAGAATCTCCACTCTGAACCTGGGCCATCCCTGTAGCCTCTCTGCTTAGACTTGCTGTTTCCTCATCTTGGATATGAGGATACTGTTCATATGACCATGTATCAGATCCTTCTTGTGTTTTCCTCAGATGTCTCCGATTTCTCCTTAGTTTTCTTCCCTCCTCTGTCACAATTTCGTAGGATCTAGGTCCTAGTTTCTGGAGCACCTTTGCTTTTCCCATTGTTTGTCATATTTGCTCGGCTGCATCCTGATGTTGTCATTTTGTCTCAGTTCTGGTAGATTTTTTGCCGACTGATTATAATAGAACGCTTGTCTATCCTGATTTTTCTTTAGTTTTGACCTCATTCCTCTCACCAGATTTGGCTTCAGAAGACGACTAGCTGTTGGTATGAGTGTCCTTGTCCGTTTACTCAGAAGCCTCTGTGCTGGGCTGCTGTCTAGACCTTGGGAAGGTGTGTTTCTGTGGTCCAGTATAGATAGATATACATCTGTCCCTGCCTGTTTCGCTCTCTTAATCAACTTCTTTGCTGTTTTCACTGCTGATTCCGCTTTGCCATTGCTTTGAGGATATCCAGGAGATGATGTATTGTGTTCAAATTCCCATAACTTGCTGAACTCCTTGAACTCTTCTGACCTAAATTGAGCGGCATTATCAGTAAAAACAATTTCTGGAATCCCATATCTGGCAAAATGAGCCTTGAGTTTTTTAATAACTGTTCTTGCTCTTGTATCCTTCAAATGGTCCACTTCCCAAAGTTAGAAAAATAGTCCACAGTTACCAGGTATTCTCTTTCCTCCAATGTGAACAAATCTATTCCTATTTTTGACCATGGTCTATTTGGAACGGCATGCGGTTGCAATGGCTCTTTCGGTTGTTTATCCCCGCCGGACGCACATATCTCACATTGTGCTATGTAACTTTTTATGTGATCATTCATACCCGGCCAATAAACTGATTCTCTTGCTCGCCGCAAACATCCTTCAATGCCCAAGTGGGACGAGTGTAATTTCTGTAGTATGTCTCTTCTCAGAGTCTCCGGTATCACTGCCCTTTCTCCCTTTATGATGATTCCTTGGTGTACTGACAGTTCATCTCGTATATGGAAGAATGGAGCAACTTCCTTTGGAGCATGCTGCTTATATTTGGCCAGCCCTGCAGGATCACAGTTTTTAATATCTGTAGTGTTTTATCTTTTTCTGTGAAGGTCTGTATTTGTTTCAGTTTATCTTTAGATACTGCAAGATAATCACACATATTGATGTTGTCCATTTCTTGTCCTTTATCCTCTGAGTTGGGTAAGTACGCTCTGCTTAGAGTATCTGCAATCAACAAGTCTTTTCCTGGACAATATCCAATTTCATAATCATATTTTTGAAGTCGCAGAAGCATGCGCTGCAGTCTCTTTGGTGCATTTAGTAGTGGTTTTTTTGTAATGCTCTCCAACGGTTTGTGATCTGACTGTACTGTTACCTGTCGACCGTATGTGTACTGATGAAACCTTTCCATTCCAAACACCACAGCTAGTAACTCCTTTTCGATTTGGGCATATCCCTGCTCTGTCGTGTTAGCGCTTTGCTTGCAAATGTGATTGGTTGCCACTCTTGCATTAATGTGGCACCTAGGCCTTTTTCTGACGCATCACATTGGACTACCACCTCTAACTGTGGATCAAAATATTTTAAGGTTGCTGTGTCTGCAATGGCTGTCTTTACTGATTGAAAAGCCGTCTCCTGTGCTTCTGTCCATTCCCACAACACATCTTTGTGGAGTTAGCTGTCTCATTGGCTCACACATGTCTGATAGATTCTTGCAAAACTTGGACAGATAATTCACCATGCCCAAAAATCGTTGTACTCCACACACATCTGTTGGGTAGGCATCTCTTGTATCGCCTTCACCTTTTCTGGATCCACTTTCACTCCATTTGAGGTTAGAAGATGTCCTATATATGGCACTTCCGTCATTTTCAGTTTCAACTTTTCCAAGTTCAACTTTATCCTTTTTTCTCTACATCTATCTAAAAATCGTAGCATCCTTGTATCGTGATTCTTTATTGCAGATTGCATATCGCCACCTTCTCCCACTATTAAATATATCATCTGCTATCATCTTTACCCCTGGGAGTCCTTCCAAAGCTTGCATCAACTTCTGCTGAAATATTTCTGGAGCTGGTGTCAGTCCCATGGGCATTCTCAGCCATTTACGGCGACAAAATGGAGAAGAAAACGTTGTCAATAAACTGGATTCTTCATCCAGTTCCACATGCCAAAATCCATTTTTTACTTCACAAACTGAAAATATTTTTGCCTTTGATAAATCTGGTAGCACATCCTCTATTGTAGGCATCGGATAGTGATTCCTTTTGAGAGCTTTGTTGAGTGGTTTGGGATCGATACAAATTCTTAGTTTTCCTGATGGTTTCTGCACTATGACCAAACTACTTATCCAGTCTGTGCTCTGATGGACGACTTCTATCATGCCTCGCTTTTCTAAATCCTGTAGTTCTTCTTTCAATGGCTGAAGTAGCGCTACAGGCACTTTTCTTGTCGGTAATCTGGTAGTTTGTACTGTGTTATCAATTTCCAGTTTGTGTTTTCCTTCAAAACATCCATCACCCTCAAATACATCCGCATACTGTGTTTTTATAATCTGTAAATCTAGATCGCTGTCTGCTTTTGGGATATCCTTCATACTCTGTTTGACTTCCACAGACATAATGTTATGGAATTGTACCTTTATTAAGTCCATTGCCTGAACTGCTTTTATACCTAGTAACGGTATGTGGTCACCACCCTGCAGCACTGTAAATTGGGCTCTATAACTCTTTCTGTTGCATGGGTTACTAACCTTCAGTTTGCATGTCCCAAGAGGTTTCAGTATCGTTTTGTTGTACATCATAAGTACCTTATCAGTAGGTTCAATGGACACCTGTTCATTTAGTAGATCCTCCGGTATGACATTGCAACTTGCTCCACAGTCCAACTGAAATCTAATGGGTTTGTCATTTAATAAAAGAGTTGCAAACAGTTGTCTTGTATCTTTAGGTTCTGGCTGTCTGACTGTATTGACATTCTCTGTTGCAGACTGTAGCTGTATCCATGTAATATCTTCTGCACTGTCACTGTCATTGTCCTGTGTCACACTGTGAATTTCTCTGTGCTTTTTAAAGGGCTTAAGTCTGCAGAGAGCTGCGAAATGATTCATCTTACCACAGGTCCTGCAGCTTTGTCCATATGCTGGACACTTCTCTTTGTCTCTCTCATGTCTTCTGCCACAGTATCTGCATTGGACTGTTCTCGCTTGGTGCTCTGCTTTTCCTCTCATGGTTACTGCATGTACTGGCTCCTCAGTGGTGTCTGCCATCATCTTCAGGCTGTCTCTTGTTAGCTCTGCAGCTCTGCTTATTTGCATGCATTTCTCTAGGGTTAACTCCCCCTCTCTCAGCAGTCTCTCTCTTAGCTGTGGCTCTCTGATGCCGCACACTATTCTATCTCTGATAAGAGAATCTCTGATATCTCCAAAGCTGCATGTTGCTGCCAGTCTTTTCAGCTCAGTCACATATGCGTCTATATTCTCTCCCATCTCCTGATTTCTGGTGAAAAACTTAAATCTTTCCACTGTCTCATTCTTCTTGGGGTCACAGTGCTTATCAAATGCCTGTACAATGTCTGCCAGACTGTCCTTACCGCCCTGGATCAGGGTCTGAGCAAGTTCTCTGCCTTTTTCTCCAATCAGATAGTAGAAGAGCTTCACCTACGCTTCTGATCATTGTGTCTACTGTAAGATCCACATACAGAGTAAACTCCTCCTTCCAATGTCTCCGGGTTTCTGCGATAGATTTGAGGACATGATGTCTAGTCTCTGAGGAGGTTTTAATGTGGTCTCCATAATGCTGTACTGTGGGCACTGTACTTACAGTTGAGCTTTGTACAACAAGCTGCCTGGATTGTCTGTCCACTTGTTCTTTATAGGTTCAGCCCTGCTGCCACCATGTTCTGTTTCTTGTTTATGCCTCAGACACGATTGTGGTAACGGGTTACTTTATTGTGTGCAGGTTCTCTCAGCCACATTACATGAATGCTTCCTGTCTCTAGCTCTTACTGTTGTGAATGGGTTTGAGATGAGTTTTTGAGCAGAGGCTCCCTCTGGTGGTTACAAGCGGTACTAGTGAGGATTGGGAATCAGGTGTTACTGATGGTCTTATTTAAGGGAATCAATTTTCCCATCAGGGTTGCCGGTGATCAATTGTTCTGGTCTGAATCCTTCTTTCCAGTTTCCCTTGTAGCCTGCTGTGTCGTGTCTGCATCTCCTGCTATCAGATAAGACAATTTCTTATTTTGTGTTTTTGCTATATTTTTGCATTTTGTCCTGCCCTTCTGTGGGGGCCTTCTGGGTCCCCTCCGGGGGCTTTTGCCCTCTCAGTTTAGTCCAGCCACTGTGTTTTGTACTTTTGCTTTTTGCAGTTTTTTCAGTGGCTGCTGTTTTTGTTACACCAGAGAACTAATTTAGGTGGTAGAGGTCGTGTGATCTCAGGTGATTTTGAAATTAGTAGAGTTGGTGTTTTTCAGGGTTTTCTGGGATTGCAGTAAGTACCCTTCCTGTCCTTTTCTATTTAGATAGTTTGGGCCCCAGCGTTTGCTCATACTATTTTCTTTCTGTGTCAGTATTTCCTCTTGTCTAACCGCCATTACATGTTTGGGGGCTTTCTATTATCTTTGGGGTTCTGCTCCGGGGCAGATAGCTTTCCTATTTCTATCTTTAGAATGTAGTTAGTTTTCTCAGGCTGTGACGAGGCGTCTAGGACCATCGTAGGAACGCTCCACGGCTGCCTCTAGTTGTGGTGGTTAGTCAGGGTACTGCAATCTCATAGATTCCAACTGCTCTGGTGTATTTCCTTTTTTACCTGCACTCCTCAGCTACCGTAACATAACATATCACCGGCCATAAAAAATTGTATGGTACTCACAGAAGGGAAAAAATATTTTGAAGGAAGAAAAGTTGTCAGAGATATTTTTCTGTTTGTTGCATTTTTTTTATTTTTTTTTTTTCCCTCTGTATCTCTGGGTGCTGGGGAGGATCTTTTCTCCCAATGGAGTTTGCACAGTTGTCTGGCCGTGTGGATCAGCTTGCCACTGAGGTTCAGAGTATTGCTGCATATCTTGCTAGGTTGCCTGTTGTGGAACCTAGGATCCCCATGCCAGATTTGTTTTTCAGGGGATCGAGCTAAATTTCAGAATTTCAAAAATAATTTGTAAATTGTTTCTTGCCTTAAAATCTAAGTCCTCAGGAAACGCAGCGCAGCAGGTTCAAATTGTCATCTCTCTCCTGCGCGGCGATCCTCAGGATTGGGCTTTTTCCCTCACACCTGGGGATCCTGTTTTGAGTGATGTTGATGCATTTTTTCAGGCTTTGGGGTTATTGTACGATGAGCCTAATGTCACTGATCAAGCTGAAAAAGCCTTGTTGGCATTAAATCAGGGGCTTGATGACGCTGAGTTATACTGTCAGAGATTCCGTAGGTGGGCAGTCCTGACCAAATGGAATGACGACGCTTTGGCGGCCCTTTTCCGGAAGGGTCTGTCGGATAATGTAAAGGATGTTATGGTGGGATTCCCTGTCCCCTCTGGTCTCAATGATTCTATGTCATTGGCGATTCAAATTGACAGACGTTTGCGTGAGCGGAGAAGTATGCGTGGAGTGGTGTTGCCTTGTGAGCCAGCTGCTGAGCCCATGCAGTGTGATGGAGTGGTGTCTGGGGCACAGCGTCATGAGTTTCGAAAGCGCAATGGGTTATGTTTCTACTGTGGTGATGCCTCTCATGCTATTTCAGTCTGCCCTAAGCGGGGAAGACGTTTTGCACGCTCAGTTGTCTTGGGTAGTGTTCAGACTAAGTTTTTATTAACTGTCACTCTGATATGCTCTCTGTCCTCATTTTCTGCTCAGGCTTTCGTTGATTCTGGAGCAGCTATTAACCTGATGGATTATGATTTTGCTAAACGTTGTGGATTTCCCTTGATACCCCTACAGAAGTCTATTCCCCTACTGGGGATCGATTCTACCCCTTTGGCTGAGAATAAACCCCAGTTTTCTACTCAGGTGATAATGAGGGTTGAACCTGATCACCAGGAGTGCTGCAAATTTTTGGTTCTATATAATCTGCATGACATTATCGTGCTGGGTTTCCCTTGGTTACAGTCTCATAATCCTGTTTTGGATTGGAAATCTGTGTCTGTAACCAGTTGGGGCTGCCAATGTGTTAATACCAACACTCCTGTTTTTTCTGCCTCCCCCCAGGCTGAGGATGTTCCTGACTTTTGTTTGATTTTTCTGATGTGTTTAGCGAAAGTAAATCTGCATCCTTACCTCCCCATAGGAGCTATGCTTGCGCTATTGAATTAGTGCCAGGTAGTAAATTCCCTAAGGGTCGCCTTTTTAACTTGTCTGTACCTGAACATGACGCTATGCGGTCTTATATCAAGGAATCATTGGAGAAGGGTCATATCAGACCATCCTCTTCACCCTTAGGTGCCGGTTTTTTCTTTGTGGCCAAAAAAGATGGTTCATTAAGGCCGTGTATTGATTATCGTCTCTTGAACAATATTACTGTGAAATATCAATACCCGTTACCCTTGATTTCTGACCTGTTTTCCAGGGTGAAAAACGCTACTTGGTTTACCAAGCTTGACCTCAGGGGGGCGTATAACCTTATTCGCATTAAGCACGGGGATGAATGGAAGACGGCATTTAACACCCCTGAAGGGCATTTTGAGTACCTTGTGATGCCCTTTGGGCTCACTAATGCTCCTTCCGTCTTCCAGTCCTTCATGAATGACATTTTCAGGGATTTTGTGGACACGTTTCTGATTGTTTATTTGGATGATATCTTGATTTTTTCTAATGACTGGGACTCTCATGTGAAACATGTTCGAACTGTATTCCAGATTTTGAGAGAGAATGCTCTGTATGTGAAGGGATCAAAGTGTCTTTTTGGCGTACAGAAGATCTCATTTCTGGGATTCATTTTGTCCCCATCTGTTATTGAAATGGACCCGGTCAAGGTTCAGGCCATCTGTGATTGGGTCCAACCTACTTCATTAAAGGCTCTTCAGAGATTTTTGGGTTTTGCCAATTTTTATCGTAAATTTATTGGTAATTTCTCTGTTATTGTTAAACCATTAACTGATTTGACCAGAAAGGGTTCTGATGTGGTGAATTGGCCTCCTGAGGCAGTCTCTGCGTTTCAGGAACTTAAGCAGAGATTCACTTCTGCTCCTGTTCTACGGCAGCCTGATGTTTCTCTGCCATTTCAGGTGGAGGTTGATGCCTCTGAAATTGGGGCAGGTGCCGTTTTGTCCCAAAAAGATCCAGAGACCTCTAAAAGTAACCCTTGTGCCTTTTTCTCTCGAAAATTTTCTCCTACTGAACGTAATTATGACGTGGGTAATCGGGAGTTATTGGCCATGAAGTGGGCTTTTGAAGAGTGGAGACATTGGCTGGAGGGAGCCAAACATCAGGTGGTGGTCCTTACGGACCATAAGAATCTGGTCTATCTGGAATCTGCCAAGCGACTCAATCCTAGACAGGCCAGGTGGGCCTTGTTTTTCACACGTTTTAATTTTGTGGTTTCCTTTCTTCCTGGCACTAAGAATGTTAAGGCGGATGCCCTCTCGAGGAGTTTCCTTGCGGACTCTCCTGAGCTATCTGATCCCTCTGTTATTTTGAAGGAGGGTGTAGTTCTTTCCGCCATCTCGCCTAATTTGAGACTTGCTCTGGAGGGGTGTCAGGAGGATAGGCCCGAGCGCTGCCCTGTTGGAAAATTGTTTGTCCCGGACCAATGGAAAAAGAGTGTGATGTCTGAGATTCATTGTTCCGCATTGGCTGGGCATCCCGGAATTTTTGGTACCAGAGACTTGGTTAGTCGGTCCTTTTGGTGGCCTACCTTGTCTCGCGATGTCAGGGAATTTGTGCAGTCCTGCGGGACTTGCTCTCGCTCCAAGCCTTGCTCTCGCTCTAGTGGTTTGTTGATGCCATTGCCTGTGCCAAGAGACCATGGACCCATATCTCTATGGATTTCATTTCCGATCTTCCTGTTTCTCAGAGAATGACCACCATCTGGGTAATTTGTGATAGGTTTTCCAAAATGATACATCTTGTGCCATTACCTAAGTTGCCTTCCTCCTCTGAATTGGTGCCGTTGTTCCTTCAGCACGTGGTTCGTTTACACGGCATTCCTGAGAACATTGTGTCTGACAGAGGAGTCCAGTTTGTTTCCAGATTTTGGAGGACTTTTTGTTCTAAACTGGGTGTTCAATTGTCTTTCTCCTCGGCATTTCATCCTCAGACCAATGGTCAAACTGAGAGAACAAACCAGACATTGGAGACTTATCTAAGATGCTTTGTGTCTGCTGATCAGGATGACTGGGTCTCTTTTTTGCCTTTGGCTGAGTTTGCTCTTAATAATAGGGCTAGCTCTGCCACTTTGATGTCTCCGTTTTTCTGTAATTCTGGGTTTCACCCTCGATTTTCTTCAGGACAGACGGAGGCTTCTGTCTGTCCAGGTGTTGACTCTGTTGTTGAGCGTATGCAGCAGATTTGGGACCAGGTAGTGGAGAGGTTGTCCCTCTCTCAGGAGAAGGCCCAGCGGTTTGCTAACCGGCATAGGACTGATGGTCCTCGGTTTAAAGTGGGGGACTTGGTCTGGTTGTCCTCAAAGAATATTCCTATGAGAGTAGCATCTCCTAAATTTAAGCCTAGGTTCATTGGACCTTATAAGATCATGGAGATTATTAATCCTGTTTCTTTTCGTTTGCTTCTTCCAGGGACATTTAAGATCCATAACGTGTTCCACAAGTCCTTGTTGAAGAGGTTTGTTGAGCCAGTGGTTCCTGCTGCTGTGCCTCCTGACCCTGTTTTGGTTGAGGGCAATCTGGAGTATGTGGTTGAGAAAATATTGGATTCTCGTTTTTCTAGACGAAGACTCCAGTATTTGGTTAAATGGAGAGGTTATGGTCAGGAAGATAATTCTTGGGTGTTTGCTTCGGACATCCATGCTAGGAGACTTATCCGTGCGTATCATAGAACTCATCCTGACCGACCTGGTTGCTCAAATGAGGGTTCGGTGACCCCTCCTCAAGGGGGGGGTACTGTTGTGAATGGGTTTGAGATGAGTTCTGAGCAGAGGCTCCCTCTGGTGGTTACAAGCGGTACTAGTGAGGATTGGGAATCAGGTGTTACTGATTGGTCTTATTTAAGGGAATCATTTTCCCATCAGGGTTGCCGGTGATCAATTGTTCTGGTCTGAATCCTTCTTTCCAGTTTCCCTTGTAGCCTGCTGTGTCGTGTCTGCATCTCCTGCTATCAGATAAGACAATTTCTTATTTTGTGTTTTTGCTATATTTTTGCATTTTGTCCTGCCCTTCTGTGGGGGCCTTCTGGGTCCCCTCCGGGGGCTTTTGCCCTCTCAGTTTAGTCCAGCCACTGTGTTTTGTACTTTTGCTTTTTGCAGTTTTTTCAGTGGCTGCTGTTTTTGTTACACCAGAGAACTAATTTAGGTGGTAGAGGTCGTGTGATCTCAGGTGATTTTGAAATTAGTAGAGTTGGTGTTTTTCAGGGTTTTCTGGGATTGCAGTAAGTACCCTTCCTGTCCTTTTCTATTTAGATAGTTTGGGCCCCAGCGTTTGCTCATACTATTTTCTTTCTGTGTCAGTATTTCCTCTTGTCTAACCGCCATTACATGTTTGGGGGCTTTCTATTATCTTTGGGGTTCTGCTCCGGGGCAGATAGCTTTCCTATTTCTATCTTTAGGTGTAGTTAGTTTCTCAGGCTGTGACGAGGCGTCTAGGACCATCGTAGGAACGCTCCACGGCTGCCTCTAGTTGTGGTGGTTAGTCAGGGTACTGCAATCTCATAGATTCCAACTGCTCTGGTGTATTTCCTTTTTTACCTGCACTCCTCAGCTACCGTAACATAACATCTTACCAACGAGTCTCTGCTTTCTATCCTCTGAATACATCCAGGTAGTGAGACCTCTAGAGGCGGCTCAGCATATAACATATTGCTACAGGCCTTATGTTGTTGCACAGCCGACACCTGTGGAAACTTTAGGGGTCACAGCCAACAACCACAATTATCTTCTCCGGAAAGGCAGCTATATAGAATGAAGGAAACGCTTTGGGCACGTTATCCGACATAGTTCGCTGCTGCTGGTCTGGGACACTGATTGGGTGGTGCTGGAAAGGAAGAGGAGCAGAAATCAGCACAGTGAGATGGCCAGGAAGGCACATACTGAAAGGGAGCTCTAGACAGGTGTTCTCCATCTACCTGGAAGTGGCTGGATTCCTCACCTGGAGGACGTAGCACCAAGCGTGCATCTGTGCGCACCAGAACTGTGAGTAAAGCTTTGGAAACTGCAGCTGACTGTGTCCTCTCAAGTTCTTCCTGCGACACTCACTCAGCACTGCTACATCCTTTGCTAAGTACTACATCTTCACCATCTTCTACATTCTACATCTGCCCTGGGACATAGTTCCACCTGTGAGGAAATTTACCAACTCTGCTGCATCACCATCAGTCCCAGAGGATCTGCAATGCAGCGCTGGTCACCTCTGACCAGAAACCACACTATTACAAACTCTATTATCCCTGTAAATGTACCCCTTTTATTGGACGCCCAGGGCCACGGACTGGGTCCCTGCCTCTGTGACACTTCCCCTTTAAAAAGTGGCCTGGTACCGAGTGCCCCACTGCCCTGGCGGGCGATCCACCCACCATGTCATAATTATGTTCCAACAAAATTAATTCAAATTCCTCCATTTTGTTGGTGAGGCTTCTGGCATTAGTATACATGCACTTTATGTATCTCTCTGTACCTCTAGTCTTTCTTAAACTATTAACTGTTCTAACCCCACCCTCACCCCCAATTTCATTATTTGTGCCCAGGTCTCTATCTGCACTGCCTTCCCCTCCTATGAAATGAATACCCTCCCCCTAGTCTCTAGTTTAAAGACTCCTCCAACCTTCTAGCCATTTTCTCCCCCAGCACAGCTGCACCCTCCCCATTGAGGTGCAGTCTGTCCCTAGCGTAGAACCTGTAGCCAACTGAGAAGTCAGCCCAGTTCTCCAGGAACCCAAATCCCTCCTTCCTACACCAATTCTTGAGCCACTTATTTATCTCTCTAATCTCCCGTTGCCTCTCTGGTGTGGCACGTGGTACAGGCAGTATTTCAGAAAATACCACCTTCGAGGTCCTTGCCTTAAGCTTGCAGCCTAATTCCCTGAAATCATCTTTAAGGACCTTCCACCTACCTCTAACTTTGTCATTTGTGCCAATGTGCACCATGACCGCTGGTTCCTCACCAGCCCCTACCAGTAATCTGTCAACCCGATCAGCGATGTGTCGGACTCGAGCGCCAGGTAGGCAGCACACTGTTCGACGATCCCTGTCTTTGTGACAGATTGCCCCATCTGTTCCCCTAATAATTGAGTCCCCCACTACAAGCACCTGTCTGGCCTGCCCTGCTCTCTTATTTCTCCCCTTACTGGAGCAGACACTCCTCTGGCTTTCAGAGGACATGCCTGGCTGCAGCAGTGCTACCCCTGTACTGACACTCCCCTCATCTACCAACTTAGCAAACTTATTGGGGTGTGCCAGATCAGGACTAGCCTCCCTGGCGCTCTTCCCTCTACCCCGCTTTCTAACTGTCACCCAGCTTCCTACTTCAGTGTCCTGCAGCTCCACCCTAGCATCCCCCCCCCCTCATCTATCCCATTGAGCGTCTGCTCAGTGAGCAGAAGACTCCTTTCCATATTGTCTATGGATCTCAGTGTTGCCAGCTGCACATATACATCCAGTATCTGGGTTTCCAAATGCACAACGTGCTCACATCTCGCACAGCAGTATGCACCCTCGACCGGCTGATCAATGACTGCATACATGTGGCAAGATGTACACTGGATGGCATTGGCAATAGTGGAGCACATTCCTAATGGGGATTTCACCACACAGAAAAGGTAAGTTAAAATAAATAAAAAGTATTAATAAAATATAACAGCAATTCAGTTATTCCTCCCTTGGAAACTCCCTGAATCCAAAGTCACTGAATCTCAAGTCGCACTTACCACCGTTCGCACTTACGCTCCGGTCACACTCAGCTCGCTCACACTCGCTGAAGATTTAAAGAGATTTTTTTTTCCTTCAATAGCAAATCACCCTGCTGCTCAATGCACTTCCAAAAGGGGAAGGGTTATATATATATAATATATATATAATATATAATATATATATATATATACACAAATATGTATTCATTATAAAATCCTTAGAAGCCACAAATATTAATTTATTAAAATTGAAATGCAACAGACCTGAAATGCCTCCTCCAATGACAATCACATCGTATGTGTCCTTCATGTCTCTGCTTTTCTCTCTCCAGGAGCCTTGGTTAGAATGCACGAGTGACTTCTCCACGCTGAGGCTGTCAGAAGGGAGTGATGTCCCTGTTATTGCTCTTTTACAACCCTTTACTTACAGCTTAGGAGCACAGAGCTTTGGGATTGGTTGCTAAAGGAGTGTGCATAAGAAGGAAGCTTGGACCTGGAAGCTTGCCCATATAAATAGGGGCACACCTACCATGAGGCAAGTTGAGCCCTTTGCATCAGGCGGTAGAGCGGCACTCCTTAATCCCTGCTGCTGACACAGTGACACTCCTGCGCACCTGTGTTGCCACGCACCTAACGTTGTCCCCAATATCGTCGTGCACGGAAGCCAGGTGACTGTTATTACCAACTTACTAGTCCATGGGGCTGAGGCGCAGCGGCAGTGCCCGTCTCTCGTCCCTCCCTGGGACACATACTGCTGGCCGGGGACTCTCAGTCACAGCAGAAGGTTAAGTAAACACGACCTCCCGCCTGCTGCCTGCTGCAGGGCTCCTTCATTAGTGATGTGTCCTTCCTGATACAAAGAGCCGGCTCAGTACTGTGAATGACAGGAGCCAACTCTGCAGTGAGAGTGAGCCGAGTTTTTTTTTTTTTCTGTGCCTGTCAGCTTATCAGAGTCAGCATTTTGAAGCGTGACTGACTGTGACTCATCTGGGAGGAGCAGTCAGGAGAGACATAGATGTGTACTTGAAATAATGCACGTGAGTTACCTTGATTCCCAAATAAAGATATGTTGGCTTCATCCATGTCCTGTGTTGTTTTTCAGGCAACACAAAACTGCAACAAGTTGCGTTTTTGTGCGTCTGATAAACTATGCAGACACACGGATCCGTTTTCGTCTCCATTGACTTTCAGTGGTGACGGATGGGACTTGAGTGTGCATCCAGTTGTCATCGTTTTCCCACAGATCCGTGTGTCTGCATATTTTATCAGACGCACAATAACGCAACTTGTTGAAGTTTTGTGTCTTCTGAAAATCTGCAGGCACAGGAACATGTACAAATCTGTGGCTACATGTCTGGAATTATGTGGGACTGAGCATGCTCGGAAGCGAGGGATGTGCTGTATGGGAAAGTGATGAAACTGTATGGGAACAGTATGCAGATATAATATAGACTATGTCTGCATGCTGATCTGTCATACAGTGAACGAAGGGCTTGTGCCCTATGTTATAGTGTGTTACTGTTAATAAAATGTATTGAGAGCATGTATATGACATGGGGGCACCTGGTTAGGGGCTGCATGAGTGGGTCTGCTTTCACACTAGCATTTTGGTACTGTGCGTTGTGATGTATAGCAATCCTGATGCATCCTGATCCAGATAGCATCCCTATACTTAACATAGGGACTCATGACCTGCGTTTGCATCAGGATGCATCAGGATCAGTATGCATCAGAATTTTTCATGTGCTTCACAAACGCAGTTTGTTACGAATTTTGGGTGTTAAAAAAATCTGCAGACATCCTGATACGTGGCAGCGCGTCCAAAAAGCATATGATTCTCAATGTAGATGCACCCAAATAAGGATGCCTGCGTCCAATCTGCATGCGGATTTCATACTACACATGCTCGAAGCCCCATTTTTTTTTCTTTCACTTTTACCAGTCTTTCTCCCGTCTCTCCACCCCTCTCCTCTCTCTCCTCTGCCTCAGAAGTCAGAATTTCAAATTTAACCCCTTAACGACCGCCGATACGCCTTTTAACGGCGGTCATTAAGGGTACTTAAACCACAGCGCCGTTAATTAAAAAGTGAATAGCGCCCCCCAGGGGTAGCCGAGACCCCAGAGAACATGAATCGGGTCGGTTTTTATCGACACTGATGTTGCGATCGCCGTTATTAACCCTATAACGGCGACCGCAACAAAAAAAAAAAAAATGTTGTTCCATTTAATTTCTCTGTCCTCTAATGTCATCGGACATCAGAGGACAGAGAAAAAGGGTCCCCGGGACCCCCATGTGGCCCCGATGTCCTCCATGTGGCCCCTGTGCCCCTGTGCCTTCCCCGGTGCCGCCGCCATTGAGAAAATGCTGTGCTGGGGGGGATGGGCAATTTTCTCTGGGGTCTCGGCTACCGGGGGTAGCCGAGACCCCAGAGAACATGATCCGGGTCGGTATTTACCGACCCCGGTGTCGCGATCGCTGTTATACTAAGTATAACAGCGACCGCAAAAAAAAAAAAAAAAATTATTTCTCTCCCCTCTGATGTGATCGCACATCAGAGGGGAGAAAATGAGGGTCCCCCGGTCCCCCGATCGCCCCCCCTATACTTACCGGTGTCCTCCGTCCTCCAGCAGGCCCCAGGATCCCGGCGTCTTCTTCCTGGAAAAAAAAAAAATGGTGGGCGCATGCGCAGTGCGCCCGCCGATCTGCTTAGCGGCAGATTCAAAATTTTTTCATTCATTCTCATAAAAGTGCATTTTGATCACTGTGATAAACTATCACAGTGATCAAAATAAAAAAAACAGTACATAACCCCCCCATTTATCACCCCCTTAGTTAGGGACATATAAAAAAAAATAGAAATTATATTTATTTTAATTTTTCCGTTAGGGTTAGGGTTAGCATTAGGGTTAGGGTTAGCATTAGGGTTAGGGTTAGCATTAGGGTTAGGGTTATAATTAGGGTTAGGGTTAGGCTGGGTTCATACTGCGTTATGGCAGTCCGTTAGACGGACTGCGTTACACCGCGGTATAACGCGGTGTAACGCAGTCCATTAACGCTGCCATTCACCCCCATTTGAGGGCACATCGCGACGCATGCCGTAAAGCAGCATGCGTTCGCGACGTGCCATCATTCAGTGACGGAGCCTCGGACGCGGGCTGCAGCGTCTGGGCTCCGTCACCGCTAGCGCAGATGAATCATCTGCTGATTCATCTGCGCTAGCGGGTATAGCATAACGCGATCGTGTTATGCTATACCGTTACCAGCCAGTCAACGCTATGTGTTGAACGGGCTGGTAAAACGCAAAATGAACTTAGGGTTAGGGTTATAATTAGGGCAGATAGGGTTAGGGTTACAATTAGTGTTAGGGTTAAAATTAGGGTTAGGGTTACAATTAGAGTTAGGGTTACAATTAAGGTTAGGGTTACAATTAGGGTTGAAATTAGGGTTGGGATTTAGGTTAGGATTAGGGTTGGGATTAGGGTTAGGGGTGTGTTGGGGTTAGGGTTGGAGCTAGAATTGAGGGGTTTCCACTATTTAGGCACATCAGGGGGTCTCCAAACACGACGTGGCGTTCAAAAAGTCAAATGGCGCTCCCTCCCTTCCGAACCCTGCCGTGCGCCCAAACAGTGGTTTACCCCAAAATATGGGGTATCAGCGTACTCAGGACAAATTGCACACCAATTTTGGGGATCTAATTTCTCCTGTTACCCTTGGGAAAATAAAAAATAGCTGGCTAAAAAAATCATTTTTGAGAAAAAAAATATTTTTTATTTTCACAGCTCTGCGTTTATACATTTCTGTGAAACACTTGGGGGTTCAAAGTGCTCACCACACATCTAGATAAGTTCCTTAAGGGGTCTAGTTTCCAAAATGGGGTCACTTGTGGGGGGTTTCCACTGTTTAGACACATCAGGGGGTCTCCAAACACGATGTGGCGTTCAAAAAGTCAAATGGCGCTCCCTCCCTTCCGAGCCCTGCCGTGTGCCAAAACAGTGGTTTACCCCAACATATGGGGTATCAGCGTACTCAGGACAAATTGCACACCAATTTTGGGGTTCTAATTTCTCCTGTTACCCTTGGGAAAATAAAAAATAGCTGGCTAAAAAAATCATTTTTGAGAAAAAAAATGATTTTTTATTTTCACAGCTCTGCGTTTATAAATTTCTGTGAAACACTTGGGGGTTCAAAGTGCTCACCACACATCTAGATAAGTTCCTTAAGGGGTCTAGTTTCCAAAATGGGGTCACTTGTGGGGGTTTCCACTGTTTAGACACATCAGGGGGTCTCCAAACACGACGTGGCGTTCAAAAAGTCAAATGGCGCTCCCTCCCTTCCGAGCCCTGCCGTGCGCCCAAACAGTGGTTTACCCCAACATATGGGGTATCAGCATACTCAGGACAAATTGCACACCAATTTTAGGGTTCTAATTTCTCCTGTTACCCTTGGGAAAATAAAAAATAGCTGGCTAAAACAATCATTTTTGAGGAAAAAAATTATTTTTTATTTTCACGGCTCTGCGTTTATAAATTTCTGTGAAGCACTTGGGGGTTCAAAGTGCTCACCACACATCTAGATAAGCTCCTTGGGGGTCTAGTTTCCAAAATGGTGTCACTTGCAGGGGGTTTCTACTGTTTAGGCACATCAAGGGCTCTGCAAACACAACATGACGCCCGCAGAACATTCCATCAAAGTCTGCATTACAAAATGGTGCTCCTTCCCTTCCAAGCACTCCCATGCGCCCAAACAGTGGTTTCACCCCACATATGGGGTATCAGCGTACTCAGGAAAAATTGCACAACAACTTTTGGGGTCCAATTTCTCCTGTTACCCTTGGGAAAATAAAAAAAATAGCGGGCTAAAGAATCATTTTTGAGGAAAAAAATGATTTTTTATTTTCACGGCTCTACGTTTATAAATTTCTGTGAAGCACTTGGGGTTCAAAGTGCTCACCACACATCTAGATAAGTTCCTTAAGGGGTCTAGTTTCCAAAATGGTGTCATTTGTGGGGGGTTTCCACTGTTTAGGCGTATCAGGGGCTCTCCAAACGCGACATGGCGTCCAATTTCAATTCCAGCCAATTTTGGTTTGAAAAAGTCAAACGGCACTCCTTCCCTATCAAGCCCTGCCGTGCGCCCAAACAGTGGTCCCCCCCACATATGGGGTATCAGCGTACTCAGGACAAATTGGACAACAACTTTTGTGGTCTAATTTTTCCTGTTACCCTTGGGAAAATAAAAAATTGGGGACTAAACGATCAGGTTTGTGGTAAAAATATGACTTTTTATTTTCATGCCCGGGAGTTATAAACTTCTGTGAAGCACTTGGGGATTCAAAGTGCTCACCACACATCTATATAAGTTCCTTAGGGGGTCTAGTTTCCAAAATGGTGTCAATTGGGGGGTTTCCACTGTTTAGACACATTAGGGCCTCTACAAACGCGACATGGCATCCAGCCAATTCTGCGTTGAAAAAGTCAAACGGCGCTCCTTCCCTTCCAAGCTCTGCCATGCACCCAAACAGTGGTTTACCCCCACATATGGGGTATCAGCATGCTCAGGACAAATTGCACAAAAGCTTTTGGGGTCTTGTTACCTTTGGGAAAATAAAAATTGGGGTGAACAGATCGTTTTTGTGGAAAAAATATGATTTTTTTATTTTCACGGTTCTATGTTATAAACTTCTGTGAAGCACTTGGAGGTTCAAAGTGCTCACCACACATCTAGATAAGTTCCTTAGGGGGTCTAGTTTCCAAAATGGGGTCACTTGTGGGGGGTTTCCACTGTTTAGACACATCAGGGCCTCTACAAACACGACATGACATCCAGCCATTTCTGCGTTGAAAAAGTCAAACGGCGCTCCTTCCCTTCCAAGCTCTGCCATGCACCCAAACAGTGGTTTACCCCCACATATGGGATATCAGCATGCTCAGGACAAATTGCACAAAAACTTTTGGGGTCTTGTTACCCTTGGGAAAATAATAATTGGGGTGAAAAGATTGTTTTTGTGGAAAAAATATGATTTTTTATTTTCACTGTTCTATGTTATAAACTTCTGTGAAGCACTTGGAGGTTCAAAGTGCTCACCACACATCTAGATAAGTTCCTTAGGGGGTCTAGTTTCCAAAATGGGGTCACTTGTGATGTGTTTCCACAGTTTAGACACATCAGGGCCTCTACAAACGCGACATGGCGTCCAGCCAATTCTGCGTTGAAAAAGTCAAATGTCACTCCTTCCCTTGCAACCTCTGCCGTGCGCCCAAAAAGTGTTTACCCCCACATATGGGGTATCGGCTTATTCAGGAGAAATTGCACAACAAATTTTGTGGTTCATTTTTTCTTTTAACAGTTGTGAAAATAAAAAAAATTGGTTCCGAATTAAAGTTTTTGCAAAAAAAGTTAAATGTTAATTTTTTTCCTTCCACATTGCTTCAGTTCCTGTGAAGCACGTAAAGGGTTAATAAACTTCTTGAATGTGGTTTTGAGCACCTTGAGGGGTGCAGTTTTTAGAATGGTGTCACTTTTGGGTATTTTCTATCATATAGACCCCTCAAAGTGACTTCAAATGTGATGTGGTCCCTAAAAAAAAAATGGTGTTGTAAAAATGAGAAATCGCTGGTCAACTTTTAACCCTTATAACTTCATAACAAAAAAAAATTTTGTTCCCAAAATTGTGCTGATGTAAAGTAGACATGTGGGAAATGTTATTTATTAAGAAATTTGTGTGACATATCTCTCTGATTTTAGGGCATAAAAATTTAAAGTTTGAAAATTGTTAAATTTTCAAAATTTTCGCCATATTTCCATTTTTTTCATAAATAAACACAAGTCATATCAAAGAAATTTTACCACTAACGTGAAGTACAATATGTCACAAAAAAACAATCTCAGAATCAGCTGGATTCATTAAAGCGTTCCAGAGTTATAACCTCATAAAGTGACAGTGGTCAGAATTGTAAAAATTGGCCCTGTCATTAAGCTGCAAAATGGCTCTGTCACTAAGGGGTTAAAACCAAATCCTTATCAGGATGCAGTTCCGTTTGCAGAAAAAATACGGATGCAGATAAATCACTAAGGGCTCATACTCACTGGCGAGAAATACGGACGAGTGCAATCCGATTAAAAATCGGATTGCACTTGGACCAATGTTATTCAATAGGTGACAACTCTTTTGAAATTTTTTTTCTCAGCTGAAATTGGACTTGGAAAAAAATCGCTGCATGCTGCGATTTGCTGCGATTCTCGGATGAGACTCGCCAATACAAGTCAATGGGTGCGAGAAAAAATTGGACAGCACTCGCACCATGCGAGTGCTGTCCGATTTATACGCACCGGTGTCCTTTGAAAAGCCGGCAAATCATCCCCGGCTACTGTAAAATCACACTGACAGCTCACAAAACTCTAGATATATACACATAGAATACATATATATACATGTCATTGTGACACACATATATATATTTATAGTTCATACACTTCTACATAGCAGAATAGCCGATAATTCAATTGCCGGCTTCTGTAAAATCATTACAGAACCTGACATGAAATGACACATGGTTTACATGCAGTAAACCATTTCATTTCATGTAGTTTGATATATGGTTTTCACTAACAATTACATGAGTGTATGTGTGCAAAATTTCATACATGTAGGTGTTAATTTAATGTGTAATTTCGTTGTAAAAAATGCGTGGGCTCCCGCTGTATTTTCTCCGCCAGACAGGGAAAGCCAGTGACTAAAGACAGATATTAATAGCCTAGGGAGGGAGTATTGTTTTTGTGCCCCCCCTGGCTACTAACATCTGTCCCCAGCCACCCCAGAAAAGGCACATCTATTATTAGATGTGCCTTTTCTGGCACTTATCCCGTCTATTCCCATTGCCTTTAACGGTGGCTAATGGGTTAATAATGGGTTAATGCCACCTTGCTATTGAAAGGTGACATTAAACCGGGTTAATAATGGAGAGTTGTCAATTAGACAACTCTCCATTATTAATCCTATAGTAGTAAATGGTTAAAAAAAACACACTTTAATTAAAAATTATTTTAATGAAATAATGACACATAGTTTTTGACCACATTTTATTGCACTGGTAATCCTTCTGAATCCCTTGCTCTCCTGTAATAAAAATAAAATGAAAAAGCAACAATATCCATACCTCTCCGCCGTTCAGTCAGGTCCCACGCTGCAATCCATCTGAAGGGGTTAACAGCTTTACAGCAGGGACCCATGCTAATGCTACCAGCCCTGCTGTAAACCCCAACAGAATGAATGAGTTCATCTCTGTGCAGCCTCACCGGCTGACAGGAGATGAACTGATTAGTGTGGAAAGCTTAATTGATTGTTTCCCAGGCTATTGAGTTCACTTCAGGTCAGCAGGGGACTCCACACAGCATCATTGACGTCAGAGGGAGTCCTCGGCTGACCTGAAGTGAACTCAATAGCGTGGGAAACAATCAATTAAGCTTCCCACACTAATCAGTTCATCTCCTATCAGCCGGGGAGGCTGCGCAGAGATGAACTCATTCATTCTGCGGGGGTTTGCAGCTGGGCTGGTAGCATTAGCATCAGTCCCTGCTGTAAACCTGTTATTGCTTTTTAAACTGATGTGTACATTTTTTTTAAATGCTATTTTAACGTGAATTTTTACATAGAGAAAGCTGATGTATGTAAAACCTCATGTTAAAATCGCATTGCATACGGATGGAAAATAGATGGAAAACGGATGATGCGATTAAAAATCGCATGACAATCGCATGACAATTGCATAGATTCGGACAGTTTTTTCCATCCAGAAAACGGACCGTTTTTTTTCTTGCAAATGGGTATGAGCTCTAACTCTGGCTAACCTTAGAATAGGTCAGCAATGTCTGATCAGTGGGGGTGCGACACCTAGCACCCCTGCCAGTCAGCTGTTCTTGGTGCCAGCTGGAACTGCTGCCTTACAGAGCTGCTCTGTCTCCTATTTAGTGGCCATTGCCAGCTGCTGCACATTTTCCCTCCTATTCAAATCAAATGCACTATAGGGCCTCATGTATCATCACTGTGCACTATAGGGCCTCATGTATCATCACTGTGCATTATAGGGCCTCAGGTATCATCATTGTGCATTATACTGCCTCATGTATCATCACTGTGCACTATAGGGCCTCATGTATCAACACTGTGCACTATAGGGCCTCATGTATCATCACTGTGCACTATAGGGCCAACATGTATCATCACTGGGCATTATAGGGCCTCATGTATTATCACTGTGCACTATAGTGCCTCATGTATCATCACTGTGCACTATAGGGCCTCATGTATCATCACTGTGCACTATAGGGCCTCAGGTATCATCATTGTGCATTATAATGCCTCATGTATCATCACTGTGTATTATAGGGCCTCATGTATCATCACTGTGCATTATAGGGCATCATGTTTTATCACTGTGCACTATAGGACCTCAGGTATCATCACTGTGCACTATAGGGCCTCATGTATCATCACCGTGCATTATAGGGCCTCGTGTATCATCACTGTGCACTATAGGGCCTCATGTATCATCACCGTGCACTTTCGAGGGGGGGGGGGTGTTTTGCAGTTCGCCTCAGGCAGCAGAGAGGCTAGGTTCACCCCTGCATATAAACAATTTATAGAGTATGTTATCTGCTCTGGTGCAACACTTGAAATCCCATGTAAATGCTTAGCTTGCTTAAAATCGTCAAATTATGTAAGATTTTATTCAATTGTGAATCTGCAGTTAATGATTGACATTCACAGCTTTCCCACATTGATTATGTTTCTCGTCAACTGATTATGCAATTAAAGACACTGTAAACTAAAAGTTGTATATAAAATAGGATTTAAGAAATCCTATTAGATATATATCAATGACAGCAAATTCTTACACTAGACATATAAGTGGATAAATGTATACTTAGGCCTTTTCACATTTCCGCGGGCGCATGGCGGCGCCCCCGGCATTTTGCCGCAGCGCCGCATCTGAAAATCTGATGCGCCGCATGCGGCTTTTTTCGCATTGACATGCATTAGCGCCGGATGGCGCCGCATGTCAATGCGTTGCATGCGGTTTTGTCCGGATGTGGCGCAAATGTACATTGCGGCGTCCGGAAAAAACGCTGCATGTAACGTTTTTTTTTTTTTGCCGATGGTTTCTTATCTCTCCAAGCATCAGAAACAATCCGGCAAAAAAACGCATTTTGGCCGCCGGAAGTGTGAAAGGTTTTCACATGCGGCGCTGCGGCAAAATGCCGGGGGCGCCGCCAGGCGCCCGCCGGAAATGTGAAAGAGGCCTTAGAATTTGGTTTAGGATTAAAATGCTTTGTTCAAAAATCTATGTACCTTTAGAAGCAAATTAGTATGTATCGACTATCGCATGCCACTCTGGTGGTTCTTTTGTATGTAGTTGCCCTAAATGCCATCTGCAAAGACCAAATCTGCTTTATGGAATATATATGAGCATTAAAATATTACATAGTTAAATAGTCAGTAGTATGATTGAAAAAAGAAGCACATCTAACAAGATCGACTGAGGGAAGAAAGAGGATAAAAGGAAGGGGCATATATACAACCAGAATGCAAAAACCCATCTGCCTAAAAAAAAAAAATTCACTCCTGATCCTTTGTGTCGATTTAATAAAGAACTCCCATAATACATTTTTATTCATTTCTAGTAATGAGCGAACGCGCTCACCAGTACTCGTTACTCGCCCGAGTATCACTGTACTCGTCATACTCGATGAGGGCCGAGCATTTCTGGAATTACTTGATGAGAACTGTAGTCTCCACCCAGCATTTTTGGTGGACTTTAGAGACCCAATCACGCTGCAGGGAATGTCTGCCAGGCAATGAAACACGCAGCCATCTTTGTTGTGGTCGTGCAGTGATTGGCTGGCCACACAGCATCATCACGAGTTTAAGAGACCGGGAGCCGCACTGCTCGCCACATTCATCTCCGGATTCAGAGAGTGTAGGGAGAGCTGCTGCCAAGATTGGGTCAGATTTGGCGATTTCTTAGCCAGTGTGGGGTCTGCCATCCTAAACTACTCAAATCCTGATAATCCAACAGTCGTTTTAAGGACTAATTCCGGAGTATATAGGTTCCAGTGTTAGGCAGGCAAGTAGTGGACGTCGCTCTATACACATCAGTTCAAGGCCTGCAGGCACTGTATGTGTGTATATAGATCATCACATACATCAAGAGGGTCCATTCCCTTCCTGTGTTCTGGTGCTGCTGCTACCTGTAGGATATATTGGCCGTATATAGCTAGCCCCAGGTGTAATTGGAATACAGGCCACATATTTTTCGGTGTGGTATCTCCGTGCCAGCTCATATCTGTGCGTGTTCAAAGTGTGGCCAGTGTACGGCAATTTTTTTTTGTAGCCCTGGATGTGATTGCACGTAAAAACACCAGTACTTTTTATTAAAAAAAAAGGGCACAAATTTGTGGTACTGTTATCTCCGTGCCATTTCATATCTGTGCGTGTTCAAAGTGTGGCCAGTGTACAGTGATTTTTTTTTTGTAGCCCTGGGTGTGATTGCACGTAAAAACACCAGTACTGTTTATTAAAAAAAGAAGGCACAAATTTGTGGTACTGTTATCTCCGTGCCATTTCATATCTGTGCGTGCTCAAAGTGTGGCCAGTGTATGGCAATTTTTTTGTAGCCCTGGGTGTGATTACACGTAAAAACAACATTATTTTTTAATAAAAAAAAAATCAGGGCTCAAATTTGTGGTACTGTTATCTCCATTCCAGCTCATATCTGTGCGTGCTCCACGTGTGGCCAGTGTACGGCAATTTTTTTTTTTAGCCCTGGGTGTGAGTGCACTTAAAGACAGCACAATGTTGCATTATTTTTAAAGGGAATCTGTCACCCCAAAATTGCCATATCAGATAAAGATATGGCTGAATAGTGCGTCCCATAACAAAGCTAACGGTAGGTATCATATATCCTGATACCCCCGTTTTCATATCAAAATACCTTTGTAAAGTTGGTTATTTTCGGTGTCAATCACTGCAGTCAGGTCAGGAGGGCGGCAGTTTTCATGTTCTCCCCCCCGCTCCTCGTCATCAGTTGCGTATCGCCGTCTGTGAATCCCACAGACGGCGTTCGGCTTCCCGCAATTGCGCAATTCAAAATCCGGCCCGGCGCATGCGCAGTGTGCTTTGCCCAACAGTGGGCAAAGCATAAAATCAGTACAACGCATGCGCTACTCTTTCCTTGCCCTGGAAATGACTGCTTGCCTTGGACGACTTCCGGGGCAATTAAAGAGTAGCGCATGCATGGATATATGATACCTACCGTTAGCTTTGTTATGGGACGCACTATTCACCATATCTTTATCTGATATGGCAATTTAGTGGTGACAGATTCCCTTTAAAAACAGGCCACATTTAACATTGGGGTCTATCTGTGACATGCCTCATACATCTGTGTGCCAAAATTTGATGCATTTTAGGCCTAAATTCCCTTTTTTGGCCTTCTCTCATTCTCGTTATATCCAGCAGTCTTTTTTATTCACACAATCATAAAAAATTAATACAGTCTGTGATCTCAGGCTAAGGCTTGGTGTATGTGTGGTGGAAAAATCTTTTCTTGGCAGGCATATGTTGCATAGTTCTGTCTGCTAGCCTTCGTGTATGTAAGTGTTATGATTTGGTAGCCGAGGAGGACAGAAGCAAAAATAGACCAGGCAACCAGACACCAGAGAGGTTGGTAACTAGCGGATTGCAGACCCCTAAACTGACAGCACAACTAGAAGCAGCTGTGGGATGTGCCTACGGTGCCCTAGATGCCTCAACACAGCCCAAGAGCTAACTATGCCTAAAGAGAGAAAGGGGAAGGTTAACTGCCACAGAACAGAGCCCCAATGGAATAGGCAGCCCCCAAACATATATTGGTGGTGAGACAAGATGAAATACAAACACAGGCAGAAAATAGAGTAAGCAAATACTGGGGCCCAAACTGTCTAGATAGAACAGGACAGGAAAGAATACTGTCTGCAATCAAGCAAAAACTCAAAGAAAAATTCCAACACGTCTGATATACAAAAATACTGAGATCAGAACTCTGTTGTGAACAGGTAGCAAAACAGCAGATACTGAAATAACGGACTGAAAACACATAAACAGTGGCAAACAGAAACAGAGTCCAGCGCAGGCCCCAGCCGGAGAACCTGGCTGACTTCAAACCAGAGGGGAAGAAAACAAAAGGAAAACAAAAGCCACAGAAACAAGCAGCAAATAACTTATCTGAAAGTTGCAGGAAAAAGCAGGAAGCAAGCTGACTTCCAAATGGGACCAGGAAGAAACAAATAACCAGCGATTATCATGGGAAGGTTGCTCACTTACCGTACATACTCGTGTATAAGCCGAGATTTTCAGCACCTTTTTTCGTGCTGAAAATGCCCCCTCGGCTTATACACGAGTCATAGGGCAGAAACCAGCGGGGGAGGGGATGCCGCGGCAGGAGCCGGTGGCTGGGATCATACTCACCCCTCCCCGTGCCATCGCTGAGCGTCCCTGCAATCCTGCGTTCTCCCCGGCTTCCTGCAGCTCTCCCCGGCTTCCTGCAGCTCTTCAGCACTGAGCGGTGATGTAATACCCGCTCATTAAGGTCATGTAATATGGACGCGACGCCACTCTCATAGGCGTGACCTCCATATTCATGGCCTTAATGAGCGGTATTACATCACCGCTCAGTGCTGGAGAGCTGCAGGAAGACGGGGAGAACGCAGGATTGCAGGGACGCTCAGCGATGGCACGGGGAGGGTGAGTATGATGGAGGAGAGGACAAGGAGCACGGAACAGGATGGGGGGAGAACGGTGGACGGGGGAAGTATAGAGGAGGACGGGGAAGCTGGAGCAGGACGGGGGAAGCATGGAGGAGGACGGGGGAGAACGGAGGATGGGGGAAGCATGGAGCAGGATGGGGGGGAGATCGGTGGACGGGGAAGCGTTGAGGAGGACGGGGGAAGCATGGAGCAGGACAGGGGAGGATGGAGGGCACAGAGGAGCACGGAGCAGGACGGGGGGCACAGGAGGACGGAGAAGGAATGGGGGAGCACAGCGGAGGAAGGAGCAGGAGGGGGGGAGTACAGAGGAGAATGGGGGAGCACAGAGCTGGATGGGGGAGCAAGGAACAGGATGGGGGCAGCACAGAGCAGGAGGGCAGTTTATACACCCGGCTTATACACAAGTCAATAATTTTTCCCAGTTTTTTGTGGCAAAATTAGGGGGTCGGCTTATACACGGGTCGGCTTATACACGAGTATATACTGTATATCTCCCCAGTCAGTGCCACCTGATTGCTAATCATTGCCCCCAGCTGATAGACTTGTGCTAGCCAAAGCAACTTCATTACTATCAGCAGCCACCAGGGGAGCCCAAACTCAGAAGTCAGATCCAGAGCGTTCACAACAGACAAGTACCTGTGGGCAGGGATGGTACATCTCCCTGACAGCACACTGGGTTAACATAGTGGGAGCCGGGACCCAGTCGGACCTTGGGATGGAACACATCTCCCCATGCCGAGGATTGCGGGTCCTGCATCAATCAGGGTTGCCCCCAGAGTATACAGCTCCTCTACCTCGTCCTCGTCCTCCTCCTCCTCTTCTTCATCCTCCATCTCAGAAATGAATGCATCAATCTGAAGCTGGAAGCACTGCAGCACTGCTTCAGCCAAGCAACAGGCTGTGCTGAAGCTTATCTGCATAGGTGACAAACCGCACAATGCAGAAGAGTTGTGGACAGCGCTGAAAGAGCAGTCAGATATTTGGTTGACACCGCTGAACCTACAGCCAGGCATGGTCGTGTGTGACAATGGCTGGAACCTTGTGGCGGCTCTGAGGGAAGGTGAGCTGACACACGTACCTTGCCTGGCCCATGTGCTTAACCTCGTGATTCAACGTTTCCTAAAAAGCTACCCATAGCTGCCAGATCTGCTAGTGAAAGTACGCCGTCTGTCTGCCTATTTACGAAAGCCAGCTACAGCTTCAGCCTGCCTTGCCGTGCTTCAGCAGCGTTTGCAGCTTCCGGCTCACCGACTGGTGTATGATGTCCCCACGCGTTGGAACTCTACACTGCATATGTTGGAAAGGATTTGGGAGCAGTTGTTGACTACCAGCATCAACAAGGCTGTCGATATACAGTTCAGACTCCACATATAAGACCTCAGGAGTGGACATGGATGTCAGACATATGTACCATCCTCCAGAACTTTGAGGACTGCACCAAGATGGTGAGCGGCGATGTTGCCATAATTAACGTCACCATCCCGCTTCTCAGCATTCTTAAAACCTCTCTGCTCATAATTAAAGTTGACGCATTGTAGGCAGAGCAGGAGGACATGGAGCAAGGAACCATACAGGGTGATTACACTCAGTCCAGCCTCATGTCGTCAAAACATGGATTGGTAGACAATGAGAAGGAGGAGGAAGAACAGGAGCTACTTCATCTATAGACGGTACTACAAGCACAGCTGTCATACCGTCTGTTCAGTGGGGATGGCCTGAGGACAGGGAGGAGGAGGAGGATGAGGAGGAGGACAGCATGGTCAGTCGTCCTGTTGGTGAGGACACGGAAGTCTTGCCTGTTACTAGTCTGGCACGCATGGTGGACTTATGTTGAGCTGCATTAACAATGACCCTCGCATTAGAATAATTTTCAATGACACTCATTACTGGTTGGTGACATGGTGATACTTCTAGACCCATGCTACAAGGACAACTTTCAATCGCTTCTTCCAGAGGCAGAGAGGTATTCCAAATGTTTGATGTACCAAAGGGCTCTTGTAGCGAAATTAATGAAAAAATTCCAATGTGAGAACGCTGGCAGCAGATGTCAGAGTTTTTTGTACAGCCAAGGAGTCACAGCGAGAGAGACAGAAGTACGATCCAGGGCAGGCAGGGGAACAATGGCAAAGTTCTGGGATAGTTTTCTCAGAGCCTCCCATCGGTCCGCCACAGAGGCGGTGGCACAAGAAGTGCAATGCTTTGGAAGATGTTGAAGGAGTACCTTGCAGATCGTACAAATGTCCTCCGTGATTCCTCTGTGTCTTTTAATTATTGGGTATTCAAGCTGGACACGTGGCATGAACTGGCTCTCTATACCTTGGAGGTCCTGGTTTGCCCTGCTACTAGTGTTCTGTCAAAGCGGGTTTTTAGTGCCGCTGGTGGAATTATAACAGATCAGCACATCCGCCTATTAACTGACAATGCTGACAGGCTGACTCTTATAAAAATGAACAAGGGCTGGATTGGGCAAGACTTCTGTACATCACCTAATGAAAACAGCGAAACATAACCTGAAATACATTGTCTTTTTTGTGGAGGTGTATTCTCATGCACCTCTTCACAACCACACATGGGTATCCACTTCCTGATTTGGTCTGTTTGGTGTTATCCTGATCCTCATCCTCATCATCCACAACCAGTACAACACCAGGGTGAACTTATTCTGTGCTGCTACAGCCAGTGCAATGTTTGGCAAAGGTGTTTTAATGATGCCCGTAACTAATTTTAAACCAAACCATATGTTACTCACCCAGGGAGAAATCTTATAAAAATGACATGTACGTATATTCTTCCCATTTATTATATTTTCCATTTTTCCTATTTGTGGAACATCCTCTGGTGACCTACTGTATTACACTACAATATTGAAATAGTGAAATCCTTGCTTTCTGCCTTTTCACACATTGCAGAAGATTGAAACAGCCACAGAAGGCTGTCATGACCTCAGGCATGATCGTACTGGTGTCCCTATAATGCCTTTCAGCTATCACATCACACGCTATAGTGCCGCCAATCAGGAGGTGCTATCACAGCCAGTTTACAAGACTAGATAGGAAATGCAGCAGCAATTTTAGAGTGATTTAAGACAGTGAGAGGATGTCTTTGCTCAAAGCTCAGCAATAAAGATGGGAATAGAAAGCTCTAGAAAATTGGTCAAATTCTCCAGTTAGTAAGGTGTTGTACACTTGCAGCAGTGAAGACGACTATAGTAGTATGTGAATAATACAAAAATTCAATTACTAGTGAGAGAGATATAGGTGAGGTACCAGCAGCAACAATTACAACAATTGTAATTACAACTACAATTGTAACAATTAAAATTAACAATTACAACATATTTTGTGTTCATTTTAATGGAATAGAAAGCAGCAGCAAGCAAGCACAATATTTTTTACAGACTAAAAAATGAAACCAATGTCAGTCAGAATGGGTGTATTTACTTATCACAAGCAACTTTACTGAATGTTTGCACTTCTTGTGCAATTCTGTGAAAAGGTATGAGGTAATTGTTTTTTTTTAAAAAAAATCCAAAAGAAATTCCCTAAAATTAAGACATTTAACTGCCCACCTCACAAAGTGGGCATGTTGCAAACAATTTTTTTCCACACCTGTTTTACTAGTCAAATTTTATATTTGTACACGCCGCACTAATTTATCCCCTTGTTGAAAGTGTAGCTAGAACAATCATCTGTTTCTTTGGTGAGGTTTATTTGACATTACTATGGCTTTGTTTCTTTGAAAGAGCCTGAATGGGTTGGACACAGTCTTAGGAGATCTCAGAGTGTTGCACATGTCTTTATAGGGCATTAGATGCTTGGTAGTATTGCGATTCACAGAAAATCTATTTGCATCTAATCGAATTTTGGGTAAAATGTGTTGAACCTGGAAAGTTAAATTTGATTGTAGCTGAAATAGATGAACCAACTAATAAGAAGTAGTGTTTGGATATAATTGTTATAAATAAGACTGCCTATGGGGTTCATTATAAATAAGGCTGCCTATGGGGTGCATTATAAATAAGGCTGCCTATGGGAGTGCATTATAAATAAGGCTGCCTATGGGGGTGTGAATTATAAATAAGGCTGCCTATGGGGGTGTGCATTATAAATAAGGCTGCCTATGGGGGTGCATTATGCTACAGAGGCTGTCTCTGGGGTACATTATAATACAGAGGCTGCCTATGGGAGTACATTATAATACAGAGGCTGCTTATGGGGAGTGCATTATAATACAAAGGCTGCCTATGGGGGTGCATAACAATATAGAGGCTGTCTGTGGGGGTGCATTATAATACAGAGGCTGCCTATGGGGGTGCATTATACTATATTGAGGACTATCTGGTGTATTATGCTATATGGATGCTATCTAGGGGGCCATCATACAGTGTGGGGATTATAGTGCCGGGGCCATAAATAGTTTGGGGATATTAAGGGGTCAGTATATATCCAGTGAGGGGGCATTATTCTGTGTATAGGGGAGCTGTACAGGGGGGAGACTCAGGACATTATTAAGTGTAAAGTGGGCACTTATTGTTATAGGGGAACTCTGGTTACTGTGACTATCAAAGGGGCACACACAGGGCATTATTACATTCTAGGGGACAAAATGTGGGCACTGTTTTCTAGGGCACTTGCACCCGGCATTACTATATATAGAGGGGTGCTTTAGAATTTAAAGGGCACACAGAACCACACAATAGGTGCAGTAATAGGGGCACATATGGCAGCAGCAGCTCAGTATTGGGGTATCAGCAGGATGAAGAGTTTGTGTAGGTTGAGAATAGTCCAATTGGTGACCGTGACAGTGCTGAAAATATGAGAAGTGAAACGTGTCTTTGTTGTATTCTCTGTAGTCGAGTCCTGGCTGGAGGAGTCGTTATGTCGGTCTGGGCCAGATGGAAAAGACATGAAAAGTGAACGATTCCATCAGAAAGAACGTCCGCGGTAAGTCATTATCTGTAACTCTGCTGTAATCTATTATATGTTCTGTAGGACTGGTATTATTTACCACTGACCATATGGCGGTGATATCAATATTGATCTTTTTATATATAGATTATTTTTTGCAACAGCGCGGTCATTTGCTGAGGTTCTCTGGTTAGGGGCCCACTCAGAAGTTTCGCCCCCCCTAAACCCAAACCCTAGCTACGCCTCTGGAGGCTGCTGATACATTCCGAATCAAATTATTAGTATTATTGATGTCATTTAAACGTTCCCTTATATGTGCCTTTGGTTTTCTAGACGTGCATCCTATACAGTATACGAAAGATTGCAAGCTCTACAGTATATTTTATATACAACATTTGTAGAATTACAATTGATGTAATTTTTAATTTTAAAATTAACTGTATTGCCTAGATTTGAGAAATTCTTCGAAATGTGTGCACATTTGTAATTTATTCAGTTGTTGGAACCACACCTAAAAAACCCGCACAGTTTAACCAGTTTTCCCGAGATTTCTTGTCTTTCAAGACAAGCATACTTGGGGATAATTTATTCCCTAATGTTGGTGCCCTCCTGGACTCTACATTAATGCCCAGGGTCAGGATTTGGGCTAATTTATCATCTTCATGTAGAATTGGTAAATATCTATCTATGATACTTTTGATTTGTGAAAACTGTGGACTACACTGGAAACAAATATACGGTTTATTTGTAATGACATAATTGTGCTTTTTAGCAGACGATTTAATTAACTCAGTACGGTTTTTCTGTTGTACAATTTTTTGTGCTTTGTTGAGTGTCCAACAAGGATATCTGCGTTTTTTTAATTTTGTGGACACATATGCAAATTCCTTACTCAGATCCGTATTCAGACTGCAGTTATGTTTAATTCTGGTGAATTCCCCCACCGGGATAGACTTGATGGTGTGTTTACTATGACTACTAGTAGCATGCAGAATGGTATTGCCACTAAGTGGTTTATGATGGGTTTTTGTAGATATGATATGGTTGTTAATTCCATTTAATTCAAGATCAAGGAAGGAAATATTTTTAGAATCATATTTGTAGGTAAATTTAATGTTATACACATTGGAATTTAAATACTGAACAAATTCAGGTATGGCAGATATATCTCCGCCCCACACAATGAGGGTATCATCAATATATCTACCATATCAGTTCATATAATCGAGAAATGGATTGTAAGAAGTGAAAATAAATTCAGATTCCTAAAATGACTTTACTAGGATCGCAAGCAAGGGTGAAAATTTTGCCCCCATTGCCACATCTGTCTTTTGCAAAAAAAATTCATTGTTAAATGCAAAAAAATTGTGAGTCATCAAAAAACACACCACCTGTAAAATGTAATTTTTCAGATTATCAGAGTAATTTCTGAATTTATGAAGATGAAAATGCAGTGCTTGAATCGCTAAATCATGAGGAATGCATGTATATAGTGATATTACATCACAACAGAGCCAAGTATATGTTGGTAACCAAATTTTCTCAGAAAAAATCTCCAAGATCTGTTTAGAATCCCTGATATATCCCGGTGTTCTACGAACTAAAGGTTGTAATAATGAATAAAGTGATTCCATCATTAAAGAAGGTCTCTATTTGGGTGTTCTTAAGAACAAACAAGCTGAATTCTTGGAGGTGAAAAATCCTGTCCTTCCTATTATACATGGTGTGCCAAAGATTCATAAAATGGATGGAATTCCACCTATACAACCTATCGTATCGGGGATAGGCTCTACTAATGAACACCTGTGCCAATGGGTTGTGCCAATGGGCTGCAACATCCTTCAGCATGACCAATTTGGCAGTGGGTCAGTAATGGTGTGGGGTGGCATTTCTTTGGAGGGCCATACAGCCCTCCTTGTGCTCGCCAGAGGTAGCCTGACTGCCATTAGGTACCGAGATGAGATCCTCAGACCCCTTGTGAGACCATATGCTAGTGCGGTTGGCCCTGGGTTCCTCCTAATGCAGGACAATGCCAGACTTCATGTGGCTGGAGTGTGTCAGCAGTTCCTGCAAGATGAAGGCATTGAAAATATGGACTGGCCTGCCCGTTCCCCAGAGCTGAATCCGATTGAGCACATCTGGGACAGCATGTCTCGCTCCATCCACCAACGTCATGTCGCACCACAGACTGTCCAGGAGTTGACGGATGGTATGGTCAAGATCTGGGAGGAGATCCCTCAGGAGAACATCCACAACCTCATCAGGAGCATGCCTGTTATGACTTGGTAGCTGGGGAGGACAGGAGCAAAATACCACCAAAGCAGCAAGACACCAGAGAGGCTGGAACCTAATGGGTTGCAGATCCCTAAACTAACCGCACAACTAGAAGTAGCCGTGGAGCATACCTTCGGTGATCCTAGACGCCTCGGCACAGCCGGAGAGCTAGCTACACCTGAAGACAGAAAGAGGAAAGCTAACTGCCCCGGAGTAAAGCCCCCAAAGAAATAGGAAGCCCCCAAACATGTAATGGCGGTTAGACAAGAGGAAAACACGAACACAGACAGAAAATAGAATGAGCAAATGTTGGGGCCCAAATCTGTCTAGAAAGTAAAGTACAGGAGAGAAATTCTGTCTGCAACCCAGAAAAAACCCTAATAAAAATACCAGCACTTCTGATTACAAAAAACCTGAGACCACACGATCTCGACCACCTATATCAGATCTCTGGTGTGACAAACAGCTACCCAGCAATTAAAAATATCAATGTAACAGAGAACAAGTGCAAATACAAAATGAGAACAGAGGGCAGCGCAAGCCCCCAAAGGGGACCAGGCTGAAGTCCAAGGCAAGACTGCAAAAAGCAAGGAAAATCCAACCACAGAAAAAAAACAGAACGTCACTTATCTGAATGATAGCAGGAAAGCAAGCTGAAATTCCAACAAAGACTTGGAAGCAACAATTGATTACCGGCGAGGATCATGGGAGATCAGCTCACTTATATCGGGTCAGTCAGCCCCACCTGACACCCATTCCTTAATTGGTTCAATACCCTCAGCAACCACCGGAGGGAGCCTCAGCTCCGAAGTAATCTCCAACACATTCACAACACATGCCCAGGCATTGTAGGGAGGTCATACAGGCACGTGGAGGCCACACACAATACTGAGCATCAATTTGACTTGTTTCCACTTTCATTTTGTCTTTTTTTTATTTTCATTTTGACTTGTTTCCACTTTCATTTTGGGGTCTCTTCAAATCCAGGCATCCATTGGTTCAAAAATTTGATTTCCATTTATGATTTTTGTGTGATTATATTGACAGCACATTCAATTTTGTACACAACAAAGTGCTCAATGAGAATATTTCATTCATCTAGGATGTGTTACTTGAGTGTTCCCTTTATTTTTTGGAGCAGTGTATATATATCACTAATTTACAACTTAGTAAATATATTGCTAAAGGTGCTATCGACATGAAATTGTCATCAGATTTTGGAAACAACCCATTCAATCCACAGAGGCAAAGAAATAAAGAGATCAAATCCTTGATGTCCATAAATTATGTGTAATAATGAGAAATTACACAGGGAAAAAGTATTGAACACATTTACTGAAATTTATTAAAAACTTTGTACAAAAGCCTTTGTTGGTGAAGATAACTTTAATACACCTTCTATATGGAGAAACTAGTTGCATGCATTGCTCAGGTGTGATTTTGGCCCATTCTTCCACAAAAATCACTCTTCAAATTCTGAAGGTTTTGTGGGCTCCTTCTGTGAAGTCTGAGCTTTAGTTCTTCCATAAATTTTCTATTGGATTCAGGTCAGGTGATTGGCTGGGCCATTCTAGCAGCTTTATTTTCTCTCTCTCTGAAACCAGTTGAGAATTTCCTTGGCTGTGTGTTTTGGGG
Organism: Oophaga sylvatica; assembly: GCA_033576555.1. Lineage (NCBI taxonomy): Eukaryota > Metazoa > Chordata > Amphibia > Anura > Dendrobatidae > Oophaga > Oophaga sylvatica. Next base: position 530,157,859 of record JARQOD010000002.1, on the reverse strand, counting down.
TTATTGTCCTGCAGAAATGTCCACCCTCTTTACATCTTCATCATCCTGGTAGATGGAAGCAGATTTTTATGACCAATGTCTCAGTACATTTATCCTTTTATCTTTCCTTCAATCATATGAAGTTCATCAGTGCTGTATGCTGAAAAACAGCCCCACACCATGATGTTCCCACCTCCAAATTTCACTGTTAGTATGGTGTTTTTAGGTTGATGTGCCTTTTGGCCGCCTAACATGGTGTGTATTCTAGCATCCAAAGAGTACAATTTTGGTCTTACCTGACCGGACTATATTCTCCCAGTATTTCAGAGGCTTTTCTAAATGTTGTAGGTATGCAAATAGTAAAATGTGTGTATGTGTAGGTTAATTCAAAAAACATTTTGAGGGTGATAGATATTTTTTGCTTTAAATTAACATTGACTTAATGAAAATTAACCCTAGGTTTCATTCTAGATAAATGCATGGAAAATAATTTGCGGTAACATCCAAAACGTATTGTGACATCGTTAATTCTTACAGTAAATGCAACTAGTAAAACAATGGCAAAGCCTTAATCTTTTTTCTATTTAATTTTTTAATTTGAACTATCCCCAGTTTAAAAAAAATCCAATGTAAGTTAAATAACACTGATGTTCTACTTGTGAACTAGCTACCCATAGGTTTTCCATGCAGTATGGTTGTAGGGTGTTAGTGTGCGTAGCACAAGCGATTGGATGATCGCATCTTCAAGACCCCTAAAGGGGCTAACAAAATGAGTAAAAAAAATAAATTTTAAAATATGAAAAAATAAATACAGGTTCAAATTAACCCCCTTTTCTCAAAGTGAAAATAGATATATTAACATTTTAAAATATATACATATTTGTTATTGCAGTGTTTAGAAAAGTCTGATCTATAAAAATATAAAAAAAATTAACTCGATCGGTAAACGGAAACAAATTCAAGAACGCCAAAATTAAGGTTTTTTTGGTCACCACAATTCCACAAAAAATGCTGTACCAAGCGATCAAAAAGTCCCAGCTATCCCAAAATAGAACTAATAAAAATTTTGTCTCTCTCCACAAAAAAATTAGCTATAACACAGCTCCTTCGGAAAAAAAATAAAAATGTTCCGGGTCTCCGAAAATGGCGACACGACTCCAAAGATTTTTTTTTTGTAATTTTCAAAAAAAATTTACCACTACAATAATAGAAAAAATTGGACATGTTTGGTATCATCGTAATCATGCATTATGAGGAGAATCATATTGCGTGGTCATTTTCACCACAAAATATACACTGTAAAAACTATTCCCCCCAAAAAAGTCTTAATTGTTTTTTTACACAATTTCACTTTACTTGGAACTTTTTTCCCATTTTCGAGTACACTATGTGATAAAATGAATGGTGTCACTAAAAAGTACAACTCATCCCACAAAAGTCAAGCCCTGATGTCTATTTGGACATAAAAATAAAAAAGTTATGGCTCTGAGAAGAAGGAAAGGAAAAACAGAAATAAAAAATGAAAATGGGCTGCGGCGTGAAGGAGGTTATAACCTTATTCACATAATATAGTAGAAAAACAATAGTTTTGACTGCATTGAAAAACAAATGTAAGATTTTGGTCAGAGTTTTTCACAGAAATAATAACAAATAAAATTGTAGTGATGAAATGTGTTTATTACAATACAGTATTTAATCCTGTGGCCAACACAATACTCTGTGATAAAATCACCAATGCTAAATACAGGAGTAATGCACCATAACTGCCAGCTTTAGATCAGATTCTCATGTCATAGCAAACAAACATTTTTATATCAGGTTAAGATTTAAAATTGAATTTAAAGCTTAGATAGCCCTTCTTGATGGCTAGAATTCCAGCTGCAGCTGTTCTAAGAAGGTGGTACGGCCAATGAATCTAAGGAAACCTTGAGCAGAAGGTAAGTTTCGTTCTAAAAATGTGGTTGAAATTGGCAGAGCGGGAACATCCTATAGTGAGGAAATACAATTAGAAAGTTACTCACTAAATTAGTTACAAATGATTATATAGGTCTTTTAGGACATGTTTGTCAAAGACTAAATTATCAGATAGCATCTGTCCTAATAATCAAGTACCAAGCATATAGCCATAGGAGATGACAAGAATATAATAATATTAACCCCTTACCGACATCGGCCGTACACATTAACCTGTTAAATGCCATTGTCAAACTCTGACAGTGGCTTTAAAAGCGCTTCGGCTTGGGGTCACATTACTCTATGCGCTCATCTGCGTGCCTGTGACTTGATCGCGGGGCACCGATGGGTTGCTAATGAAGCAGAAGTCTGTTCAAGACCCCTGTGCTTGTCATTACGGAGCTCCCTTCAAACCATGCCTAAAATTGCAGCAGGTGCTCTGGACTGGTGAGTCAAAATGCGTAATATTTGTCTGTAACAGAAGGCAGTTTATTCGCCTAAAGGCTGGATAGTGGTCCAATAATGAGCGTCTGCACGCAAAAGTAAATGAAGTTGGGGATTTAGTCAGGATTAATGTTGTCCTCAATGCTGAGAAATAGAGAAGATACTTATCCATCATGCAATATCATCAGGAAGATGTTTGATTGGGCTCAAAATGTTTCCGGTAGGAGGAAAATGGACAAAAACATACATAAAATTTCACTAAAAACTATTTTTAGAGTAAGGCCGGGTCACACTTGTAACTGCAATGTGAGAAACTCGCACGAGTCTCTCGCCTCAATATCCAGCACTACCGCTGGCACCCGAGACCGGAGTGTGCGGCTGCATGTATTTCTATGCAGTTGAATGCTCCGGTCCGAGTGGTGGCAGCAGTGCTGGGTATTGAGGTGAGAAACTTGTGTGAGTTTCTCGCATTGCAGTCACAAGTGTGACCCTGGCCTTACTAAGAGAAATGAATTTAGAAGTGATGATACGACACGTACAAAGCTCTCATCTTAACATCATTGACTTTGTCTGGAATTACATGAAGAGACAGAAGATCTGTAGTTAGTTCTCCAAGATGTCTGGAGTAACCTCCCTGCCAAATATCTAAAAAATAATTTGAGTTAGATTTCTTATTTGTTCATTCATTTTTTTATTTAATTATAAACTATTAACACTTCTATTTTTTAAAGCATTTTTACTTGCATCATTCTTGCCTAAAAGTGTTTCCCAGTACTATATATTGAAGAGAAAAATCATACTGAATCACGTAGAAGGGAAATGATTTATAACAAAAATTATAACTATAAGGCTATGTGCACACGTTGCGGTTTTTTAGCGGTTTTGCCGCGGTTTTTCGCGGCGGAAACGCCGCGAAACCGCGGCAAAACCGCTTACACAATACAACTCATTAAGGCCTATGAGATTCCGCAATGCTGTGCACATGCTGGGGTTTTTCCGCGGCGGAATCGCATCGCGGGAGAATCCGCAGCATGCTCATTCTTTTTTGCGGAACCGCGGCGATTCCGCCGCCATAGGAATGCATTGAACCGCTTACTTTCTGCATGTAGCTGTGCCCACCATGCGCAAAGTAAGCGGTTCATGTGCGGATGGTACCCAGGGTCTGGAGGAGAGGAGACTTTCCTCCAGGCCCTGGGTACCATATCCATGTAAAAACAATAATTAAAATAAAAAATAATGATATTCTCACCTTCCGGCGTCCCCCGCAGCTTTCCCGCCTCTCAGCGACGCTCCCGCCAATCGCGTTCCCAGAAGTGCTTTGCGAGATCACCCAGATGACGTAGCGGTCTCGCGAGATTCTACGTCATCGGGATGATTGCCGAAAAGGACTCCTGGGAACGGAACTTGCCGGGAGCGTCGCTGAGAGGCGGGAAGGCTGCGGGGGCCGCCGGAAGGTGAGAATATCATTATTTATTATTTTTTTTATTATTTTTACATTAGATCTTTTTACTATTGATGCGACATAGGCGGCATCAATAGTAAAAAGTTGGTCACACTTGTCAAACACTTGTTTGACTCGTGTGACCAACCTGTCAGATCGCTTGTAAAACGCTAGCATTCTGCAAGCTAATTACGCTTGCAAAACGCTAGTGTTTAGCGGGAATACGCATACCTATAATATGCGGATTTCCCACGGCAGGGAGGTGCGGAATTGCCGCGGAAATTTCCATGGCAATTCCGCAACGTGTGCACATAGCCTAAAACATAAATTCAGTGCTTCTTTTCTGTTATATGATTGTGAAATACTCCCTTAAGCATAAAAGATGTGTAAAATCATGTTTTATATGTTTTACTGTTCAACTCGTATCTGTAGAATGAGAATATATCCACAGGGAAGATTAATGTAGATCCAATGAATATACTGTAAGTAACTGTTGTGTACTTATTGTATGAGCCATTGGAAGGTAGTAAACCCCTTTAGAATGATTATAAAGAGATAAACCATTAATTTGTCTATTTATCTATCATTTTCTCATGCAATATACAGCAAATTCTTGTTTTTTTTATTGTTATACATACCACAGATTCTGGCTCAGGGACCCATATCTGGTTCTCTCCGATAAGTCCCATTCTGCACATAACCTGCAAGGACATATTTTATGAGACTAAAATTCTGTATCAATTATCTTATATTGATTAACTATTCTTCATTTCCAACTGTTTTAAAATAAATCAAGTATTTTACCTGATCTAGTAATAAATAAGTTCAGTGGATAAGTAGAAATTAGTAGAAATCTTAGTCACATGCATAAATAATACAAATTCTGCATTGTAGTAAATGTAGTTATGATGTCTAACGGAATTTTTGTGTTTTGCTACCTCACAGCCTGGAATTTTACAGTTTGAGGATTTACATCAGTTCATGTAAAGAACATGCCTACAACTGTGAAGATTTAGGTTTTTGTTTTTTAACTGTGAAGCAACCAACAAAGACAAAATAACTGAAAACTTCAGTATTCATAACTATTCATGTCCCCTAAAGTCAGTACTTTGTAGAGCCTTTGTCACGGGGTTACCGCGACAGTGTGGAGCAAGAAGACTGCAGCGTCTGATTACTCCTACTTCGGTGCTGAGAAGAAGAAATTCTTCCTTCATTTTAAACTTGTTTATTTCTTCTGGCAGAACAGGGGTTAATCGGCCATGTTGGATATTCCTGTGTTCACAGCTGAGCTTGGTTAGCCACTGCTTTCCCCTTTATAACCTGGGCTCTGTTACAAATCCTTGTCAGAGCAAGCATTTCTGTCATGGCTTACTGTGGGAGAGATGTTCATATGAGAAGACGAGTTGGAGGATTAATCTGTGACTGTTGCTTGGTTTGTATGTGTGATAATTCCCTATCATTCTCTATTTTGGTTTATTTCCCTATCTCCTTGCCCCGATGCATTCCTCTGTTATATGTGAGTGAATATTTTGTATGCCTGGAGTTTTCTGTTAATCCTTGTTTGTGTTGCCTTGTTTGTCGGGTTGGTGTACTATGGTGCACAGTAGCTCTGGGTGGGGGAAGAGAACAAACAGAGGGCTAACTGAGGAGATAGGAAAGGGTGCAGGCCCCGGCACCTTTACCTTCAGAAGTATCCCGGGGAGTAGGGTGAGCTATGGTGCCCCCTAGTGTTAGGAACAGGGAAGGAGCTCCTAGTGCCGGATCACCCAACAGCTGTGTTGTGACAGCCTCCTTTAGTGACAGTTGCAAGTCGCTTTGAATAAGTCTCTATGAGCTTTTAACATTTTGCCACTGGAATTTTTGCCCTTTCTTCAAGGCAAAACTATTCCCGCTCTTTCAAGTTAAATGGTTTCCTGTGATCAACAGCAATCTTCAATTCTGACTACAAATTCTCTATTGGATTAAGATCTGGGTTTTAACTAGGTCACTTCAAAATATTTACATGTTTTCCCGTAAACTACTCCAGTGATGCTTTAGCAGTATGCTTTAGGTCATTGTCTTGCTGGAAGACAGACAAAAAGGTTTTGCTCAAGTATATCCCTGTAGTTTGCACTATCCATCTTCCCCTAAACTGGGACCATTTTCCCTTTTCCCTGCTGCCTTAAATCATCCCCACAGCATGATACTGCTACCACTATGTTTCACTGTGGGGATGGTGTTCTTGGAGTGATTAACTGTGCATTTACCTAATGGACTAAAAAGTAACATTTTAGTCTCATCTGACCACAGCCCCTTTCTCTATACATTTTGAGGTGTTTCACCATGTCTTTTGGCAAACTCAAAATGAGTGTTACAATTTTTGTGCATAACTGATGAATTTTTGTGCCTACTCTATCATAAAGGCCACCTATATGGAATGTACAGCTTATTGTGGTCTTATGGACAGATACCCCAGTCTCTGCATAGAAGCTCTGCAGCTCCTTCAGGGTTACCTTTGGTCTCTGTGCTACCTCTCTGTTTCATGTCCTCCTTGCCTGGGCTGAGAGTTTTGGTTAGTGGCCCTATCTTGGCACGTTTGTTGTAGTACCATGTTCTTTCCATTTGATGATAATGGATTTGATGGTGCTCTGGGGATCATCAGCGATTGGGAAATTATTTTATAACTCAACCCTGACTTGTACAGAAAAGTTGTGTATATACTGACAGACCATGTGACACTTAGATTGCACACAAGTGAACTTCCTTTCACTAAGTATGTGAATTATTAAGGTAATTGATTGCACCAGAAATTTTTAGAAGCTTCATCGCAAACCAGGTGAATACATATGCACATGCCAATTTTTAGTTATTTGATCCTATAAATTTAATTTATGCCTATATTTTTCCCATTTCATTTCACCAACTTAGACCATTTAGTGCTGATTCATCACACACAAATTGGATTAAAAAAGATTTAAACACAAGTTGTAATGCAACCAAATAGGTAAAAAGCCAAAGGGGTGAATACTTTCGCAAGCCACTGTATACCTTAATAGATCATATCATAAAAAAACACTCTAGATTCCAACCCATCTCACAACCCTCTACCCCCTTCTGCCAAATAAAAGCATATGCCATGCAGCTTAGGCTATTATTAAATAATATTAATTTAGAGGTTTGTGCTTATGCTTTGTGTATACCTATTTTAGCTGATGCGCTATGTTAAGTTTGCCTGCCATCTTGATTCAATCTGATGTACATAGCAGAGTCCCAGTGTATGCCACACTGTTATGATTTGGTAGCTGAGGAGAGCAGGCAAAAACGGCAATACACCAGAGAGGTTGGAATCTACTGGATTGCAGTACCCTGACTAACCACCACAACTAAAGGCAGCCGTGGAGCGTTCCTACGTTGGTCCTAGACGCCTCGTCACAGCCTGAGAGGTTAACTACACCTAAAGATAGAAAGAGGAAAGCTATCTGCCCCGGAACAGATCCCCAAAGAACATAGGAAGCCCCCAAACATGTAATGGCGGTTAGACAAGAGGAAATACAGACACAGACAGAAAATAGTATGAGCAAACGTTGGGGCCCAATCTTCCTAGACAGAAAAGGATAGGAAGGACACTTACTGCAATCCAAAAAACCCTAAAAAATACCAACTCTACTAATTGCAAAGACACCTGAGATCACACTACCTCTACCACCTAAATTATTTCTCTGGTGTCACAAAACTAAGCCGCAGCCACTGAAAAAAACTGGAAAAAGCAAATGAACAAATAACAGTGGCTCCAGAAGAACTGAGAGGAGCCCAAGCCCCCCGGGGGGACCTGGCTAACCTCACAGAAATGCAGAGAAATATGCAAATGGTAAGCACAAAAACAAAAAACAGAAAATATCTTATCTGAGAGCAGGAGAAGAGGCAAGACTCAGCAAGCTTCCAAGTGAACCAGGAACCACAGTTGAGACAAGAACAATTGATCACCGGCAACCATGATGGGAGGGAACCTCCCTTATATAAGACCAGTCTGTAACTCCTGATTGCCAATCCTTATTGAATGGTTCAGTACTGTTTGTAACCACCAGAGGGAGCTTCTGCTCAGAATTCATTTCTAACACATTCACAACACCACACGATGTATACAGCTGTGTTTCCTATGTGATGTATATAAAAGTATTTCAATATATCCAATGTGATGTATACAGCAGAGTATCATTATATCCTATGTGATGTATACAGCAGAAGCTCATGGTATCATATGTGATGAATACAGCAGAGTTTCATTGCATCCTATGTGATGTATTCAGCAGAGTCTCAGTGTATACTATGTCATGTATCATAAGAATCTCCTGTGCAATGTATATACTTATCTCACCCACTATTTTAAAAATTTCACTTCTGCACCATACTCATCAATTACCATAGCCAGCAGCTTTTGTTTTGGCCAAAAGATTATCCCAATTCATTACCAGTCACACTCCTGCATCCTCCATGCCCCCCACTCTGCACCTCCCGCTCTCCCAATACATTATATTTACAAGTCCCCCTCTGCCCAATTTATTATGTCATGTCCTCGCTCTCTCCCTCTATTCATCATCATTTGGTTTCTCTCATCCTCAATACAGCATCATTTGCTCTCCACCACACTTAATTTATCATTTAACCTCCCCACCCCAATTCATCATTATTTGTTGTCCCCCACCCTCAATTCATCATTATTTACTGTCTCCATCACCCACCCTCAATCCATCATTATTTGCTGTCCACCATCCCCCACCCTCAATCAATGATTATTTACTATACCCTTCCCCCACACACTCAATCCATCATTACTTGCTGCCCCTGTCCCTCACTCATAATCCATCATTATTGGCTGCCCCCGTGCTCCACCCTCATTTCATCATTACTTGCTGTCCTCCATCCCCCAGCCTCAATTCATAAATATTTTCTCCCCCACACTCATTTAATTCATTTTATTAAAAATAAATAAATTTCTTACTTACAGTACCTCTAATACCATCCCCTGCAGCTCCACTTCAAGTATCCTTCTGGTGAGTAGTGCACATATGCGATTACGTCATCGCATATGAGCCATCATCAGCGCATCACAGAAGAGGCAGAGGGGCTCCCTTGGAGCTACACAGCTGTTATGTGGAGCTCTAGGAAGTCTCTGTGCACAGCTGATGGTGACGAGCTGGCACAAAATGTTCTATTATACCCAAGGGCCAAGTGAGTAGAAGCATGAGGGAGGTCCAGACTGGATCTGGGCTCCCCTTTCTTTACTTTTGCTCACCGGGCCCCATATGACAGTAAGGGCAGTAATGCCTTGATGGCACCACTGCAGATATCTGATCCCAGGTCTCTTCTACACTTTCCCAAAATTGGTACATACTGACCGTCTGTCATGTGTGCATTGCCACGAAGATCGTCGCGGTTGTACATTTTGACTTCTCACAGCTGAGCTGCTGTTTCTTTGTGTTTGGCAGCTAGGGAGTTAATTCTGTCTGTGCTCGGTGCTGGGACTGGGTGCAGTTTCTCCCGGCTGCAATTGATTATTTGTTGATTGGTTTCCTTTAAATTCCTGGTTGTCTGCTTGGGGAGTTGCCAGTGAAACCTTCATGCAGACCACAGATAGGAATGAATCTGTATAGACTTTAGTTGTGAGCTCCTTAGTTGTTCTAAGCTCAACTTGGTTAGAGTTTATTTCCCAGACCATTTATGTTCCTTTGGTGTTTGAGTGTGTATGCAAGCGAGTGTTATCCTGTCTGTCTTATATGTCTAATCTGTGTATTTAGCTGAGATCAGCCCATATCCCTTTGGTGGTAGTCAGGATCCTTCTTAGGACTGATTACAGGGTTCAGGGTCTGATAGGAGACAGGGTTAGGCTGGAGACTTGGACCTCTGAACCATTATCAGTACCCCAAGGTGAGGGATTAGTTAGGACCCCAGTTTAGGGTCAGGTTAGATCCCGGTCCACCTCTTTCCTGTTTCAGCTCATCAAGTCCTCAAGATTAACCCTGAGTTCAGCAGATATCGTGTCAGGTAAATCTATTCTATACTTACATGCTGATGTTGCTATACTAGTTGTTGTATAGAGTGTTGTTCCTGTATTAATAGTTTACTGACATTGTATACATATCATTAGACAGCGTGACATTTTCACTGGCCATAAAAATTATCTCCAGTTACCATGGATCCAGTAGCCCAGCTGGCTCTGCAGTTGCAGGGATTATCCATGGAGCTGACGGACATTAAGTCCAAAGTTTTGTCTCCCCTGGAGCAAACCAGAGTTGAACCTAAAGTAGCTCTCCCGGACAGGTTCACTGGTGGGCGAGAAAATTTTTCACCTTCCGGGAGGCATGTAAATTGTATTTTCGGCTTCGGCCTCGATCATCAGGGAGTGAGGAGCAGAGAGTGGGAATTGTTATCTCACTTCTGCAAGGGGACCCTCAATCCTGGGCATTTTCCCTTCCTCCGGGATGCCCGGCTCTACTGTCTGTAGATCAATTTTTTACTGCCCTGGGATTGGTATATGATGACCCAGATCGGGTCTCTCTTGCTGAGACAAAATTACGTAAGATACAGCAGGGAGATCGTCCGGCAGAGGAATTTGCTTCTGAGTTTCGTACATGGGCCACAGATACTCAGTGGAATGACCCAGCTCTTAGGAGCCAGTTTTGTCATGGGCTTTCTGATAAATTAAAAGACGTTTTGGCTCAGTATGAGTCTCCTCCTTCTCTGGAGGCTGCTATGGCCTTAGCTATCCGTACTGATAGACGGCTTCGGGAGAGGGGTGAGGTAACCCCACTCTCTGTTGTTTCTCCATCTACCACTAAAGTCCCTTATGTTGAGGTTCCCTTGTCTGTTCGGATGAGCCTATGCAGTTGGGAGGGACATCATTTCGTAGGAGGGGATTGGCGGTACGCCGCAGGACTAGAAGATGTTTTTTCTGCGGGAAAGAGGGACATTTTGTTGGAGAATGTCCATCCCGTGCCTTGTTGAGCCAAAAGTCGCCGGAAAACTGTTAATCCCAGGTTGTGTGGTGGACGACAACCTGGGAGTATGTATTTCATCCGCCAGTTCTTCTCAGTTCCTTGTACCAGTGGAGGTGGTAGTTGGTACGAGAGTGGAGAGATTGTCTGTTCTTCTTGATAGTGGTTCCGGGGCTAATCTGGTTGACGCTCAGTTTGCTCAGGCTCAAGGTATGCATCTGAGTGTATTGGTCAAACCGATCCCTATATTCTCCATTGACGCCAGGCCTCTCGGCCAAGGTAGCTTTGTTCATGAGGTTCATAACATTGACCTTCGGGTAGGGGCAATACATAGGGAACAATTATCTTGTTATGTGTTGGAGGGTCTACCTACTCCCATTGTGTTGGGACTTCCTTGGTTGGTTAAACATAACCCTGTGATTAATTGGCAGTCCAGAGAAATAAGCCAATGGGGTGAGTTTTGCAAAAGCAACTGCATGAACACAGTCATCAGTGCGGTCGTGCCTAGTACATTGCCTCCTTTTTTGGAGGATTTTGGGGATGTTTTCTCTGAGGAGGGGTGTCAGGAGTTGCCTCCTCATCGCGTGTATGACTGCTCTATTAATCTCCTTCCTGATGCTAAGTTGCCTAAAGCTAGGTTGTATAATCTTTCTGGTCCTGAGAGGCAGGCTATGAAAGATTATATTTCTGAAAGTCTGGCCAAAGGGCATATTAGACCTTCATCTTCCCCAGTAGCGCGGGGTTCTTCTTTGTGAAGAAGAAAGATGGAGGCCTACGCCCTTGCTTGGATTTCCACGAACTTAATCGGATTACTGTTCGAGATCCGTATCCACTCCCTCTTATTCCTGATCTCTTCAATCAAATTGTTGGTGCCAAATGGTTTTCTAAATTGGATCTCAGGGGGGCGTATAATCTGATTAGGATAAAAGAGGGGGATGAGTGGAAAACGGCGTTTAACACGCCGGAGGGACATTATGAGAACCTAGTCATGCCTTTTGGTCTGACTACTGCACCAGCAGTATTCCAACATTTTGTTAATGACATTTTTCGTCACCTTGTGGGGCTGTTTGTGGTTGTATATTTGGACGACATTTTAATTTACTCGCCAGATCTTGTGTCTCATCAGGAGCATGTGAGACAGGTGTTGCAGATCTTGCGAGACAATAAACTATACGCCAAACTGGAGAAGTGTGTATTTGCCGTACAGGAACTTCAGTTTTTGGGTTTTTTGGTGTCAGCCTCCGGTTTCCGTATGGACCCTGAAAAGGTGAGAGCAGTGCTTGAATGGGATCAGCCAGGGGATCTTAAGGCTCTGCAGCGTTTTTTGGGGTTTGCTAACTACTACCGCAAATTTATTTGTAATTTCTCATCTGTCGTCAAACCTCTCACTGACATGACAAGAAAAGGGACGGATTTTTCTAAATGGTCGGACAAAGCTTGCCAAGCCTTTTCCTCTTTGAAGAAATGTTTTGCTTCGGCACCCGTTCTCATCCAACCAGATGCATCTCAGCCGTTCATTGTGGAGGTGGATGCGTCTGACGTAGGGGTGGGTGCTATATTGTCCCAGGGTCCGTCCCCTGGTAAATGGCATCCGTGTGCTTTCTTTTCTAAGAAATTGTCGTCCGCCGAAAGGAATTATGATATCGGCAATAGGGAACTTTTGGCCATTAAGTTAGCTTTTGAAGAATGGCGTCACTTTTTGGAGGGGGCAGTCCACCCGGTTACCGTTATTACTGATCACAAGAACCTGTTGTATTTGGAATCCGCTAAGCGTCTGAATTCCAGACAAGCTCGATGGTCGTTGTTTTTTACCAGGTTTAATTTTGTCGTCACTTATCGCCCGGGGTCTAAGAATGTAAAGGCTGATGCCTTGTCTCGCAGTTTCCCAGGGGCCGGGAAAACGGATGACCCGAGTCCTATCCTTCAGGAGGGGGTGGTAGTGTCGGCTGTATTTTCTGAGCTTGAGGAGGAGGTGTTAGAGGCTCAGGGGGACGCCCCTGCAGGACCTCCAGGGAGACTGTTTGTCCCAAATCTGTTGAGACAAAAGGTTATTGAGGCACATCATAATTCTGCTCTAGCAGGACATCCAGGGAGTAAGGCTACTTTAGATCTCCTTTCTCGCCGGTTTTGGTGGCCTAATGCTAATAAAGATGTTATAACTTTTGTCGCGTCATGTGGGGTGTGTGCTCGCTCTAAAACCCCTCATACCCGTCCGTCTGGGACCCTTTTACCCTTGAAACTTCCAGAGCGTCCATGGACTCATTTATCTATGGACTTCATTACGGACCTTCCTCCGTCGTCAGGGAATACTGTCATACTGGTGGTTGTTGACAGGTTCAGTAAGATGGCACATTTCGTTGCTCTTCCTGCACTCCCTAATGCTAAAACTCTGGCGCAGGTGTTCATTAGGGAGATCGTTAGACTTCATGGGTTGCCTTCTGATGTGGTGTCAGATAGGGGGTCTCAGTTTGTGTTCAAATTTTGGAGGGCATTTTGTTTACGTCGGGGGATGCAATTGTCATTTTCCTCGGCTTTTCATCCGCAGACCAATGGTCAGACAGAGCGTCTGAATCAGAGCTTAGAGACATATCTCCAGTGTTTTGTCTCAGAGAACCAAGAGGACTGGTCTTCTTTCTTGCCTCTGGCAGAGTTCGCTCTTAACAACAGGCGGAGCGAGTCCACTGGTAAGTCCCCGTTTTTTGGGGCATATGGTTTCCATCCCCAGTTTTGTACTTTCAATGGGGGGGGCCCTTCTGGGGTTCCTGAGGAGGAGCGTTTCTCGTCGTCACTTGCTTCTGTGTGGAGAGGTGTATTGAATAATCTGAGTGCGATGGGGAACCGTTACAAACGTATGGCTGATAGGAGGAGAGTTTCTGGTCCAGATCTGAATGTGAACGATCTGGTATGGTTGTCTACCAGGAATATAAAACTTAAAGTGCCCTCCTGGAAACTGGGTCCCAGATTCATCGGGCCGTACAGGATCAGTTCCATAATTAATCCTGTGGCATTTCGTCTGGACCTCCCTCCTACGTTTAAAATTCATAATGTGTTCCACAAGTCATTACTTAAAAGGTATGTGGCACCAGTCATACCGTCACCTCTACCTCCTCCTCCTGTGTTGGTCAATGGTAACTTGGAATTTCAAGTATCAAAGATCATTGACTCACATCTAAATCGCCGGTCCCTTCAGTACTTGGTGCATTGGAAGGGGTATGGTCCAGAGGAGAGGACGTGGGTCCCTGCGTCTGATGTTAACGCAGATCGTTTGGTTCGGACCTTCCACAGAACTCACCCGGGCAGGCCTGGCCCTGAGGGTCCGGAGGCCCCTCGTAGAAGGGGGGTACTGTCATGTGTGCATTGCCACGAAGATCGTCGCGGTTGCACATTTTGACTTCTCACAGCTGAGCTGCTGTTTCTTTGTGTTTAGCAGCTAGGGAGTTAATTCTGTCTGTGCTCGGTGCTGGGACTGGGTGCAGTTTCTCCCGGCTGCAATTGATTATTTGTTGATTGGTTTCCTTTAAATTCCTGGTTGTCTGCTTGGGGAGTTGCCAGTGAAACCTTCATGCAGACCACAGATAGGAATGAATCTGTATAGACTTTAGTTGTGAGCTCCTTAGTTGTTCTAAGCTCAACTTGGTTAGAGTTTATTTCCCAGACCATTTATGTTCCTTTGGTGTTTGAGTGTGTATGCAAGCGAGTGTTATCCTGTCTGTCTTATATGTCTAATCTGTGTATTTAGCTGAGATCAGCCCATATCCCTTTGGTGGTAGTCAGGATCCTTCTTAGGACTGATTACAGGGTTCAGGGTCTGATAGGAGACATGGTTAGGCTGGAGACTTGGACCTCTGAACCATTATCAGTACCTCCAAGGTGAGGGATTAGTTAGGACCCCAGTTTAGGGTCAGGTTAGATCCCGGTCCACCTCTTTCCTGTTTCAGCTCATCAAGTCCTCAAGATTAACCCTGAGTTCAGCAGATATCGTGTCAGGTAAATCTATTCTATACTTACATGCTGATGTTGCTATACTAGTTGTTGTATAGAGTGTTGTTCCTGTATTAATAGTTTACTGACATTGTATACATATCATTAGACAGCGTGACATTGTCTCACTTGGGTATGTATACAACTTTTTCTTCAACTCTACCCACAAGTGTTCGATTGGGAAGAGTCCTGAGGACTGTGGGGGCCAATCCAGCACCTCGACTTCATTGTAATTGAACCATTTCTTGCCAATCTTGATGTATGCTTCAGGTCGTTGTCCTGATGGAATACTATGTAGTCGTTTCATACCCTTAATACTCAAGTATGAAGTAATTCATCTTGTACGATACTCACATGTAGCTCAGCAATGAGACCACCATCGATCATGGGCGAGTATTCAATGTCTTTGTTTCTGAAACAACCCCATATTATCAGGATTCCTCCACCAAATTTGACAGCTCCTTCAATTACTTGATCTGCTAGTCCCTTTTTCACTTGTTTTTCCAGACCCATTTGCACCCTGTTATGACTTGGTAGCTAAGGAGAGCAGGCAAAAACTGCAATACACCAGAGAGGTTGGAATCTACTGGATTGCAGTACCCTGACTAACCACCACAACTAAAGGCAGCCGTGGAGCGTTCCTACGTTGGTCCTAAACGCCTCGTCACATCCTGAGAGGTTAACTACACCTAAAGATAGAAAGAGGAAAGCTATCTGCCCCGGAACAGATCCCCAAAGAACACAGAAAGCCCCCAAACATGCAATGGCGGCCAGATAAGAGGAAATACAGACACAGACAGAAAATAGCATGAGCAAACATCAGGGCCCAATCTTCCTAGAAAGAAAAGGATAGGAAGGACACTTACTGCAATCCAAAAAACCCTAAAAAAATACCAACTCTACTAATTGCAAAAACACCTGAGATCACACGACCTCTACCACCTAAATTAGTTCTCTGGTGTAACAAAACTAAGCCGCAGCCACTGAAAAAACTGGAAAAGGCAAATGAACAAATAACAGTGGCTCAGATAAACTGAGAGGAGCACAAGCCCCCGGAGGGGACCTGGCTGACCTCCACAGAAGTGCAGGGAAAAATGCAAAAAGCAAGCACAAAAATAAAAGCAGAAAATATCTTATCTGTTAGCAGAAGATGCAAGCAAGACTCAGAAAGCTTCCAAGTGAACCAGGAACCAAAGTTGAGACAATAACAATTGATCACCGACAACCTTGATGGGAGGGAACCTCCCTTATATAAGATCAGTCTGTAACTCCTGATTGCCAATCTTCACAATCTTCATTGAATGTTTCAGTACTGTTTGTAACCACCAGAGGGAGCTTCTGCTCAGAATTAATTTCTAACACATTCACAACAGTACCCCCCCTTGAGGAGGGGTCACCGAACCCTCATTTGGGCAACCAGGTTGGTCAGGATGAGCTCTGTGATACGCACGGATCAGTCTCCTAGCATGGATGTCCGAAGCAAACACCCAAGAATTGTCCTCCTGACCATAACCTCTCCACTTAACCAAATACTGGAGTTTCCGTCTAGAAAAACGAGAATCCAATATTTTCTCAACTACATACTCCAGATTGCCCTCAACCAAAACAGGGTCAGGAGGCGCAGCCATAGGAACCACTGGCTCGACAAACCTCTTCAATAAGGACTTGTGGAACACGTTATGGATCTTAAATGTCCCTGGAAGAAGTAAACGAAAGGAAACAGGATTAAGAATCTCCATGATCTTATAAGGTCCAAGGAACCTAGGCTTAAACTTAGGAGATGCAATTCTCATAGGGATATTTCTTGAGGACAACCAGACCAAGTCCCTCACTTCAAACCGAGGACCATCAGTCCTATGCCGGTTGGCAAACCGCTGGGCCCTCTCCTGAGAGAGGGACAACCTCTCTACTACCTGGTCCCAAATCTGCTGAATACGCTCCACAACAGAGTCAACACCTGGACAGACAGAAGCCTCCGTCTGTCCCGAAGAAAATCGAGGGTGAAACCCAAAATTGCAGAAAAATGGAGACATCAAAGTGGCAGATCTAGCATTATTAATAAGAGCAAACTCAGCCAAAGGCAAAAAAGAGACCCAGTCATCTTGATCAGCAGACACAAAGCATCTCAGATAAGTCTCCAATGTCTGGTTTGTTCTCTCAGTTTGTCCATTGGTCTGAGGATGAAAAGCCGAGGAGAAAGACAATTGAACACCAAGTTTAGAACAAAAAGTCCTCCAAAATCTGGAAACAAACTGGACTCCTCTGTCAGACACAATGTCCTCAGGAAAGCCGTGTAACCGAACCACGTGCTGAAGGAACAAAGGCACCAATTCGGAGGAGGAAGGCAACGTAGGTAATGGCACAAGATGTATCATTTTGGAAAACCTATCACAAATCACCCAGATAACGTTCATTCTCTGAGAAACAGGGAGGTCGGAAATAAAATCCATAGAGATATGGGTCCATGGTCTCTTGGGCACAGGCAATGGCATCAACAAACCACTAGAGCGAGAGCAAGGCTTGGAGCAAGAGCAAGTCCCGCATGACTGCACAAATTCCCTGACGTCACGAGACAAAGTAGGCCACCAAAAGGACCGACTAACCAAGTCTCTGGTACCAAAAATTCCGGGATGACCGGCCAACGCGGAACAATGAATCTCAGACATCACACTCTTTTTCCACGGTTCTGGGACAAACAATTTCCCAATAGGGCAGTGCTCGGGTTTATCCTCCTGACACCCTTCCAGAGCCAGTCTCAAATTGGGTGAGATGGCGGAAAGAACTACACCCTCTTTCAAAATAACAGCAGGATCAGATAACTCAGGAGAGACCGCAAGGAAACTCCTGGAGAGGGCATCCACCTTAACATTCTTAGTGCCAGGAAGAAAGAAACCACAAAATTAAAACGTGTGAAAAGCAAGGCCCACCTGGCCTGTCTAGGATTAAGTTGCTTCGCTGATTGCAGATAAACCAGATTCTTATGGTCCGTGAGGACCACCACCTGATGTTTGGCTCCCTCCAGCCAATGTCTCCACTCTTCAAAAGCCCACTTCATGGCCAATAACTCCCGATTACCCACGTCATAATTACGTTCAGTTGGAGAAAATTTTCGAGAGAAAAAGGCACAAGGGTTACTTTTAGAGGTCTCTGGATCTCTTTGGGACAAAACGGCACCTGCCCCAATTTCAGAGGCATCAACCTCCACCTGAAATGGCAGAGAAACATCAGGCTGCCGTAGAACAGGAGCAGAAGTGAATCTCTGCTTAAGTTCCTGAAACGCAGAGACTGCCTCAGGAGGCCAATTCACCACATCAGAACCCTTTTTGGTCAAATCAGTCAATGGTTTAACAATAACAGAGAAATTACCAATAAATTTACGATAAAAATTGGCAAAACCCAAGAATCTCCGAAGAGCCTTTAATGAAGTAGGTTGGACCCAATCACAGATGGCCTGAACCTTGACCGGGTCCATTTCAATAACAGATGGGGACAAAATGAATCCCAGAAATGAGATCCTCTGTACACCAAAAAGACACTTTGATCCCTTCACATACAGAGCATTCTCTCTCAAAATCTGGAACACAGTCCGAACATGTTTCACATGAGAGTCCCAGTCATTGGAAAAAATCAAGATATCATCCAAATAAACAATCAGAAATTTATCCACAAAATCCCTGAAAATGTCATTCATGAAGGACTGGAAGACGGAAGGAGCATTAGTGAACCATTAGGGCCTTAATGAACCATCCTTTTTGGCCACAAAGAAAAAACCGGCACCCAAGGGTGAAGAGGATGGTCTGATATGGCCCTTCTCCAATGACTCCTTGATATAAGACCGCATAGCGTCATGTTCAGGTACAGACAAGTTAAAAAGGCGACCTTTAGGGAATTTACTACCAGGCACTAATTCAATAGCGCAGTCCTATGGGGGGGCAAGGATGCAGATTTACTTTCGCTAAACACATCAGAAAAATCAGTCAAAAAGTCAGAAACATCCTGAGCCTGGGGAGAGGCAGAAAAAACAGGAGTGTTGGCATTAACACATTGGCAGCCCCAACTGGTTACAGACACAGATTTCCAATCCAAAACAGGATTATGAGACTGTAGCCAAGGGAAACCTAGAACAATAATGTCATGCAGATTATACAGCACCAAAAATTTGCAACTCTCCTGATGATCAGGTTCAACCCTCATTATCACCTGAGTAGAGAACTGGGGTTTATTCTCAGCCAAAGGGGTAGAATTAATCCCCAGTAGGGGAATAGACTTCCGTAGGGGTATCAAGGGAAACCCACAACGTTTAGCAAAATCAAAATCCATCAGGTTAATAGCTGCTCCCGAATCAACAAAAGCCTGAGCAGAAAATGTGGACAGGGAGCAAATCAGGGTAACAGTCAACAGAAATTTAGTCTGAACACTACCCAAGACAACTGAGCGTGCAAAACGTCTTCCCCGCTTAGGGCAGACTGAAATAGCATGAGAGGCGTCACCACAGTAGAAACATAACCCATTGCATTTTCGAAACTCATGACGCTGTGCCCCAGAAGCCACTCTATCACACTGCATGGGTTCAGAAGCTGGTTCACAAGGCAACACTATTCCATGCATACCTCTACGCTCACGCAAACGTCTGTCAATTTGAATCGCTAATGACATAGAATCATTGAGACCAGAGGGAGCAGGGAAACCCACCATAACATCTTTTACATTATCTGACAGACCCTTCCAAAAAAGGGCTGCCAAAGCATCATCATTCCATTTGGTCAGGACTGCCCACTTTCGGAATTTCTGACAGTATAACTCAGCGTCCTTAAGCCCCTGATTTAATGCCAACAAGGTTTTTTCAGCTTGAACAGTGACATTAGGTTCATCGTACAATAACCCCAGAGCCAGAAAAAATACATCAACATTACTCAAAACAGGGTCCCCAGGTGTCAGGGAAAAAGCCCAATCCTGAGGATCGCCGCGCAGGAGAGAGATGACAATTTTAACCTGCTGTGCTGCATTCCCTGAGGATTTAGGTTTTAAGGCAAAAAACAACTTACAGTTATTTTTGAAATTCAGAAATTTAGCTCGATCCCCTAAAAACAAATCTGGCATGGGGATCCTAGGTTCCACAACAGGCAACCCTGCAAGATAGGAAGCAATACTCCGAACTTCAGTGGCAAGCTGATCCACACGGCCAGACAACTGTGCAAAGTCCATTGAGAGAAAAAAAATCCTCAGCACCCAGAGAAAAAGAGGGAAAAAAAAAATGCAACAAACAGAAAAAAAAAATCTCTGACAACTCTGACAACTTTTTTTTTCTTTTCCACACTATTTTTCCCTTCTGTGAGTACCATATAATTTTCAGTTGGGCCGGTGATACTGTTATGACTTGGTAGCTGAGGAGAGCAGGCAAAAACGGCAATACACCAGAGAGTTTGGAATCTACTGGATTGCAGTACCCTGACTAACCACCACAACTAAAGGCAGCCGTGGAGCGTTCCTACGTTGGTCCTAGACGCCTCGTCACAGCCTGAGAGGTTAACTACACCTAAAGATAGAAAGAGGAAAGCTATCTGCCCCGGAGCAGATCCCCAAAGAACACAGAAAGCCCCCAAACATGCAATGGCGGCCAGACAAGAGGAAATACAGACACAGACAGAAAATAGCATGAGCAAACGTCGGGGCCCAATCTTCCTAGAAAGAAAAGGATAGGAAGGACAGTTACTGCAATCCAAAAAACCCTAAAAAAATACCAACTCTACTAATTGCAAAAACACCTGAGATCACACGACCTCTACCACCTAAATTAGTTCTTTGGTGTAACAAAACTAAGCCGCAGCCACTGAAAAAACTGGAAAAGGCAAATGAACAAATAACAGTGGCTCAGATAAACTGAGAGCAGCACAAGCCCCGGAGGGGACCTGGCTGACCTCCACAGAAGTGCAGGGAAAAATGCCAATCTTCATTGAATGGTTCAGTACTGTTTGTAACCACCAGAGGGAGCTTCTGCTCAGAATTCATTTCTAACACATTTACAACACATCCACCAGAGCCTAGTTTATTGACTTTTGCTTCATCTCTCCAAATCATCCGTTTTCAATCTTCTACTGTCCACATTTTGTACTTTATTGCAAACTCAAACCAACGATTCTTATGATGATACTGAAATCAAGGCTTTATCAGGTCACCATTCCAGACTTGTGTAACGTGCGTCGCACGGTGCTTGCATAGATGTCCATAATCTCACCATTACGAAGCATACGAGCCACTTCCACTGCCGTGATTGTCGCACTAGTACTGATAGACCTTGTGATGAGATGACTTGTTGGCTCCGATGTATTTCCTGGATGTTCACCACTTGGTTTTTGAGTGGATGGATGGACTTCATTTCAGATTCTTCCAACTATCAAGGCGCTCATGTGTGGCCCAGCTTCGCAAGGCACACATATCTTCTGGAGAATGCACAGGAAGGTAACTGTAAAGCTTGATATTCATTCACGCACACTTCTCAGCATTGCCACTAGAGGCATATCAGACTATTTAGTAGTGTGACGTAGCAAAGTTAGTGTGGAGTCTGTTTCCTGTCTTAGGACAGTGCAGTCAAGCTCCGGGTGGCTCAGGAGTGAGTCATCCCATCCAAGTTCAGATCAGTTTCTGTTCCAGTCAGACAGACGGAGGGAGAGGAGAGAAGACTGAACCCACACAGAGCTTGTGTAGCTCATCTGACAAGAAAGTGGAGGCTAGTACGGGTGAAGTGAATCATCCTAGCCTAGTCAGAGCTACCCCTTAACCTGCTACTCAGAACAAGCTGCCCGTGTTCCTAAGAACGAAGGAAGAAAAAGGAATTACAGCAGTTATATCAAAGAGCCAACTGAGAACAGGTCAGTGAGCACTGAAGGAAATCTGACCTTGGCACGCTTGCTACACATGCTTATGTTAAGAGCGAGAGCAGGGCGAAGGGCGAGTGGAGAAGAGTGACAAAGGGACAAATCACCCTCACTCAGTTAACCGGACACCGGGGTCCGAAGCGTTGCTAGTGCTTCACGCCTAGTAATAAGAAAACCGGAGGCTTTCTGGACTACAAGTCGCAGAAGGTAGCCCTAAGCGCCGATACGTAACCGGAGTCACGGAGAACAGGGACTTTGAGTCAAGTGCACGACAAAAGTAAGGACTTAGTTCTCTCAACATATGATAATCAGAGACATAGAAGGCTCCACCACAATGTTGGCCGGGCGTAGTTGCTATTGAAAGAGTTGCACTTGACTTTATGCAAGTTGTACTCACACACATTAAAGGGATAAAGGAGGCCTCTAACCTGCTCAACAGTTTTCCTGAATGTGCATTCTCCAACCTAACCAGCTTCCCGGGACATACCTGCAACATCTACAAGTAAAGGTATGGAAAGAGATTGCATTGTGTGTGACTGAATTCTTATCTGCACCCTGCATCACCACCATAGACTTTGAGGGACCAGTCCCACCTGTGGGGGACCTAACACCTAGCTGCCATAACATCCCCTCAGAGATCTACCCTGCAGCGCTGGTCAATTAGATCAGAAACCACAGGTGGCGTCACGAACTATAACTACAATCCCCTGTAAATATACCCCATTGCATGACCGCCAGGGCCACGGACCGAGCTCTGCTG
Organism: Oophaga sylvatica; assembly: GCA_033576555.1. Taxonomy (NCBI): domain Eukaryota; kingdom Metazoa; phylum Chordata; class Amphibia; order Anura; family Dendrobatidae; genus Oophaga; species Oophaga sylvatica. The sequence continues at coordinate 530,135,455 of JARQOD010000002.1, read as the reverse complement.
CCAGTGACATTCCCCATAGACTTCCATGGGCTCGGTTCCGAGTACCCCATAGCCCTGGTACCACCAATGTGGTGCGCGTCACTCACATGATGCAGCTTCACAATTTTCTTGGCCGATGGACCTCTATTCTTAGGAAATCTTCATAGCTGTGCCTCGATTTGAACTAATGACCTTTCGATTGGAAATCAACCTAATAACACACTGAGCTATCAGGGAATGTGAGAACAGGTTGTAATTTATAGTATACAGGAAGAAAAATATTTTTCCATCACCAGTAGCAAAACAGTATCAATGCTGTAATATGAAAAGAATCTGCTTAACCAATCACATGCCAAATAGTGGCAAGTCAAATTTATATATGAGATAACCAAGATGATTGTTTATAAAATGATGGTAGTCTCACATTCAAAGCAGTAGTGGATGCTGAGATATGGAGCCTAAAATTCAAAAGGAAGTTATTTTTGCCTTTTAGCAATTGCAACAAGATAGCACAAAGTCGAAATGTAAAAGCTTACAGAAATTATGTTCTTGATGAGATATAAATTGCAATATAATACATTGATAAAGATAGTTAAATGAGTTCTTGGGGACTTTAACATTAATGACAAACCTCTGAGGTTCTCTTGATCTGCACATCACAGGAGCTGCAGCACAATATCCCTTTCACTATTTACATGCAAACATGCAATTTTACTTCACCTCTCTGGCTGCCCTTTCTCCAGCTTCTATAGCACCTTCCATGTATCCACTCCACACCGTAGCCGTCTCTGTACCAGCAAAGTAAAGCTTTCCAACAGGTTTTCGAATGATACTGTGGGAACATATGACATATATATATATAAAGTTCATATCCACAATTTTATTACAATGAGTAGTTGCTCATATGTAAAATGAGCCACAGTTGAACTGGTGCAAGCTGCTGTGATTGCAATAATATACAAACAAATAAGTACAGCAGCACACTGAGTGCTCTAAGATTTATATCAACATTAAATGTGTGAATTTTGAACTGCATTACTGCTACATAGACTATTAGAGATGAGCAAATTGATTTGAGCTAACCAAATTTGTTTAAATTTTTTCATAATTCGCTGAATACAGCAAATGTGAACAGTTTTCAATTTGCTTTGACTGAATTGCCTACACATGTGCTCAAAATTGTTGGTACCCCTGATTTAATGACAGAAAACCCCACAAGGGTGACAGGAATAACTTGAAGATGACAAAAGTAATAATAAATAAAAAATCTATGAAAATGAACAAATGAAAGTCAGACATTGCATTTTTAAAAAAATAAAACTCATGAAATAGGCCTGGACAGAAATGATGGTACCATTAACTTAATATTTTGTTGCACATCCTTTTGAGGCTATCACTGCAATCAACGATTCCTGTGACTGTCAATGAGACTTTTTTGTGGCAAAATTAGGTGCCTCGGCTTATACTGGGTGACTATACTCGGTCTACTTATACTCGAGTATATACAGTAAATTAAATATTTGCTCACCTCTGTAGACAAGACTTGTGTGCCCATCTATCATGACAAGGCATACCTTGTACATGGGAATCTACACTATCAAATTTAAACTTAGCTCTCCCAGCCCAAAGAATACAATATAACACTTAAATAGGATATAGATCCAGCTATTAGTGACCATATAGGCAGTCAGTACTCTCAAATGCATGCCAGAAGAAAAAAACAAAACTGACCAGCACTTGCTGACAAAATGAGTCAAATGTGAACATATGCAGAGTGCTTTAACTCTTCAATAATATGCCAAGAAATGAACTAGCACCCAGTGCGTGCTAAGGTGTATTTGATCATTGAATATGTGAATTTTGATCTGCGTTATTGATTAATAAACGGAAGCTGTAAAATTGAAGTAATTTGGCCAATTCATGCATTAAGTACCCCTATTCTGCAAGTACAATGTTGTATACAGTTCAAAATTCATATATTCACCGACCATGCATATCTTGGGGCACTCAGTGAGCTGAAAAATTTGTTTGTATATACATGTATACTCACACATATAAAGTGCAGTGAGCACATATATGCAGTATATATTATATATATTATACAGTGCCTTTAAAAGGTATTCATACTCTGTGAACTTTCTACATTTTTTCATGTTACATGTACCCCCAAACATAACTGTATTTTATTGGAATTTTATGTGATATACTAACATAAAGTAACAAATATTTGTCAAGTATGGAGGAAACAAAACTCGGTTTTCTAATTATTTTAAAAATATAAATTTGAGCATTGTGACGTGCATTTGTATTCAGTCCCCTGTAGTCTGATACCCTAAATAAAATCCTCAGTGAACAAATGCCTACAGAAGTGAAAACATTAGTAAATTGAGTACAACTGTGTTCAATTCATTCTTAATATAAGTACAGCTGTTCTGTGAAGGCCTCAGACGTTTGTTTGAGAACATTAGGGCCCAATCAGCATCAAGAAAACCAGAAAGCACCCCAGACAAGTAAGGGATAAAGTTGTGGAGGAGAGTAAAGCAAGAATAAGTTATATAAAAAAGAACAATTATTTAATATCACACAGAGCACTGTTCAATCCATCATCCAAAAATGGAAGGTGCAAGGCACAAATGCAAACCTACCAAGACATAGCCATCCACCTAAACTGACACTTAAGCAAGGAGAGCACTAATTAGAGAAGCAGTCAAGAGGCCCATGGTCGCTCTGGATGAGCAGCAGAGATCCACTACTCAGGTAGGAGAATCTGTTCACAGGACAACTATTAGTCGTATACTCCACAAATCGTATGGAAGAGTGGCAAGAAGAAAGCGATTTTTTTTAAAAAGTCATAAGAAGGCCTGTTTGCAGTTTGCAAAAAGCCATGTAAGGGACACAGCTGGCATGTCAAAGGAAGTGCTCTGATGAGATCAAAATAGAACATTCTAGGCTAAATTAAAATCGTAATGTGTGGTGGAAAACCAACACTGCATATCACCCTGAAAACACCATCCCCACAATCAAACATGGTGGTGGCGGCATCATGCTGTGGGGATGTTTATCTGCAGCAGGGACAGGGAACCTGGTTAGAGTTGAAGGGAAGATGGATGGAGTTAAATACGGGACAATCCTGAAGGAAAACCTGTTAGAGGCTGCGAAAGACTTGTGACTGGGGTGTACATTCACCTTTCAGCAGGACAACGACCCTAAACAAACTGCCAGAGCTACAATTGATGGTGTAGATCAAAGCATATTGATGTATTGGAATTGCCCAGTCACAGTCCAGTCCTAAATCTATGAAAATATATGGCAATACATAAAAATTGCTGTTCACAGACGCTTCTCATCTAATCTCACTGAGATAGAGCTAGTTTGCAAAAGATGAAAGGACAAAAATTTCAGTCTCTAGATGTGTAAAGCTAGTAGAGACAAAAGACTTTCAGCAGTAATTGTAGAACATTTCACAGGGACTGAATATAAATGTATGTCATAAGGTACAAGTACACTGTGAATAGGCAGAAAGCTGCCAATCAGTGTTGGGGGCAGGGTTATACAGAGCTCATGAATATTGAGGACTATATGGCAGCAGAATTACTAGTCCTCTAGTGATATCACTGCTGATAAAGCAGTGATTTTATCAAAACTACAGCAAGCAGCCCAGTAAGGAACACATCACTGGAATTAAGGTCTCTTTCTCAAATTATGTAGCTAAAACTTGATGATAGATTCCTTTTAAATGATGATAGAGCAGAATAAGTAATCAGTTATATTATCATGTGTATTTCAACTTCTATACATCTATACCTTCCAAATTGAGTCATAATTCCTGGGGGAAAGTATGCTGTGTAGCATCCGCCTGAGTATTGTTCTTTACACCAGTCCTTTTCTTCATAGTGCACTGGCTATGAACAAATAATTAGAATAGTTTACAAATAGTTAAACAAAGAGGAAAAATAAAAAGCACCCAACACAGCATTCCCATACAGCAGGATCTTGTGAAATGGAATCCACTCATAGTTAGTCTGCTTTCACACCGCGTTTTGTCACACGTTGATTGGTCCCATCAGGGCTTACGTCTGACCCCCCCCCGACAAAACGGGATTTGAGTGTACGCGCTGATGGGGCCATAGACTATAATGGTGCCGGCAGAGCGATTGTGCGCCCTGACGTGCATCATTTTTGAGCGTATACGCCTACTGGAGATGGACACCTAGATGTGGTCTGCTACGTCTGAGTGTTCTGCCTCCACTAGGCATACATGATTGAAAATGATGCACACCAGAGCGTACTTTCACTCTGTCAGCTTTATTATAGTCTATGGTCCCGTTGGTGCATACGCCCGAATCCCGTTTTGCCAGTGGATGTGGGTTCAGAAGTAAACCCCTACGGGACCAACAAAAATGTGACAAAGAGCAGTGTGGAAAGCACCCAACACTCTGTCCTTTCACGTTTTTTAGAAAAAAAGAGGAAGTTTTGAGAAATTATTTATTACTTTGTGTACTGAAAAATAAAAACACAGAACAAATGTATTTTTAATGTAATAATCACATCTTTTATTGTTTGACTGTAGAATTATTTTGAAAATAGACTGAAATTAATTTTCTGTCTCCTTAACCTGTAGTGTTGAAAGACTGTGAGAAAGCAACATGTCAGGGATGTGAACATTAAGGCTATGTGCACACGTTGCGGAATTGCCGTGGAAATTTCCACGGCAATTCCGCACCTCCCTGCGGCGGGAAATACGCATTTTATAGGTATGCGTATTCCCGCTAAAAACTAGCGTTTTGCAAGCATAATTAGCCTGCAGAATGCTAGCGTTTTCTAAGCGATCTGTAGCGTCGCTTGGAAAACTGATTGACAGATTGGTCACACGAGTCATAGTGTTTGACAAGTGTGACCAACGTTTTACTATTGATGCCGCCTATGCAGCCTTCCTGGTCCTCAGCGACGCTCCCGGCCAATCCCATTCCCAGACGTCCTTTGCGACAATGACCCCGATGACGTAGCATCATGCAAGACCGCTACGTCATCTGGGGTGATTCTCGCAATGCATCCCTGGGAACAGGATTGGCCGGGAGCATCGTTGAGAGGCGGGAAAGCTGCGGGGGCTGCCGGAAGATGAGGATATCACTATTTTTTATTTTAATTATTATTTTAACATGGATATGGTACCCAGGGCCTGGAGGAAAGTCTCCTCTCCTCCAGACCCTGTTTACCATTCGCACATGAACCGCTTACTTTGCGCATGGAGGGCACAGCCACATGCAGAAAGTAAGTGGTTCAATGCATTCCTATGGTGGCAGAATCGCCGCAATTCCGCAAAAAGAATGAGCATGCTGTGGATTTTTCCGCGATGCGATTCCACCGCGGAAAAACACGCAGCATGTACGCAGCATTGCGGAATCCCATAGATTATAATGAGTTGCGTTGTGTAAACGTTTTTGCCGCGTTTTCGCTAAGAATCCGCAGCGTGTGCACATAGCCTAAGAGAAACTCCACTAGATACATTAAATCGTTACCACTACTCCTTAACCTAGCGCGCATTACAAAAGTAAAATTGTATGCTCTACTTTTTTTTATGTCATGTCTTATTTACTTTTCAGTAGGAAGGAAATTATCACGTTTATGTCCATTATCTTAAATAAAGAAATTACTAGTCCCATTCTGCTTATTATGTTGGCTCATCATTGACTTTGATGCGGTACCTGTATTATTCAGCAGCCAATCAGCCATCCTCTGCCTCTAACAGCCGCAGGTGTAGCGGAGCTCCGCTTGCGACTGTTAATCGGTTGAATGCCACTGTCAATCTCTGACAGTGGCATTTACAGCACACAGCCCGGGGTGGAAGCAATAAGGGTACCAAATGGGTTACCATGATGACAAGGAGTCATTTGAAGACCCTTGTGCCTGTCATGATGCTGTTCCTGTGAACTGAAAACTTTATGGGTCTCAGAAAATGGTGATACAAAAAATTTTGAGGAAGAGGGGGCGAAGTTCCATTTTTTTTTCACAACTTATAAAATTGAAGGTAGCCATGTTTGGTATCATCATGACCATACTGGCCTGGAGAATCAGATTGCCAGGTCATTTTTATCATATAATGATAATGAATGTTGTAAAAACAAAGCCCTAAAAACATTGGAAGAATTTCCATTTTTTTGCAATTTTTCGCACTTGGAATTTGTGTTTCTGCTTTCCTGTATATCATGTGATAAAATGGATGGTGTTATTCAAAAGGGCAACTCATCCTGGAAAAAAACAATCCTTCATACATTTATGTTGATGAAAAACTAAAAACATGATGGCTCTTGGAAAAAGGGGTGGAAAAAACGGAAGTGAAAACATGAAAAAACGCTCAATTGTGAAGGGGTTAAACTTCACCATTTCCCCACTTTCTTGCTAATTAACTAATTAATGTTACACTCAATGTGATTTTCTCAAGGTGTTGTAGACATGATGGATCATATATAAACTTTGTATAATGTGCTACACTTTGCTATGATTAAGTATACACAGTGAAATTGAAACGCATAGGTCATGTTTCTATGTGTTTCTCTTTTACACTTTTTTTATTCACTTTTATTGCTGATAGAACAAACTTGAACTTTTTCATATTTTTTAACTGGAGCTGCATCTACCATCTATCTTGTTTAAACATGACTTCCTTCTTTGATTTCATGATTGTTTCACAGTTTATAGTGCTTTTATTACATTTGGCAGTAATAACTTACATGCAAAGCTTCTTCAGTTCCCATTACTTTGGCATAGTATTCGCATATTTTTCTTTTCCTAATGAGCAAACGTTTGTTTGTTAGATCTTGGATTTTAGTTACTTGTGACTTTCTGAAAACACTGTTTTAGTAATTGCATTCATATCTGAACTAGGCCAAAACACAATGACTATCCCTGTTACTTTAGATTGGAAGCACTAAAGGTTTCTTCTGGGAAGGGTGGAGGGAGGAGGCTAAGGTGTAGAATAGAAAAGTGTGAGGAGGCACAGTATAGTCATTGGGTAGTGTGGGGGCAGTATAGAAAGAGGACGGCATAGGGAACAGTGTGAGTGCACAGTATAGAGGGGACAGTATGCAGAGTGGGTGGGCGTGTGAGGAGGGGGCACAATCTAAAAAATGGGCATAGGTAATACAGTGTGAGGGGAAAGTATGAAGAGATAGCCCAGTCGGAGTGTGCTGCAGAAAACCAGAGAAAAAGACTGCAGAGATGAGCTGTGGATGTGAAAAGTCATCATGCCATTTGAACAAGATGGAGAAGAAAAGAAAGGGAATGACTCGTCAGAGAAGATGTCATCTATAAGACAGCTGGATGTACAGTTGTTATACTGCATGCATCTCATGAGTACTTTCATTCCTGTATGATCTGTAGTCTGATGATGGTTGGTAAGCAAAACTCCCAGTAACTGCTCACTAATGGTAAGGATATACTGGGTGTTCTAGGTTGATGCAATACAATTGTATATGAGGCTGACCTGATATTACAATTGATTGCTGTACTAAGCATGATTTCTGTATTTATACACATATGGTAGTTCCGGTGATGTATTAATGAACTAATGGTGGTTCTGGTGATGTTCTCTTATACTGATGGTGGTTCTGGAGATGCTGTATTTTTATCTGTACAGTTTGTGGTTCTGGTAATATGTTTCTGTACTAATGGTGATTCTGGTGATGTATTCCCATACTAATTATAGTTGTGATGCTGTATTTCTGTACTAGTGGTGGTTCTGGTGATGTATTCTTGTACTTATGGTAGTTCTCGTTGTGTACTTCCGACTTGATATTAAGATTGATTAATTTACAAAGCTAGCTTTGTGTTGTAGTCATGTACTGATGGTAGTTCTGGTTCTGTATTCATGTATTTATGGTGGTTCTGGTGATGTATTCTTGTACTGATGGTGGCTGCAATTCTGTATTTCTGCAACTTTGGTGGTTTTGGTGATGTATTTTGGACAGGACATTAGAACTGATTGATGTTCTAAGCTTGATGTTGTATTCATGTACTGATGTTCTGGTGATGAATTTTTGTACTAATGGTGGTTTTCGTAATGTATTTCTGTACTGTCGGTGGTTGTAATGCTGTATTTCTGTACTGCTGGTGGTTCTGATAATGTATTTCTGTACTGTGAGTGGTTCTGGGATTGAATTCCTGTCTGTGGCACTAGTCACTACCTACAAACAGGCCGTGAGTCAGCAAAGTCAGTTGTTCCAGGGTCAATACCAAAAGAGCCCATAGTAAACCAAGGGAAATTATGAAGTCGTAAGTAAGGTTCACATTCCAGGGTCAGAATACAAGGGAAATAGGGGATAAGCAAAGAGGCAATTACAAAAGGGTTGTCAGAACAAGGTCCAAATGTCAGCAGCACCAGGCCAGACGTAAAGGGGCAAAAACAAATGGGTAGTAGCAGCAGAAGATCATAATTTATAGCACAGGGATCAGGCAAACACACACCAGAGCATAAACTTTTAACTGTAAGTAATCTGGGTCAGACAGGTCACTTAAATAGCATTGCAATTACTAAAAACAGGGAAATATCTGCATCTTCCTGTCTCAGATAGGTCAACCGAGATGTCAATCAAAGCACTGACAGCTCAGCACACCACAGCACAGGATCGGATGACAGAGCTGTCCATCACTGAGTCCCAGACACTCTCAGCGGAGGAAATGTGACACTGTGCTTGAATCTGATCCTGAACACATATAAGAATCCAAAACTTATCAGATAACACGATACATGGCTACATGAATAAATTATTGTGCTGTCTGACAAGTTAAGGGTTACTACATCTGTATTTGTGTTAGGTGAATTAGTTATGAAATCAAGCACTGTTACATGCCAAATCCTAACATCCTGTAATATACTCACTGTCAGGATTTGGTTCTGCTTGCTGGTTCCAACATTCATCACACTCATATACAATTTTTATACTTACAGTCACAGAAATAGTTTCCCTTTCTGCTTCTCTCAATGATTCAGGAACAGTAGTTTTTCACTTACCATTGAGAGAATTAGGAAGAGCAGCCGGTCGGTACATAAATATATGTATGCAAATTGCATCAACGGTCACATGACAATGACTACAACCAGTTAAGCTATGTATAGCAGATGCACCAAACTGAATATTTGCCCCGGGTGCAGGAAAACCCAGTCTCTGGTGTTAGTATGCAGAACTAAAATCACGCCAATAGTATTTCCAGTCAATCAGAGAGCTTAAGCCTTCAACACAGGCAAAGTCGCTGAGCTCAGCACTGCAGACAGCTGAGACTGGGATAGCAGCAAACAGCTGGTGCTAGAGCCAGGTATTGCTATTCTTAGCTTGATTGTTTTTTTTACAAATACCAATTCTGAATTATAACCAAAACAAAAATACCTTTCCTCCTTGCTCAGATTTGCAAATAACGATGCTTTCCTTGACAAAATGAATCTATGAGAAAAATGACAAATAAATAGAGCAATTGAAAGTAAAAAGAATTTTTAGATTATCTTTCCATATTTTGGTTGCGAGTCAAATTAGAAAGGACCTTTATGTTGAATACCTTAATGCTGCATGATGGGTATACACATCATTGAGTAGGTCAGAGTGTGTGAAGCTCAGGAGCTATTCATAGGCCAGATACCAGCTGTGTTACAAAACAGGTATCTGCCTCTAAAACTCAATCACTAACATCAGCATATAAGCCGTATGATCCAGCCTGCATCATGGATTGCAGCCCTGTCGCTGCCAAGGCAACACTTTTTTGAAGCTCTACAACAGTCTGGAGATTATGATTTGTGCAATGTATTGCAATACTATAATAGATTACAAGTTCAAGTTCCCTATGGGGACTAAAATATAAATTAAAAACAAAAAGAATGTAGTAATATTAATAAAGCATAACATTTGAAATCAAATCTATAAAAATATAACTAAAATTGTTTAATCAACAAGGTAAATGTCAAAGGAAAAAATTTAAATAACAAAATTGTCGCTTTTTTGTTTTATGCACATCCCACAAACATACAATAAAAAGTAACCAAAATAGTAGCAGTAAAAAAACTACAGTTATGCACAAAAAAAGTATGAACCTCCATTGACAAAAAAATAAAAAAGTGGTGGGTCTTGGAAGACGGTGAGAGAAACTAATTTTTTTGCAAAGTTCAGAATTTTTTAAAACCACTATCATAATTAAAAAACATACATACATGTTTGGTATCACTGTTACTATACTGACCTGTAGAATGATGTTATGAGGTCATTTTTTGACTCAATGAATGCTTTGAAAGTGAAACCCAAATAACAAAGGTGGAATTGTTTTTTTTTTCACTATTTCACACTTGTAATTTTTTCCACATTTGCTGCACATTGGTAACATCCATGGTGTAATTCGAAACTACAACTCGTGATACAAAAAACAATCCCTCATATGCCTAGGACTACAGAAAAAAAAGTAATAACTCTTGGAAAATGGGAAGGAAAACCCAAAACCACAAAAATGAACATTAGACACAGTGTGAAAGGCTCAATACACCCTGCTACCTGGAAACTGAACTTATTACCAGGTTTCCGCACAGATCATTCACATGTTCGATTTTTACATTCAAGTGCTATCCATGATATTCTATGATCTGTGATGGCACTCGTGCCTGTGATAGTCTATGGAGCCATTAACACATCCATGATTTTTCGAGAATTGAGAAGTCCTTGGAAAATCACAGAGGCATGTCCGATTTTGCTCCAAGGGTTGAATCAAAATCGCCAATGTCTGTGAATGGGTTCGTGAAAAAAATCGGACCACATTTGGATGACATGCAGTCCAATTTTCATAAAATGTCAGAATGAAAAAGGTGGAGAATTTTGTTTTTAATTTCTCTAGACAATAAAATCTGATGACACTCGTATAACATTCTGATCAAACTGTGATCCGAGTCTGATCAGATTTATCAGGGTGGGGGTGTTCGTACGTGGAAAAATCAGATGTTTGAATGGAGCCTAAGGCCGGCGTCACACACAACGACAAAAAATCGGTCCGTTTTAGACGGTCGATTGTCGGATCAAAATGCAAACATCACACATCCTTCTGGCATCCGATTTTCCTTCAAAGATGCGATTTAGTCGCATGTGTGTGTACCTTGTAACATCCGATTTTCATCCGACTTGCGAGATTTTCTCGCAGGCTTGCAAAACTGACATATAATGGATCCAAAAGAATAGTATTTCAATCACAAAAAAAAGAATAGATATATACACATAGAACACATATATATATATATATATATATCATGTCATTGTGACATGTATATATACATATATTTATAGTTCCTAGACTTCTACATACTGTTATAGCCGCTAATTCAATTGCCAGCTTCTGTGAAATCACAGAAGCCGACATGAAATGATACATTGTTTCCACACAGTTAACCATGTCATTTCATGTATTTTGATATTTGTTTAGAACTTACAATTACATGAGTGTATTTGTGCAAAATTTCAGACATGTAGGGGTTAATTAAAGGTGTAAATTCGTTGACAAAAAAATGCGTGGGCTCCCGCTGTATTTTCTCCACCAGACAGACAAAGCCAGCGTGTGGGGGCAGATAATAATAGCCTAGGGAGGGTACTTTTTTTTTGTGCCCCCCCCTGGCTACTAACATCTGCCCCCAGACACCCCAGAAAGGGCAAATCTATAATTAGATTCGCCCTTTCTGGCACTTTGCCCGTCTATTCCCATTGCCCTGTAGCGGTGGCGAATGGGTTAATAATCTCACCTTACTGTCACCTTAGTATTGAAAGGTGACCTTAAGGCAGGTTAATAATTGAGAGCTGTCAATTAGACAACTATCAATTATTAATCCTATTGAAGTAAATTGAAAAAAACACAGACACATTAATAAAAATTAATTTTAATGAAATAAAAACACATTTTTTTGACCATATTTTATTTTACACTTAATCCGTGCGAAGCCATTGATCTCCTAAAATAAAGATAAAAAAATAAAAAAACATTATTCTTACCTATTCCGCTGATCTGTCACGTCCCACGCTGTAATCCTTCACAAAGGGTTAACTAGCTTTGAGCCAAGCAGTGCAAGTAATCCTGCATGCTCAGCTCAAAGCTCCTGAATGAATAAGTTCCTCTCCTGGCGACAGGAGAGGATGTGTTTCATGAATGAAGCTTAATTGATTGTGTCCACTTTCCCTTTAGGTCAGGTCACTAAAGTTAAATTGCCAATAAATCAATTAAGCTCCATTCATGAATCTATTCCTCTACTTTCGCTGGGAGAGGAACTTATTCATTCATGGGGTTAGAGCTAGTAGACAGAATTATCTCCCTGCTAACTGTAACCTCTTAACCCTTTCTGATGGATTACAGCGTGGGACCTGACTGTACATCGGATTGGTAAGAATCATTTTGCTTTTTTATTTTATTTTTATTACAGGAAATGATTTTAGCAGGAAAATAAAATATGGTCAAAAACTGTGTGATTATTTAATTAAACTTATTTTTTATTAAACTGTGTGTGTTTGATTTTTCTTTCATACAATAGGATTAATAATTGAGAGCTGTCTAATTGACAGCTCTCAATTATTAACCTGCCTTAAGGTCACCTTTCAATACTAAGGTGACAGTAAGGTGAGATTATTAACCCATTCGCCACCGCTACAGGGCAATGGGAATAGACGGGCAAAGTGCCAGAAAGGGCGAATCTAATTATAGATTTGCCCTTTCTGGGGTGTCTGGGGGCAGATGTTAGTAGCCAGGGGGGGCACAAAAAATGTACCCTCCCTAGGCTGTTATTATCTGCCCCCACTCGCTTTGCTTTGTCTGTCTGGTGGAGAAAATACAGCGGGAGCCCACGCATTTTTTTTCAACGAAATTACACCTCTAATTAACCCCTACATGTCTGAAATTTTGCACAAATACACTCATGTAATTGTAAGTTCTAAACAAATATCAAAATACAGGAAATGACATGGTTAACTGTGTGGAAACAATGTATCATTTCATGTCGGCTTCTGTGATTTCACAGAAGCCGGCAATTGAATTTGCGGCTATGACAGTATGTAGAAGTCTAGGAAATATAAATATATATATATATATACATGTCACAATGACATATATATATATATATATATATATATGTATTCTATGTGTGTATATCTATTCTTTCTATTCTTTATTAAAGCTGTCAATGTGATTTTACAGTATAGCCGGGGATGAATTGCCGGCTTTTCTAAAGGACACCGATGCGATTTCATCGCAAGTCACACAGTGTGGTCCATTTGTAATCCGATTTTTCATCGCTCCCATAGACTTGCATTGGCGATAGTCGACCCACAATCGGTGACAATCGCAGCATGCTGCGATTGTACACGGACGTTTAAAACGGACCACAAAATAACGGATACTGGGAGCTGCTCCATAGATTAACATAGGGCAGACTGCAATACGATTTTTCATCGCATTGCAGTCGTCCGATTATGTCGCCAGTGTGACGCCGGCCTTAAGATGATTGCTATGAGTCCTTGGAAAGAGACATAATGTCACTTGTGTGTAGTTAAAGGACCCGTCAAATAAGTACAAACTGTATTTCAAGATTACAAAATAAAAAAAGTTAGAATATCTACATACAGATATGATAAGTTACATTTAGACTTGTATTAAGATAATGAAATTATCCATTATATTGTGCATTTTGTAGCTTCAACCTGTACTTCATATGTTGAAATGATTTCACTACTCATTAATCCATACCCTATGAGAGCAGGTGCAGAACCATCAGGCTTAGTGTCATCCAGCGTGAATCCTATTGGGGTATCTTCATCTTCAATCATCATACATCCACAGCATCCTTATTAGATATAGAAAAAAGAGGGATTCAGGGTTTATTGTAAAATTCCATATATGTATCCTTGGATTTCACAGAAATTTATGCTAGCCCTTTTTATGAATGATGTACCTGCCATTATTATAGATCCTCTGCAGAGCACAGATTGAAACAGAATGGGTTTCACCACGTGCTCTGTCAGCCTCCACTTACCCTGTCCTTGTAATAAATACTTACCTATATTTGCAACATAAATTCTAGAAAGCTGTTCATTTTCTTTGGGATTCTTTGATGAGATTCTTAGGCATTAAAGGCCTGAACCTCCATTTAACCAAATTTTCTACTCCTGAGGAAGAGTGAGTCCATTAGAGGTGTTGATAGTCCCAAAAATGTGGCAGTGCTACTGGAGGGTGCACTAATGGAGTATTATTACCGGAAGGAGCACTAGCAGGACATTAATTATAGAAAAGAAATAACGGGGCATTAACTCTGAAGGGGTACTAATGGAACCTTATTACTGTATGGCCCACTAATGGAGCATTATTTCTGGGGGGGCACAGTGGAATATTATTACTGCAGGGGAACTAATAGATGATTAGTACTGGAGGGAGTATTAATAGAGCATTCTTAATGGAGGGATACTGATGAAGCATTAGGACATTATTTCTGTAGGGGGAATAACTCTACCTTAATTCTGGAGGGTGCACCAATGAAGTATTATTACTAGAGGGTTAACATTACTACTGGGGGTGTATTCATGGAGCACTAATCCTGGAGGGTACATTAATGGAACATTTTACTGGATGGGGAACTAATAGAGCATTATTTCTGCAGGGGGCACTAATGAAAAATTATTACCAGAGGGGCCACTAGAAGACCATTATTAATGGAAGGGGGACTTATGGGACAGTATTTCTGAAATAAGCACTAATAATCTAATAGAACAGTATTAGAAGAGGGGGCATTAATACTGAAGTACTTGAATGGAGCACTGATGGAACATTGCTAATGGAAACGACACTAAAGAAGCAGTATTAATGGGTTTGGCACTAATGAAGTAAATGGAGTATTATTGCCGGAGGGGTACTAATTAAGCATTATTACTGTAAGGCAGGGGTTGGGAATATTCCTGGGGACAACAGTGCTTGGGTCAGCAGTTGTGTTTTGACGACCACAGCCTTTCAATTTCTTCTTGGTTTGTGAGCACATGCACGCGGTATTCATTACTGAATGCTGAAGCACATGCAATGAAAGATTGTGTCATGACATCAGTGCCAGCGTCAAGACGTATATTGAGGATGGAGTTAGTGTATGGTTTGTATGACCCCAAAAGGATGGTATAAATATCCCAATGGTCCTTGATCATTGTTCTTTCATGGGGACAGTCAAGGGGCATTATTACTTGAGCCACATAGCTGGGGGAAGCATTGGGATGGGTAGTTTGTGTAGGTTGGAAACATGTGGGGATGGTGCTGGAAATGTGAGAAGTAAATTGTTTCTGTGTTACAAAATCTGCAAAGTAAAGTCATCATGGTAGTGTGGGTCTCTTGGAAAAATAAAGAAAAGTGGACGATAATAAGAAATAACATCAGCTGGAAGTCACTATATAACTGTACTATAATCACTTACACAGTCTGCAGAAGTGGTATTTACCACTGGATAGTCAATGCAAATTTTTTTCCCCATAATAGTTTGGTTGTGCAATTTAGTGACTCTCTAGTGGTATATAGTATATAGTGGCATATAGTGATATTATTTGTATAATTGTTTTTGCACAGCTTGTTTTCTTCTGTAGGAGCAATATTTATTCACTATGTTGTGACAGTAGTGGTTATGGTATGGCAGTATTCTTTCAGCTTATTATAGTGGTTTTGTTTGGAACAGTATGTAGGGATTATCCAGTCTTTGTACAGCAATAAGAAAACACAGTAGTTTGACAGTAAATGGCTTCACCCAACCACTAACCATGAGTGGAGAAAAAGTTTTGGTGTTATCATTCATATTCTCTGGAAAAAGGCCAGGAAAGCAAAAACTCTGCCGGGGTGTGTAAACATTTAAGCACAACTGTATATATACCATATATAAAAATTTATACTCATATAGCTTTATTTTAATTGGTGTAGTGGCGATTATGGGAGGATTGTGCTCCTAATCTTTTAAGACCGTAGCAACGCTCGTGGCAGCCATTGAAGCTTACTTATCAAGCTGCTCGTCTTTCATCTCTAATATGATGTTTTTTTTATTTCCATCATTGTTGTATTGAGATGTGGTCTCATATGGATTTATATAGGAGGAAATACATTTGAATGTACAGCACTACACTTTGATTATAGTTTTTTTCTCTACTTTTTATATAGTTGCTAATAGCATTTATATCACGTATATTATATAACAATAATATTAAAAAGAGAATATATGGGGGCTGTTATAACTGTGGTATATAGTGAAGCAGGATTACTTTTAGTAGTATTTTATTTTAACATTTACATCATCTATTATTTTCTGGATAATAATAAATCAAGACAATTTGTTTTATATTAAGAAATTAGGTGCATCAATTTTCTCCAGTTAACTACAATTATAGGGTTTGTTCAATATTGAGGTATGGTCTTAGAAGACTTTCTGTAACTTTACTGACAGATCATTAGCTTTCTTATACAATTTGCTCTATTAGATTGTAAACCCTCTGGAACAAGATCTAATGAGAGTCATCACTAACTGTGTGCAGTGCTGAAGAATACAATGATTGCATAGAGGCAAAATGAATTGAATGCTTACCCATTTTCCTCCAAAAGGCTTCCCTATAATAGACCATGCACTTGATCACAGATCCCATTGGAAGACGATGTATTAGCTGGTTTCTTACTGGTGGTAGCTCTGGATTAAAATGAATCTTTGTGGTCAGTACTGGTGGTATAGCACTGATGACAAATTTGCTCTGAACAAAAAAACAAAACAAAACAAAAATTTGCGCTTTCATGATTTGTATTATTTACAGGATCATATTTTAACAATTAGAGGGAACTGGTCCTGACTTTACTGATGCCTTAATTGCCTATGAACTTTTAATGGCATTGTCTGCTTTTGGATAAACTGTACATATAAGAAACCTTTAACTAAAAGCACGTGACATATTGTCACATTCATAGGACTCAAACTCAGCAATCATCAATAATCTGTGAGGAAATCTGACAATACGTTTTCAATCAGGCTATATTAACCCCTTCCTGCTGTGGCCAATTTTTGTTTCTGTGTAATTGTTTTTTCCTCCTCTTCTTCCAAGCTATATTAGGGCCTGTTTTCTTTAGCACAAGTTGTGCTTTTTCATACCATTCATTTTACCATAAAATGTACAACCCCTGGCAAAAATTATGGAATCAACGGCCTTGGAGGATGTTCATTCAGCTGTTTTATTTTGTTGAAAAAAACAGATCACAGACATGGCACAAAACTGAAGTCATTTCAAATTGCAACTTTCTGGCTTTAAGAAAGACTAAAAGAAATCAAGAACAAATAATGTGGTAGCCAGTAATGGTTATTTTTTTGACCAAGCATAGGGCAAAAATTATGGAATCACCCTGTAAATTTTCATTCCCAAAACTAACAAATGCATCAAATTAGATCTGCTCTTTAGTCTGCATCTAAAAAGGAGTGATCACACCTTGGAGAGCTGTTGCACCAAGTGGACTGACATGAATCATGGCTCCAACATGAGAGATGTCAATTTAAACAAAGGAGAGGATTATCAAACTCTTAAAAGAGGGTAAATCATCACGCAATGTTGCAAAAGATGTTGGTTGTTCACAATCAGCTGTGTCTAAAATCTGGACCAAATACAAACAACATGGGAAGGTTGTTGAAGGCAAACATACTGGTAAACCAAGGAAGACATCAAAGTGTCAAGACCGGAAACTTAAAGCAATATGTCTCCAAAACAGGAAATGCACAACAAAACAAATGAGGAACGAATGGGTGGAAACTGGAGTTAACGTCAGTGACCGAACTGTAAGAAACCGCCTAAAGGAAATGGGATTTACATACAGAAAAGCTAAACGAAAGCCATCATTAACACCTAAACAGAAAAAAACAAGGTTACAAGGGGCTAAGGAAAAGCAATCGTGGACTGTGGATGACTGGATGAAAGTAATAATCAGTGATGAATCGCGAATCTGCATTGGGCAAGTTGATGATGCTTGAACTTTTGTTTGGTGCCGTTCCAATGAGATTTATAAAGATGACTGCCTGAAGAGAACATGCAAATTTCCACAGTCATTGATGATATGGGGCTGCATGTCAGGTAAAGGTACTGGGGAAATAGCTGTCATTACATCTTCAATAAATGCACAAGTTTATGTTGATATTTTGGACACATTTCTTAACCCATCAATTGAAAGGATGTTTGGGGATGATGAAATCATTTTTCAACATGATAATGCATTGTGTCATAGAGCAAAAACTGTGAAAACATTCCTTGAAAAAAGACACATAAGGTCAATGTCATGGCCTGCGAATAGTCCAGATCTCAATCCAATTGAAAATCTTTGGTGGAAGTTGAAGAAAATGGTCGATGAAAAAGCTCCAACCTGCAAATCTGATCTGGCAACAGCAATCAGAAAAAGTTGGAGCCAGATTGATGAAGAGTACTGTTTGACACTCATTAAGTCCATGCCTCAGAGACTGCAAGCTGTTGTAAAAGCCAGAGGTGGTGCAACAAAACACTAGTGATGTCTTGGAGTGTTTTTTTGTTTGTTTTTCTTGATTCCATATTTTTTCCCTTAGAATTGAATGATTCCATAATTTTTTCCCTATGCTTGGTTAAAAAAAATAACCATTACTGACTACCACATTATTTGTTCTTGATTTCTTTTAGTGTTTCTTAAAGCCAGAAAGTTGCCATTTGAAATTATTTTAGTTTTGTGCCATGTCTGTGATCTGTATTTTTTTCAACAAAATAAAACAACTGAATGAACTTCCTCCAAGGCCGGTGATTCCATAATTTTTGCCAGGGGGTGTACTAGCAAATGAAGAAAAATTTGAAGTGTTGTGAAATGGCAAAAATATTTACAACTCTGCCATTGTTTTTTGAGTGCTGTTTTATGATATTCATTGTGACATAAAACTGACCAGACAGCATGATTCCTCAGGTCAGTGCTAGAAATTATCAAATTGATTTGATGCTATTTGAATTTATGTCAAATTTTATACAATTCACAAGACACAGCAAATTCAAACAATTTGTGAGTTTGATATGTGCGAATCACTAAAAAATATCTGCGTCACAATTTTTTACACATTACAAAAGATTATATTAGCTTCAGAAGGCTGACATAACCTCAGATGCAACAACACAAGCTTCTACCAAAATCCCTTGAAGTGATCACATCCTATAGCACAGCTTATTAGGAGGGACTTGTATAAAAGCCAAGGCAGGAAATGCAGCAGCCATTTAAAGGTGATTTATGATAGTGAGAGGATGTCAGATCTCACAGCTCAGCAATAGAAAAAGTTCTAAAAAATTGGACAAATAATCCA
Organism: Oophaga sylvatica; assembly: GCA_033576555.1. NCBI lineage: Eukaryota > Metazoa > Chordata > Amphibia > Anura > Dendrobatidae > Oophaga > Oophaga sylvatica. The sequence continues at coordinate 530,116,125 of JARQOD010000002.1, read as the reverse complement.
AAAATATGTAGCATAATTGCGGCAAAATACAATAGGAGTAGTAGTCTGTAAATAATACAGATATACAATTGAGAGAGGGAAAGAGAGACAGCAAAGTTGCCAGTAACATCACTACCAGACTCAGTGTGATTGATCAGTGATATGACATAGCAGGCATCTGTCCTGTTTTTGAACTACAATTACACATTTTATTCTTAATTCATAACGAACTAGAAAGCAGCAGTAAGACATCACAATATTTTATAGATGAAAAAAATTGAAACCATAATCAGTCTGAGTTTTTCATTTCTTGTGCAATTATTTTTATGAAAGGTCGAATTATTGTTTTTTTAATACAGAACAGAATTCCCCAAAATTCATACATTTACTGCATTTGCAACTGCAGTATCTACCTCAGAAAGTGTGCATGGTACAATTTTTTTCTGACATTCCTTTTACCAGTTAAATTTTACATCCATATGTGACATACCATCGCCCTGTTGTAGGTACTAGCTTTTTAGTTGAATACCTATTTCTAATTTTTTATTACATCATTTTAGGGAAAGTGGTTGAATTTTCTTAAAAAAATAAAATAAAATTAAAAATGTAGGCATTTAACTGTGCACGTCTGCTTTTGCACACCCGTTTTACTAGTCAAACTTGACAAGAGTACACTCCAGATCTATGCTGCGGACTGCAGGAATTTGAACCTTTGATCACTGTATTGCTTGTTCTAGATAGCTAAAATCACAGGCTCCTATGTATCCCACCTTATGGCTGACCTTCACAAGATTAAAGGCATGGTAGTAATGGGGGCCTCCAGCCACCATGACAAACCATCACCATCGAATGATTGATTGCCTTACATGAGACCAATGTATTTTCAAAACCCAGGATGACAAGAGTTAAAGGGGTGGTACCACAAATAGAGTACTTTTAGGCTAAGTGCACACGTTCAGGAATGTTCGCAGAATTTTCCTGAGCAAAAACTGACTTTTTCCGCGGTAAAAATGTGCGTTTTTTCGCGGGTTTTTTTTTCCACTTTTTTTGTTTCGCGGATTTTGCGCGTTTTAATCGCGATTTTTTCCTGAACTTTCTAGGTCAATAATATAGCGGGAAAAACATTAGAATTTCGCGAAATTAATGAACATGTTGGTTCTTTTTCCGAGATGCGGTTTTTTTTGCGGAAAAAAACGCACCATGTGCACAAAAATTGCAGAATTCATTCTAAATGATAGGATGCTTAAATCATGCGTATTTTGACGCGTTTTTTCCCGCAAAAAACGCGAAAAAAGCGCAAATAATCCTGAACGTGTGCACTTAGCCTTAATTAATAGATCTGGGAATAAAAATTTGTTATAACTGTGTTGTGCCCTGCTATGTACTGTCTAATAGCTGCATCTGACTGTGCAGGAACGTGATCTGAACGTACTACAGCTCCTTGGCAGGGGTGGAAGCAAAAGAATATACAGACAGGACAGCATTGGATCGCAAATGATTCTTTTTATGAGGCAAAACATTTCACTGTCTGTTTTTAAGCATTGGTTTACCTGAAAAAATAGTTTACAATCATGTACGGTCCTGTCAGTATACTCTTTTGCATCCTCCCCTGCCCAGGAGATTTGGTATGATCAGACTATGTCCCTGCACGGTCAGACGCAGCCATTACACAGTACATAGCAGGGCACATATATGAGATTATCTTAGCACAGGAACTTTTTTTTAACACATCCATTTGTGTTAAATATTATTATTCAAAGATCTATGGATTAAAATGTTGATTAATCCCTTCATAACCAGAGGTATTTTTGGTTTTGTGTTTTCGTGTTTTTTGCTACCCTTCTACCTAGAGCCATAACTTTTTTATTTTTTTGTCAATATGGCTATGTGAGGGCTTGTTTTTTGCGGGATGAGTTGTACTTTTTAACGACACCATTGGTTTTAACATATCATGTACTGGAAAACAGGAAAAAAATTCCAAAGTGCAGTGAAATTGCAAAAATAGTGCAATCCCACAGTTGCTTTTTGTTTTGATTTTTTACTAGGTTCACTAAATGCTAAAACTGACCTGCCATTATGATTCTTCAGGTCATTACAAGTTCAAAGACACCAAACATGTCTATATTCTTTTTTATCTAAGTGGTGAAAAAAAATCCAAACTTTGTTAAAAAAAAATGCAACATTTTCCGAGACCCGTAGCGTCCCCATGTTTCATAATCTCGGGTCAGGTGAGGGCTTATTTTTTGCACGCCGATCTGATGTTTCTAATGATACCATTTTGGTGCAGATAAGATATTTTTATCACCCGTTATTGCATCTTAATGCAATGTCACAGCAACCAAAAAAACGTTTATTCTAGCGTTTTGACTATTTATGTCGCTACGCGGTTTAGCGATCAGCTTAATCCTTTTTCTATTGATAGATCTGGCATTCTGAATGCGGCAATACCAAATATGTGTAGGTTTGATTTTTTTTTTTTATTGTTTTATTTTGAAAGGGGCGAAAGGGGGGTGATTTCAACATTTATTCATTTTTTTATATATTTTTAAAAACTTTTTTTTAAATTTTGGCATGGTTCAATAGTTTCTATGGGAGATTAGAAGCTGTCATAATCCGATCGGCTCTGCTACATGCAGGCGATGATTAGATCGCCTGCATGTAGCAGAATACCTCACTTGCTATGAGCGCCAACCACTGGATGGTGCTCATAGCAATCCAGCAGTGACAACCATAGAGGTCTCTGGAGACCTCCAATTGTCATGCCAACGCATCGGTGACCTGTGATCACGTGACGGGGTCACGATGGGTGGATTTCCAGTGCGTTTGCTGGAAATGCATGTTAAATGCCGCTGTCAGCACTTAACAGAGGCATTTAATGGGTTAACAGCCGTGGGAGGATCACAATTCCTCCCGCGGAGGTTAGCGGCACATGTCAGCTGATCATGTCAGCTGTCATGTGCCGAAAAAGGTGCGAGCTCATCGTCGGAGCCCGCACCAAACAAGGGGAGGCGTCCAATGATGGATTGATCTGTCATTGGTCGTTAAGGCGTTAAAATGAACTCTGTGTGAAAACCCCTTTAAATGCTTTGAGAATGACAGTGACATTTAAAGTGCTTAACAGAAGTGACTGGAGCTTCACTTCAATTGTACTGTTACAGGAAAAAGCTGGCTGTATAACACAGCCAGCATTTTCGGGTATAGTGCAGATTACCCTACACACCTGCAACCAGTATTTGATGTGCATGTCCTGAAAAGTGATGGTTTTGAGACCTCTGACAGTCACACAAAAATAACTTTTATTGTGTATTGCGCACGTTGTTTGAGCACGGGCACAGTGCAGTGTACGGGCTCAATATAAAGTCTACAATTCTATACAGTTTCAAAATTTTTTAGAAAACATGATGAAATGTAAATTTCTGTTTAAAATAGAATGCAATATAATCAAAATATTGATAACCTGTTCAAAAGTTAAAATATTATATTAGTTTATTGCATTTACCTGATAGACTTCATGATTTAATGTCTCCACGATGACAACTTCGCCAGACTGATCAAGCCTGATCACTGGTCTCTCTAACTTCACTCGATCCTGGAGACGTGCCATTATCTTTTCACTTATCTGCCCAGATCCTCCTACAAACTTTCTTTCCTAAAAGCATGGGCAAAATGTGAAACATAGTTACATTTTGCATTCAGTAAATATTCTATGGTATATGCTGCTCAGCATTGAAATTGCAACACCAAGTTGTGAAATTATGAGAATCACAGGATTTGAGCGAATTTCTTTGGATTCTGTCGCTGAATCTGAATTTGCCATATTTGTGCCATATTGGTATCCTATTCATGTTGAATGTATGTGTGATGATCGGTTCTGAACATATTCGGCAACTTCTACTCCCATTGACTCTAATGTCATTCGGCTGTGTTCGACGAACATTGGAAAAACAATATTCCATGCCAATCGTATTCGGAACCGAATCCGAACAAATTAGCTCAACTCTAAGGATTAATAGATAAATAAATGATATACAAATGATGAGAAAATAATCAAGTGAAAACATCTCAATATTTTCAATGTCAAGTATGAGCACTACACCAGAAATAGACGCCTTTGCATGCTAATAGTGAGGTTATTAATGGCTGTCTGAGGAACATTCTGACATACCAAATGCACTTGGGTTAGCAATCATCAAAATCTGCTGCTGGCAGCTCCCTTTACAATTGTCAATCAATAATGGCCCAGATATGCTCAATGTGAAACAAGTCCAGAGATGCTGCAGGCCATGACAGCAGGTTATCACATGCAGACTGCTCATAGTAGCATGAGCAGCATGTGGACTAGCAATTTTGTCTTGAAAAACAGCTCCTGGGACACTTTGGAGAAATGGTTGTACCACTGGCTTCACCAGAAATCAATGTAACAATAAGCTGTTAAAGCACCTGTAAAGAAGACTGGAGAAGTCCAGCTACTGTACATTATGCCACCCCACACCATAATCCTGGGAATTGGAGTGGTGTGATGTTCACTCGTGAAGGACTCTTCATTCACTTAACTCCAGTGCTCTCAAAGGCTATAATTATGCTGAGCAAAATGGCAAAGCAGGCTGGAATGAAAGTCTATCCTCTTCAGCGATGAGTCCTGCTTTTGTCTTGAATGCAATGATATCTGGAGATTTGTCTGGAGACCAAGTGGAAAACACCATGAAGAGTCCTTCACGAGGGAACGTCACACCACATCTACTATACTTCTGGGATTATAGTGTGATATGGCATAGTGTATGGTAACTGGACCTCTCTAGTGTTCACTCTAGGAACACTAAAAGTGCAGCATTAAAGTGCTTAGGATATGGAACCAGTGATACACCCATTTCTCTAAAGTGCCCCAGTAGCAATAATAACAAGCCACATCTTCCTGTTGTTACAGTGATCAACCTAGGTGGCATAGACATGTTACCATGATCTGCAACATCTCTGGACTCGTCTCCTTTCAAGCTCATAAGGGACATCATTTGTTGGCATATTGGCTCACAAAAAAGATCTAATCAAAGGCGACATATTTTCTTCTGTTGTGATATGAAACATATCAGTAGGGGATATTTTCCAATTTTATGAGAGTATAAAAATCATTGATTCAGCACAAAGGTTAATAACAAAATAGCTTTTAGATGTAATTTAAGTACAGCCACATTTACACATTAAACTTTATTGCAGTATTGCTTTATTGAGTAGCAGAAAATCAATGCTAACACTACTACAAGTGATCATTATTGCCATGTTCCAATGAGCATTAACAATTTGCTGGCACACAGACGATGTGTGCGGGTACTTGACAGAACACATTATTAGCATTTGTGGCCTTCATCATTGTTTCTAACTGTTGTCTGATTAAAACGGTATATCTCATGGGTTTTCCATTAAAAATATTAATCTCTGGTAAAGTTAATTCAATGCAATTAAGTGGCAAGTAGGTCTGTAAAATATTAAATTAAAATGAGCTCTAGTGCATGAGTTTTACTATGTGGGACTATAATCTGTGCAAAAAAATTATTAAGGTGGCACTACATATTAAATATATGTCAGCTTGGGTTAGCCATCCATCTAATGTGTATGGGGTGAAGGATGATCGATTCTTGACTGACTCTAGTCCTTCTTTATATTATGGACACATGAAGCTCGATGGTGAGTCCTATATGTATTTGTATGAGAATGGGGGATAGCTGTCAGCCAAATGTGTCTTCTAAGGTCACCTTGAATTCTCAACAACCTTTTGTTTCCGCTTGTCTTTGCATGAGTAGAAACGTTATGTTAGGGTTATCGGATCGCACTGAATAAAATATAAAAATAAAGTGCAATCGCAACGCGGGGTCCACCATGCAGTGATGTAACCTGCTGCTAGTGTGAACACTGACAGAACAAAACAGTGAGCGTTCACCTAAAATACACTGCGTTAACGCCACACAGTGTGATTGGAACACTGAGTACCAAGCACAGTTGCTTCAGAGAGGTACTGCACCTAGTAAGTGAAGTACTACACCCTGTTAATATCACAGGGAAGTTAGCACGTGGATTGAGATTGCTCTGTAACTGAACTGTGCTAACCGAAAGAACTAAACAGATGCTAAGCCAAGCAGCTATTTACCCCAGTTTTGACGCTACGGAATTTGTGCCTGATCGGCACCCTAAGCATATAGCCGACTGAAGACTCCGGCGTAGAGCCATGGGAAGGAAAACAAAGAAGTGTGTTACCTGCCTGCCAATGTGTACAGTCTTTGAGTATAGACAGACACTAGAAAACATGCAGAGTGGTAGAATATCTACCCACACACGCCAAAACATAAATGACACTAGCGCGTCAGCGTGCGCCCCTGGGAGCCTTTCATACGCCAAGCTCCACCCCAAACACTTGTGTCCAGTCGGCCGAGACATCGCCTGCGGGCCGTCCGGAACTGCCACCTCAACAGAGTAGCTAACGTCCGATCACCAATGAGAAGACGCCACATCATGGACATGCTCAGTAAGGTGATCTCTGGACTTAGACTCCAGAGCGCAAGGCTGCACCTTCATACCACTGGTTACCATAGACTTGGCTAGAGAGCCAGAAGTAACCAAACGTACACCATGAGCCTGTGCAAAACGCTGGGACCGATGTCTGTGCTGAGCCGCAATCGCAGCAGCTGGACCTGAATGGGGGACCACAGCATCTGATAATGCTTGGGATCTATCCTGAACAGCGGGAGAATCCCGATGCCTAACACGTTACATCATGCTGCCACAGTGAGGCTTTTAAATCTCTTGTCTTCTCCATTAAACTTAAAACATTTCTAATCAGAGAAAACTTGTGAATCTTTGGAAGCTGGCTGTTCTGTAGGTACTAGGATATTTTTTCAATTGAGATATCCTGCCCTATCTAAATACCCTTAAAGAGTGGCTTGTTGGCACCCTCTTACCTCCGGGAGCACATATTTTACCCTCTCTCCCCAGTTAACAATATACCATTATGCTATTCATTTCATCTCCCTGCATTTTTTATATAACTAACATATAAAACATTTTATTGCACGCTTATGCACTTTTTTATTGGTTTGACTTTTATCACTATAGCTCCTGGCAAGTGTCTGGAAACTACTAAAATTACTTGGTTACATGTTCACTACAAATTCAACAACAAACACAAATGACTTCTGTAATAGAAATAACTCAGGTTAAAGAGCATCTCCTGCTTTTTGTCCAAAGAGCAAATATTTACCATTCTCATAACTCTTCTCCTTCCTTCTGTGTGGTTTAGGTTAGATGAGAAAGGGGGCCCAAGTCATTATTCTTTTATGTTTAAGACCTTTTCTGGGTAGCCAAAGAGTGGAATTCTTTGATGGATGCAATGGAGCATTACACTGCATAAAAATCAAGGTTTCCTTAAAAGATATATACTTTTTGCTGTACCACTGTTTGAAGAAAGCGTCTTCTAACTTTTAATAGGTTTGGGAGTTGATTTTTAGTCTATCTTCAACGTAAAAAGGGCAAACTACCTTATCTTTACCAGCCCTTAGTAGTACCCCACCTCCATCCTCCTGGCTTCTAAAGCCCTCATCACACTAGGCGAGATCGCTGAAGCGTCACCAATTTTGTGACGCAACAGCGACCTAGCCAGCGATCTCACGATCTCACGACTGGCCCCTCTGCTGGGTATCGCTGATCGTCGTCGCATGGCCTGGGCCATTCTTTCATTGTTGGTCTCCTGCTGGCCAGCGCGCATTGCTGCGTGTGACAGCGGGAGACCAACTATCAGCGACCTCCAAGCACGTATAACAGAAGCTGGGAACTGGTATCTAGGGTACATATCGGGTAACTAAGCACCGCGCTTAGCTACCCGATGTTTAGCCTGGATACCAGCTGCCAGCGCATACAGCAGAAGCTCATAGCTGGTATCTAGGGTTCACATCGGGTAACTAAGCACCGCGCGGTGCTTAGTTACCCGATGTTTAGCCTGGATACCAGCGTGCTCGCTGGTCCTGATCGCTGGTGAGTCTGCCTATGTGACAGCTCACCAGCGATCAGCTAACGATCTCTCAGCGATCCCATCCACGTCGGATCATTGGTGGGATCGCTGGGACATTGAAGAGTGTGACGGGACCCTTAGTCGATGTGGAGGTCTGTGCCCATTACTGATCCAGCCATAAAGCCTGGCCATCTGGTTAACTCATCAGTCCTTTAGATTTTAAAAAATCAACCTGTTCTATGTTATTACTGTTATTAATAAGTTTGATTCACATTACAGGGTGCTCACAACTGAAGTACCTGCTGACTTTAATTTGCAAAGCCTTCATTAGATGTCAGTGGAACGTTTTATAATGTTATATTTCCATTCTGTATTGTGAGAACTGCAAATACCTGTATACCTTTTTCTTGCTTTATTTTAAAATTAAATAAAGAATTACAAAAAAAAAAAAAGGTTTTTAAAAATCTGTCTTCAGTTATTTTTTGGCCCAGTTTTGATGTTTCAATTTGTGTTTTGTTCAGTGATTGTCGGGTTTCGGCCTTCCTTATCTTAGCCATGACTGAGCACTGAATATTTTGTACTTCTGGGGACTCCAAAGAGGTTGCAGTTCTGGAATTTGGCAGTACTGAAGGATTATAGGTTCATGGTTCAGGGGCGGACACTGACAACTTGGGGCCCCTGCGCAAGAAATGTGTCTGGGCCCCCCTCCTTTTATGACGACAAAGCTACATATACAGCTCTGGTAAAAATTAAGAGACCACTGCACAGTTTTATAAAAATCATCTTCTCTACATGTCTGACAGCCATTCCATTCCAGTGTCAGTTGAATTCCAACCAGAGTTCACCTCATTCTACTTAATGTGCTTCTGATTAGGTGATCACCTGAACCAAATCTTATTTAAGAAGGAAAGTATAAAAAGCACTGCTGAGGTGTTCACAATCCTCTTGCAATAGGACAAGCTGGATGGCAAAACAAGTGCTACTTGGATTCTTTTGCCGGTCCGCGGCGCTGCTGCAGACCAGCACTAAACACTGACAGTGTGCTCTGCGCTGCGGTGGCTCAGAGCACACTGCAGCTGCCTGTTTATTATCACCAGGGCGGGTCGAGCGTTCGCATGCAGCATTCATCACATCTGGACACTGTAACGATTACAGTGTAACGTACGTGTGGCTGCAGGCAGAAAGTCAGCGCTGTCTGTGAGCAGGGAGAGTGCACTCTGCTTTCCCGCCTGTGGTTATAGTAATGCTGCAGCTGCGGCCTGACTGGAGCAGCAGGGAATGAAGAGAGCAAGAGAGGTGAGTATTTTTTTTGTTGTATGTGTGTACATACATATATATATATATATATATATATATATATATCAATCAGTACTTTGTGGGGCCATCATACTATATATGGGGAATTACAGGTGTGGGGCCATCATTATATATGGGGGATTAAAAGTGTGGGGCCATCATGCTATATATGGGGGATTACAGGTGTATGGCCATCATGCTATATATGGGGGATTACAGGTGTGGGGCCATCATGCTATATATGGGGGATTACAGGTGTGTGGCCATCATGCTATATATGAGGGATTATATGTGTGGGGCCATCATACTATGTATGGGGATTATATGTGTGGAGCCATCATGCTATACATGGGGGATTATATGTGTGGGGCCATCATGCTATATAAGGGGGATTATATGTATGGGGTTATCATACTATATATGAGGGATTACAGGTGGAACCATCATACTATATAAATGTCATCATTAAATGATAACTATGCACTAAATCAGGGTTTCCCAACTCCAGTCCTCAAGGCCAACCAACAGGTCATGTTTTCAGGATTTCTTTTGTATTGCACAGGTGATGGAATTATCACCTGGGCAATACTAAGGAAATCCTGAAAACATGACCTGTTGGTTGACCTTGAGGACTGGAGTTGGGGAACTCTGCACTAAACTACAACTCCATCCATAACCCCGCTCCCATATGACCAAAGCCCCACCCCTGCCCCACCTCCACCCTGCTCTGTCGGGCCATGGAAGAATGGTCTTGCTTGAAGCCGGTCCCTGGTGCAAAAAAGGTTGGGGACCACTGTATCACATAGTCTCGTTTATTATGTATATTTCCATCCGTTATTAAACCCTTTCTGGCATTAGACGTACTATCCTGTCCATGTAACCTGGGCCTCTATGCCCACGGATGGGATAGTACATCATGTCCGATCAGCCGCGCCCACGGGGGGGGAGCATGGCCGATCGCAGCCGGGTGTCAGCTGATTCTCACAGCTGACACCCGGCACTAAGTGCCAGGAGTGGTCACAGACATCAAACATGATCGCAGCATTCCAGAGCCGGCACAGGGGCTGACAGCCCCTCTGCCTTTGGATAGGAGACCCTGCAGCGTGACGCGGAGCCCCGATCGCTGTTATGGAGACCCAATGTCGTCATGACGACATCCGGGTCTCCAGAGCTGTGAAATTTCCTGTCATGCGCAGTGCATGTCAAGAGGTATCACAGGTTGGTGTACAGAAGCTGCAGTGCTGACAGCTTCTGTAGCTTGCAGATGCTGCTTCAAAGTAAAAAAAAAAAAAAATAATTGTGAAAATATTTTAAAAAATAATAAATAATAATAAAAAAATCAATATTTATTCTATCACTAAATAAATATTTGAATAAAAAAAATCTAAACAATAAAAGTACACATATTTGGTATCGCTGCGTCCGTAACCACCCGACCTATAAAACTGTCCCACTACTTAACACCTTTAGTGAACACTATAAAAAAAATGGCAAAAGAAAATGATTTATCATCTTACTGCTGAACAAAAAGTGGAATAACACGTGATCAAACAGACGGATAAAAATAAACATGGTACCGCTGAAAACTTCATCTTGTCCTGCAAAAAACGAGCCGCCATACAGCATCATCAGCGAAAAAATATAAAAGTTATAGCTCTCAGAATAAAGCGATGCAAAATAATTATTTTTTCTATAAAATAGTTTTTATTATATAAAAGCACCAAAACATAAAAAATGATATAAATAAGGTATTGCTGTAATTGTACTGACCCGAAGAATAAAACTGCCTTATCAATTTTACCACACGCGGAACGGTATAAATGCCCCCCCAAAAGAAATTCACTAACTGCTGGTTTTTGCTCATTCCGTCTCACAAAAATCGGAATAGAAAACGATCAAAAAATGTCATGTGCCCGAAAATGGAGCCAATAAAAACGACAACTCGTCCTGCAAAAAACAAGACCTCAAATGATTCTGTGGGCCAAAATATGGAAAAATTGTAGCTCTCAAAATGTGGTGATGCAAAAACTATTTTTTGCAATAAAAAGCATCTTTTAGTGTGTGACAGCTGCCAAGCATAAAAACCCGCTATAAAAACCCGCTAGAAATAGTAAATCAAACCCCCCTTTATCACCCCCTTAGTTAGGGAAAAATAATAAAGTAAAAAAAATGTATTTATTTCCATTTTCCCATTAGGGTTACAGTTGGGGCTAAAGTTATGGTTGGGGCTAAAGTTAGCGTTGGGGCTAAATTTATGGTTAGGGTTAGGGTTGAGGCTAAAGTTAGGGTTAGGATTGGGGTTAAAGTTAGGGTTAGAGTTGGGGCTAAAGTTATGGTTGGGGCTAAAGTTAGCGTTGGGGCTAAATTTATGGTTAGGGTTAGGGTTGGGGCTAAAGTTAGGGTTAGGATTGGGGTTAAAGTTAGGGTTAGAGTTGGGGCTAAAGTTAGGGTTGTGGCTAAAGTTAGTGTTAGGGTTGGGGTTAAAGTTAGGGTTAGGGTTAGGTTTGTGGTTAGGGTTATGGTTAGGGTTAAGATTAGGGTTAGGGGTGTGTTGGGGTTAGGGTTGGAGTTAGAATTGGGGGGTTTCCACTGCTTAGGCACATCAGGAGCACTCCAAACGCGATATGGCGTCTGATCTCAATTCCAGCCAATTCTGCGTTGAAAAAGTCGAACGGTGCTCCTTCCCTTCCTAACTCTGCCATGCATCCAAACAGTGGTTTACCACCACATATAGGGTATCTGCATACTCAGGACAAATTGCACAACTATTCGGATCCTCAAAATCGGATCAGAACAGAACATTCTCTGACCCTCATGGATCTCATTCTCAGATCTGTGATTTTCAAGTATGTGTGAATGGACCTATAAAACTCTGAGTCCTTGTGCCATCCGATAAAAAAAACCTGGAAGCCCACAGACATACAGACACAAATGTGAGAAAGTAGAATAAGGGATTTTACAAAAAAACATTATCACTCCACATCACACAGTACAGATAAGGAATAATATCTACTGTACATCCAGCCACTTACCTCTGACTTCTCGTCTGATTAGAGTCGCTTTCTACTATTTCTTCTCCATCTAGTCAGACCCTCATGCCGCCATCTCCCAGCCACAACTTGTCTTGTCACGATGATCTTCTCAGCCCTGAAAATAACAATGTCACATACATTGTATACATACTTGTGTCTCCATCCCGAATACAGATATGTACCCCATCAATATTATGCTATTAGCCACACACCATTAAAAATACAAAGTGATAAGCAGCACTGTACCACCATAAACTATAATCTCTGACTCCCAATAGTATAAATTATTCAGTCTGTGACTCTCCCCAATTAACTGTAAGGCTATGTGCACATGGAAAACGTACAAGGTTTTACAGTGCAGGAAAAGTGAATGAGATCCCTGAAGTCACGCTGATTATTTTTTTCTTGCAGATTTGCAGCAGATTAAAATCTACGTAATGTCAATTCTTGCAGCGTATTTCACTCGTACTAATGGGGAAAATATGCAACAAAAGCATGGCAACAATGTGGAATAAAAATAAATGTATTTAACGCAGCGTTCTTCCTACCAACTCATTAGGATATGCAGCAGAATTCTCTCCTGCAAATCCGGATCGCGAGCGCATAGCCTTACTCTCTATCCTGCGTCCCCATCATTCATTGTAAGTCCTTGATAGCATCATAATGAATTTGGGGGTTGGCGAAGACACCATCAGGTACTGAGCATCCTCCACCTCCTAATTCATTACAAGTCCCATCATTGCCTTCTCCCACCTTTCAATTCATTATAAAGGGTCCTATGCACCTTATCGCCTCCTCTCCCACTCCCCAATAAATTTTAAGTCCCTGATAGCATCACAATGAATTGTGAGATGGGGAAGACACTATCAGGGGTTTAACACCCTCCTCCACCACCCAATTCATTTTGCATCCATATCTAACAACTTCCTCCACCTCCCCCTGTTCGTAAGTCCATTATAAGTTCCCCTTCCTCTCATCCCAATCCTCCACATCCCTCATTATCCTCCTCCCCCCACCTCTATCATTACCCTCTCCCCACCTCCATCATTGCCCTCTCCACCACCTCCATCATTGCCCTCTCCACCACCCCAATCATTGCTCTCCCCCACCACCTCTATCATTGCCCTTTCCACCACCTCCATCATTGTTCTTCCCCACCATCCCCATGATTGTCCTCTCCAACATACCCATCATTGCCCTCTCCATCACCTCCATCATTTGCTTCTCAACCACCCCTATCAATGCCCTCTCCACCACCTCCATCATTGTTCTCCCCCTCCACCTCCATCATTGCCCTTTCCGCCACCTCCATCATTGCCTTCTCCCCCACCACTCCCATCATTACCCTTTCCACCACCTCCATCATTGCCTTCTCCACCACCACCCCACCATTGACCTTTCCACCACCTCCATCATTGCCTCCTCCCCACCACCCTCATCATTGCCCTTTGCACCATCTCCATCAATGCCTTCTCACCCACCTCTATCATTGCTTTCTCCCTCATCACTCCCATCATTGCCCTTTCCACCACCTCTATCATTGCTTTCTCCCTCACCACCCCATCATTGCCCTTTCCACCATCATCATCTTCTTCCCCCACCACCCCATCACTGCCCTCTCCATCACCTCCATCATTACCCTCTCTACCACCTCCATCATTGCCTTCTCCCCACCAACCTCATTGTTGCCCTTTCCACCACCTCCATCATGCATTCTCCCCATGACTCCATTATTGCCCTTTCCACCACCTCCATCATTGCCTCCTCCCCACCACTGCCATCATTGCTTTCTCCCCAACCTCTATCATTGCTTTCCCCCACGACTCCCATCATTGCCCTTTCCACCACCACTATCATTGCCTCCTTCCCCACCACCCCAGTCATTGCCCTTTCCACCACCACATCATTGCTTTCTCCCCCACCACCACATCATTGCCCTCTCCATCACACACAGCACCTCTCACCACTCCGCACACACGTACACACACACCACTCACCTCTCTGCACGTCCCCACAGCATCTTCGCCGCCGACAGCTTTCTCTCTGACACAGAAGTGCGCTGAATGCTGACATCATCCAGCCGCGCTGCTGTGTCAGACAGGGAGCGTGGGCAGGAAGCAGGACGGCTCCCTGCAGCTTCACTCCACTGCCATTTTCTCCTGTAGGCATCGTAGCTGCAGGGATTGCTCCCTGCTCACCGTACATGAGGGCAATCTGGTCAGGGTCCCCCCAGAGCCTCAGGGCCAGAGAAACAGGCCAGATTGCTCTCAGTGTTAGCTGCCCTGAAGGGGCCCCCCTCCACCTCCGGGCCCCCAGCAGCACATGCAGTATGTCCGCCCCTGTCTTGGTTGTGTCACATTTGATTAGTCTCAAATCTTTGCCAGTTAATGTGTCTTTTTTTCCTCATCATGTCTTCAACAAAACTTTTAGGTTATGTGCAAACGTTGCGGATTTCGACGCGTTTCCGCAGCGTTTTTGGATGCGCGGAATTGCATGAAATCCGCAGTGTACTGCACAGCCAATGTAAGTCAATATGAAATGAAGAATTGCTGTACATATGCTGCGGAAAAATATGCACAGATTTGCAGCGCTTTTTTTTCCCGCAGCATGTCAGTTCTTTTTGCGGATCTGCTGCAGCGTTTCTACTCAGACACATAGTCTCTCTCTCTCTCTCCAACCTCCAGCACCACCTAAGAAATCCGCACAGCAAAAACGCATTAGAATCAGCAACAAATCCGCGTCAATTCTGCTGGAAATCCACAAGCGTTTTTAACTGCGTTTTCTGCCAAGAGCTGCAGATTCTCTGCAGAAAATTCTGCACACTAATCTGCAATGTGTGCACATACCCTTAAGAATTTAGCGGTCACGCTCCAATATCTTAGTGTGAAGAACATTGGAAATCTAATTCCATGTCAATCATCTGTATTCTATTTAATCTGATTATAAAAACCTTTTCAGCATGTGCTGTTATAAAATGACACCTGGCCTGTTTTAATCAAAGGGATTCACACCCCCTGCTAGCTAGCTGGTATGCAATCTTCTACAGGAATCTCCTTGTGTATCCAAGCCAAGTGTCCTGAGTCCTTCCCTCAGTCAGCTAGGATTTCATATATTAGTTATGGAAATACTGTATGTCCTAGCTGTACATCGTGTATATTTCCGAGATCCCCAGAACAGGGCACGCGCCCGTCGGGGTCTTGAGTCATTCTGACACACACAGGAAGGGAGATACATAGAACAGCCACTAGCAGCTAGGTAGCAAAATTCTGTTCAGTCTCAATGAGTAGCAGGGGCCCGGTCAGATCCGATGGTGCCAGAATCGCTGCTCTAGGACAGCCCAGAAGGAGTTATAATCTTTCATAGGGTTTGGGAGATTTATCTCCAAACCTCCAGGTGAGGGGGATTTAGGTTCAGCCAAGAAGGCAGGAGGGGAGAGTTAAATGCTTGTGTGAAGCATTTCCTATTGCTTTTTCTCTGGGAGGTCATGACAACACATTGCTTTAAGACAAGTCGCACACAAAGGTGACCACAAGCCTCCCATGTGGCAGGCTTCCCCACAAGCCAGGCCTTTCATATAACTGGTAATTGACCATATGTTCTGCTTAAATTTTTGTCTTATCACTATTGTATTTGCATATCTGATCAGTATATATGTGTAACCATTGTGTATATATAGTGTATTGTCTAGTGTTAAGGCGATTAAATTTATAATTTATCCTTGCGCTGCTCTTTTATCTCGATCCATGAATCCACACATCCATTTCTCGGCCTAATCTCACATGCTACTGAGGTTAGTTCCTGGCCCGATATAACCCTGTTAACAGACCAGGCATATATCGAACGAGGAACTGGTAGCAGTACTACTGGGCTGATAAAGTTCTGTTTCCCTGGTGCTAGTGAAAGGGGCCTTTCAGCCTGTCAGGGTTATGGTCAAGTGTGGTGCCATGTCAGTGACTGTGCGGGCCACCTTTCACTTCCCATGCCTCCCTGGGTCCATGTGGACAGGGGGTTGTCTGTGTAAAACTGTACCAAGCTAACCTTACTGTAGTGTTGTTGTGCAGATGAAGGGAACTCCAGAAGGCCACACATAGATGCTGGATGGTAGGTTTAAACAGCCATACTTTATTTTCGTTCCTCTCTCCTGCTCCCCTTACCTAGGACTTCCTGCTCCTGCCTTGTCTCCTCCTCCCCATTACATCATTGTTACTAGGCAGAAACTGAAACAAGGATAACAGCAAGCCAATCACAGATATAGTAACAACATCACATCTCTCCTCTTCTCACCAAACAAAACAACATTATAACTGGATAACGGTCCAAAAGTTCACATTAGTACGAAGGATTTTATTTTTTTTTTCTTTTTACTGCAGAACATAGTCCAAGAGGTGGGCTGGCGGTCTACGATTTGCCCTCGCTGGATAGCGGTGAGACATCACAGTCCCAGATGAACTTTCTGAGTCCCCTGAGGTATCCTCCCTTGGAACTGCTGAGCTCTGGGGATCCGGCAGGACATCATCGCTATCTGCCTCGTCTGTTTCTGGGACATAGTCGCAAAGTTTTTTAAAATGGGACACGTTCCTTGTGACCTGGCGACCGTGATCTTGAGCAGTAACCATGGTGCCTTTGACTTGTGTGACCTGAAAGGGTTCAGGATAGTATTGTGATGCAAACTTGTCTCTAGGTCTTAGCCTTTTTACCAGGACCCAATCTCCCACCAATACTTCCGGTGGCTTGCAACGATGACTGCTCTTATCTGCATACCTCTTCATCTTCTGTTTGGATATGGCATCCCTAGTAGCAATTGGGGTTTGAACAGGGCTCTGCGGAACGCTCGGGAGTTTGACACGCATAGGCCTGTTGAACAGCGCAGTGGCAGGTGGTATCCCAGTAGTAGAATGGGGTGTAGCTCTGTACTGTCTAAGAAATCTGTGTAACTCTTGCTGTAAATCCTTGTGCTCCATGGTAGCGATCCTCAAAGTTTTGTTGATTGATTGCATGAACCGTTCCACTTCACCATTGGCCTGAGGCCAGTAAAGAGTTATTTTCCTGTGAGTGAAACCAAGATAGGTTGCGAATGATCGAAAGTCTGTGCTATTAAAAGGTGGTCCATTGTCGGACTTCACTGTTTCCGGTATGCCATATGCCGAGAAGATCTTGTCTAATTTTGGTATAACAGCCCTGGCAGAGGTTGTCGAAACATGTTCAATGACTGGGAACCTCGAATAGTCATCCATGACAACCAGCAGATAGGAGTGATCCGGTAAAACACAGAAATCAACACTAACAGCAGACCACGGGCCCTTTGGCAGGGGTGTCATTTGTAAGGGTGCGCGTCTATGGTCAATTGTAGTTGCTTGGCAAGGTATGCAATTTTCAATGAGTGCCTCTACTTTTTTGTCTAGTCCTGGAAACCAGACTTTCTCTCTCAGTAAGTGCTTTGTTTTCACCACCCCTTGATGAGCCTCGTGGGCCAGATCCAGTACTCTGCTTTGAAGTTTCTGGGGTATCACCAGCCGATTGTTACGCAACAGTAGATTTGAATCAGACACGGAGAGATCATGTCGTGCATTAAAGAAGGCTGTCAAGTAGGTTGTTTGATCCGGTGTTTGGAGGCGGGCTTCAGCAAGAAAATTGCTCCAATTTTTAGATCGAACAGTCTCTATAACTAACTGAAGTTGGTGATCGGAATCCACCGTTTGTTGTATTTCCTCCATAGTCATAGCTTTTGGCACAGAATGTGCAACAATAAAATTGATATGTTCTTCTGCAAGGATAGTTGCTGGGATGTCGTCCTTGGTAGTTTGTGGTGTTGGGTGTCTCGAAAAGTAGTCAGCCGGATTACCAGCTCCTGCCTCGTATCTCAACCGAAACTGGTAGTTCTGTGTTATGTTACGGTAGCTGAGGAGTGCAGGTAAAAAAGGAAATACACCAGAGCAGTTGGAATCTATGAGATTGCAGTACCCTGACTAACCACCGCAACTAGAGGCAGCCGTGGAGCGTTCCTACGATGGTCCTAGACGCCTCGTCACAGCCTGAGAAACTAACTACACCTAAAGATAGAAATAGGAAAGCTATCTGCCCGGAGCAGACCCCAAAGATAATAGAAAGCCCCCAAACATGTAATGGCGGTTAGACAAGAGGAAATACTGACACAGAAAGAAAATAGTATGAGCAAACGCTGGGGCCCAAACTATCTAAATAGAAAAGGACAGGAAGGGTACTTACTGCAATCCCAGAAAACCCTGAAAAGCACCAACTCTACTAATTTCAAAATCACCTGAGATCACACGACCTCTACCACCTAAATTAGTTCTCTGGTGTAACAAAAACAGCAGCCACTGAAAAAACTGCAAAAAGCAAAAGTACAAAACACAGTGGCTGGACTAAACTGAGAGGGCAAAAGCCCCTGGAGGGGACCCAGAAGGCCCCCACAGAAGTGCAGGACAAAATGCAAAAATATAGCAAAAACACAAAATAAGAAATTGTCTTATCTGATAGCAGGAGATGCAGACACGACACAGCAGGCTACAAGGGAAACTGGAAAGAAGGATTCAGACCAGAACAATTGATCACCGGCAACCCTGATGGGAAAATGATTCCCTTAAATAAGACCAATCAGTAACACCTGATTCCCAATCCTCACTAGTACCGCTTGTAACCACCAGAGGGAGCCTCTGCTCAGAACTCATCTCAAACCCATTCACAACAGTACCCCCCCCTTGAGGAGGGGTCACCGAACCCTCATTTGAGCAACCAGGTCGGTCAGGATGAGTTCTATGATACGCACGGATAAGTCTCCTAGCATGGATGTCCGAAGCAAACACCCAAGAATTATCTTCCTGACCATAACCTCTCCATTTAACCAAATACTGGAGTCTTCGTCTAGAAAAACGAGAATCCAATATTTTCTCAACCACATACTCCAGATTGCCCTCAACCAAAACAGGGTCAGGAGGCACAGCAGCAGGAACCACTGGCTCAACAAACCTCTTCAACAAGGACTTGTGGAACACGTTATGGATCTTAAATGTCCCTGGAAGAAGCAAACGAAAAGAAACAGGATTAATAATCTCCATGATCTTATAAGGTCCAATGAACCTAGGCTTAAATTTAGGAGATGCTACTCTCATAGGAATATTCTTTGAGGACAACCAGACCAAGTCCCCCACTTTAAACCGAGGACCATCAGTCCTATGCCGGTTAGCAAACCGCTGGGCCTTCTCCTGAGAGAGGGACAACCTCTCCACTACCTGGTCCCAAATCTGCTGCATACGCTCAACAACAGAGTCAACACCTGGACAGACAGAAGCCTCCGTCTGTCCTGAAGAAAATCGAGGGTGAAACCCAGAATTACAGAAAAACGGAGACATCAAAGTGGCAGAGCTAGCCCTATTATTAAGAGCAAACTCAGCCAAAGGCAAAAAAGAGACCCAGTCATCCTGATCAGCAGACACAAAGCATCTTAGATAAGTCTCCAATGTCTGGTTTGTTCTCTCAGTTTGACCATTGGTCTGAGGATGAAATGCCGAGGAGAAAGACAATTGAACACCCAGTTTAGAACAAAAAGTCCTCCAAAATCTGGAAACAAACTGGACTCCTCTGTCAGACACAATGTTCTCAGGAATGCCGTGTAAACGAACCACGTGCTGAAGGAACAACGGCACCAATTCAGAGGAGGAAGGCAACTTAGGTAATGGCACAAGATGTATCATTTTGGAAAACCTATCACAAATTACCCAGATGGTGGTCATTCTCTGAGAAACAGGAAGATCGGAAATGAAATCCATAGAGATATGGGTCCATGGTCTCTTGGGCACAGGCAATGGCATCAACAAACCACTAGAGCGAGAGCAAGGCTTGGAGCGAGAGCAAGTCCCGCAGGACTGCACAAATTCCCTGACATCGCGAGACAAGGTAGGCCACCAAAAGGACCGACTAACCAAGTCTCTGGTACCAAAAATTCCGGGATGCCCAGCCAATGCGGAACAATGAATCTCAGACATCACACTCTTTTTCCATTGGTCCGGGACAAACAATTTTCCAACAGGGCAGCGCTCGGGCCTATCCTCCTGACACCCCTCCAGAGCAAGTCTCAAATTAGGTGAGATGGCGGAAAGAACTACACCCTCCTTCAAAATAACAGAGGGATCAGATAGCTCAGGAGAGTCCGCAAGGAAACTCCTCGAGAGGGCATCCGCCTTAACATTCTTAGTGCCAGGAAGAAAGGAAACCACAAAATTAAAACGTGTGAAAAACAAGGCCCACCTGGCCTGTCTAGGATTGAGTCGCTTGGCAGATTCCAGATAGACCAGATTCTTATGGTCCGTAAGGACCACCACCTGATGTTTGGCTCCCTCCAGCCAATGTCTCCACTCTTCAAAAGCCCACTTCATGGCCAATAACTCCCGATTACCCACGTCATAATTACGTTCAGTAGGAGAAAATTTTCGAGAGAAAAAGGCACAAGGGTTACTTTTAGAGGTCTCTGGATCTTTTTGGGACAAAACGGCACCTGCCCCAATTTCAGAGGCATCAACCTCCACCTGAAATGGCAGAGAAACATCAGGCTGCCGTAGAACAGGAGCAGAAGTGAATCTCTGCTTAAGTTCCTGAAACGCAGAGACTGCCTCAGGAGGCCAATTCACCACATCAGAACCCTTTCTGGTCAAATCAGTTAATGGTTTAACAATAACAGAGAAATTACCAATAAATTTACGATAAAAATTGGCAAAACCCAAAAATCTCTGAAGAGCCTTTAATGAAGTAGGTTGGACCCAATCACAGATGGCCTGAACCTTGACCGGGTCCATTTCAATAACAGATGGGGACAAAATGAATCCCAGAAATGAGATCTTCTGTACGCCAAAAAGACACTTTGATCCCTTCACATACAGAGCATTCTCTCTTAAAATCTGGAATACAGTTCGAACATGTTTCACATGAGAGTCCCAGTCATTAGAAAAAATCAAGATATCATCCAAATAAACAATCAGAAACTTGTCCACAAAATCCCTGAAAATGTCATTCATGAAGGACTGGAAGACGGAAGGAGCATTAGTAAGCCCAAAGGGCATCACAAGGTACTCAAAATGCCCTTCAGGGGTGTTAAATGCCGTCTTCCATTCATCCCCGTGCTTAATGCGAATAAGGTTATACGCCCCCCTGAGGTCAAGCTTGGTAAACCAAGTAGCGTTTTTCACCCTGGAAAACAGGTCAGAAATCAAGGGTAACGGGTATTGATATTTCACAGTAATATTGTTCAAGAGACGATAATCAATACACGGCCTTAATGAACCATCTTTTTTGGCCACAAAGAAAAAACCGGCACCTAAGGGTGAAGAGGATGGTCTGATATGACCCTTCTCCAATGATTCCTTGATATAAGACCGCATAGCGTCATGTTCAGGTACAGACAAGTTAAAAAGGCGACCCTTAGGGAATTTACTACCTGGCACTAATTCAATAGCGCAGTCATAGCTCCTATGGGGAGGTAAGGATGCAGATTTACTTTCGCTAAACACATCAGAAAAATCAAACAAAAAGTCAGGAACATCCTCAGCCTGGGGGAGGCAGAAAAAACAGGAGTGTTGGTATTAACACATTGGCAGCCCCAACTGGTTACAGACACAGATTTCCAATCCAAAACAGGATTATGAGACTGTAACCAAGGGAAACCCAGCACGATAATGTCATGCAGATTATATAGAACCAAAAATTTGCAGCACTCCTGGTGATCAGGTTCAACCCTCATTATCACCTGAGTAGAAAACTGGGGTTTATTCTCAGCCAAAGGGGTAGAATCGATCCCCAGTAGGGGAATAGACTTCTGTAGGGGTATCAAGGGAAATCCACAACGTTTAGCAAAATCATAATCCATCAGGTTAATAGCTGCTCCAGAATCAACGAAAGCCTGAGCAGAAAATGAGGACAGAGAGCATATCAGAGTGACAGTTAATAAAAACTTAGTCTGAACACTACCCAAGACAACTGAGCGTGCAAAATGTCTTCCCCGCTTAGGGCAGACTGAAATAGCATGAGAGGCATCACCACAGTAGAAACATAACCCATTGCGCTTTCGAAACTCATGACGCTGTGCCCCAGACACCACTCCATCACACTGCATGGGCTCAGCAGCTGGCTCACAAGGCAACACCACTCCACGCATACTTCTCCGCTCACGCAAACGTCTGTCAATTTGAATCGCTAATGACATAGAATCATTGAGACCAGAGGGGACAGGGAATCCCACCATAACATCCTTTACATTATCCGACAGACCCTTCCGGAAAAGGGCCGCCAAAGCGTCGTCATTCCATTTGGTCAGGACTGCCCACCTACGGAATCTCTGACAGTATAACTCAGCGTCATCAAGCCCCTGATTTAATGCCAACAAGGCTTTTTCAGCTTGATCAGTGACATTAGGCTCATCGTACAATAACCCCAAAGCCTGAAAAAATGCATCAACATCACTCAAAACAGGATCCCCAGGTGTGAGGGAAAAAGCCCAATCCTGAGGATCGCCGCGCAGGAGAGAGATGACAATTTGAACCTGCTGCGCTGCGTTTCCTGAGGACTTAGATTTTAAGGCAAGAAACAATTTACAATTATTTTTGAAATTCTGAAACTTAGCTCGATCCCCTGAAAACAAATCTGGCATGGGGATCCTAGGTTCCACAACAGGCAACCTAGCAAGATATGCAGCAATACTCCGAACCTCAGTGGCAAGCTGATCCACACGGCCAGACAACTGTGCAAACTCCATTGGGAGAAAAGATCCTCCCCAGCACCCAGAGATACAGAGGGAAAAAAAAAAAAAAAATGCAACAAACAGAAAAATATCTCTGACAACTTTTCTTCCTTCAAAATATTTTTTCCCTTCTGTGAGTACCATACAATTTTTATGGCCGGTGATACTGTTATGTTACGGTAGCTGAGGAGTGCAGGTAAAAAAGGAAATACACCAGAGCAGTTGGAATCTATGAGATTGCAGTACCCTGACTAACCACCGCAACTAGAGGCAGCCGTGGAGCGTTCCTACGATGGTCCTAGACGCCTCGTCACAGCCTGAGAAACTAACTACACCTAAAGATAGAAATAGGAAAGCTATCTGCCCCGGAGCAGACCCCAAAGATAATAGAAAGCCCCCAAACATGTAATGGCGGTTAGACAAGAGGAAATACTGACACAGAAAGAAAATAGTATGAGCAAACGCTGGGGCCCAAACTATCTAAATAGAAAAGGACAGGAAGGGTACTTACTGCAATCCCAGAAAACCCTGAAAAGCACCAACTCTACTAATTTCAAAATCACCTGAGATCACACGACCTCTACCACCTAAATTAGTTCTCTGGTGTAACAAAAACAGCAGCCACTGAAAAAACTGCAAAAAGCAAAAGTACAAAACACAGTGGCTGGACTAAACTGAGAGGGCAAAAGCCCCTGGAGGGGACCCAGAAGGCCCCCACAGAAGTGCAGGACAAAATGCAAAAATATAGCAAAAACACAAAATAAGAAATTGTCTTATCTGATAGCAGGAGATGCAGACACGACACAGCAGGCTACAAGGGAAACTGGAAAGAAGGATTCAGACCAGAACAATTGATCACCGGCAACCCTGATGGGAAAATGATTCCCTTAAATAAGACCAATCAGTAACACCTGATTCCCAATCCTCACTAGTACCGCTTGTAACCACCAGAGGGAGCCTCTGCTCAGAACTCATCTCAAACCCATTCACAACAGTTCTGTAGGCGGAGCAACCAGCGTTCAAGTCGTGGGGGAGGCTTTGAAGAATGTTTGTTGAAAAGCGGAATGAGCGGTTTGTGGTCACTTATCACTGTGAATTTATGTCCCATAAGGCACAGATGAAAATGAAGGCATCCCCACACAACCGCAAGAGCTTCCCTTTCAGTTTGTGAATAGCGTTGTTCTGTCTCTGTTAAGGCTTTGCTTGCATAGGAAATGGTAGAAACGTTGCTTTCTTTGGACACTTGTGTGAGAATTGCACCCAGGCCCACCGGACTAGCGTCCACGATCAGCTCTGTGGACTTTAGAGGGTCAAAATAGGCCATGACGGTGTCGCCAGTCAGACCGGACTTCATGGAATCGAATGCTGCTTGGTGTTCAGTAGTCCATGTCCAAGGAGTGTCTTTTTTCGTGAGTAGTCGCAGGGGTTCGGAGATCGTGGCCAGATCAGGCATAAATCACCCACAGTACGTGACTAGTCCTAGAAAATTGCGAACCTCTGACATATTTTGAGGTTGGCTAGCTGACTTTATGGCAGCAACTTTCTGAGGATCTGCTGAAACTCCTTGCTCCGAAAAGATATATCCAAAGAAGCTTAATGACTTTTGGTTAAACTCACATTTTGACGGATTGACAGTTAGATTGCAGGCTTGCAGTCTCTGAAACACTTGCTCTAAGTGACTGTCATGCTCCTCTTGGGTTGTACCATATATAAGAATGTCATCACTGACGTTTAGAACTCCTGCTATTCCAGATAGAACCTGACTGATAACGTTCTGAAATATTTCTGCCGCAGATGAGATACCAAAGTTCAACCTCTTGAATCGTCGTAAGCCCACATGGGTACTAAAAGTTGTAATGTACCTGGAATCTGGATGCAACTCAAGTTGATGATAACCTGATTTTAAATCAATTTTAGAAAATACTTTTGCACCATTCAGGTCTGTGATAATGTCATCAATAGTGGGCGTGATGTGCCTTTCTCTTTGAATAGCCAAATTGGCATGCCGCATATCCACACACAGCCGGATTTTACCAGGCTGCTTTGGTTTTGGTGCAACAACAATGGGCGATACCCAAGGAGTCGGGCCTTCAACTCGTTCAACAACATCAGACGCTTCCAGATCCTGCAGTTCTTGCTCCACAAGTTTGCGGACATGAAATGGGATGCGCCTGTGAGGTTGAACAGACGGCTGTATTGACTGGTCAATATGCAATTTTATCTGAACGTCTTTTAGCTTACCGAGACCTTTAAAGAGATTGGGGTATCTCTGCATGATGTGTTGGGCCGAAGGACCTGTGACGCTATTGACCAGGTTGACCAGACCCAGAGATATAGCACTCCTGCAGCTGAGAAGCGTGTCTGCGGAGCACTCTACTACATATACAGTGTCAGTGATGGACTTCCCGTCAGCTGCAAGTTCTGACTGAAATTTGCCACACAGGGGTAGTGCAGATGCTGAACCATAAGGAAAAATCTTTAGGCTAGTGCTTTGTAGAGCAGGTCTGTTCGGGAGTTGGCTATAGACTGCACGGCTGATGACGTTTACTGATGCCCCCGTGTCTACTAGGGCTTCCACCGGACTACCATTTATCAGGATAAGTCACCTTGGACTGGTAAGTGCGTGCAGTGTTTGAGATCCCTCTGCAGTCACTGAGAATAGATAAGTACTGTGAGGCTCGTCAGTAAGCTGCAGCGTTTGGATTTTCTGTGACCTGGGTTGTACTGTGGAATGAGGGGATTGTGGTTTGGATCTACACACTTTTGCAAAATGGTTTTGTTTTCCACAATTATGGCAGGTCCCCCCTTTTGCTGGGCAGACATTCTGGTGAGGATACAACCCTCCGCAGTTGTAGCAAGTTGCCCCCTGCATACGAGGCACAGGCGGTCTCTGTGTCAGCTTTGCTATACAAGATGGTGCTTCCGCCTCGCGCTCAATGTTCTCTATGAGTTTAGCTTGTTTTTTCGGCGGTATCATTTACACGTGCTGTTTCAAGCAGTTTTGCTAAAGTCATGATGGGATCTCTGAGTGCTTGTCTCCGTAACTTAGAGGAGATGCAGCCTTGTAAAATCTGCATTTGGATCTCTTTGTCGACATCTGTAAATTCACAGTAAGCTGCAAGGTGCCGTAGTCGGACATGATATTCATCAATGCTTTCTGTTGCTGACTGCTTTAATTGTCTAAACTTGAAGATTTCAAATGCTGCATTTCTGTGTGGGGAGAAATACTTGCTTAATGCTGCCTTACTGAGCTCATAGTCTTTGTCTTCTCCTGTATTAGGCAGAGTAGTGAAGATATCATAGACTTGTTCCCCTGCATAATGTAATAGCATGGCTTTCTTCCTGGTATCATCTGATATGTTCATGGCTTGTAGGAATATATCAAAACGCTTCAGCCATTTCTCCCAACATGCTGCTAGGTTAGCTGGGGACTGATGCACATCAAAAGCTGGGAAGGCAGGTAAACAGGCCATTGTTGTAGAGCTGAAATACCTTTAGCTGATGATGAACGCTTCCTCGTCGCCAGTTGTAGTGTTGTTGTGCAGATGAAGGGAACTCCAGAAGGCCACACATAGATGCTGGATGGTAGGTTTAAACAGCCATACTTTATTTTCGTTCCTCTCTCATGCTCCCCTTACCCAGGACTTCCTGCTCCTGCCTTGTCTCCTCCTCCCCATTACATCATTGTTACTAGGCAGAAACTGAAACAAGGATAACAGCAAGCCAATCACAGATATAGTAACAACATCACACTTACGAGTCCCCAGGGGGTGCGGAATGTCATGTTGGTACAAGTGGGGAGACCTTACCATGTGATCCCACTGATGTAATATTAACGTCAGGCGAGGTGGCTAGGTGTGGATCCTTCACATTTCAACACACTTACCAATTTCAAGAGTGCTGCAGCTGCATCCCTCTAGAAAACTTTTAACAATTTTTAGCTTTTCAGAGTCAATTAAATCTCATTTTTGGCACATTTTGTCTAAGAAAACAAGCTGCCTAATAATTATGCACATCTTGATAATGGGTATTGATATCCTTAGTTTACATCACCTCATCTCCAATAAGCATTCAAGCTTATACAGTTTGAAGTTGGTGAAAATAGGGTCAAATACTTATTTGCCTAATGTCCTTACAGTGTCCTGTTACTCTTATAGATTGTACATGAAAGCAGTCATGCAACGATCACAGTCGGACATTCAGCTGAAATATATTGCAATGCAACGCAATTGCTATACAGGCCGCCAGCCAATCATATGGTGGAATCTGACATCATCTGGCACCTTCACTGCTATGCACCGCCCCAACTCTCTGCACTGGCTATGGAAGAGGAATGGGACCCTGCTCACCCCCTGAGGGGTTGAATGGTGGGAAAAATCTTTTTCTTTTTTTAATATGTATGTGAAGAAGCTAAGCAGGGTACATTATTACAGCATAGGGGACAGGATGAGAGAAATCAATATAGGAAGGGAGACATAATTATGGAAAAGAGGACATTATTACAGTATGGGGGACATTGATACAGTAGTCAGGGTGGGGAAATTATTACAGGAATGGGGATATTATTACAGCATAGAGGCCAAGATGGGGATATAATTCCAGGAAGGGGCCAGGATAGGGGACATTACTACAGGAAGGGGGAAATTATTACAGGATGTAGGACATTATTACAGGATGGGTGCCAGAATGAGAGATGTTACAGGAAGACAGACATACTTACAGGTAGGCAGGGCCGGCATCAGCACCCGGCGCACCCGGGCAAGTGCCGGGGCCCTGAGCAGGCAGGGGGGCCCACTCACAGCCGGGGACACCGGCATGCTATGGGGGCCCGGTGCCTGTGCCAGTACCGGGGGCCGGTGCCTCGAGCAGAGCAGGAACCAGTGAGGAGAGGTGAGTATTTCATGTTTTATTTTTTTATGTTTGGTGCAATATATGGAGACCATCATATGGGGCCCATTATACACTGGAGTATCATATATGGGGCCATCATACACTGGAGCATCATATATGGGGCATTACATGGGGCCTATCATACACTGGAGCATCATATATGGGGCCTATTATATATGGAGCATTATATAGGGCCCATAATATACTGGAGCATCATATATAGGTCCATTATAGATGAAGAATTATATGGGGCCCATCATGCACTGAAGCATCATATATGGAGCCCATCATATACTGGAGCATCATATGGGGCCCATTATATAGGGAACATCATATGGGACCCATTATATAAGAAACATCATATGGGACCCATTATATATGGAGCATCATTTGGGGCCTATTATATATGGAGCATCTTATAGGGTCCATTATATATGGAGCATTATATGAGGCCCATTATATATGCAGCATTATATGGTGCTCATTCTTCTGTATGGAGCTCTATGTGGTGACCATAATACTGTATGGATCAATAAATATAGGGCTCATTATTCTGTATGGAACACTATGTGGTGCCCGTAATACTGTATGAAGCAATACATGGGGCTCAATATACTGTATGGAGCAATATATGGGGCTCATTATTCTGCATGGAGCACTATGGGGTGCCCATAATACTGTATGGTGCAATATATGGGGCACATATTCTGTATGGAGCACTATGGGGTCCCCATAATACTGTATGGATGACTATACTGTTAGTCTTTTGAGCTATTGTAGAATTTACAATAGATATCACTCATGTACTGTATGAAGTAAGTGAAATGTTTGACACTGTACTACACCTATATTTCTCTGCCGTATCTGTGGATCATGAATTGTGGTATGTGTTAAAGGGGCCCATTGAGACCCTTTCGCCCGGGGCCCATGAAACCTGGAGCTGACCCTGCAGGTAGGAGCCAGGAATGGGGACGGATTGGTGTATTATAATATGGGAACATTATTGCAGTATGGGGGCCAGGTTGGGGATCATTATTACAGGATGGAAAACATTATTACAGGATCAGGACCAAGACTTGCACATTAATACAGGGTCCATAACATCTGAACAACATGCTGGTGGGGGCCAAGGTCCAAATTATTCTCTGGAGCCCATAAGACTATTGTTACGTCATTGCCTGCAAGCATTCAATGTTGTATTTTTTTTAAAAGTAAGTTAAAAAGTAAATATACAGTAAAATAATTACCTGCCCACCATTGTCAGTTGAGAAAATTCTTGCAGTTCCACCACAGATCCTTACATACCAGAGGAACCACAGTGTAGAAACCTGTTGTGTTTCAGCAGTAACAACCAAATTCACAAATAACTCTGCAAACCGCTTTGCTGCACTGTTCAAATAAATATCAAATATACATAATTAATATAAATATAATAATGACACTTTTTGAGTATTTGTAATTATGTTTAATAAATTATCTATTGCACCTCCAAGACCTATGGAAAAGCCGTAAATGCTCCACTGTCATCCTATTCTTAATCTCATGCATCTGCATTACTTTGACTTTTAACAATGAATTAAGTGAATGAACCAGCTTTAATGGAAATCTGTCATTGGGATCAACCCATCTAAGCAGGGCCGGCTCCAGGTTTTTATGGGCCCCGGGCGAAAGAGCCTCAGTGGGCCCCTTTAACACAGACCACGATTCATGATGCACAGATACAGCAGAGAAATATAGGTACAGTACAATGCCAAATACTTCACTTCTTCCATTACATGAGTGATATCTATTGTAAATTGTACAATAGCTCAAAAACCGCCAAATCCTCACAGCGCACAGAACAGACTGGACAGTACAGTCCTCCATACAATATTATGGGCACCACAGTCTCCCCCTCATCACCCATATAATACCCCATGCAGGATGTCACCCCCCATATAATGCTCCATACAGAATACTGGACCCAATATAATGCTCCATACAGGATACTGGTCCCCATATAATGCTCCATACAAAATATGGAGCTCTCCTCTGCGCTGTACTGCGTTCTGCACTGTTACGGCTCAGGAAAGGGCGCTGTGGAAAGACTCCCCTTATATCTGATTGCCTATCATATCATTGCCTCCCCCATCATATTCCATTATCATCTGCCTGCCCATCATCATCATCTCCTCCCCATCATCATCTTCTCCCCATCATCAATGCCTGCCCATTATCATCAATGCCTGCCCATTATCATCATCTTCTCCCCATCATCATCATCAATGCCTCCCCATTATCAGCAATGCCTGCCCATCATCACACACAGACAGCACACAAGCACTCTCTCACATAATGTCACGCTGTCTCTGCATAAAGAGGACCGGGGTCTATGCTGACCCTAAGCTGGGGTCCTGACTAATCCCTCTACCTGGAGGTACTGTTGATGGTACAGAGGTCCAGGCCGCCAGCGTAACCCTATCTCCTGTGAATCCCTGACAACTGTAATCTAGTCCTGAGAAGGACCCTGATTACCACCACAGGGAACGGGAAGGTAACTGCCTACACACAGTATAAGACGAACGAGACAGTACAAGGGGTAAAATAAAAGACACCTTGCATACAAAACAACAACTACAGAGGGTACACCAAATGGTAAGGAGATAAATAATAAAGCGAGGAGAGGAGAAAACCACAACAGGTACTCTTAGCTTTAGACTTCTCAATATGATCCGCTCTGCTGGTCTGCATGAATGCTTTCACCGACACTTCCCTAGCAGACAGGCAGGTATATGAAGAAATCCAATTATCGCAACATTAATTGCAGCTGAGCAAGGTCTTGTCCAGCACAGAGAGAGGGAGAATTAACTCTCTCACCGCCGAAAAACACCCAGCAGCAGAAACTCAGCTGTGAGAAGTCAGGGTGTGCACACCCGTGCACACCCGTGACAGTACCCCCCCTTCTACGAGGGGCCTCCGGACCCTCAGGGCCGGGTTTATCTGGGTGAGTAGTGTGGAAGGCCCGAACCAATCGGTCTGCGTTAATATCCGATGCAGGAACCCACATCCTCTCCTCAGACCATACCCCCTCCAATGAACAAGGTACTGAAGGGACCGGCGATTCAGACGTGAATCGATGACTCTCGACACCTGGAACTCCAAGTTACCATTGACCACCACAGGAGGAGGAGGTAAAGGTGAAGGTATCACCGGCGCCACATACCTCTTAAGCAACGATCTGTGGAACACATTATGAATTTTAAATGTGGGAGGGAGGTCAAGACGGAATGCAACCGGATTAATTATAGAACTGATCTTGTATGGCCCGATGAACCTGGGACCCAGTTTCCAGGAGGGAACCTTAAGTTTTATATTCTTGGTAGACAACCATACCAGATCGTTCACACTTAGGTCCGGACCAGACACTCTCCTCCTATCAGCCATACGTTTGTATCGGTTCCCCATAGTACTCAGATTATTCAGCACTCCTCTCCACACTGAAGCAAGTGACGACGAAAATCGTTTCTCCTCAGGAACCCCAGAAGAGCCCCCCCTATTGAAAGTACAAAACTGGGGTGAAAACCATATGCCCCAAAAAACGGGGACTTACCAGTGGACTCGCTCCGCCTATTATTTAGAGCAAACTCCGCCAGAGGCAAGAAAGAAGCCCAGTCCTCCTGGTTCTCTGACACAAAACACCGGAGATATGTCTCCAAGCTCTGGTTCAGACGCTCTGTCTGACCATTGGACTGCGGGTGAAAAGCCGATGAAAATGACAACTGCATCCCCCGCCGTGTACAAAATGCTTTCCAGAATTTGGACACAAACTGAGACCCCCGATCCGACACCACATCGGAGGGTACCCCGTGAAGTCTTACAATCTCCCCAATAAACACCTGCGCAAGAGTTTTAGCATTAGGAAGAGCAGGAAGAGCGATAAAATGTGCCATCTTGCTGAACCTGTCCACTACAACGAGTATGACTGTTTTACCCGAAGATGGCGGGAGGTCCGTAATGAAGTCCATAGACAGATGAGTCCACGGACGCTCCGGGATCTTCAAAGGTAAGAGGGCCCCAGACGGACGGGTATGTGGGTCTTAGAGCGCGCACAAACCTCGCAGGACGCGACAAAAGTTACCACCTCCCTATGTAAGTTAGGCCACCAAAACCGGCGCGAGAGGAGATCCTCAGTTGCTTTACTCCCTGGGTGTCCTGCCAAAGCTGAATTATGGTGTGCCTCGATCACCTTTTGTCGCAACTGATTTGGAACAAACAGTCTCCCTGGAGGTCCTACAGGGGCGTCCCCCTGAGCCTCCAATACCTCCTCCTCAAGCTCAGAGCATACTGCCGACACCACCACCCCCTCCTGAAGGACCGGAACCGGGTCCTCCGTATTCCCAGCCCCTGGGAAACAGCGAGATAAGGCATCCGCCTTAACATTTTTTGACCCAGGACGATATGTGACGACAAAATTAAACCTGGTAAAAAACAACGACCACCTAGCTTGTCTGGGATTCAGACGTTTAGCGGACTCTAAATATAGCAGGTTTTTGTGATCAGTAATGACGGTGACTGGGTGGACTGCCCCCTCCAAAAAATGACGCCACTCCTCAAAAGCTAACTTAATGGCCAAGAGTTCCCTATTGCCGACATCATAATTCCTCTCCGCGGACGACAATTTTTTAGAGAAGAAGGCGCACGGATGCCATTTACCAGGGACGAACCTTGTGACAATACTGCTCCCACCCCTACCTCGGAAGCGTCCACCTCAACAATGAACGGCTGTGACGCATCAGGCTGAATAAGTATGGGTGCTGAAGCAAAACATTTTTTCAAGGAAGAAAACGCTTGACAAGCCTTGTCAGACCATTTTGAAAATCCGTCCCTTTTTTAGTCATGTCTGCAAGAGGTTTAACTATGGACAAAAAATTACGAATGAATTTCCGGTAGTAGTTAGCAAACCCCAAGAAAAGTTGTAATGCCTTAAGATCCTCTGGCAGATCCCACTCAAGAACTGCCCGCACTTTCCCAGGGTCCATACGAAAACCGGATGCTGACACCAGGAATCCTAAAAACTGAAGTTCCTGTACGGCGAACACACACTTCTCCCATTTGGCGTACAGTTTATTATCCCGCAAGATCTGTAACACCTGTCTAACATGCTCCTGATGAGACACAAGATCCGGCGAGTAAATTAAGATATCATCCAGATATATGACCACAAACTGTCCCTTTAGGTGGCGAAAGATGTAATTTACAAAGTGTTGAAACACCGCTGGGGCAATACTCAGACCAAATGGCATGACAAGGTTCTCATAATGCCCCTCCGGAGTGTTAAACGCTGTCTTCCACTCATCCCCCTCCTTCATCCTAATCAGATTGTACGCCCCTCTAAGATCCAACTTAGAGAACCATTTGGCACCCACGATCTGATTGAAGAGATCGGGAATAAGTGGGAGCGGATACGAATCTCGGACCGTAATCCGATTAAGCTCACGGAAATCCAGGCAAGGGCGTAGGCCTCCATCTTTTTTCTTCACAAAGAAGAACCCCGCGGCCACCGGGGAAGATGAAGGTCTAATATGCCCCTTAGCCAGACTCTCTGAAATATAATCCTTCATGGCCTGTCTCTCAGGACCAGAAAGGTTATACAACCTAGATTTCGGTAATTTGGCCCCAGGGATCAAGTTAACAGAACAGTCATATTCACTATGAGGAGGTAATTCTTGACACCCTTTCTCCGAGAATACATCCTCAAAGTCTACCAGAAATGGAGGTAAGGCCCTAGGAGCGACCGTACCAATGACCGTATTCATGCAGTTTTTATTACAGAATTCACTCCATTGACTTATCTCTCTGGATTGCCAATTAATAACCGGGTTATGCTTAGTTAACCAAGGAAGGCCCAGCACTATAGGAGTAGGAAGACCCTCCAACACATAACAAGACAACAGTTCTTTATGTAACGCCCCCACTTGAAGATCTATGTTATGCACTGCTTGCAAAAAACTTCCCTGACCGAGAGGTCTGGCGTCGATCGAGAATATGGGGACGAGTTTAGCCAACACACTCAATCGCATACCTTGAACCCGGGCAAAGCGAGCATCCACCAGATTAGCCCCGGCCCCACTATCCAGAAGAACAGATTGTAAGGTTCTTTGTACATGTTTCTTGAAACTCAGTTTTTCCGTCAGCCATTTTGCTTTCTGTCTTGCTGCAGCTATCTTGCCCTCAGTCAATATGGAGTTTCCAGCTTTCATGTTCCCGCCCTGATTCTCTCCCTCTTGCTTCTTAAGCAGCCTCAGCTGAGCAATCAGTGCTTCAGAATCAAGCCTGCAGTGAGCCTGTGACCTGACTCCTGGAACACCTTGGACTTTGTACTCCAGCTATTTCCTACTGAGGAACTTTGGAACACTTGTGGACTCTGGAAACCTGCTATTTGATAAATCCACGTTTGCATGGAATTACGGTAACAGAGAAGAGATCCTGAACCTGTTGTGGAGAGTTATTGCTGAGCTTAAGTTACTCTGGCCTGCTGTGTCTCCTGCTTCTGTACCTGCAAACTGTGTGACCATTTTTGCCACTTGTATGAAGTAATACAAGTCCTTCTATATCAAACCTGTGTCTCATGTGTTTTCCTCGCACCCAAGCACAAGACGCTATATGAACTGTACACCATACATTACAAGATTCTGAAGCCAAACGTTAGTGTCTGCTGGGTCTGGGAAGGCTGTGTCTGCTGTGACTGTGGATATCAGATGTCCGGTTATACTTTCTGTGATGACAGTGGTTGTGACTTCTCACAACCATTCCAGGTGAGCAATTCCCTTAATTTTACTCTGCAGTGTTACCACAGGTAAACACTATTGTTTTTTTTGTTTTTTTTTTTCTCTTCTCCTTCCAGTACTCCTGTCTTAAAAGATCTGGAAGATGGAGGCTCGCATAAAGGAGCTTTGCGGAGTGACTGATACAATCCTTGCAGATATATAGACTATAAAGACCCGTTTTGCAAACCTACAGGACCTCACTAATCACAATTTGCAAGTGTTTGGACAAACTACCCAGGATTTATGAGCCAGGATTGAGGTTCTAGAGGAACGAGTCCAGGCTCCTGCCATAACCCCGAGTTCTGGGATTCCCAAGTTACCCCCTTTTCATTTTGGCGGTGAACGTGAGAAATTCAGGGGATTTATTAACCAATGCAATCTTTTTTTTTCTGCACATGCTTCACAATTTCCCACTGAACGATCTAAAGTGCTTACTATAATCATGTTGCTTACCAACAAGGCTTTGATGTGGGCAAACCCTCTGATTGAGACTGAGGATGAATGTTTGGATCATCTTGATGCTTTCATTTCAGCCATGGGGCAGGTGTTCGATGACCCCAATCGAGGTGCAACAGCTGAAGCAGCCATGTTAACTTTGCGCCAAGGTAAGCGCTCAGTAGCCGAATATGCCTTGGATTTCAGGAGATGGGCCCTCGATACCACTTGGGACAGTTCCGCCAAAAAATCTATTTTTCGAAAAGGGTTGTCTCCACTGATTAAGGATGAACTTGCTCGTGCCGACCCTCCCACTGCGTTAGGTGACTTTATTAACTACTGCATCCGTATTGATGCTCGTCTGACTGAACGCAGGCAAGAGAGATGGTTCGAAAGTAATCGCACTAACCTTTTCCTACCTTCCTCCCCAGCTAAGGAACCTTTGAGTAGGATCACACGGGAACCTGAACCTGAACCCATGCAGGTGGACTCTTTACAAAGACGGGTTAGTGATGCACGCAAAGAACATCGTTTAAAGGAAAATCTATGTTTCTACTGTGGTAAGTCAGGGCACTTCATTATAAACTGCCCCAGCCGTTCTCGTAAGACTACTGCAGCAGTCATTCACTGTGAGTGTTGCGAGAGGAGATCTGTCAGGTCCGAGCCTCAGGCTCCAGAGAGATCTGCAGCAACAGATATTGATTTCTCGGACTTAAACTCCGTCACTTCTGAGGACGATGACTGTGTAAACGCTGCAATTTTTCAAGTTTCCTCAGCGGTGTCCCAGCTGAGTTGTAAGAAAAACAATTCTCATTGCTTCCTTTCCATCAAACTCTGGGTTGACTCAGTCTGGGTGTCTAGCTCTGCTATGATCGACTCAGGGGCAAGTGAAAATTTTATGGATATCTCCTTTGCTCTGAAACAGGGGATACGTTCAGTGAAGAAGGCTACTCCAGTACAGATGGAGACTGTGGATGGCTCCCTGCTGACCTCTGGACCAGTGGATCAGGAAACGGAGCCTTTGAGGGTCCTTATGGGTAAAGATCATCAAGAGAAACTGTCCTTTATGCTTATCTCTTCTCCCCACTTTCCCATTATTCTAGGGCTACCATGGCTGCAGGCTCAGAACCCTACCATTAACTGGGAGACCAAGGAATTACACTTTCCAGAGAAACAGATGAGTCCAGAAGTTTCAGCTTGCTCTGTTCCTAAAGGAACCATGTCAGTCCCTGAACTACCAGCTGTATACCAGGACTATGTGGATTTATGTGACAAGAAGAACGCTGACCAGCTTCCCCCTCACCGTCCATATGATTGTCCAATTGAATTATTGCCTGGAGCAGAGATACCTTTTGGTAAGATCTACCCCTGGCGGGGCCCGAGCTAAAGGCTTTAAAGGATTACATAGACGAAAATCTAGCCAAGGGCTTAATACGCCCCTCTTCATCTCCTGCAGGTGCACCCATCTTCTTTGTGAAGAAGAAAGATGGATCTCTGAGACCCTGCGATAGACTATAGGGAACTCAATAAGGTTACTATTAGAAACCGTTATCCATTGCCTTTAATCCCTGAGTTATTGGAATGAGTGCGGCATGCCAAAATTTTCTCTAAACTGGATTTCCGTGGGGCCTATAACTTGGTCCGTATTAGACCTGGGGATGAATGGAAGACTGCATTCAGGTCACGCTATGGACACTTTGAATATCTAGTTATGCCTTTTGGTCTGAGTACCGCCCCAGCCACTTTCCAACACTTGGTGAATGACATCTTCAGGGATCTCCTAGATACATTCGTGGTGATTTATTTGGATGATATTCTAATTTTTTCTAACTCCACAGAGGAACATCATGGACATGTGAGAATGGTCTTAGAACGTCTAAGACAAAACCATCTTTACATCAAACTTGAAAAGTGTGAATTCCATAGGACCGAAATTCAATTTCTGGGTATGTACTGTCTACACAAGGAATTAGTATGGATGGAAGCAAGACCCAAGCCATCAAGGATTGGCCAATTCCTAGAAATGTGAAGGAGGTGCAGCGCTTCATCGGGTTTGCCAACTTCTATAGACGTTTCATTAGGAATTTCTCTGAGGTAGTGTCACCTATCACCCAACTTACCCGGAAAGAGTCTAGGTTCTCCTGGACCCCCCAAGCCCAGGAAGCATTTTCCCGTCTAAAGGATAAATTTACCACCGCACTTATCTTAGTACATCCCAACCCCGAACTTGCCTTCATAATAGAGGTGGATGCTTCAGACTGTGCCGTTGGAGCTATACTCTCTCAGAGAACAGGTGAGAAGAATGTCTTGCATCCCTGTGCCTTCTTTTCCCAGCAGTTGTCTTCGGCTGAGAGGAACTACGATGTGGGCAATAGAGAGTTGTTGGCCATTATTGCCGCCTTCAAAGAATGGAGACACCTTCTTCAGGGAGCTGCACAGCAAATAGTCGTCCTGACAGACCATCGTAACCTTGAATTTATCAGGTCGGCTAAGTGCCTGACTCCTCGCCAGGCTCGCTGGAATCTTTTCTTAAACCAATTTAATTTTGTCATTTCTTATAGACCAGGATCGCGCAATGGAAAGGCTGATGCACTCTCTAGGATTCATTCAGCAGAGACCCGTCCACTTACTCCTCCTAAGACTATTCTTCCTGACTCTATATTCCTGGGAGTGATTCATAATCAAGACCTACTTAAGGACATCAAGGAAGCATACCATGCGGATTCCTTGTTGGCACAACCCCCAAGGGACGTAAGTCTTGTCTTTAAGAATGGTGTGTGGATTCAGGGACAACGTCTGTATATACCTGAAACAGTCAGATTGAGAGTATTGCAACTCATCCACGATTCCAAGATAGCTGGGCATAGAGGAATTCTAAAGACACAGGAATTTCTTTCTCGTTTCTTTTGGTGGCCCACTTACAGGAAAGATGTTTTAAACTATGTCACTTCATGTGAAGTCTGTGCAAGATGCAAAACACCTCGCTCCTCACCAACTGGTCTGTTGCAACCCCTTCCCACCCCGTCCCGCCCATGGGGATCCATTTCTATGGACTTCATTGTGGAGTTACCAACCTCTCAAGGGAAGAACACCATTCTAGTGGTGTTGATCGTTTAACAAAGGCAGCTCATTTTATCCCTTGTGTCGGCTTACCCACTGCAAAACAGACATCAGATTTGATGATTAAGAATGTGTTTCGCTTACATGGAGTACCGGATGAGGTTATTTCGGATCGAGGGGTGCAATTCACTTCAAGGTTTTGGCAAAATTTCTGTGCCGCATTGGACATTAAAGTAAACCTTTCTTCTGCTTTTCATCCCCAGACTAATGGACAGACAGAACGAACCAATCAGACCCTGGAGCAGTATCTCCGCTGCTTTATCTGCCACCTACAGGATGAGTGGATGGATCTACTTTCACTGGCTGAGTTCTTTTATAACAACTCTCAGAGCGCCTCCACTAAGCAGTCTCCTTTTTACTCCAATTTAGGTTATCATCCTAACATTCTTCCTCGATTTCCCATAGAAACGCCCTTGCCAGCAGTGGCTGAAAGAATCACGTCTTTACAGAAGAATATGGATCTTCTAAAGGAAAATCTGGAATTGGCTCAGGAAAGGTACAAGAAAGCAGCAGATAAATTTCGTAAACCTGCACCAGCTTTCAAGGTAGGAGACTTGGTCTGGCTGTCAACCAGAAATCTTAAGTTAAGGATTCCATCGTCTAAGTTGGGACATAAGTACATTGGACCCTATAAAATCAGTAAAATTATAAGTGCCGTTGCTTGTCGTCTTCAACTGCCCAGAACTATGAGAATCCACCCTGTCTTTCATGTATCCCTACTAAAGCCTGCAACACCCAATACGTTTCCTGGACGTTCTTCTCCTTGCCCTGACCCAGTGCTAGTCGATGGTCAGGAAGAATTTGTGGTGGAAAGGATTCTAGATTCCAGGTTGTACAGAAATCAGTTACAATATTTGATTAAATGGCAGGGCTACCCAGTGGAGGACAACTCATGGGAACCAGTCAATAACGTTAATGCTCCTCGCTTGCTCCGCCAGTTTCATCAGAGGTACCCAGACAAGCCTGGTCTGAGGTCATCCGGAGGTTGTCCCTAAGGGGGGAGTAATGTAAGGTTCTTTGTACATGTTTCTTGAAACTCAGTTTTTCCGTCAGCCATTTTGCTTTCTGTCTTGCTGCAGCTATCTTGCCCTCAGTCAATATGGAGTTTCCAGCTTTCATGTTCCCGCCCTGATTCTCTCCCTCTTGCTTCTTAAGCAGCCTCAGCTGAGCAATCAGTGCTTCAGAATCAAGCCTGCAGTGAGCCTGTGACCTGATTCATGGAAAACCTTGGACTTTGTACTCCAGCTATTTCCTACTGAGGAACTTTGGAACACTTGTGGACTCTGGAAACCTGCTATTTGATAAATCCACGTTTGCATGGAATTACGGTAACAGAGAAGAGATCCTGAACCTGTTGTGGAGAGTTATTGCTGAGCTTAAGTTACTCTGGCCTGCTGTGTCTCCTGCTTCTGTACCTGCAAACTGTGTGACCATTTTTGCCACTTGTATGAAGTAATACAAGTCCTTCTATATCAAACCTGTGTCTCATGTGTTTTCCTCGCACCCAAGCACAAGACGCTATATGAACTGTACACCATACATTACACAGATATCCTCTCAGTTCTCGCACCCACCACCACCTCCGCCGGTACGAGAAACTGAGACGAATTTAGGGACGAAATACTTACTCCCAGATTGCCGTCCACCACACAATCTGGGATCAATAGTTTTCCGGCGACTTCTCACTCTGCAAAGAACGGGATTGGACACCCCCCAATAAAATGTCCCTTTTTCCCACAGAAGAAACAACTTCTTGTCTTGTGGCGCCCCACCGATCCCCTCCCCCGGAATGATGTCCCTCCTAATTGCATAGGCTCCTCTGGACTGACTAGGGGAACCTCCGTATAAGGGACCCTTGAGGAAGGTGGAGTCATAACAGGGGGCAAAGTTACCCCGCACCTCTCCCGAAGACGTCTGTCAATACGAATAGCAAGGGCCATAGCGGCCTCCAGTGACGTGGGGGGGTCATACTGTGCCAGCACATCCTTTAATTTGTCAGATAAACCTTGACAAAACTGGCTCCTAAGAGTCGGGTCATTCCACTGGGTGTCTGTGGCCCACCTACGGAACTCCGAACAGAATTCCTCCGCCGGACGATCTCCCTGCTGTATCCTACGTAACTTAGATTCAGCAAGGGAGACCCGATCCGGGTCATCATATACAAGACCCAGAGCTGCAAAAAACCCATCCACTGACTGGAGAGCTGGGGAGCCCGGGGGGAGAGCGAACGCCCAGGATTGGGGGTCTCCTTGTAGGAGCGAGATGACAATCCCCACCCTTTGTTCTTCACTCCCAGATGACCGAGGTCGCAGCCGAAAGTACAATTTACATGCCTCCCGGAAAGCAAAAAACTTGTCCCGCCCCCCCCAGTGAATCTGTCAGGGAGAGCTACTTTAGGTTCAGGTCCTGCCTGCTCCGGGGGGTACAAAACCTTGGACTTAACGTCCGCCAGCTCCATGGACAAACTCTGCAACTGCCGAGCAAGACTGACTACTGGATCCATGGTGACTGGAGAAAATCTTTAGTGGGTCGGTGAAAATGTCACGCTGTCTCTGCATAAAGAAGACCGGGGTCTATGCTGACCCTAAGCTGGGGTCCTGACTAATCCCTCTACCTGGAGGTACTGTTGATGGTACAGAGGTCCAGGCCGCCAGCGTAACCCTATCTCCTGTGAATCCCTGACAACTGTAATCTAGTCCTGAGAAGGACCCTGATTACCACCACAGGGAACGGGAAGGTAACTGCCTACACACAGTATAAGACGAACGAGACAGTACAAGGGGTAAAATAAAAGACACCTTGCATACAAAACAACAACTACAGAGGGTACACCAAATGGTAAGGAGATAAATAATAAAGCGAGGAGAGGAGAAAACCACAACAGGTACTCTTAGCTTTAGGCTTCTCAATATGATCCGCTCTGCTGGTCTGCATGAATGCTTTCACCGACACTTCCCTAGCAGACAGGCAGGTATATGAAGAAATCCAATTATCGCAACATTAATTGCAGCTGAGCGAGGCTGGTCTTGTCCAGCACAGAGAGAGGGAGAATTAACTCTCTCACCGCCGAAAAACACCCAGCAGCAGAAACTCAGCTGTGAGAAGTCAGGGTGTGCAATCGCGACGATCTTCGCAGCGACACACCCGTGACACATACATACACACACACATACACACACACACACATACACACACAAAGCACCCGCACTACATACACACAGAGACACACACACACACGTCTTACCTGTCCGGCGTCCCCGCGCTTTCTGCCACAGCCGGCCGCTGAATGATGACGTCATTCAGCGGCGCTGCTGTGAGAGGAAGCGCTGGCGCCCCCTGGAGCCTGGAGCTGCGGCTGCGGAGGCACGGGAGAGGTAAGTATTGTGCCAGCTGATGCCGGGGCCCTGAGCAAGCGGAGGGGGGGCAGTGGCGGCGCTGACACCGCTCTCCTCCGCTAACGGGGCGGGGGTGCCAGACTGCGAGTGGGGCCCCCCGCCTGCTCAGGGCCCCGGCACTTGCCCGGGTGTGCCGGGTGCTGACGCCGGCCCTGCATCTAAGCCATATGGCCGTATACTTTGTAAAATTTTCAAAAAAATTATATCTTGATAAAACATTAGATCACAGATATCAAGGTATCATTTAATTTAGTTTCTTATGACCTACATGCTCATATAAACCGCTTAGGAGGGTTGAATCTACGGACTTATTCCCTTTAACTCAAATATGATCAAGTAATACAAAGGTACCGTATATACTCGAGTATAAGCCGAGATTTTCAGCCCATTTTTGAGGGCTGAAAGTGCCCCTCTCGGCTTATACTCGAGTCATATACCAGAGGGTCAGCGGAGGAGGGGAGCGCAGCTGACCTATATACTCACCCCCTCCTGGGCTGGTCTCTGCAGCCCCTGCTCTTCTCCAATGGTCTCCGGTGCCTGTGTTCAGCGGTCAGGTGGTACCGCTCATTAAAGTCATGAATATGTGCATATTCATGACTTTATTGAGCGGTACCACCTGACCGCTGAAGTTAGGAATAGCTGCCAGAGACCATGGGAGAAGAGCAGGGGCAGCAGAGACTGCGCCAGGAGGGGTTGAGTATAAGCGATATTCACCAGTCCCCGTTCCACCGCTGCGCACCGCTGTGTCCTCGCGTCCTTTAGCTGTGAATGTTCAGGTCAGAGGGCGCGATGCCTGAGCACACACTGCCAGAGGACCCAAAGACAGCGGCGTGCAGCAGTGGACCGGGACAGGTGAATATTGCAGGTGCCGGGGCCTGAGCCAGCGGTGACCCTGGCACCTGTCCCCAATAGCGCGCCGGTGTCCCCGCCTGTTCAGGACACCGGCACCTGGCCCCCAGCCGCCGCGGCAGCATAAAGGACCTATACTATCATATGGGGCATAATCTATGGAGCATCTTGTGGGGCATAATACATGGGGCAGCATATGGGGCACAATCTATGGAGCATCATGTGGGGCATAATACATGGGGCAGCATATGGGGCACAATACATGGGCAGCATATGGGGCACAATCTATGGAGCTGTCATGTGTGCATTGCCACGAAGATCGTCGCGGTTGCACATTTTGACTTCTCACAGCTGATCTGCTGTTTCTTTGTGTTGGCAGCTAGGGAGTTAATTCTGTCTGTGCTCGGTGCTGGGACTGGGTGCAGTTTCTCCCGGCTGCAATTGATTATTTGTTGATTGGTTTCCTTTAAATTCCTGGTTGTCTGCTTGGGGAGTTGCCAGTGAAACCTTCATGCAGACCACAGATAGGAATGAATCTGTATAGACTTTAGTTGTGAGCTCCTTAGTTGTTCTAAGCTCAACTTGGTTAGAGTTTATTTTCCAGACCATTTATGTTCCTTTGGTGTTTGAGTGTGTATGCAAGCGAGTGTTATCCTGTCTGTCTTATATGTCTAATCTGTGTATTTAGCTGAGATCAGCCCATATCCCTTTGGTGGTAGTCAGGATCCTTCTTAGGACTGATTACAGGGTTCAGGGTCTGATAGGAGACAGGGTTAGGTTGGAGACTTGGACCTCTGAACCATTATCAGTACCTCCAAGGTGAGGGATTAGTTAGGACCCCAGTTTAGGGTCAGGTTAGATCCCGGTCCACCTCTTTACTGTTTCAGCTCATCAAGTCCTCAAGATTAACCCTGAGTTCAGCAGATATCGTGTCAGGTAAATCTATTCTATACTTACATGCTGATGTTGCTATACTAGTTGTTGTATAGAGTGTTGTTCCTGTATTAATAGTTTACTGACATTGTATACATATCATTAGACAGCGTGACATTTTCACTGGCCATAAAAATTATCTCCAGTTACCATGGATCCAGTAGCCCAGCTGGCTCTGCAGTTGCAGGGATTATCCATGGAGCTGACGGACATTAAGTCCAAAGTTTTGTCTCCCCTGGAGCAAACCAGAGTTGAACCTAAAGTAGCTCTCCCGGACAGGTTCACTGGTGGGCGAGACAAATTTTTCACCTTCCGGGAGGCATGTAAATTGTATTTTCGGCTTCGGCCTCGATCATCAGGG
Organism: Oophaga sylvatica; assembly: GCA_033576555.1. Classification (NCBI taxonomy): domain Eukaryota; kingdom Metazoa; phylum Chordata; class Amphibia; order Anura; family Dendrobatidae; genus Oophaga; species Oophaga sylvatica. The sequence continues at coordinate 530,072,289 of JARQOD010000002.1, read as the reverse complement.
AGTGATGAGCAGAGAGTGGGAATTGTTATCTCACTTCTGCAAGGGGACCCTCAATCCTGGGCATTTTCCCTTCCTCCGGATCCCCGACTCTACAGTCATGGCCAAAAGTTTTGAGAATGACACAAATATTAATTTTTACAAAGTCTACTGCTTCACTTTTTCTAATGGCAATTTGCATATACTCCAGAATGGTATAAAGAGTGATCAGCTTAACAGCAATTACTTGCAAAGTCAATATTTGGCTAGAAAATGAACTTTATCCCCCAAAACACATTTCAACATCATTGCAGCCCTGCCTTAAAAGGACCAGCTAACCTCTTTTCAGTGATTGCTCCATTAACACAGGTGTGGGTGTTGATAAGGACATGGCTGGAGATCAATCTGTCATGATTAAGTAAGAATGACACCACTGGACACTTTAAAAGGAGGCTGGTGCTTGGCATCATTGTTTCTCTTCTGTTAACCATGGTTATCTCTAAAGAAACACGTGCAGTCATCATTGCAATGCACAAAAATGGCCTAACAGGGAAGAGTATCGCAGCTAGAAAGATTGCACCTCAGTCAACAATCTATCGCATCATCAAGAACTTCAAGGAGAGAGGTTCCATTGTTGCCAAAAAGGCTCCAGGGCGCACAAGAAAGACCAGCAAGCGCCAGGACCGTCTCTTAAAAGTGTTTCAGCTGCGGGATCGGGCTACCAGCAGTGCAGAGCTTGCTCAGGAATGGCAGCAGGCAGGTGTGAGTGCATCTGCACGCACTGTGAGGCGGAGACTCTTGGAGCAAGGCTGGTCTCAAGGAGGGCAGCAAAGAAGCCACTTCTCTCCAGAAAAAACATCATGGACAGACTAATATTCTGCAAAAGGTACAGGCAGTGGACTGCTGAGGACTGGGGTAAAGTTATTTTCTCTGATGAATTCCCTTTTCGATTGTTTGGGACATCAGGAAAGCGCCTCATTCGGAGAAGACAAGGTGAGCGCTACCACCAGTCTTGTCTCATGCCAACTGTTAAGCATCCTGAAACCATTCATGTGTGGGGTTGCTTCTCAGCCAAGGGAATCGGCTCTCTCACAGTCTTGCCTAAAAACACAGCCATGAATAAAGAATGGTACCAGAATGTCCTCCAAGAGCAACTTCTCCCAACCCTCCAAGAGCAGTTTGGCGATCAACAATGCATTTTCCAGCATGATGGAGCACTTTGCCATAAAGCAAAGGTGATAACTAAATGGCTCAGGGAACAAAACATAGAGATTTTGGGTCCATGGCCTGGAAACTCCCCAGATCTTAATCCCATTGAGAACTTGTGGTCAATCATCAAGAGACGGGTGGACAAACAAAAACCTAAAAATTCTGACAAAATGAAAGCATTGATTGTGCAAGAATGGACTGCTATCAGTCAGGATTTGGTCCAGAAGTTGATTGAGAGCATGCCAGGGAGAATTGCAGAGGTCCTGAAGAAGAGGGGTCAACACTGCAAATATTGACTTGCTGCATTAACTCATTCTAACTGTCAATATAAGCTTTTGTTACTCATATGTTTGCAATTATATTTCTGTCTGTGATAAAAACATCTGTCAAACACACGCATAAAAACCAGAGGGCAGCAGATCATGTGAAAATATAATATTTGTGTCATTCTCAAAACTTTTGGCCATGACTGTACTGTCTGTAGATCAATTTTTTACTGCCCTGGGATTGGTATATGATGACCCAGATCGGGTCTCTCTTGCTGAGACAAAATTACGTAAGATACAGCAGGGAGATCGTCCTGCAGAGGAATTTGCTTCTGAGTTTCGTAGATGGGCCACAGATACTCAGTGGAATGACCCAGCTCTTAGGAGCCAGTTTTGTCATGGGCTTTCTGATAAATTAAAAGACGTTTTGGCTCAGTATGAGTCTCCTCATTCACTGGAGGCTGCTATGGCCTTAGCTATCCGTACTGATAGACGGCTTCGGGAGAGGGGTGAGGTAACCCCACTCCCTGTTGTTTCTCCACCTACCACTAAAGTCCCTTATGTTGAGGTTCCCCTTGTCTGTTCGATGAGCCTATGCAGTTGGGAGGGACATCATTTCGTAGGAGGGGATTGGCGGTACGCCGCAGGACTAGAAGATGTTTTTTCTGCGGGAAAGAGGGACATTTTGTTGGAGAATGTCCATCCCGTGCCTTGTTGAGCCAAAAGTCGCCGGAAAACTGTTAATCCCAGGTTGTGTGGTGGACGACAACCTGGGAGTATGTATTTCATCCGCCAGTTCTTCTCAGTTCCTTGTACCAGTGGAGGTGGTAGTTGGTACGAGAGTGGAGAGATTGTCTGTTCTTCTTGATAGTGGTTCCGGGGCTAATCTGGTTGACGCTCAGTTTGCTCAGGCTCAAGATATGCATCTGAGTGTATTGGTCAAACCGATCCCTATATTCTCCATTGACGCCAGGCCTCTCGGCCAAGGTAGCTTTGTTCATGAGGTTCATAACATTGACCTTCGGGTAGGGGCAATACATAGGGAACAATTATCTTGTTATGTGTTGGAGGGTCTACCTACTCCCATTGTGTTGGGACTTCCTTGGTTGGTTAAACATAACCCTGTGATTAATTGGCAGTCCAGAGAAATAAGCCAATGGGGTGAGTTTTGCAAAAGCAACTGCATGAACACAGTCATCAGTGCGGTCGTGCCTAGTACATTGCCTCCTTTTTTGGAGGATTTTGGGGATGTTTTCTCTGAGGAGGGGTGTCAGGAGTTGCCTCCTCATCGCGTGTATGACTGCTCTATTAATCTCCTTCCTGATGCTAAGTTGCCTAAAGCTAGGTTGTATAATCTTTCTGGTCCTGAGAGGCAGGCTATGAAAGATTATATTTCTGAAAGTCTGGCCAAAGGGCATATTAGACCTTCATCTTCCCCAGTAGCCGCGGGGTTCTTCTTTGTGAAGAAGAAAGATGGAGGCCTACGCCCTTGCTTGGATTTCCGCGAACTTAATCGGATTACTGTTCGAGATCCGTATCCACTCCCTCTTATTCCTGATCTCTTCAATCAAATTGTTGGCGCCAAATGGTTCTCTAAATTGGATCTCAGGGGGGCGTATAATCTGATTAGGATAAAAGAGGGGGATGAGTGGAAAACGGCGTTTAACACGCCGGAGGGACATTATGAGAACCTAGTCATGCCTTTTGGTCTGACTACTGCACCAGCAGTATTCCAACATTTTGTTAATGACATTTTTCGTCACCTTGTGGGACTGTTTGTGGTTGTATATTTGGACGACATTTTAATTTACTCGCCAGATCTTGTGTCTCATCAGGAGCATGTGAGACAGGTGTTGCAGATCTTGCGAGACAATAAACTATACGCCAAACTGGAGAAGTGTGTATTTGCCGTACAGGAACTTCAGTTTTTGGGTTTTTTGGTGTCAGCCTCCGGTTTCCGTATGGACCCTGAAAAGGTGAGAGCAGTGCTTGAATGGGATCAGCCAGGGGATCTTAAGGCTCTGCAGCGTTTTTTGGGGTTTGCTAACTACTACCGGAAATTTATTTGTAATTTCTCATCTGTCGTCAAACCTCTCACTGACATGACAAGAAAAGGGACGGATTTTTCTAAATGGTCGGACAAAGCTTGCCAAGCCTTTTCCTCTTTGAAGAAATGTTTTGCTTCGGCACCCGTTCTCATCCAACCAGATGCATCTCAGCCGTTCATTGTGGAGGTGGATGCGTCTGACGTAGGGGTGGGTGCTATATTGTCCCAGGGTCCGTCCCCTGGTAAATGGCATCCGTGCGCTTTCTTTTCTAAGAAATTGTCGTCCGCCGAAAGGAATTATGATATCGGCAATAGGGAACTTTTGGCCATTAAGTTAGCTTTTGAAGAATGGCATCACTTTTTGGAGGGGGCAGTCCACCCGGTTACCGTTATTACTGATCACAAGAACCTGTTGTATTTGGAATCCGCTAAGCGTCTGAATTCCAGACAAGCTCGATGGTCGTTGTTTTTTACCAGGTTTAATTTTGTCGTCACTTATCGCCCGGGGTCTAAGAATGTAAAGGCTGATGCCTTGTCTCGCAGTTTCCCAGGGGCCGGGAAAACGGATGACCCGAGTCCTATCCTTCAGGAGGGGTGGTAGTGTCGGCTGTATTTTCTGAGCTTGAGGAGGAGGTGTTAGAGGCTCAGGGGTACGCCCCTGCAGGACCTCCAGGGAGACTGTTTGTCCCAAATCTGTTGAGACAAAAGGTTATTGAGGCACATCATAATTCTGCTCTAGCAGGACATCCAGGGAGTAAGGCTACTTTAGATCTCCTTTCTCGCCGGTTTTGGTGGCCTAATGCTAATAAAGATGTTATAACTTTTGTCGCGTCATGTGGGGTGTGTGCTCGCTCTAAAACCCCTCATACCCGTCCTTCTGGGACCCTTTTACCCTTGAAACTTCCGGAGCGTCCATGGACTCATTTATCTATGGACTTCATTACGGACCTTCCTCCGTCGTCAGGGAATACTGTCATACTGGTGGTTGTTGACAGGTTCAGTAAGATGGCACATTTCGTTGCTCTTCCTGCACTCCCTAATGCTAAAACTCTGGCGCAGGTGTTCATTAGGGAGATCGTTAGACTTTATGGGTTGCCTTCTGATGTGGTGTCAGATAGGGGGTCTCAGTTTGTGTCCAAATTTTGGAGGGCATTTTGTTTACGTCGGGGATGCAATTGTCATTTTCCTCGGCTTTTCATCCGCAGACCAATGGTCAGACAGAGCGTCTGAATCAGAGCTTAGAGACATATCTCCGGTGTTTTGTTTCAGAGAACCAAGAGGACTGGTCTTCTTTCTTGCCTCTGGCAGAGTTCGCTCTTAACAACAGGCGGAGCGAGTCCACTGGTAAGTCCCCGTTTTTTGGGGCATATGGTTTCCATCCCCAGTTTTGTACTTTCAATGGGGGGGCCCTTCTGGGGTTCCTGAGGAGGAGCGTTTCTCGTCGTCACTTGCTTCTGTGTGGAGAGGTGTATTGAATAATCTGAGTGCGATGGGGAACCGTTACAAATGTATGGCTGATAGGAGGAGAGTTTCTGGTCCAGATCTGAATGTGAACGATCTGGTATGGTTGTCTACCAGGAATATAAAACTTAAGGTGCCCTCCTGGAAACTGGGTCCCAGATTCATCGGGCCGTACAGGATCAGTTCCATAATTAATCCTGTGGCATTTCGTCTGGACCTCCCTCCTACGTTTAAAATTCATAATGTGTTCCACAAGTCATTACTTAAAAGGTATGTTGCACCAGTCATACCGTCACCTCTACTTCCTCCTCCTGTGTTGGTCAATGGTAACTTGGAATTTCAAGTATCAAAGATCATTGACTCACGTCTGAATCGCCGGTCCCTTCAGTACTTGGTGCATTGGAAGGGGTATGGTCCAGAGGAGAGGACGTGGGTCACTGCGTCTGATGTTAACGCAGATCGTTTGGTTCGGACCTTCCACAGAACTCACCCGGGCAGGCCTGGCCCTGAGGGTCCGAGGCCCCTCGTAGAAGGGGGGGTACTGTCATGTGTGCATTGCCACGAAGATCGTCGCGGTTGCACATTTTGACTTCTCACAGCTGATCTGCTGTTTCTTTGTGTTTGGCAGCTAGGGAGTTAATTCTGTCTGTGCTCGGTGCTGGGACTGGGTGCAGTTTCTCCCGGCTGCAATTGATTATTTGTTGATTGGTTTCCTTTAAATTCCTGGTTGTCTGCTTGGGGAGTTGCCAGTGAAACCTTCATGCAGACCACAGATAGGAATGAATCTGTATAGACTTTAGTTGTGAGCTCCTTAGTTGTTCTAAGCTCAACTTGGTTAGAGTTTATTTTCCAGACCATTTATGTTCCTTTGGTGTTTGAGTGTGTATGCAAGCGAGTGTTATCCTGTCTGTCTTATATGTCTAATCTGTGTATTTAGCTGAGATCAGCCCATATCCCTTTGGTGGTAGTCAGGATCCTTCTTAGGACTGATTACAGGGTTCAGGGTCTGATAGGAGACAGGGTTAGGTTGGAGACTTGGACCTCTGAACCATTATCAGTACCTCCAAGGTGAGGGATTAGTTAGGACCCCAGTTTAGGGTCAGGTTAGATCCCGGTCCACCTCTTTACTGTTTCAGCTCATCAAGTCCTCAAGATTAACCCTGAGTTCAGCAGATATCGTGTCAGGTAAATCTATTCTATACTTAAATGCTGATGTTGCTATACTAGTTGTTGTATAGAGTGTTGTTCCTGTATTAATAGTTTACTGACATTGTATACATATCATTAGACAGCGTGACAGGAGCATCTTGTGGGGCAGCATATGGGGCATAATACATGGGCAGCATGAGGGGCATAATACATGGGGCAGCATATGGGGCATAATACATGGGGCAGCATATGGGGCACAATCTATGAAGCATCTTGTGGGGCATAATAAATGGGGCAGCATATGGGGCACAATCTATGGAGCATCTTGTGGGGCATAATACATGAGCAGCATATGGGGCACAATCTATGGAGCATCTTGTGAGGCATAATATTGTACATGGGGCAGCATATGGGATATAATATATGGGGCAGCATATGGGTCATAATATATGGGGCAGCATATGGGGCATAATATATGGGGCAGCAGATGGGGCATAATATATGGGGCAGCATATGGGGCTCCTAATTCAATATGGCTATTCAAAAACATTTAACCTACTTTAATTTTACTTTTATTGGTATCTATTTTTAATTTGAAATTTACCAGTAGCTGCCTCATTTTCCACCCTAGGCTTATACTCGAGTCGATAAGTTTTCCCAGTTTTTTTGTGGCAAAATTAGGGGGGCCGGCTTATACTCCGGTCGGCTTAAACTCGAGTATATACGGTATTTAATAAGGAAGAAAGGAAATTAGCATTGATAGGTACTTGGCCTGGGGCAACACATAAAATCCCACGGATTCCAGTACCACCTTTATGCTGATGATACTCAGATCTACCTCTCTGGCCCAGATGTCACCTCTCTGCTCTCCAAAATCCCGGAGTGTATATCAGCCATATCCTCCTTCTTCTCCTCCCGCTTCCTCAAACTGAATGTGGACAAATTTGAACTGATCATCTTTCCCCCATCTCACAGATCTTCCTTACCCGACCTATCTATAACAATTGACAACATCACTGTCTCCCCTGTACTGGAGGTCCGCTGCCTTGGAGTAACCCTTGACTCTGCCCTGTCCTTCAAACCGCACATCCAAACTCTCTCCACCTCCTGCCGCCTCCAGCTCAAAAACATTTCCAGAATCCGTATCTTTCTCAACCCTCACTCTACTAAAATGCTTGTGCACGCCCTCATAATCTCCCGTCTCGACTACTGCAACATCCTTTTCTGTGGCTTCGCACCTCTCAAGTCCATCCTTCACTCTGCTGCCTGACTAATTCATCTCTCTCCTCGCTACTGCTCCGCTTCTCCCCTCTGCAAATCTCTCCACTGGCTCCTACTCCCTCAGCGTATCCAATTCAAATTACTAATACTGACCTACAAGGCAATCTATAACCTGTCAGCTCCATATATCTCTGAAATAATCTCCCGATATCTTCCCTCACATAATCTCCGATCCTCCCAAGACCTCCTTCTCTCCTCCACACTTATTCGCTCCTCACCCAACCGCCTCCAAGACTTCTCCCAAATATCCCCGATCCTCTGGAATTCTTTGCCCCAACATGTCCGACTATCAACCACATTCGGATCCTTCAGACGGAACCTGAAAACCCATCTCTTCAGGAAAGCTTACAGCCTGCAATGACCCCACTGCCTCCTCAACACTACCGGAGATATCGCCTCAACCAACACCGGAACTGCTGCAACCTCCCAACCTGCTGTCTCCTTCCCCACCATCCTGTAGAATGTAAACCCGAAAGGGCAGTGTCCTCTCCCCTCTGTATCAGTCTGTCATTGTTAGTTTACTGTAAGTGATATCTGTAATTTGTATGTAACCCCTTTTCATGTACAGCACCATGGAATCAATGGCACTATATAAATAAATATTAATAATAATAATAGGTACAGTAAATGCGTGACTGATACAAGCTTTCATAGTTTCATAGTTTTTAAGGTTGAAGATAGATTTAAGTCCATCGACTTCAACCTGTAGTCTAACACGCTGATCCAAAGAAAGACAAAAACCCGATGGGGCAGACACTAAAATCTCCATATTATGGGAAAAATTCCTTCCCAACTCAACATACAGCAATCAGACTAGTTCCCTGAATCAACGCCCCATCACAGAGTCTAACAAGTAGTATTATAGTTTTCAAGAAAGGCATCTAGACTAGTGTTGAGCGATACTGCTCGATATCTAAAAATATCGGATCGGAATGGTATCGCCGATATCACTAAATATCGTCGATATCCGATTCCGATACCGGAAGTCCCATGTAACTCTATGGGAACAAAATATCGCAACTAAAAAAACACTTTCTTTCCTTGTAAACACAAAATATACACACTTAGAATACATATATATATATATATATATATATATACATGTCATTGTGACATATATATGTGTCCTGTGTGCCTTAATTGAACTGTTTTTTTGCTTGAGAATTGCAAAAATCATCATAGACTGTATTTGCCATTTTTCCGTCATATCTGCGCCACGAGGCACAGGTGAAGAATAAGGGGGTGCTCTCGTGGGCGTACACTCACTCCGTGGCGCGAAAACGATGTCCGCACACTCTAAATGTTACTGCAATGTAAGATCGTGCCCCACAGCTCTGGAGTTCCGCCTCCTCATCCTCCTCAGTGGGCGTAAACGAACGCGAAGGTCCCGCCTCCCTACAAAAGATGTCGCCTCTCCTGATGCTAATGACACATGTGACTTTGCTGAGATGGCGAATGGACGTGAGCAGAAGTGAGAAGGGATGGAGGAGTCAGAGCTCTCCCCCCACGGAAGCGACCCGATCGCCACGGAGCCACCGTTTGGCACCCGGCCTGGAAACCCTCCTACGCTGGAAGAAGCGGAGGATACCCTGAGAGACCTGGCCCGGCACCGGGAGGAGGTCGCCAGGATGGAAGCGAGCTGGCGGGCCCTAAAACTACAATTGGAGCGGCGCCAATCCCTCTTACCCCCTGAAGTGTCTGTACCGGAAGGTGAGGCACCCGTTCCAGTACAGAAGGCCGTGCGGGCATCCCAGCCCTTGCAATCTGAACCGGTTGCCAGATCTCAGTGGAGCACCGTCCAGTACGAAGCGTGCGGCATCCCAGCCCTGCAATCTGAACCGTTCCGTATCTCAGTGGAGGCACCTCCATACGAAGGCCGTGCGGGCATCCCAGCCCTTGCAATCTGAACCGGTTGCCAGTATCTCAGTGGAGGCACCCGTTCCAGTACAGAAGGCCGTGCGGGCATCCCAGCCCTTGCAATCTGAACCGGTTGCCAGTATCACAGTGGAGGCACCCGTTCCTGCAGAAAACGCCGCACCAGCACCCCAGATCCCGCTGTCTGCCCCCGTCGCTGAGGCAGAAGAAGCAACACCCGTCCTCATGGAGGAGGCCGCGCAGGCACCAGAGCACTACCTGCCTGTACCGGAGCCCCGACCGTCATCTGTTCCAGAGCCGGCTGCTTCCGCCACAGGTGAGCGCCGCCAGGACTGGGGGGCGCCAGGAGAGCTGCCGCAAACCGGACATCGTAAGCTGGCATTTGATGGTGGAGACATGGAGCAGCTGGTGGAGGAGAATTACAACCGGCGTCAGGAGGAAGAGTGGAGACGTCGGGAGCGGGAAGCAGAGCGACAAAGGGAGCAGTGAGAATCCCAAAAGCTTCGGCAACGTCACCTGGAGAAGGACCTGGCAGAGAAGGCACGTATGAGAAAGGATAAAAGTACGGTGAGGGAGCCGCGGCGTAAGGGTGCAGTACGGAACTTTAAGTTAAAAGGTGGTTGGGGCTTCATCCAGGAGCCTGGACTTTATTTTGAAGTTTTTGTAACCCGGCGGGACGTGGAGGCTCACCTCCCAGAAGGACACCCGGGGAGGGACCTGTTGCCAGGAGACTTGGTGACTTACACCCGACACTGGGGTTACAATGGATGGTACGCCCTAAATGTTACCAGGTGCGACCCCTTATCCCCAGAGTGTCAGGAAACTGACAGACCCTACGAGCCTTCAGCCTCCCCCAACCAGGCCTCTGCACAAGTGCCCACCCCACGCCGTAAATCTCCCCAGCCTCCCTCAGTGGTCTCCTCAGCAGCCCCAGCTATGGACATGATAATGATAGCTGGCCCGTACCCGGCGCCTGTTAGGCCCCCTGGGGTTCGTACAGTCTGGGACATAGGGTTCCAGACCCGGAGGAGACGAAAGAGGTGGCCACACAGACCCAGATAGCGGGTCACGACGTCACTGTACACGCCACACGACGTCATCAGGTCTGGGTGGACCCTCCTGTCACGGATGTTTGGCAAGCTCCACAACAGTACCAGGTGGTACCTGGAAGAGGCCAGCCAAAGAAGTCTAAATAACCCGGACAGGGTCTCTGTATGTAAATAGTTAAATTATTGATGTACCCGGAGGGTGAATGTTCATAAAAGAAGTTTATTGTTGCCTTAATATACCCATGTTGGGTAATGGTTTGATGTACCCGGACGGGTGAATGTTCAGAAGAACAAGTTTATTTTTGCCTTAATATACCCATGTTGGGTAATGGTTTGATGTACCCGGACGGGTGAATGTTCAGAAGAACAAGTTTATTGTTGCCTTAATATACCCAGGTTGGGTAATGGTGTTTCACTGTAATGAAAATGTTCAACTTTGAAGCCATGAACTGTAGTGGCTCACAAATTTTTCTGTAAATAGTTGGCACTTCGGTGCTCCATTTTGGTTTTACAAAAAACTTTACTGTGCACTATTTTCAACTACCTCAGAAACTAAAAACCCGTTTGGTGTGGCCGAAAGTGAGGTCTGCTCAAGGAAAGTCTTGCAGCCCACCCAAGACCACAGTTGGAGGTTTGGAGCGGGTCCTCCACAAGCACAAGTAAAGGACACTGTGAAGTTACCCCGGTGGGGTTGTAGTCCTAAGAAGTCTCCACGAACTTCGGCACTAATGCTATTTGCACTTTTGTTGAATATGTATTTATTAACACACATGTATAACACATATCAAGGGTATCACAGTAACAAAACATGTCACATAATATAAGCCATTTGCACTTTTGTAATGTTATTATTAAAAATTTTATTATGCAACGTTTAACTTGAAGTGTTTCCTGCTTTCTTACTACGTCGCATAGTCCACTCTGCTACATCACTTTGCACCATTGCTCTATCTCACATCTATCTGCCCTGGAAGGATAGCGTGTTACCTGTAGAAGACTTTTCACCTACCTGCACTACACCATCCCTTCCAGAGGACCTGCACAGCAGCGCTGGACACCCTGACCAGGTACTACAGGTGGCGTCACGACAAACTACACGAACATTCTATCATCCCCTGGAAATATCCCACATTCCAGTGATCGCCCAGGTCACGGACCGAGCTGTGCTACTCGTGACATCCCCCATAGAAGTCGACGTGATCGGTGCCGAGTACCCCCAAAACCCCTGTCTCTGTGCGACTCAACTTCCCTCACTGTGCTGGCACTTTACATTTACAATGCCTCTGGGTTTTTTTTTTGGGGGGGTGGGGAACATTCAGACTTTTGCTATGGGGCCCCATGATTTATATGTACGCCCCTGCTGCTGAGGAATGGTATTTAAGGCTGTTAAGGAGCCAACATACATGGACCTTGCCAGCCTGATAATACCAGGCCACATCAGTTTGCTTAGCTTGGTTGGTTAACAAAAATAGGGGATCCCCTCGAAAAAAAAAGGCGTAGGGGTCCCCCTATTTGTGTTAACCAGCCAAGTAAAATGCAGACTGCTACGGCCTGGTATTAAAAGACTGTCAATGCCCATGGATTTTGGCCCTCAACAGCCTGATAATACCAGGCTACAGCAGCCCCACATTTGGCGCATCAAAAGATGTGCCAATTGTGGCACTTTACCCGGCTCTTCCCACTGCCCTGTAGCGGTGGCAAGTGGGGTAATAAGGGGTTAATGTCACCGTTGATTGCACGATGAGAATAAGCCCGGTTAATAATGGAGAGGTGTCAATAAGACACCGATCCATTATTAATCCCAAAGTTTTTAAATGTATAAAAAAAAAGACACAGCAAGAAAAAAGTATTTTAATGAAATAAAAGAGACAACACAGTTTTCATTTCTTTTATTATACTCTCATTCCTGTGACGCCATCGATCTCCTGTAAAAAAAGAAAAAAAAAAAAACAACAGTATACCACCTGTCCGACGCAATCCATAGTAACGACTGTCCCACGGCGATCCAGCTCTGCTACATCGCAATGACAGGCAGAGCCTGTCATCTCGACGCAGCACAGCTGATTACCTGCTTCCCCGGCGGTGACGTCATCGGACTGACTGCTTTACGGCCGGGATTACCCAGCAGTCACTGCAGTTATCGCGAGAAACTGCATGTGACCGCCGGGGAAAGATGATGGCGGCCATGAAGCAGTCCAGCCCGTGACCGCCGGAGATCTTCTGCCAGGTAAGTGCCGCTGACTCCTGACAGACCTGACCGACGGACACTGACAGTGACAGTGACAATCCCGATTCCGGTATCCGATAAGACGAAAATATCGGAACTAAGTATCGAAAGGCCGATAAGCCAATATCGGCCGATACCCGATACTTGCGGTATCGTATCGCTCAACACTAATCTAGACCCTTTTTGAGCTTATGTAGTAAATCAATCATTATAACATCATAGCACTGATGAAGAAAAAGGTTCTTCAGGCACTTCAATCCATAAATTAATTAACCTTTTTTCAGAAACTCATATCAAACCAGGAGGATCCATCATAAAGATAAAACCTTCCGCATTTCTGGCTTACACTACACCTTTATTCCAATATTGTACACAGTATTCTCAGTGTGGTCGCACTAGTGACCTGTATAGAGGCAAAACTATGTTCTTGTCATGAGCATCTACGGCTCTATTAATGAATCCCATTATTTTATTAGATTTGGCAGCTGCATGACACTGATCACTAAAGTTGGGTTTGACGTCCCCCAATACGCCCAAGTCTTTTTCAGTGACAGTTTTACAATTTAGTACATAATTATACATTTTTATTTCCTCTGCCCAAGTGCATGACCTCACATTTATCTAAATTACACTTCAATTGCCATTTTTCAGCACAAGCCTCCATATTTAAGGCCAATGCTCCAGTGTCTTTGAATAGAAGCTTTCATCGAAACAAAAAACACAATGCAATATTTTCCACAGAGGTAGATGAAGAGATATAGAAATGCAGGTCTAAACATTTTTCTTCAAATACTCTGCCCTTTGTACTGATCTGTAAATGAAAATTCACTGTAGCTATGTTGTGCAATGCTTCGATTCCCTGGTCATCTAAAGTTATATGCACTGCAATAATTAGCCCTAACAGAAGCTTACCTTGTCCAGCATACTTTGTCTATGAATTCTCTCATTGACATATTGTCCCAGTCTTTAGCATGAGGCGCTTTCCATGGTGCATCTGCAGGAATCTGACAGCAATATCAACATTAAAGAAGCACTCCCAAGAAAATTTGTATTCCCTAGACGTGTCTAAATATGAGTGCAGTATAATGTAAGTGCAATGAAATATTCACTGATCGTCATCTTCCCAGTTTCCAGCGCTGCTCCGGTTCCCTTCTGACTCATGTGACTTCTATTGTGACTTGTCGGATCACACTGAGATTTTTGTGTGAACTGGAAATTACTTTTACAATGTAAATCTATGAGCCTCAAAACGGCGCTCCACAGACTTACATTATGAAAGTGACTTCCAGATAACACAACCCCAGTGTGATAGTCGGTATTGAAGTCATGCGATTCAGAAGAGGAACCGAGCGATGTTGGAAGCTGGGGAAGATGACGATCAGTGAGTATTTTATTAGACTTACACTATACTATACACATACTATGAAAGATTTTTGGAATATAAATATTCTTGGGGGTGCTTCTTTCAATTTTACACAGCATAGGAAATGAAAAGTGCAATACTAACAAACCACAGTGTGAAAAAGATACAATAATTGTAATATATTCATCAATATTGTCACTTACCCCATGTGCAGGGCATTGCAATAGCTTAGGTATCCATCGATTACAGCCACTGATATAGTGACAGCTAGTTAGCTATAACCATGGATAACTAAGCTACTGCAATGCCCTGCACATGGGGTAAGGGAAACAACGAATCAGAGTAGTACAATATACTACATTTCTTCTTGGAGGTATTTGCTAATATTATTACTATTACATCTACTACATATTGGGATAGGATCTTGGAGACGGGAATATCCCTCTAGAACTTCTCACTACAGTCTTTGTAAATACAAACAAACCTTTTACATACAAACATAGAAATAATAGCGTCATACCTCACTCCCCCAGTCATCCATAGTTCTCATAAAGTTGTTATAATCCAAGAAAACCAAAGGATTATAGGCTGGTGGAAAAGCTCCTTGAAATTTGTATGATTTACCCTGAAAATAAAAATGCATTAAAATATTTTTTATATTTATGACGGGTAAGTAAAAATATTCTATGGTTTGAGACATATACAATGAAGCCAATCTCTGACTAGGGACACACTGTGTTTTCGGCCACTGTTGGGCACATACACTCAGGAGCAGTGGCTCACCACTAATAGCAGGTCACTTGGTCGCTATGGGGTCTGTGAGTTGTGGGAATCCAGTGTGGAACAACAAGCCCTCATCCAGTGCCTGGATTTCAATGGTATCTGTATCATCAGCATGCAGATAGAGTTGAATACAATGGTAGAACAGGAAACAGAGTTTTCTGCTCCACTATTATGCCCTTTCCCACCAGAGACGTATCCATGCATCCTTGTGACCTGGGTCTCATTGACCCATGCCATATGGATACGTCTCGGGCATCGTGCGCACACACGCTGTGCGAGTGCGATCGCCGCCGGGTGTTAGCTGTTTCTGACAGCTGACATCTGTCACTAAGTGCCACGAGCAGTCCCGCACCGCTCCCGGCACTGTAACCTCCTAAATGCTGCGATCAAACTCGATCACAGCATTTCGGGAGCAGGCAGAGGGAAGACAGTCCCTCTGCCCTTGGATCATAGACCCCGTGACGTCATTTCCATGGTTACCTGATGTCGTCATGATGTCATCCGGGTCACCAGAGCTAGGAAAGTTGCTGATCATGCGCAGTGCATGATCAGAAACTTTATCAGTCAGTGCAGCGCTGACAGTTTGCATAGTACAAGGATGCTGGCGCATCCCCATGCTATACAAGCGATCAGCCTGCAAAAAATAAAAGTCCCATAGTGGGACAAAGAAAGTTAAAAAAAAAAAAAAAAAAATTTAATAATTGAAAAATATAAAAAAAATTATAATAATAACAGAATATTTATTGTACACAAATAAATATTTGTATAAAAAAAATATAAACAATAAAACTACACATATTTGGTATTGCCGCATCTGGAATGACCCGACCTATAAAACTAAAAAACAGGGCAAAAAGAATGCTTTATCATCATGCTGCCGAACAAAAAGTGGAGTAATTAAGTGGATTTAAGTAATTAAGTAAATTTAGTGGAGCGATTAAAAAGATGTATATAAATAAACATGGTACCGCTGAAAACATCATCTTGTCCCGCACATAACAAGCTGCCATACAGCTCCATCAGTAGAAAAATATAAAAGTTACAGCTCTCAGAATAAAGCGATGCAAAAATAATTATTTTTTCTATAAAACAGTTTTCATTGTGTAAAAGTGCTAAAACATAAAAAAGATATAACTGTGGTATCGCTGTAATCATACTGATCCGAATAATAAAACTGCCTTATCAATTTTCCCACACAAGTTATTAAAAAGTGTAAAAATAATATTTAAAAAATCCCCAAATAAAGAACAAAAAAAAAAGAAAAAATATTAATCCAATAAATATATTTATTTATGTAAAAAAAAAAAGTACACATATTTAGTAGAGCCACGTCCGGAACGACCAGACCTATAAAACTGTCCCACTAGTTAACCCCTTTAATGAACAATGTAAAAAAAAAAAACGAGGCAAATACTAGGCTTTATCATCATACCGCAGAACAACAGTGCAATAAAACGTGATCAAAAGGACGAATATAAATAAAAATGGTACTGCTGAAAACGACATCTTTCCCTTCAAAAAACAATCTGCCATAAAACTCCATCAGCAGAAACATAAAAAAAATTATAGCTCTCAGTATAAAGCGATGTAAAAAAAAAATTTTTTTTCTATAGAATAGTTTTTATTGTGTAAAAGCAGCAAAACATAAAAATAGATAAAACTGTGGTATTGCTGTAATCGTACTGACCCGAAGAGAAAAATTTCCTTATCAATTTTACCACACGCCGAGCGACATAAATTCCCCCCAAAAATATCTGAATTGCTGTTTTTTTCATTCTGCCTCCCAAAAATCGGAATAGAAAGCGATCGAAAAATGACATGTGTCTGAAAATGGTTAAAATAGAAACGTCAACTCTTCCTGCAAAAAAACAAGCATCACATGACTCTGCGGGCCAAAATATGGAAAAATTGTAGCTCTCAAAATGTGGTGATGCAAAAACTGTTTTTGCAATAAAAAGCGTCTTTTACTGTGTGACCGCAGCCAAACATGAAAACCAGATATAAATCTGGTATCGCTGTAATTGCACTCACCTGAAGAATGAAGTGGCCTACTCATTTATGCTGCATGAGGAACAGTGTAAAAAATAAATAAAACCAATTCTTCACCTGCTGTTGATTTTTTCATTCTGCCAAAGATCACAGTAAGGCTCATTTATCCTGTGCTCTGCGCTGAATGCTTACACCGGCAGGGTTTCCGTGTAAATCTCTGAAATACGTGATTCAGACGGAACCCTCGTCAGAAGATTCCCTATAATGAGGCAGATGGAGGCACCATGGATACCGTCTGACCTGTGATCCGGCGGTGTCTGAATTTTTAGGCAGTGCAGTTAACCACAGTTTTGTGCACTTCTGAAAAGAAAGACACCACTCCCAAATCCAAATGCCTACCCCCCTTCTGAGCCCCACACTGTACCTAAACCACATATAGCGTCCACATTTTTGGCATTTCTGAAGTGATGAGAGCCCGCCTAACTTACTGGTGCATGTCTCCAGAAGCACGAAATGGGCACAATGTGTTGGATGCACTGCAGAGTCATCATGCTGTGTTGAGGACACTGCGGAGTCATAAAACTGGGTTGGTTGGATACACTGCAGGGTCATCATACTGTGTTTGGACACTAATGTGAGATCATCATAATGTGGTGTGGGGACTTGCGGAAGATCATACTACTGGGTATGTTGGGTGCACTGCGGGGGCATCATACTGTGATTGGACACTGTAATGGAATCATACTATGTTGGGGGGACTGTGGAGTCATCAAACTGTATTGGGTGCACTGCAGGGGCATCATACTGTGTTTCGACACTGTTTGGGTATCATATTTTGTTGAGGCACTGTAGAGACATCAGATTGTTTAGAGACCATTGTGGGTGTGTTAAGGGCAGTGTGGGGACATCATAACTGAGTTGGGAGCACTGTGAAAGTATACTACTCTTCTGGGGTCACTATAGTGGCATCATGCTGTTTGTGTCATGATCCCAGTGCAGGGTTGACCTGCACGCTAGGGGTTAAGGTTTTGATCCAGTGCAAGCTCTTACCTGCACACCTGGGGCTTATTATTGTGGCCTCTCCTTGGTTCGGGGAGAGCTTCTTATAGCCCTAGGAAGCGCCAATCCCTGTCAGTTATACTTTCGCCCTTGGCAGAGTGTGTTGACCCTTGAGTGTGTTTGTGCTGTGTTCTGGTTTGCCTGATACTTTGGTTTTGACTCGGTCTGTTCTCTGGATACTGCTTGTTGGATTCTGTTTCTGTACCTTCGCTGTCTGTTTGGTTTTGACCTCTGCCTGTCCCCGACTATCCGTTCTGTCTCATCCTTGGTACTATACTGTCTTCTCGTGCTTTGACCTTGGCTTGTTCAGATTTACGTCTCTGTCTGTGCCCCTGGGTAACTTTGTCCCGTAGTTACCTTTCTAGGAGTTTTCCCTCAGCTTCTAGCTCCCTGGAGCTGAAGCCACGCCCCTCAACTGTCAGGTGCTTCAGGCCCTGAAACCATCTCTCTCCTGCCTTGCTCACCCTGCGTTCCTAGGAGCCTGAAGCTTTCTTCTGCACTCGTCTTCCGGGAGATTGCACTGGTGAGTTCTCTTGCAATCCTCAACGTGATATTATAACTGACCACTAAGTTTTTTTGTTTTTTTTTGCTTCACGGCTGTGTTTAGGGCGCAGGTTGTGCAGAGAGTTATGGATCCCATACAGTCGCTGTCCGAACAGATGGAAAATCTGAGTCAGATGTTTCAGGATTTATCTCTGGAACAGCAAGCGCTGTCGTGTTCACAGCGGCAGGTTTCTGAGACTGTGCAGGGGGCTTTATCTGCTGGTTCTCTGAGGGCTATGGCGAGTGATGTTGCGCTCGTGTCCTCAGAACCACCTGTTAAACTACCTGACTTCTTTTCTGGGAACAAAAAGGAGTTTAGGATCTTCATGGAGTGTTGCAAACTTTTCTTTAGTTTGAGACCACGGTCCTCTGGGGATGAAAGTCAGAGGGTAGGGGTCATCATGTCTTTATTAAGAGGGTCCCCACAAGCATGGGCATTTTCCCTTCCTCCCACTGCCCCTGAGAGAGTGTCGGTGAATGCATTCTTTGAGGCCCTCGGGCACATATATAATGAGCCTGACCGAGTGCGATTGGCAGAGGACATGGTGATGAGCGTCTGTCAGGGGAAGCACTCGGCCGAGTGGTTTTGTACTGAGTTCTGCCGCTGGGCCGCAGAGATTTCTTGGGAGGACGCCGCCCTCCGAGGACTATTTCGCAGAGGCTTGTCCGAGCAGTTGCAGGATGCTTTGGCGTTACACCCCCCACCTAACTCTCTCGAGGACGCCATGACCCAGGCCGTCCGGATGGATCGCAGGTTGCGGGCCAGAGGGGTGATGCAGGTGGAGACTACATTGTTCCCCAGTGGAAAAGAGACTGTCTCTGAGCCCATGGATGTGGGCGCTATCACTCTGAAGGAAAAGGAGAGAAAACGCCGTCGGGAAGAACAGTTGTACTTCTACTGCGGTAAAGCTGGACATTGGAAAAAGGAGTGTCCTGTCTGCCCGTCCTCAACCCGTCGGCGGGAAACGACTAGGTCTGGGTAGTCAGCGAGGAGACTACTCAGACCCTCAGGTACACTTTTCCTCATTCTCTAAGGTGTTGCTTCATGTGGAACTGTTAGTGGACGGTTATTCTTTTTCCTCTACAGCCTTTGTGGACTGCGGGTCCTCCATCAATCTGATTGACTCTCAATTGGTCACACGCTGCAAGATAGGGACAGCTAGGCTTAAGACTCCGATCAAGGTGGTGGCCATTGACTCCTCCCCCCTCACAAAAGAGGGAATTCTCTTTATGTCTGACTTGTTTTCGCTCAGAGTGGGCGCTGCTCACGAGGAAAAATTAAGTTGTTTTGTTCTGGACAATCTACCAGCAGGGTTGGTGTTGGGCATGCCCTGGTTATAACGCCGTAACCCAGTTATTAACTGGAAAACGAGGGAGATTGTTCAATGGGGGTTTAATGATTCTAAGTTATGTTATGAATCTGCACTGCTGGTTAAACCTGTTAAATCTGTGTCTGTGTCATCTGTCGAGCTGGAAGGTATTCCGGAGTACCTGAAAGACTTCGAAGATGTGTTCTCAGAAAGAGAGGCCGAGACGTTGCCGCCACATAGACCCTTTGACTGCGCCATCGAGCTAGTCCCGGGGACTAAACTACCTAAAGCCCGCCTGTTTAATTTATCTGCTCACCAAGAAAAGGCAAGCTTTACTGACAGAGGTGTCCACATTCACCCAGGAATTCAGATGTCAGCCTAATAGAGGTATGTTCACATAGACAGGGACCCATACGTTCTGAGACCACCTTGACGTTGGTGTATGGGCAGGCATTATTTGGCCAAATTTTGTGCAAAGCGTCTCATTCATTTTTTTCTAATATTCAAAAGCCATATTGCTATTCATGTTTCATATTTCACATTGACTTGCTTTGGCACGATAGAGTGCAACTTTTTTTTGTATGTTGTCTATGGAGGTAGCTGCTCCTGGTTTGCACCTAGTTCACACTGGTTTGGATGTGCCAGTCAGTTTTCTTTTACTTCTATGTTAGCTTACTGACCGAGCACTCCGCCCATCACCATGTGGTGATTTTAATTATAGCAGGTTCCTGCTCACCCAGAAAAGGCAAGCTTTACTGACAGAGGTGTCCACATTCACCCAGGAATTCAGATGTCAGCCTAATAGAGGTATGTTCACATAGACAGGGACCCATACGTTCTGAGACCACCTTGACGTTGGTGTATGGGCAGGCATTATTTGGCCAAATTTTGTGCAAAGCGTCTCATTCATTTTTTCTAATATTCAAAAGCCATATTGCTATTCATGTTTCATATTTCACATTGACTTGCTTTGGCACGATAGAGTGCAACCTTTTTTTGTATGTTGTCTATGGAGGTAGCTGCTCCTGGTTTGCACCTAGTTCACACTGGTTTGGATGTGCCAGTCAGTTTTCTTTTACTTCTATGTTAGCTTACTGACCGAGCACTCCGCCCATCACCATGTGGTGATTTTAATTATAGCAGGTTCCTGCTCACCCAGAAAAGGCAAGCTTTACTGACAGAGGTGTCCAC
This sequence comes from Oophaga sylvatica, assembly GCA_033576555.1. Lineage (NCBI taxonomy): Eukaryota > Metazoa > Chordata > Amphibia > Anura > Dendrobatidae > Oophaga > Oophaga sylvatica. The sequence goes on along the minus strand of JARQOD010000002.1, from coordinate 530,051,511 downwards.
ATTCACCCAGGAATTCAGATGTCAGCCTAATAGAGGTATGTTCACATAGACAGGGACCCATATGTTCTGAGACCACCTTGACGTTGGTGTATGGGCAGGCATTATTTGGCCAAATTTTGTGCAAAGCGTCTCATTCATTTTTTTCTAATATTCAAAAGCCATATTGCTATTCATGTTTCATATTTCACATTGACTTGCTTTGGCACGATAGAGTGCAACCTTTTTTTGTATGTTGTCTATGGAGGTAGCTGCTCCTGGTTTGCACCTAGTTCACACTGGTTTGGATGTGCCAGTCAGTTTTCTTTTACTTCTATGTTAGCTTATTGACCGAGCACTCCGCCCATCACCATGTGGTGATTTTAATTATAGCAGGTTCCTGCTCACCCAGAAAAGGCAAGCTTTACTGACAGAGGTGTCCACATTCACCCAGGAATTCAGATGTCAGCCTAATAGAGGTATGTTCACATAGACAGGGACCCATACGTTCTGAGACCACCTTGACGTTGGTGTATGGGCAGGCATTATTTGGCCAAATTTTGTGCAAAGCGTCTCATTCATTTTTTTCTAATATTCAAAAGCCATATTGCTATTCATGTTTCATATTTCACATTGACTTGCTTTGGCACGATAGAGTGCAACCTTTTTTTGTATGTTGTCTATGGAGGTAGCTGCTCCTGGTTTGCACCTAGTTCACACTGGTTTGGATGTGCCAGTCAGTTTTCTTTTACTTCTATGTTAGCTTACTGACCGAGCACTCCGCCCATCACCATCTGGTGATTTTAATTATAGCAGGTTCCTGCTCACCCAGAAAAGGCAAGCTTTACTGACAGAGGTGTCCACATTCACCCAGGAATTCAGATGTCAGCCTAATAGAGGTATGTTCACATAGACAGGGACCCATACGTTCTGAGACCACCTTGACGTTGGTGTATGGGCAGGCATTATTTGGCCAAATTTTGTGCAAAGCGTCTCATTCATTTTTTTCTAATATTCAAAAGCCATATTGCTATTCATGTTTCATATTTCACATTGACTTGCTTTGGCACAATAGAGTGCAACCTTTTTTTGTATGTTGTCTATGGAGGTAGCTGCTCCTGGTTTGCACCTAGTTCACACTGGTTTGGATGTGCCAGTCAGTTTTCTTTTACTTCTATGTTAGCTTATTGACCGAGCACTCCGCCCATCACCATGTGGTGATTTTAATTATAGCAGGTTCCTGCTCACCCAGAAAAGGCAAGCTTTACTGACAGAGGTGTCCACATTCACCCAGGAATTCAGATGTCAGCCTAATAGAGGTATGTTCACATAGACAGGGACCCATACGTTCTGAGACCACCTTGACGTTGGTGTATGGGCAGGCATTATTTGGCCAAATTTTGTGCAAAGCGTCTCATTCATTTTTTTTCTAATATTCAAAAGCCATATTGCTATTCATGTTTCATATTTCACATTGACTTGCTTTGGCACGATAGAGTGCAACCTTTTTTGTATGTTGTCTATGGAGGTAGCTGCTCCTGGTTTGCACCTAGTTCACACTGGTTTGGATGTGCCAGTCAGTTTTCTTTTACTTCTATGTTAGCTTACTGACCGAGCACTCCGCCCATCACCATGTGGTGATTTTAATTATAGCAGGTTCCTGCTCACCCAGAAAAGGCAAGCTTTACTGACAGAGGTGTCCACATTCACCCAGGAATTCAGATGTCAGCCTAATAGAGGTATGTTCACATAGACAGGGACCCATACGTTCTGAGACCACCTTGACGTTGGTGTATGGGCAGGCATTATTTGGCCAAATTTTGTGCAAAGCGTCTCATTCATTTTTTTCTAATATTCAAAAGCCATATTGCTATTCATGTTTCATATTTCACATTGACTTGCTTTGGCACGATAGAGTGCAACCTTTTTTTGTATGTTTAATTTGTCTGGACCTGAGCGCTTAACTATGAAGGATTATATTGCTGAAAGTCTTCGCAAGGGACACATACGTCCCTCAGTTTCACCTGTGGCGGCGGGGTTCTTTTTTGTGAAGAAAAAAGATGGCGGTCTACATCCCTGTCTCGACTTTCGTGAATTAAATAAGATTACTGTACGAAATACGTATCCCCTTCCGTTGATTCCTGATTTATGTAACCAACTATCAGGGGCAAAATGGTTCTCTAAACTGGATCTTCGGGGAGCATATAATTTGATAAGGGTCAGGAAGGGGATGAATGGAAAACTGCGTTTCTCACGTCCGAGGGACTTTTTGAAAATTTAGTCATGCCGTTTGGTCTTACCAATGCTCCCGCCATATTTCAGAATTTCATCAACGCGGTTTTTTATGATCTCATTGGTCGTTTTGTTGTTATCTACTTAGATGATATTCTGATATATTCCCCCGACAGTCATTCTCATATGAATCATGTACAAACTGTTCTCCAAAGACTTAGGGAAAATCATCTGTTTGCTAAATTGGAGAAGTGTGTGTTTTTTGTTCAAGAATTATCTTTTTTTGGATTGATTGTGTCCTGTGAGGGTTCTCGTATGGACTCCAAGAAGGTGCAGGCCATTGCGGATTGGGTACAACCCCGAGATCTTAAAGGGCTCTAGCGCTTCTTGGGGTTCGCCAATTACTACCGAAAATTTATTCGGGGGTTTTCGCAGGTGGTCAAACCACTCACTGATTTAACATGCAAAGGTTCGGATGTGAAAAATTGGTCCTCGCTCGCAAAAGAGGCCTTTGCTAGTCTGAAAAAATGCTTTATGACTGCTCCGGTGTTGGTACAGCCAGATCCGTCCAAACCATTTATTGTGGAAGTGGACGCCTCTGAGGTGGGGGTGGGTGCTGTGTTGTCCCAAGGTCCTGCCACTCTGACCAACCTCAGGCCATGTGCTTTTTTTTCCAGGAAATTCTCTGCTGCTGAGAGGAATTACGATGTTGGCAATAGAGAGCTTCTTGCGGTCAAGTTAGCGTTTGAAGAATGGAGGCACTTTTTGGAGGGGGCCAGTCACTCGGTTACTGTGATTATCGACCACAAAAATTTATCATATATTGAGTCTGCTAAGAGACTAACACCCAGACAGGCCCGTTAGTCACTTTTTTTTTCCCGTTTTCAGTTTACTATTACGTTTCGTCCGGGGTCAAAGAATATCAAGGCTGATGCCTTATCTCGCAGTTTTCATCCGGTGTCTCCCCCTGAGCCACCTTCCTCCATTCTTCACCCTGGGTTGTGTTGGCAGTGGTCTCGTCTGAGTTGGAACAGGAGATTGAGAGGGCCCAGTCTCTGGCCCCTGCTGCCAAGCCAGGGGGTAAGTTGTTTGTCCCAGAGCAGCCTCGGCTTAAACTCCTCCAGGAGTTCCATGAATCCAAGCTCAGTGCTCACCCTGGTATATCTGCCACACGTCGGGCGGTGGCTAGGATCTTTTGGTGGCCTACTCTTAGCTCTGACATAAAAAAATTTGTTTCTGGTTGTGGGTCTGCGCTCGTTCGAAAAACTCACATAGCCAGCCGGCTGGGGAACTGATGCCCTTGGCAGTTCCCGAAAGGCCACTTGTCCATGGATTTTATTACTAATTTTCCTCCATCCAAGGGCAATACGGTGGTATGGGTAGTGGTGGACAGGTTTTCGAAGCAGGCTCATTTTGTACCCTTATCCGCACTACCCTCAACTGAGACTTTGTCCAGATTGTTTGTACAGCATGTTATCCGGTTGCATGGGGTACCCCTGAATGTGGTGTCTGATCGTGGAGTGCAGTTTGTGGCAAAGTTTTGGCATGCTTTTTGCAAGAAATTGGGGATGTCTCTGTCTTTTTCATCTGCATACCATCCTGAGAGCAATGGTCAGACGGAACGCACTAATCAGTCTCTGGAACAGATCCTCAGATGTCTGACTTCTGCAAGACAGAATGACTGGTGTGATGTACTGCCTTTGGCGGAATTCGCCTTCAATAGTCGGGTGAGCCAATCTACTGGTATGTTTCCTTTCCTGATCAATTATGGTTTTAGTCCTCATTTTGGTGAGTTTTCTCGTTTGGATTCTGGGTGTCCAGGGGCAGAGGGGTCTGTTCAGCGATTAAAGAATACATGGGCGGAGGTCCAGCGGAATTTATCCAGGTCTCAAGGCAGGTACAAGTTTTTCACTGACAGGAAAAGAACACCAGGTCCTATGTTTCGGTTGGAGAGAAAGTTTGGCTCTCCATGTGAAACATTAAGTTGAAGGTTCCATCAGCCAAGTTGGGCCCCAAGTTCATTGGCCCATACAAGATTGTGGAAAAGATCAATCCAGTGGCTTACAGGTTGTGTCTTCCAGTCTCATTCAAGATCCCTAACGTCTTCCATAAATCCCTACTGAAACCTTTTGAGGCAGTCCGGGGGAGATCCGAGTCCGCTGCTCCTCTTGTTTTGGTTGAGGGACACATGGAATATGAGATTGAGCATATCGTTGACTCCAGGTTGGTGCAGCGGTCGGTACAGTACCTGGTTCATTGGAAGGGGTATGGACCGGAGGACAGATCCTGGGTGCCGGCCCGTTTGATGCATGCGGATCGCCTGGTTCGGGATTTCCATGCCAGGTTCCCGGGCAAGCCTGGGGGTCCAGAGGCCCCCCGTTGAGAGGGGGGTACTGTCATGATCCCAGTGCAGGGTTGACCTGCACGCTAGGGGTTAAGGTTTTGATCCCAGTGCAAGCTCTTACCTGCACACCTGGGGCTTATTATTGTGGCCTCTCCTTGGTTCGGGGAGAGCTTCATATAGCCCTAGGAAGCTCCAATCCCTGTCAGTTACACTTTCGCCCTTGGCAGAGTGTGTTGACCCCTGAGTGTGTTTGTGCTGTGTTCTGGTTTGCCTGATACTTTGGTTTTGACTCGGTCTGTTCTCTGGATACTGCTTGTTGGATTCTGTTTCTGTACCTTCGCTGTCTGTTTGGTTTTGACCTCTGCCTGTCCCCGACTATCCGTTCTGTCTCATCCTTGGTACTATACTGTCTTCTCGTGCTTTGACCTTGGCTTGTTCAGATTTACGTCTCTGTCTGTGCCCCTGGGTAACTTTGTCCCGTAGTTACCTTTCTAGGAGTTTTCCCTCAGCTTCTAGCTCTCTGGAGCTGAAGCCACGCCCCTCAACTGTCAGGTGATTCAGGCCCTGAAACGATCTCTCTCCTGCCTTGCTCACCCTGCGTTCCTAGAAGCCTGAAGCTTTCTTCTGCACTCGTCTTCCGGGAGATTGCACTGGTGAGTTCTCTTGCAATCCTCAACGTGATATTTTGTGTATGTGATGAAATTCATTGTGGAGTGTATCATATGCATGTGTTTGTGGGGAGTGGGTATTCACTAATGGCATTATTTCTACGAACCTGCCACAATACCACAAAATGGAGAAAAAGGAGTCATAATTCAATAAAACTTAAACTTTTATTTCACTAAATTAAAGCACATTTATTGAGGTTCTCAGACTTATCACTGGTGAAACAGTGATGACAGGGGCTGAACAATGCTATTTCTCAGTACAATAAATGTATCAGTATTGCAGAAAATCACATGATATTAATTGGTTGGTCCTATTAACATCTGAACTGCAATAAGGCGTTTTTTCCCTTCTGAGCTTTGCACTGTGCCTCAAAAGTAGTTTTCGACCACATATGGAATATCGGTGTACTCAAGAGAAATTGCACAACAAATTTTATGGGGGTTCTAGGTGCTCACCTCACATCTAGATACATGCTCGAAATCAAGTTGTTTTCCCACAATTTTGGAAGGTGTCAACAACTTTGTCTCACCCATTTTTGAGGTTTTGTGTGAAATGATGTCCAATTTGCCTTTTTTCCTCAGTTTTTTTGTGTTGTTCCAATATACACAAAAGAAACATGTATAACAAAACATGTATAATTGCAATAATTTTCTGGGAGAAATACTTCATTTTCTGGAACAATTTCAAAGGTGTCAACACTTTCAGCCATGACTATATATGGGGCAGTGAGGCAATCATACTATACACACGTGGTCAAAATTGTTGGTACCCCTCGTTTAATGACAGAAAAACCCACAATAGTGACAGAAATATTTTGAATCTGACAAAAGTAATAATAAATCAAAAATCTATGAAAATGAACAAATGAAAGCCAGACATTGCTTTTCAACCATGCTTACACAGATTTTTTTTTAAAATGAAACTCATGAAATAGGCCTGGACAGAAATGATGGTACAGATGGTACAGTTGTCTCGTGTTTAAAGGTTGCCTTTTCCAGATGGCATGTTTCAGCTCTTTCCAAAGATGCTCAATAGGATTTAGGCAGTGGCGTAGCAACTGTTTGTGGCGCCCGGGGCGGCAAATTTTAGACCACACCCCTAGCCACACCCATTTCACTGGTCACACCCATATCCACGCCCTGACCACACCCACTTAGCACTGCTGATCACACTGTTTCATAAACAATAATTATAAACACATACCTCTCAACCGTCCCGGTTTCAGCGGGACAGTCCCGATTTCGGGACCCTGTCCGCTGTCCCGGCCAGGCGGTTTACTTTCCGCATTAGAATCGTCCCGGGGACCTCCCACACATTCTGGCAGCCACAAGTCACGTTCCATCGCTGACCTCATTTCCCCAGGATGTGGGGATCTCACCAGCTATGAGGCGCTCCATTCAATACCCGGCTCTCACTGAGCGAGACAGGCAGGATCTGGGGATCTCTTCATCTGTTGAACAGATCCCATGTTGAGATCCCCACATGCTGCTTGTCTCGCTCAGTGAGAGTAGGGTATTGTATGCAGCGGTCCGTACAATACCCGGCTCTCACTCCAACAGATCCAGCGGCTCGATGCGTCACCATTCTGAAGACTCTCCCGAGAACGAGTTACAGTACCTGCTGCTGTAAGCTGACCGCCGGAAATGAGGTCAGCGGTCATTTCCAGCGTTCAGCTGACTTACAGCACGTCACCTCCGGTGGAACGTGACATGTGGCTGCCAGAACGTGTGGGAGGTCCCCGGGTTTCCGCATGTACGATTCTAATGCGGGAAAGTAAACCTCCCGGCCAGGACAGCGGGACAGGGACCCAGCCCTACACAGATAACTGCATTCGCTCCGTCCCCACGCAGACCCATGCACATAATGGCACCCCTCCTTCCCCCCTGCAGCCCCCAAGCACACAGATCCCGCAAGTAACAGGACCCTTGTACATGCCCGGCTCCGCTCTTTGTGGCTCTGTACACACACGGGTCCGCTCCACACACCTCACACGCACAAGGCTCCGCTCCGTACACCTCGTACACACACGGCTCCGCTCCGTACACCTCGTACACACACGGCTCCGCTCCGTACACCTCGTACACACACGACTTCGCTCCGTACACCTCGTACACACACGGCTTTGCTCCGTACACCTCGTACACACACGGTTTCGCTCCGTACACCTCGTACACACACTGCTTTGCTCCGTACACCTCGTACGTACACCTCCGCTCTGTACACCTCGTACACACACGGCTCCGCTCCGTACACCTCGTACACACATGGCTCCGCTCCATACACCTCATACACACACGGCTCCGCTCCGTACACCTCCGCTCCGTACACCTCCGCTCTGTACACCTCGTACACACACACGGCTCCGCTCCGTACACCTCGTACACACGGCTCCGCTCCGTACACCTCGTACACACGGCTCCGCTCCGTACACCTCATGCACACACAGCTAAGCTACATCCACACTGTAAACCCCTTATGATCCCACACATAAACTTACCATCATCCAGCACCATGACGACCAAAACAGCAGTTTCCTGCACACAGGGGCCTGAAGATCATGTGACACCTAACTCCTCCCCTCCTGTGACCTCATCACAGGTCCTGCTACCACCTTTACAAAGCACAGCACAGCAATGGTAAATGCTGGCTGTGCGAAGTTGGGAGGGCAATGAAGGGGTGCATATGGAATTGCTGCTGCGCCGCCCCCACACACACGTGCCGCCTGGGGCGGACCGCCCCCCCCGCCCGCCCACGCTACGCCACTGGATTTAGGTCAGGGCTCATAGAAGGCCACTTCAGAATAGTTCAATGTTTTCCTCTTAGCTATTCTTGGGTATTTTTAGCTGTGTGTTTTTGGTCATTATCCTGTTGCAAGACCCATGACCTGCAACTGAGACTAAGCTTTCTGCACTGGGCAACACATTTCTCTCTAGAATCCCTTGATAGTCCTGAGATTTCATTGTACCCAGCAAAGATTCTAGACACCCTGTGCCAAATCAGCAAAGCAGCCCCAGAACATAACAGCGCCCCCTCCATGTTTCACAGTAGGGACAGTGTTCTTTTCTTGATATGCTTCATTTGTGACCATAGAGCTGATGTGCCTTGCCAAAAAGTTCCATTTTTGTCCCATCTCTCCATAGGACATTCTCCCAGAAGCTTTGTGGCTTGTCAACATGTAGTTTTGCAAATTCCAGTCTGGCTTTTTTATGATTTGTTTTTCCATCAATGTTTCCTCCTTGGTCATCTCCCATGAAGTCCACTTTGGCTCATACAACGACGGATGGTGCCATCTGACACTGATGTTCATTGAGCTGGAAGTTCACCTTTAATCTGTTTAGAAGTTTTTCTGGGCTCTTTTGTTGCCATTCATATTATCCGTCTCTTTGATTTGTCATCAATTTTCCTCCTGTGACCATGTCCAGGGAGGTTGGCTACAGTCCCATGGAGCTTAAATTTCTGAATAATATTTGCAACTGTAGTCACAGGAACATCAAGCTGCTTGGAGATGGTCTTATAACTTATACCTTTAACATGTGTGTCTATAATTTTCTTTCTAATCTCTTGAGACAACTCTTTCCTTTGCTTCCTCTGGTCCATGTTGAGGGTGATGCACACCATGTCACCAAACAGCACAGCGAGTATCTGTAGCCCTCTATACAGGCCCACTCACCAAGTCCAAGATTGTAGACACCTGTGATGCCTAATTAGTGGACACACCTTGATTTGACATGTCCCTTTTGTCACATTATTTTCAGGGGTACCATCATTTCTGTCCAGACCTATTTCATGAGTTGTTTTTTTTTTTTAATTCTGTGGAAGCATGGTTGAAAAGCAATGTCTGACTTTCATTTGTTCATTTTCATAATTTTTTATTTATTATTACTTTTGTCAGATTCAAGTTATTTCTGTCACCATTGTGGGTTTTTCTGTCATTAATCGAGGGGTACCAACAATATTAACCACGTGTGTACTGTATATGTGGAGCCATCACTCTATATATATATGGTGCAACCGGGCCATCATACCATAAATATGTGTTAGTTGGGGCCTCTTATACTATATATAGAGGAACTCTGGTGACCATCATAAGGGAGCTGTGGGGCCATCATATTCCATATAGGGGGCTGTAGGGACATGATATTATATATAGAGGGCTGTGGGATAATCATACTATGTATAGGGTTCTGTGGGGTACATAATACCAGTAATAATGAGCTGTGGGGACCATCATATTACATATAGGGGGTTGTGGAGACATCATACTATTTGTGGGGAGCTGTGGGCACCTTCATACTATATATAGGAAACTGTAGAGCCACATACTATATAATATAGCGGCAGTTGTGACATAATACTATATATGAGCTGTTGGGGCATCATATTGTAAATAGGGGGCTCTGTAGCCATTTTATTATATATAGGGAGCACTCGGATCATCAATGTATAATAAATGGCTTTGGGGTCATTATATTGTGTATAGTAGTATAATGCAGCGCTTACTGAATGTATTGGGGGACACTCAAGATTTAAGGCACACAGGAACACTTTCCACTCAAACAGTCTATGTGGTTTATTATGAAGTCATAAACCATACCACAAACAGTCCATTACACACTTCACCGGAACATGACATTAAGTTGCGGTCACTAAACACACTTGTCCATACTCCGTCCAGTTCCCGTGGGTGACCGCACAGTTCATTAACTGACCTTTGTCAGTGCATACATTTCCCCATACTTCGGGTTACCTTCTTGGAGCTCCAGCTCCAAAGACTGACCTCCTGTCAGTCCGGGTTCCCAGGGAAGCTGCCGAACTGGGATCACCGTCCTTGTGACCAGTGCACTCCCAACAGTCCAGATCCTCAAACGGATGGTAGCTCCCCCAAACGCAGTGCCTTCACTGACTCTGCAAACACGGCCTCTCCGTGTGCTGTTCAGGACGCTTGTCCCCACTTGGAACCATCCAACACACAGGCCACCAGGTCCAAAGCCTTACCATGTGCTCTTCAGGAAGGTAGTACACCTTCCAATACATAGGCCTTCCAGGACGTTAAACACGGACCAATCAGGTCCAAACACTCTCCTCATGTGTCCCGCCCTGGTCACATTATATCACCGTAGCCACCCCGAATAGGTGGTTGGTATATGTGTGGTTAGTCAGTCCCACCCAGCTCTCCAACTAACCCTGTAAGCCTCCCTAGTAAACTAAACAAAACTCTTGTGGAACTACAAGTCCCAGAACAACATTACTGGCTTACAGCGCAGAGGATTTCTGTGACACATACCGGCCATTTACAATCATGCCGGACACTGTTTCACCAACCCAGTTACAATTCGATGCGTATCCTGAGGAGCTCACACAGCCCCCCCTAGCTGCAGCATAGGTCACTGCATCACAGTAGGCAGTAGGACCATCATACTGTATATACAGAGCTGTGTGGGCACTCAGAGGACAGTATTTGATGTAAATGGGGCATTATTAGTTTGGATTGGGGCACTCAGGTTCCTTTATTTTTTACAGGGGGGACATTGTTAACTTTAAGAGGACACTCAAGGGTATTTGTTGCTGGAAGGGGGCACTTGGTATTATAGCCTTCAAAGGAGCATATGGTGCAGTATAACTTTCTAGGTAGCACAATAGGGGCATTAATACTTTCTATAGGACACAATATAATTTTTTAGGAGACACAATTTTTGAAATAACTGTTGGGGTAACTGTTCCATGCTGCAGGTGCACACAGACTGAGGAGTTTTTGTAGGTTGGGAATAGATAGAGACAGTACTGGAAATGTGCCTTTGCTGTAATCTCTGCAGAAAAGTCGTCCCTGGAGAAGTGGTCATGGAGGTCTGAACCAGATAAAAAGACTGGAAAAGAATGTGAGCTGTATTAGATTCGCTGTGCAGTGGTAATGGTAGTGGACATTGTGCAGCTATATTATTTTGGTCTTTTGTTATTAGTAATTTTGATAATATTATTTGTATAGTGTATTTTTGGTTAGCAAGAGTGGTGCACTGTACTTATATATGTATAGATTATCTTTTAAATGATGGGAGGGTCATATGGGGAGACACGTGCTTTAGGGCTTGGGCCCCTGATCTTTTAGGACTCGAGCAATGCCTATGGCAAGCACTAAGCATTAAATTAGATCTTATAATATGTTTGTGCCTGCATAATATTATGCAGATGTGTGGCCCAGCTGCGCTTGGTACACATGTCTCCTGGAAAATGCACAGATAAGGTAATTGTGAAGCCTGATATTCATTCACATCACACACTTCCAACACTGCCACCAGAGGGCAACTTAGACTATTTAAGTTAGTGTGATGTAGCAGTAGCGAGTTTTAGTCTAGTTTCCTGTCTCAGGACAGGGCAGTTCTAGTCTTGGAGGGAGAGGAGATAAGACTGAGATCTGACAGAGCTCCTGTAGCTCACCTTATACTGAAGTGGAGGCTAGTACGAATGGGAAGGAATCACTCTAGCCTAGTCAGAGTTACATCTGAACCTGAAGCAGTTACCTCAGAACAAGCTCCTGTGTTCCCTATGAACGTGGAAAGTAACTCTCAGAGCGAGCATGAAATCAGTCGACAGAAGCTCCTGATAGCCACTCTGGACAGAGTCTTAGGAAGGAAAGAAGGAAGGGAACTACTGCAGTTAATACAACGAGGCAACTGAGGACAGGTCAGTGAGCACTGGAAGGAAAGCTGACATCTACTACCGCTGCTACCTGTGCTTATGTTAAGGGCAAGAGCAGGGCGACAGGCGAGTGGAGAAAGAAGGACAAGTGACCAAGGTGACAGATCATCTTCACTTGATTAACCGGACACCGGGGTCCGAAGGATTGCTAGTACTTCACGTCTAGTAATAAGATACACCGGAATCCTTGCTGGACTTCAAGTCACAGAAGGTAGCCCTAAGCGTTGATACGTAACTGGAGTCAGGGAGAACAGGGACTTTGAGCGGGACGCTGCAAAAGTAAGGACCTCGTTCTTGCCAACCTCTGAGCATCAGAGACAGAAAAGACTCTACCACAATGTCAGCCGGGCGTAGCTGCTATAGAAAGAGTTAAACTTGACTTCATGCAAGTTAGGACTCACATACACTTCAAGGAAAAGGAGGCCTTAAACTTGCTCAGCAATCCCCTGAATGTGCATTCTCCAACCTGACCAGCTCCCCGGGACATACCTGCCAACAACATCAGTAAAGGTATGGAAAGAGACTGAATTGTGTGTGACTGACTTATTCTGCAACACCATTGACTTTTAGGGAACAGTCCCACCTGTGGAGGACTTAACATCTAGCTGCCTAATAACATCCCCTCGGAAGATCCATATTGCAGCGCTGGTCTATCTGATCAGAAACCACAGGTGGCGTCACAAACTAATCTTTATCATCCCCTGTAAATATCCCCCATTGTATGAGCGCCCAGGGCCACGGACCGAGCTCTGCTGCCAGTGACATCCCCCATAGACTTCCATGGGCTCGGTGCCGAGTACCCCATAGCCCTGGTATCCACATGTGGTGCGACTCACATATATAAAGACAGAAGTAACTGCCTTAGTGCTTGCTCACTATTATAACCCATGAGTTGAATATGCAAAGATGCAAAGCACCCCTTTTCCAAAGTCCGTTTGTTATGAATATGATTACATAATATAATTACATTATACAATGATTCTTATTGCCAATGCTTGTCTTACTTTTGTACGCTGAAGGAGATGACCATTTAAATATACTTTGTATGTCTCCACACCGAGTTCTTTAGCCATCCGTAATAAACGATTTTGTGTCGGTCCCACATAAGCACCTCCAACGTCCACATATTGAACTTCCTTGTTCTTTTAAAAAAGAGGATAAAAGAGTAAAGTTTACTTTAGCAAACTCATAATTTATCACACAAAGGTATGTTCATATATGGTGTTGTTTAATTAAATTTTTCATCATGAAGTATGGGTGTATTCACACACAGCAAATTAGAGCAGACGTGAATCTGAAAATCAGTTCCATTCATACGAATTTTGATTTTTACAGATCCAACTCAGATGAACAAGTCAGTGACAGATATTTATTCAACAAATGTGAAACATGTGAATTCACCCTTTAATTGATTTTTTTTCATACACTAATGGCATATTCACAGTATATTCTATAAAGGTATGGTAATTGCAGACCACACCAATAGGATCATCTAGTATCTATAGAACTGGATACTATCATGCGCTTCTGTCAGTAGAAATAATTAGGAATTCCCATACAAATGAGTGAAGTTAGCCAGAAATTAAAATGCCTACCACCTCTCAAGTGACCGTGGAGCGCGTCAGTGCCCATTTCTTGAAATTGATGATGTTGGTGACGCCAGCATCTGCTATATATTTATGATTTATCATGAGGACTTGCTATAAAAGCTAGAGATGGGAATACAAGGTGTATTGTACATTACTGTAAATAAATATACTTTTGAAGTAGAGGGTTGTTGGTCTTAAGTTCTTTGCTCTGAATACCTTTCTTCGAAGAAAGCGTAGACCACGGAAGACCATCTGGACTAGATCACTTGAAAGTCCTTCAGCAATAAATAATGTGGACATCCAGACTTTTACTGGACAGACAACTTAGACTAGGTCCATGCTACATATGTGGCCAATGTCAGGTACATGCAGACAGGCGGTATGCACCCGACACTGGCCACAATCAGGATGGATGTTAAGGCATTCATCCCACATAGGGACCCACAGTAAAGAAATGTATAACATGTTTTTGCAGTGGCTCTCTGTATAGGAAAGCACATTCTTCTGCACTTTCTATGCAGTGAAACAATTTGATCTTGCACACCTGCCAGACAGAGGTGGATAAAACACACTTTTGACTTCTTTCTGGTTAGTCGGGTCCTAAGGGATTTAAGCTAAGTTCACAGACACAATGTTCCTCTGGTCGTCAAGGGGTTATCCTATTTCTATAAAAAAGCTGAAGATGTATGAAAAACCTATTTTTCCCAAGATGGTTTCTCACTGACCACTCCAGTGGTGCACCTGGTCTTTGCATACATCCAACTGGAATGTGATTTTTTTCAGCAAATCAGAAATTGCAGTGGTCATGTGCCATACAACTGGCATCATGGATTTTATCTCTGAGCAATGATGTAGGAGTGGTGGAGGTGATGTTTTACTCCTTGATACCCCAAATGGTTAAATGTGTTTTATATGAACTCATGTTGTCAAGGGTAACACCCCCTGGGACTGCAGTCTAGCCTAGATAGGGTTAACTGTAAAGGCAGTTTGTGGAGTTGGAACTGAGAGTTAGTGCCAAGTTCAGGAACTGGCAGTTCAATGGAGAGGAGTTGTGCAAAGTGACAGCAGTAATCGCAGGCAATAGGCTGCTAGGGACAAAGTGGGCCTAATACACAGTGCAGTGGATTGCCAAAGAACCCTTCAGTGTGAATCCATCTGCCGACCTGGAAACCTCGAGATGGATGTCGGAGTCTGTGAAGCTGTCACGCAGTCTTATGATATGTGTACGATGTCAGTAAACTATTCTTAAAAGAACAACACTCTATACAACATATAGATTAGCAACATCAGCATGTAAATATAGAATAGATTTACCTGACACGATATCCGTTGAACTCAGGGTTAATCTTGAGGACTTGATACACTGTCACAGGAAAGAGGAGGACCGGGGGTGTAACCTGACCCTAAACTGGGGTCCTAACTAATCCCTCACCTTGGAGGTACTGATAATGGTTCAGAGGTCCAAGTCTCCAGCCTAACCCTGTCTCCTATCAGTCCCTGAACCCTGTAATCAGTCCTAAGAAGGATACTGATTACCACCAAAGGGATATGGGCTGATCTCTGCTAAATACACAGATTAGACATATAAGACAGACTGGAGAAAACACAGACTTGCATACACACTCAAACACAGAAGGAACATAAATGATCTGGGATATTAAACTCTAAGCAAGGTGAGCTTAAAACAACTAAGGAGCTCTTTAACTTAAGTCTATACAGATACAATCCTATCTGTGGTCTGCATGAAGAATTTCACTGGCAACTCCCAACACAGACAACCAGAGATTTAAAGGAAACCAATCAACAAATAATTAATTGCAGCCGGGAGAAACTGCACCCAGTCCCAGAACTGAGCACAGACAGAATTAACTCCCTAACTGCCAAACACAAAGAAACAGCAACTCAGCTGTGAGACCCTCAGGGCCAGGTTTGCCCGGGTGAGTTCTGTGGAAGGTCCGCACCAAACGATCTGCGTTAATGTCAGACGCAGGAACCCACGTCCTCTCCTCTGGACCATACCCCTTCCAATGCACCAAGTACTGAAGGGACCGGCGATTCAGACGTGAGTCAATGATCTTTGACACTTGAAACTCCAAGTTACCATTGACCACCACTGGAGGAGGAGGTAGAGGTGATGGTATGACTGGTGCCACGTACCTCTTAAGTAATGACTTGTGGAACACATTGTGGATTTTAAACGTAGGAGGGAGGTCCAGACGAAATGCCACAGGATTAATTATGGAACTGATCCTGTACGGTCCGATGAATCTGGGCCCAGCTTCCAGGAGGGAACTTTAAGTTTTATATTCCTGGTAGACAACCATACCAGATCGTTCACATTAAGATCTGGACCAGAAACTCTCCTCCTATCAGCCATACGTTTATAACGGTTCCCCATAGCACTCAGATTATTCAATACACCTCTCCACACTGAAGCAAGTGACGACGAGAAACGCTCCTCCTCAGGAACCCCAGAAGGGCCCCCCCCATTGAATGTACAAAACTGGGGATGAAAACCATATGCCCCAAAAAACGGGGACTTACCAGTGGACTCGCTCCGCCTGTTGTTAAGAGCGAACTCTGCCAGAGGCAAGAAAGAAGACCAGTCCTCCTGGTTCTCTGAGACAAAACACCGAAGATAAGTCTCTAGGCTTTGATTCAGACGCTCTGTCTGACCATTGGTCTGCGGATGAAAAGCCGAGGAAAATGACAATTGCATCCCCCGACGTAAACAAAATGCCCTCCAAAACTTGGACACAAACTGAGACCCCCTATCTGACACCACATCAGAAGGCAACCCATGAAGTCTCACAATCTCCCCAATGAACACCTGCGCCAGAGTTTTAGCATTAGGGAGGGCAGGAAGAGCAATGAAATGTGCCATCTTACTGAACCTGTCAACAACCACCAGTATGACAGTCTTCCCTGACGACTGAGGAAGGTCCGTGATGAAGTCCATAGACAAATGAGTCCATGGACGCTCCGGAAGTTTCAAGGGTAAGAGGGTCCCAGACGGACGGGTATGAGGGTCTTAGAGCGAGCACAAACCCCACAGGACGCGACAAAAGTTAAAACATCTTTATTAACGTTAGGCCACCAAAACCGGCGAGAAAGGAGATCTAAAGTAGCCTTACTCCCTGGATGTCCTGCTAAAGCAGAATTATGATGTGCCTCAATAACCTTTTGTCTCAACTGATTTGGGACAAACAGTCTCCCTGGAGGTCCTGCAGGGGCGTCCCCCTGAGCCTCTAACACCTCCTCCTCAAGCTCAGAACATACAGCCGACACTACCACCCCCTCCTGAAGGATAGGAATCGGGTCATCCATTTTCCCGGCCCCTGGGAAACTGCGAAACAAGGCATCCGCCTTAACATTCTTAGATCCAGGGCGATAAGTGACAACAAAATTAAACCTGGTAAAAAACAACGACCATCGAGCTTGTCTGGAATTCAGACGCTTAGCAGATTCCAAATACAGCAGGTTCTTGTGATCAGTAATGACGGTGACCGGGTGGACTGCCCCCTCAAAAAAGTGACGCCATTCTTCAAAAGCCAACTTAATGGCCAAAAGTTCCCTATTGCCGATATCATAATTCCTTTCGGCGGACGACAATTTTTTAGAAAAGAAAGCGCACGGATGCCATTTACCAGGGGACGGACCCTGGGACAATATTGCACCCACCCCTACGTCAGACGCGTCCACCTCCACAACGAACGGCTGTGATGCATCTGGTTGGATGAGAACGGGTGCCGAAGCAAAACATTTTTTCAAAGAGGAAAAAGCTTGGCAAGCTTTGTCCGACCATTTAGAAAAATCTGTCCCTTTTCTTGTCATGTCAGTGAGAGGTTTGACAACAGATGAGAAATTACAAATAAATTTCCGGTAGTAGTTAGCAAACCCCAGAAAACGCTGCAGAGCCTTAAGAACCTCTGGCTGATCCCATTCAAGCACTGCTCTCACCTTTTCAGGGTCCATACGGAAACCGGAGGCTGACACCAAGAAACCCAAAAACTGAAGTTCCTGTACGGCGAATACACACTTTTCCAGTTTGGCGTATAGTTTATTGTCTCGCAAGATCTGCAACACCTGTCTCACATGCTCCTGGTGAGACACAAGATCTGGTGAGTAAATTAAAATGTCATCCAAATATACGACCACAAACAGCCCCACCAGATGACGAAAAATGTCATTAACAAAATGTTGGAATACTGCTGGTGCAGTAGTCAGACCAAAAGGCATGACAAGGTTCTCATAATGTCCCTCCGGCGTGTTAAACGCCGTTTTCCACTCATCCCCCTCTTTTATCCTAATCAGATTATACGCCCCCCTGAGATCCAATTTAGAGAACCATTTGGCGCCAACAATTTGATTGAAGAGATCAGGAATCAGAGGGAGTGGATACGGATCTCGAACAGTAATCCGATTAAGTTCGCGGAAATCCAAGCAAGGGCGTAGGCCTCCATCTTTTTTCTTCACAAAGAAGAACCCCGCGGCCACTGGGGAAGATGAAGGTCTAATATGCCCTTTGGCCAGACTTTCCGAAATATAATCTTTCATAGCCTGCCTCTCAGGACCAGAAAGGTTATATAACCTAGCTTTAGGTAACTTAGCATCAGGAAGTAAATTAATAGAGCAGTCATACACGCGATGAGGAGGCAACTCCTGACACCCCTCCTCAGAGAACACATCCCCAAAGTCCTCCAAAAAAGGAGGCAAAGTACTAGGCACGACCACACTGATGACTGTGTTCATGCAGTTACTTTTGCAAAACTCCCCCCATTGGCTTATATCTCTGGACTGCCAATTAATCACAGGGTTATGTTTAACCAACCAAGGAAGTCCCAACACAATAGGAGTAGGTAGACCCTCCAACACATAACAAGATAATAGTTCCCTATGTATTGCCCCTACCCGAAGGTCAATGTTATGAACCTCATGAACAAAGCTACCTTGGCCGAGAGGCCTGGCGTCAATGGAGAATATAGGGATCGGTTTGATCAATACACTCAGATGCATACCTTGAGCCTGAGCAAACTGAGCGTCAACCAGATTAGCCCCGGACCCACTATCAAGAAGAACAGAAAATCTCTCCACTCTCGTACCAACCACCACCTCCACTGGTACAAGGAACTGAGAAGAACTAGCGGACGAAATACATACTCCCAGGTTGTCGTCCACCACACAACCTGGGATTAACAGTTTTCCGGCGACTTTTTGCTCAACAAGGCACGGGATGGACATCCCCCAACAAAATGTCCCTCTTTCCCGCAGAAGAAACACCTTCTAGTCCTGCGGTGTACCGCCAATCCCCTCCTACGAAATGATGTCCCTCCCAACTGCATAGGCTCCTCCGAACAGACAAGGGGAACCTCAACATAAGGGACTTTAGTAGTAGGTGGAGTAACAACAGGGGGCGGAGTTACCTCGCACCTCTCCCGGAGCCGTCTATCAGTACGGATAGCTAGGGCCATAGCAGCCTCCAGTGATGGAGGAGAATCATACTGAGCCAAAACGTCCTTTAATTTGTCAGAAAGCCCATGACAAAACTGGCTTCTAAGAGCTGGGTCATTCCACTGAGTATCTGTGGCCCATCTACGGAACTCAGAAGCAAATTCCTCCGCCGGACGATCTCCCTGCTGTATCTTACGTAATTTTGTCTCAGCAAGAGAGACCCGATCTGGGTCATCATATACCAAACCCAGGGCAGTAAAAAATCGATCTACTGACTGTAGAGCCGGGATCCCGGAGGAAGGGAGAAGGCCCAGGATTGAGGGTCCCCTTGTAGGAGCGAGATAACAATTCCCACTCTCTGCTCTTCACTCCCTGATGATCGAGGCCGAAGCCGAAAATACAACTTACATGCTTCCCTGAAGGTAAAAAATTTGTCTCGCCCACCAGTGAACCTGTCCGGGAGAGCTACTTTAGGTTCAAATCTGGTTTGCTCCGAGGGAGACAAAACTTTGGACTTAATGTCCGTCAGCTCCATGGATAATCCCTGCAACTGCAGAGCCAGCTGGGCTACTGGATCCATGGCAACTGGGAATAATTTTATGGGCCAGTGAAAATGTCACGCGGTCTTATGATATGTGTACGATGTCAGTAAACTATTCTTAAAAGAACAACACTCTATACAACATATAGATTAGCAACATCAGCATGTAAATATAGAATAGGTTTACCTGACACGATATCCGTTGAACTCAGGGTTAATCTTGAGGACTTGATACACTGTCACAGGAAAGAGGAGGACCGGGGTGTAACCTGACCCTAAACTGGGGTCCTAACTAATCCCTCACCTTGGAGGTACTGATAATGGTTCAGAGGTCCAAGTCTCCAGCCTAACCCTGTCTCCTATCAGTCCCTGAACCCTGTAATCAGTCCTAAGAAGGATACTGATTACCACCAAAGGGATATGGGCTGATCTCTGCTAAATACACAGATTAGACATTTAAGACAGACTGGAGAAAACACAGACTTGCATACACACTCAAACACAGAAGGAACATAAATGATCTGGGATATTAAACTCTAAGCAAGGTGAGCTTAAAACAACTAAGGAGCTCTTTAACTTAAGTCTATACAGATACAATCCTATCTGTGGTCTGCATGAAGAATTTCACTGGCAACTCCCAACACAGACAACCAGAGATTTAAAGGAAACCAATCAACAAATAATTAATTGCAGCCGGGAGAAACTGCACCCAGTCCCAGAACTGAGCACAGACAGAATTAACTCCCTAACTGCCAAACACAAAGAAACAGCAACTCAGCTGTGAGAAGTCAGAATGTGCAACCGCGACGATCTTCGTGGCGATGCACACATGACAGAAGCTACAGGGGAAAGATCGACTCAAACGCTAAGAGGCGGTAGGTGATCCAATCCGGGTGCACTGATAATGTCGGAGAAGAATTCCTAGTGCTAGAGAAGTTAACATGAGGAAACTCTACCCTTACGGAGAACCAGGGCTGAAGTTTTGTCCGTTACCTGTTGGAAAGACAACAACCTGTCGGACCTTATCCTTTATGCCTTTTTGTAAAGATTGCCAGTTGTCAAGTAAAAATTAGATTGTTTTTATGAATCCTGTGTCCGTTGGATTAATTGCTGCCAATGTTCCAGAAGAAAAAACCTGCAGCCAATGGAAGCCTGTGGGCCAGAAGTAAATGTGATGCACCTCACACACAGCAGCACACTGACACAGGGACACATGTTTTGTATAGAGTTCCAAAGCGAGTGGAAGCAACAGTTTGTCCATGACTTCCTTGCTTGGGCACTTTACAATGATGCAAGTATTATTGCACATAACTGCTGCCGTCACTGACTGACTGCAGTGGTCACATGCTGGCTGGTTGTAAACAGAGACCAGGATCAACAGCAGCAGCTGTTGCAAATTAGTAAAATGATTTTACATTGCAACAAAACTCTTGGAAGCATCCATAAGTGTTTAGTGTATATTCACATGGAAGTTTTCTGTTAGACGCTGGGATTCTTCCGCTGCACGGTATAGATCCCAAACCATATCTGCCTCTGTGGTCCCCCATTCTGCTTCAGCCGCTGCTTAGCATAGACATCAGTCTCAGAGTCTTTCTCTGGCACATGCTATGCTATGTCTGCAGTTAGCACGGGTCAGTCTCAGGGCAAGATCCAACCACAAGAGCGTTGCTCCCCTGTGAGTTATACAGGGTTTTCCCCTTGCGTCTCTTTATTTTTTTGTCTTTGACTCAGCATCTGTTTCGGCCACGTGTGCGATTGGCACGGGTCAGGTACGGAGCGAGCTCAACTTTTACTCTAACCCTTTGTGAAGCTAACAGAGCTGTGTATAGAGCGTACAGTTTATACTGCGTGAAATTAATGCAGACGTACTAGGGTATGATCCCTGTTTAGTTCCATCATTGTACATACTAATGACAGTTCACATCTCTGCACGGTGGACCCCAGGTTGCGATCACAACTTATTATTATTTTATATCTAGTGCGATCTGCAAACCCTAACACTTTCAACATGGATTTTTCTGGATGAAAATTTTACATAAAAAAGTACTTGAAATAACACAATTTTTTTTGGGGGGGGATTGTGTTGTTGTTTTTTCTGCTTCAGTACATTGAGTAGTCAGATTTAAATAGTTTTTTTTTTCAAGCAGAATTGCTTCAAGAATTGACATGTTGCTTGTTTTCCGAGACGTCCTTCCTGACATCACCATGGAGGGTGTCCTCCTTGCCGGGACAGGAAAAGCACAGGCGAGGTTAAATGGTCCCGCCCCACCCCAATTCCCTCAGTGCTTTTCCTGTCCCTGCACGGAGTGACGCACGAGAGCAGCAGTTTACCGGAGGGCTCAGGGGGATCGTACGGCTGGTCCAGATCCTTCCCCGTGTCAAGTGTCCCAGGGCCGACACTCCCCGGTGGGGAGTCCCTCTGCCACAAAGACCAGCAAGTGGACGAGCTCCTGGGTTGAGCCGCTCCTCCCAGTGGGAGACTCTCGGTTCGGATGCCAGCCAGCTGATCATAATCCCGGAAGTCGCGTCAGAGAAAGAGGACGTCGCACTTCCGGTGATGTCATGGGTGCCTGGGTAAGAGGTCGGTGTGCTTTCCAGGCTGGAATGCGGAACTGAGGAAGACAGGCAGCATACCGGCTTCCTGGAGCTTGCAGGGTGCAGGGTGTGCAGCGGTGTAATGGAGGATTCGGGCAAGATGGACCAGGATGGTGGGGTAAGTGCGCTATGTGTAGACCACCTCCAGCACTCAGCCCATCCCCATCACTTAGGCAGTCCTCAGCACCCAAACTGTGCTTGAACACTTAGCCCCTGTTTATTCCCTCTCTTGTGCTGTACAGGATAAGGGAACCCCAGCTACACCCCTGCCCATGCCCAAACAGTCTGGCAAAGCCTCTGTAAAGTCCAGGCGATGCCCGTATGTCAAGTGAAGCTCCCCGATACCTGCGGCAGAACGCTTTGTGATACCTGCACTACCGGGGTTGAAAGTGAAGAACAGCCATCCCTCCTTTCTGAGATGAGGTCCCCAATCCAGGAGGAAGTACAGGCCTCCATGTCCAGCCTCTCACGTCAGCAGCCCCCCAGTCCGGGTCCGTGACCTAAGAGGCCTAGGTTGGAGATGGAACAGAGCTCAGGCGAGGAATCCTATCCACTGGGGTCAGACCAGGAGGAAGAGGGCGAGATACTGTCGTAAAATCAGGATCGGGGTAGAAGATACTTATTTTCATCTGAAGATACGGATGAGCTCCTACAAGCCGTGAGAAATACGATGCAGGTGGAGGAGGTTCCTAAACCGCAGTCCAGACAGGACCTAATGTTTGGGGGTCTTAGAGCACAAAAGACGCAGGTGTTCCTGATAAGTGACCACATCCGAGCCATGGTGATGGAGGAGTGGGAAGATGTGGAACTTCGGCTGGTGTTGTCCCGGGACTTCAAGAGTCGCCTACCCTTTGATCCGGAGGACATTAAGGTCTGGGAGGAGATACCTAAGATTGATGTGCCGGTGGCCAAAGTCGCTAAGAATACTTCCATCCCATTCGAAGACTCTTCAAGTTTACGAGACCCGATGGACAGGAAGGCGGACATTCTCCTGAAGCGGGCTTGGGAGTCATCTGTGGCCCTGATTAGGACAAACATAGCGGCTACTTTGGTGGCTAGGTCTATGTTTTTATGGATGGGGCAATTGGAGAAATATCTATCCAGTAAGACCCCTAGAGGGATATCCTAGCCTCCCTTCCCCTAATTAAATCCGCCACTGCCTTCTTGGCCGATACATCGGCCAAATCCATCAGATTCTGCCAGAACAGCTCTCTGTCCAATGCGGCCTGTAGAGCTATCTGGCTAAAATCATGGTCTGGGGATAATGCCTCCAATACCAAACTGTGCTCCATTCCCTTCTCAGGATTGAGAGTTTTCGGGCCAGCATTGGATAACATCCTGGAGTTAGCTGCAGATAAGAAGAAGGGGTTCCCAGAAGACAGGTCCAGAAGGATCCAGTCCTTTCAGAAAGGGGGACCCGCCCGGAGGCAGCCTGAATACAAAATTCAGTGGAAGGCCAGCAAGGGAACCTACAGTAGTTCCTATGGTCATGGAGAAAAGAGCAAAGGCTCCCTGTTTGGGTACATCTAGGAGACAATGACGCCATTCTCATTGGGGGAGGCTCAGACACTTCGCGTGAAATTGGTGCCAGATTACCCAAAATCAATGGGTACTCAGGACCATAGCAGAGAGTTACAAAATAGAATTTTCCTCTCCTCCCTCCCAAAGATCCATTGCTCCCACTACTGTGGTATCAGGCTCCGCTATGCTAACAGGCCTAGAAGGACTGGCCACCTCGGCGGTCATAGTCCCTGTTCCCCTGGCAGAGGTGGGCAAGGGTCACTACTCCACCCTGTTCTCCATCTTAAAACCATCAGGAGAAGCCCGTACAATAATAAATCTAAAACCTCTAAACCGTTGGGTCAGGTACAAGAGGTTTAGGATGGAGTTGGTATGGTCAACAGTCCACCTCATAGACAAAGATGCACTGCACTGATGTGCACTCTCGATCTGAAGAGTGCTTACTATCAGGTGCCTGTCCATCCAGCATCCCAAAAATTTTTGAGATTTTCAGTAAAACTGCTGAACCAGACATGCCACTTCCAGTTTCAGTGCCTCCCCTTTGGCCTGGCATCAGCTCCCCGAGTTTTCACCAAGCTGATGTCAGATGTAGTGGCCTACCTAAGAAACCAGGGGATCGTAATTGTAGCGTACCTAGACGACTTTCTCTTGGTGGCAAGATTGGTGGAAGTACTGGCACAACACAGAGATCAGACCATTGCAGCGATGGAATTTCTCGGCTGGTCTATAAACCGACAGAAGTCGGACTTAATACCAGTGACCAGAAAGGTCTTCCTAGGGGTGCTACTGGACTCAGGCTGCAGAACATCCTTTTTACCAGTAGAGAAGCAAGAGGCGGTGCAGAGCAGAGTCAGCGCGCTATTGAAACTCCGTGTCTCCATAAGATCGGCTATGAAGGTGCTGGGCCCAATGACAGCTTGCATCCCTTGCATCTGGTGGGCACAGTCGCACTCAAGGCTTTTACAGAGAGAAATCCTGTCAGTCTGGGACCGGTGCCAGTCATCACTAGACAGAACAATGTCTCTACCCCCAGCAGTGAGAAGATCACTACTCTGGAGGACTCAGCTCCGGAACCTGCAGGTGGGAGTACAGTGGATTGCCTCCCCATGCGTGGTGATCACCAAGGACGCCAGCAAGTGGGGATGGGGAGCTCACTTAGAAGGAAGAATCCTTCTAGGCAGATGGTCGGAAGAGATCAGCTACAGGTCTTCCAATTTCAGGGAGCTTTACGCTGTATGGGAGGCTTTAGAGCAAAATCAGGCAAGGTTAAGGAATCAGCACGTCAGGATACTGTCGGACAACATAATGGTGGTTTCATTTCTGTGGCACCAAGGGGCTCCAGACATCGGGCACTCCAGGATCTAGCAGAAAGAATCTTTTCCTGGGCAGAGGACATGGTCCTATCGGTAACCGCGGTGCATCTCAAGGGTTCCCAGTTGTGGCAGATTACTTGAGCAGGCAGAAGGTCTGGCCAACCAAATGGGAGCTGAACCAGGAGGTATTCTGGTATTTGTGTCATCGCTGAGAGACCCCCCCAGCTAGACCTGTTCGCGATCAGAAAGAACTCAAAGGTGCCCAGATTCTACTCTTTGAACCCATTGGACGTCTCGGAGGCAGTTGATGCATTGAGTCAGAGGTGGGACGAGCACCTCTCTTACGCCTTCCTACCGTTGGCGCTCATTCCAGCTGTCCTCAGGAAAATCCAAGAACATCGGGCAAAGGTAATTCTAATTGTCCCATACTGTCCGAGTAGGAGCTGGTTCCCGCTGCTGGGGGCCATGGCAGTAGAAGACCCGATCCGGTTTCCTTCAAGGAGAGACATTACACGTCAAGGTCCAGTCTTCCACCAGAACCCAGAAAGGCTTCACCTTTCAGCGTGGATCCTGAGAGGGACATCCTGAGAGCTCGGGCCTGTTGGACCAGGTCATAACTACTATCCAGGCTAGCAGAAAATCGGTTACTTCAGAAATTTATCACAAAATTTGGAAGAGGTTCTGATCCGAAGGTGGCAGGTCTGACATCATGGCAGGAATTCCCGATATTCCAGGGGTCTTAGATTTCCTTCAGGCGGGGTTTAATAAGGGACTTAGACCCAGCACCCTAAAGGTTCAGATATCGGCATTAAGCACTTACTTTGACTACCCCCTGGCCACTCACCTGTGGATAGTAAGATTCGTCAGAGCGGTACAGAGATTGCACCCTACAATCAGGCGGTTAACCCCACCCTGGAATCTAAACTTGGTCCTTAGGTCCCTATGCAAGGAACCTTATGTTCCAGGGAGCAAATGCCCATCTCGGTCCGCACATTGAAAACAGCATTCCTAGTGGCCATTACCTCGGCTAAGATGAGAAGGAGCAGGCCCTCCATTCTTTGGACATTAGACGAGCAGTTATTGAATATCTAGAGGCCACTCATAGTTGGAGACAGGACCCTAACTTATTCGTCCTTTTCAGAGGTAAAAATAAAGGGAGGAAAGCCTCTAAAGCGTCTATTGCAAGATGGATTACCTCTGTAATTTCCTTAGCCTATCAGTCAGAAGGTGCTAGTCCCCCCAAAGGTTTAAGAGCCCACTCAACTAGGGTAGGGCAGTGTCAACTTCCTGGGCCGAGAGAGCAGGAGCTTCAGTAGAGCAGATCTGTAGGGCTGCAACTGGGGCCAGGCTTAATACGTTTTGCAGGCACTATAAACTAGATGTGCTATCTGGCCAGCAGACTGCTTTTGGGAGAAAAGTTCTCCAGGCAGTAATCCCACATTGAGGCGGTACTCTGGTATTCTCCATGGTGCTGTCAGGAGGGACGTCCTGGAAAACAGGTATTAGACCTACCGGTAATTATGCTTCCAGGATTCCATCCTGACAGCACGGTTAGTTCTCTCAATGATTATGCTTTGTCATATGTCGTAATGTGATATTGTTAATAAAAGGTGTTATGTTGCATTATCCATGGTGTGGTACTTGTTAAAACACTGAGGGAATTGGGGTGGGGTGGGACCTTTTAACCTCTCGTGTGATTTTCCTGTCCCGACAAGGAGGAGGAGGATTCCCTCCATGGTGCTGTCAGGATGGACTCCTGGAAACATAATTACTATGTGCAATATCCGCATAGTTTTCTCATTTAACGTGAAATGGAAGATTATTCTGAGAGTATTTGAAGAGGTTTGTCATGTGGATTTGAGCAGAATCTGTTCCCATACCTGACAATACACATTGTGTAAATATACCCTAAGAAAAAAAAAAAAAAATTAAAAACTAATAAAACAACATGCATTTTTTTCAAAGTTCACTGTGCGTTCTGTGTTTTTAGCTAGTATTAAACATTGTTAGTTGTCATTACTGGAGAAAACATAAACAGGGATTTTTATAAAATATCCACTTAATGGATCCCACATAATGAACAAAGAAAATTGTGACGCATTTCTGCCGTATAAAACGTCCTCGATTTTTCTCATTAGTTCCGTAAACAGCAAAGCTCATGGGTTTTAAATTTTTTTATTTTAAGTTAAAAAAAGCATTATGTGCAGTTTAACCAATAATAACTCACTCGTATAGTATGTGTTCGTCCACCAACTCTGTCCCGAGCCTCCAACACAATGACATTGAGTCCTGCCTCTGTCAACAGTTTAGCAGCTGAAAGGCCTGAAAAAAAAGACAAGACCAATTACAAACCTTACACATTCACGAACAATTAGGAAATGTGAAATATCTGGTGTAGTGTACTGTAATTCATATAATTTATTGTGTAGTACTGTAGATTCTGTGACAAAGTCACTGGCAAAGTGCTGGAGGGGAGATACGTTTCACTGAGGCTGTTCAGTGATTTGAAACCCAGAAGTTTCCTCCAGCACACTGTGTATTGAGAGGGGTTAATCGGTCATTTTAAGGCCTGGGTTTTTGTGGACAACCATAGAGCAGGTAAGAGGTTGTCCACCAGGCCTCCAGAGGCATTTAGTGTTCATGGGTCTGAAGCTGGCAGCTCCATAGAAGTTGTTTAGTTTAGGTTAACTATACTGAATCTGGAAGTTATATCCTGAATGAGCGGAGACTGTATACCATTTTGTTTTGTTTCTTTTCCTGTTTTGCCAGAAGGGCCATGTTTATTTTCACTTCACGTTGGTTTATGCCTCATGTCTAATAAACCAGCAGAAGATTTAAAGAGACAGTGTACCTGTGTCTCCCTCCATGCACAGCCCAGAGAGCAGATCTACCACAATACATTTAGTTTATTTCTATCTGATATCGACCACTTCCATGTTTGACACTACTTGTTCTGTCCTTTTACAGTTTAGTTTTGTCATAAGATGAATTATCAGTTACATTGACATTATAAATGGCTCCAATACCAGTAGTTACGGTTTGATAATTCATGTGTATCATCATCCACAGACATTGAGGGAATTGAGTTCACTAATTGACAGACCACTGTATCTCATCTTCTTAGACTCTTGTGAGAGCAGGATTAATTTATCTGTCCTGACTCCATTTTGGTTATTTTACATGCATCTCCTTTCTTTCCCAAATGGATTCGGTGTATGTTTTGAGATAACGGGTTCTCAGGAATTTCTTTGTCTAACAGGACTTAGAGATAACATAGCAAAATGAAAGTAAAGCCCCCGTCACACACAGCGATCTCGCTGCTGAGTCACTAGTTTTGTGACGCAGCAGTGATCTCCCCAGCGATATCGCTGTGTGTGACATTCAGCGACGATCAGCCCCCCTGCCGGGTATCGCAGATCGTCGCTGAATGTCCTGGACATTTTTTTGATCGGTGGTCTCCCGCTGGCCAGCATGCATCGCTGCGTGTGGCAGACAGGAGACCAGCGATCAGCTGGTAACCAAGGTACACATAGGGTTACCTGGTGCCGCGCAGTGCCTGGAAACCCGATGTGTACCTTGGTTACCAGCTCCCTGCACCAGCGGGCTGGTATCCAACGTACACTGCAGGTAACTAAGCGACGTTACCCGCAGTGTCTCTGTCCTGATCGCTGCCTGAGCTGCCTGTTTGACAGCTCCCCAGTGATCATGTAGCGACACACCAGCGATCCTGACAAGTGCATATCGTTGTCGGGATCGCTGGTGTGCCGCTATGTGTGATGGGGCCCTAAGAGGTATGACACCTAAACTCTTCAGGTGGGTGTACAGGAAAGATGTATATCTTTGTACCGTGTTAGCCAGTAGATAGAAAAATATTCAGAATTGAGAGTCCTCAGTGGTTGATACCTTTTAATGGCTAACTGAAAAGATGGTAACAAATTGCTTTCGAGAAAACTCAGGTTTCTTCATCAGGCGTAGACTAATACAAAATATGAAGAATCACATATTTCTGCACAACACAGCACAGAAACAATGCAACAGATAAGACAAGTGACGTGAAGCAGAACTATCATTATGGGAGAGTGATGGACAGTTATGGCCAAATATATTGGCACAGTTCATAGATAAGGAGTGAAAGTTTTATTGTCCTCTGATTGGGGTCTGGTAATGTGTTGTGATGCCTCCACAAGGTCTTAGGTCTTAATTGATGTAAAAAGACATAAATCCATGTGACACATTCATTCCTGGTCTGAGTGTGTCAAAGGTCGTCATAAGTTTGTACTCCCAGGTGGGTGTAGACATTATTAACTTTAGCCAATAAGATGTATGTATGGTAATGCCAGCATGTATGTAGAGATAAGCTGAGCCAATTATATTGTTACAATGTATGTCCATTAGAAACCTATATAAACCCTGACTGATGATATAACAAAGAGAGTTCTGCTTAGATAAATAAGAGTGTGTCCGCATGGTACTTCTGTAATGTACGTAATGTACGTATTTGGATTTTACAATTGAATTTGGAGCAGGTACAACATATCAGAACGTCTCACATTATGTGGTGACGACACTCTCTTATAACATGTTGGTTCTAGAGGATAGGAGGATGGTTCACGTGGCATTTAACCCCTTTCTGCCATCCAGTCCAGGTGACCTGGGCCCGTATGACCATGGACGGGATAGTACGTCCCATGCGATTGGACGCGCTCCCGGGGGGAGCGCGTCCGATCGCGGCCGGGTGTCAGCTGATTATCACAGCTGACACCCGGCACATTAACCCCTGGCACACTGCAATCAAACATGATCGCAGTGTTCCAGCGGTATAGGGAAGCATCGCGCAGGGAGGGGGCTCCCTGCGTGCTTCCCTGAGACCCTCAGAACAGCGTGATGTGTCGCGCTGTTCGGAGGGACCCTCCTCCCTGCAGGACCCCGGATCCAAGATGGCCACGGGGTCCTTCGGGTCCTGAAGGGAGGCGGCTTCCTCAGCGCCTGCTGAGAGCAGGCTCTGAGGAAACCTGCAGCACTGCCTGTCACATCGCTGGTCTGACAGAGTGCTGTGCACACTGTCAGACCAGCGATCTGACATTATACAGTGATGTCCCACCCTGGGGCAAAGTAAAAAAGTTAAAAAAATAAAAATCACATGTGTAAAAAAAATTCCCAAATAAAGAAAAAAAAATATTCCTCAATAAATTCATTTCTTCATGTAAATAAAAAAAACAAACAATAAAAGTACACATATTTGGTATCACCGTGTCCGTAACGACCTGCCCTATAAAACTGTCCCCCTAGTTCACCCCTTTAGTGAACCCCTTAAAAAAAACAAAGCAAAAAACAATGCTTTATCATCATACCGCCAAACAAAAAGTGGAATAACATGCGATCAAAAAGACGGATATAAATAAACATGGTACCACTGAAAACGTCATCTTGTCCCGCAAAAAACAAGCTTTGATACAGCATCATCAGCGAAAAAATTAAAA
The DNA here is from genome assembly GCA_033576555.1 of Oophaga sylvatica. Lineage (NCBI taxonomy): Eukaryota > Metazoa > Chordata > Amphibia > Anura > Dendrobatidae > Oophaga > Oophaga sylvatica. The sequence goes on along the minus strand of JARQOD010000002.1, from coordinate 530,021,107 downwards.
AGTTATAGCTTGCAGAATAAAGAGATGCAAAAATAATTATTTTTTATATAACATTGTTTTTATTGTATAAAAGCGCAAAAACATGAAAAAATGATACAAATGAGGTATCGCTGTAATCGTACTGAGCCGAAGAATAAAAATGCATTATCAATTTTACCACATGAGGAACGTATAAACTCCCCCCAAAAAGAAATTCATGAATTGCTGATTTGTGTTCATTCTAACCTCCCAAAAATTGTAATAAAAAGCGATCAAAAAATGTCACATGCCCAAAAATGGTACCAATAAAAACGTCAACTAGTTCCGCAAAAAATAAGACCTCACATGACTCTGTGGGCCAAAATATGCAAAAATTATAGCTCTCAAAATGTTGTGATGCAAAAACTATTTTTTGCAATAAAAAGCGTCTTTTAGCGTGTGACAGCTGCCAATCATAAAAATCTGATATAAATAGTAAATCAAACCCCCTTTTATCACCCCCTTAGTAAGGGAAAAATAATAAAATTAAAAAAAATGTATTTATTTCCATTTTCCCATTAGGGTTAGGGTTGGGGCTAAAGTTAGTGTTAGGGTTGGGGCTAAAGTTAGAATTAGGGTTAGGGTTGGGATTAGGGTTAGGGGTGTGTTTATGGTTAGGTTTGTGGTTAGGGTTATGATTAGGGTGGGCTTAGGTTTAGGGGTGTGTTGGAGTTTGGGTTGGAGTTAGAATTGGGGGGTTTCCTCTGTTTAGGCACATCAGGGGCTCTCCAAATGTGACATGGCGTCTGATCTCAGTTCCAGCCAATTCTGCGTTGAAATAGTCAAGCGGTGCTCCTTCCCTTCTGAGCTCTGCCATGTGCCCAAACAGTAGTTTACCCCCACATATGGGGTATCAGCATACTCAGGATAAATTGCAAAATAACTCTTGGGGTCTAATTTCTTCTGTTACCCATGTGAAAATAAAAAATTGGGGGCGAAAATATCATTTTTGTGGAAAAAAATTATGATTTTTTATTTTTATGGCTCTATTTTATATACTTCTGTGAAGCACTTGGGTGTTCAAAGTTCTCCCCACACATCTAGATAAGTTCCTTGGGTGGTCTAATTTCCAAAATGGGGTCATTTGTGATGGGTTTCCAATGTTTAGGCACATCAGGGGCTCTCCAAACTCGACATGACACCCGCAGACCATTCCATCAAAGTCTGCAATCCAAAACGTTGCTACTTCTATTCCGAGCCCCGACGTGTGCCCATGCAGTAGTTTTCTCCCACATATAAGGTATCACCGTACTCGGGACAAATTGGCGAACAACTTTTGGGGTCCAATTTCTCCTGTTACCCTTGGGGAAAATAAAAAGTTGGGGACTAAAAGATCATGCTTGTGGAAAAAATATGATTTTTTTATTTTCATGCTCGGGCGTTATAAACCTTAGTGAAACACCTGGGGGTTCAAAGTTCTCACCACACCTCTAGATAAGCTCCTTGAGGGGTTTAGTTTCCAAAACGGTGTCATTTGTGGGGGGTTTCCACTGTTTAGGCACATCAGGCGCTCTCCAAACACGACATGCGTCCAGCCAACTCTGCTTTGAAACAGTCAAACGGCGCTTTTTGTGGAAAAAATATGATTTTTTAATTTTACAGCTCTACGTTATGAACTTGTGTGAAGCACTTGGGGGTTCAAGTTGCTCATCACAGATCTAGATAAGTTCCTTAGGGGGTCTAGTTTCCAAAATGGGGTCACTTTGAGGGCTTTCCACTGTTTAGGCACATCAGGGGCTATCCAAATGCAACATGGAGTCCAATCTTAATTCCAGCCAATTTCGGTTGGAAAAAGTCAAATGGCACTACTTTCATTCCGAGCTCTACCGTGCGCCCAAACAGTGGTTCCTCCCCACATATTGGGTATCAGCATACTCAGGACAAATTGGACAACATCTTTTGTGGTCCAATTTCTCCTGTTACCCTTGGAAAAATAAAAAATTGGTGTTTAAAATATAATTTTTGTGGGAAAAAATAGGATTATTTATTTTCATGCTCGGGCATTATAAACTTGTGTGAAGCACTTGGGGGTTCAAAGTGCTCACCACAGATCTAAATAAGTTCCTTAAGGGGTCTAGTTTCCAAAATGTGGTCACTTGTGGGGGGTTTCCACTGTTTAGGCACATCTGGGGCACTGTAAACGGAACATGACACCCATCAAAGTCTGCATTCCAAAACGTTATTACTTCCTTTCCAAGCCCTGCCGTGCGTCCAGTTTCCCCCCCACATATGGGGTATCAGCGTACTCAGGACAAATTGGACAACAACTTTTGGGTTCCAATTTTCTTGGGAAAAATCAAAAATTGGGGACTAAAAAATCATTTTTATGGAAAATTGTTGTTTTTTTTTTCACATCCATGCATTATAAACTTTTGTGAAACACTTTGGGGTTCAAAGTGCTCATAACAGATCTAGATAAGTTCCATAGGGGGTCTAGTTTCCAAAATGGTATCACTTGTGGGGGGTTTCCACTGTTTAGGCGCATCAGGAGCTCTCCAAACGCAACATGGCGTCTAATCTCAATTCCAGCCAATTTTGGTTGGAAAAGTCAAATGGCACTCCGTCCCTTACGAGCTCTGCCGTGCGCCCAAACAGTGGTTCCTCCCCACATATGGGGTATCAGCGTACTCAGGACAAATTGGACAACATCTTTTGTGGTCCAATTTCTCCTGTTACCCTTGGAAAAATAAAAAATTAGTGACTAAAAGATAATTTTTGTGGGAAAAAATAGGATTTTTTCTTTTCATGCCCGGGCATTATAAACTTGTGTGAAGCACTTTGGGGTTCAAAGTGCTCACCACAGATCTAGGTAAGCACAGGAGAAATTGTACAACAACTTTATCTGTCCATTTTCTCCTTTTATCCTTGTGAAAATAAAAAAAATGTTTGTAAAAGATCATTTTTGTAACTAAAAAGTTAAATGTTCATTTTTTTCCTTCCACGTTGCTTCAGCTCCTGTGAAGTACCTGAAGGGTTAATAAACTTCTTGAATGTGGTTTTGAGTAGCTTGAGGGGTGCAGTTTTAAGAATGGTGTCACTTTTGGGTATTTTCTGCCATATAGACCCCTCAAAGTGACTTCAAATGTGAGGTGGTCCGTAAAAAAAATGGCTTTGTAAATTTTGTTGTAAAAATGAGAAATCGCTGGTTAACTTTTAACCCTTATAACTTCCTAACAAAAAATAATTTTGGTTCCAAAATTGTGCTGATGTAAAGTAGACATGTGGGAAATGTTATTTATTAACAATTTTGTGTGACATATTTCTCTGTTTTAAGGGAATAAAAATTCAAAGTTTGAAAATAGCAAAATTTTCAAAATTTTCGCCATATTTGCCTTTTTTTTAAAAATAAACGCAAGATTTATCAAAGAAATTTTACCACTAACGTGAAGTACAATATGTCACGAGAAAACATTCTCAGAATCGCGAAGATCCGTTGAAGCGTTCCAGAGTTATAACCTCATGAACAGACAGTGGTCAGAATTGTAAAAATTGGCCGGTCATTAACGTGCAAACCACCCTTGGGGGTAAAGGGTTTAAGGAATGTAAGAAGGTGGATCCAGGCAACCACCGTCTGTTAAGTCTGACATCAATACTGTGCAAAGTTTTTGAGGGCATTATAAGAGATGATCTGCAGAAATATATTCCAGAGAATAATATAATAACTGACAACCAGCTTGGGTTCCTGAAGGATAGGTCATGTCTAACCAACATGTTGGGCTTCTATGAGGACGTACAGTTGTGCTCAAAAGTTTACATACCTCAGCAGAATTTTTGCTTTCTTGGCCTTTTTTCAGAGAATATGAATGAGAACACCAAAACTTTTTCTTCATTCATGGTTAGTGGTTAGGTGAAGCCATTTATTGTCAAACTACTGTGATTTCTCTTTTTACATCATAATGACAACCCAAAACATCCAAATGACCCTGATCAAAAGTTCACATACCCCATTTCTTAATACCGTGAATTTCCCCCTCTAACATCAATGACAGCTTGAAGACTTTTGTGGTAGTTGTGGATAAGGTTCTTTATTTTCTCAGGTGCTAAAGCTCTCCTCTCTTCTTGGCAAAAAGTACCAATTCTTTTTAATCTCTTCATTAACCCTTTTATGACTTTGGATGACCTTTGATCAGCTGTTATGTACCCATAACAGTCGCTGGTGGAATCACAATCCACCTCTACCTGTTAACATGTTAAATTCCGATGTCAATCTTTGACAGCGACATTTAACTTGCATTTAACTTGCATAAACCGGATGCACTTCATAAGACCTGTCAATCGACGCCCCGTCACGTTATCACGGGGCGCTGATGGGTTGACATGACAGCCGGGGGTCTGCAGAACACCATCGTGCTTGCCATTGCAGAACTCCTACAAACGTCGGCCCATGGCTGATAATGATGATTCTGCTACACATAGCAGAGCTGAAGGATGATTGCAGCTTCAAGTCTCCTAAGGGGACTGTTGCATGAAGTAAAAGTAAAAGAAATGTTTTAATAAAAAAAAAAATAAATAATGATAATAATATAATAATAATAAAATACACATGTTTGGTATTTCAGAAATATAATCAAAATAATCAAATAGAATAATCAGATAGGTAAAAGCATAACAGGAAAAAAAATCAAAATGTCAGAATTTTGTTGTTTTGGTCACGGCAACATTGAAATAAAATGCAATAACAGGCGATCAAAACATCCTATCTACTCCAAAATGGTATCAATGAAAACGTTAACTCGGAGAGCAAACAATAAACCATCACCCAGCCAAAAATCCCGAAAAATTGAGGCACTACGGGTCTTGGAAAATGTCTTTTTTTTTTCTTACATACTCTGAATTTTTTTTTCACCACTTAAATAGGAAAGAAGCTATACATGTTTGGTATTTGTGTACTCATACTGACCTGGAGAATCATAATGGCAGGTCAGGTTTAGCGTTTAGTGAACATGGTAAAAAAAAAAAGCAATTGTGGAATTGCACTTTTTTTCCAATATCACTGCACTTGGAATTTTTTCTCCTTTTTAGAACACTATATTTTAAAATCAATGGTGTGGTTCAAAAGTAATACTCATCCTGCAAAACACAGACCCTCACATGACCATATTGACAGGAAAATAAAAAAGCTTGGCCCTGGGAAGAAGGGAGCAAAAAACAGAAAATCACAAGGTGGTGGAGAGGTTAATGACCTTGTGGATGGGATTGAGAGTATAGTGTTAGTCTTTGCTGACAACACCAAATTATGTTGAATATTAACCCCTTTCCGACATTGGGCGTAAATTTACATTGGACTCCCTCCCTTTGACATGGGCTCTGATGGTGAACCCACATCTATCCCGGCATATGTCGGAGGTTTTCAACAGCTGACATGTGACTCTAACAGCCACGCGTGGAAATCTGAGACAACAGCATTCAACATGCGCTTCTGACAATCGTGTCGGAAATCCACCCATCGGTGACCCCTGTCACATGATCGTGGGTCACCGATAGGTTGGCATGACAACCAGAGGTCTCCTGGAGACCTCTATGGTTGTCACTGCCGGATTGCTATGAGTGCCGCACGGGGTCGGCGCTCATAGCAAGTAATTCTGTGTGGTAAGACGACTCGCTCGCTTCTCCAGGAGGTAGACTCAGGACACACGTTCTCTGGGTTTTCTTTCTGCTGGTTTATTATCAGCCATAAACTCATGCAGGTTTCGCAGGAAAAGTAAACATGACCCTTCTGGGTTAAACGGGAAAACATAAAAAAAAAAAACAATAACTCAGTCCATAGATGAGTGGGTTCCACCCGCTCTCGGTAGCATAAACGGCACTGCTAAAGTCTTTGTGGAAAGCTCTGCAGCTTCCACTATCCTGTCTGGAGACTTGCCTCTCCAGACCACAACACAGAGAAAAAAAAACAGGACTGAGCTTTTATCCATTGCTCAGCCACACCCTGAGGGGAGGTAGGGGGAATGCCTCCCGCCCTCTTTGACATTCCCATAAAACCGCACCTCCTTTAACAGAGTAAACCTACCAGCATATAACATGCTGGCAGATAAATAAAGTAGGTTTTAGTTCACACAGGGAGCATCCTGTGTGACACATACCTCCCCTCACATATAAAACCAGTGACACTGTCACATATTCCCCCCCTCTGCCCAAAGCCGGGGGTTTGGGCAACTTCTGACACCAGACAGGGAATCCTAGAGAGGGCATCTGCATTCCCATGTAACTTCCCTGGCCTATGCTCCACGTGAAAGTTAAAATCTTGAAGCTCTAGGAACCATCTAGTTACCCTAGCATTTTTTCACCTCTTTTCCCTCAACCATCTCAACGGGGCATGGTCTGATACTAATTTAAACTTCCGGCCTAGTAGGTAATATTTCAGTGTATCTACGGCCCATTTTATGGCTAAACACTCTTTCTCTACTATGGCGTAGTTCTTCTCGCAGGAGGACAGCTTTCGGCTTAGATAGAGAATGGGATGTTCTTCCCATTTATTTCTTGGGAGAGTACGGCCCCTAGACCAACCTCTGATGCGTCAGTCTGGACCACAAATTCTTTTTTAAAGTCTGGCGCGACCAGGACAGGCTGCTTGCATAGTGTTAGCTTCAGCTTTTGAAATGCGGTCTCCATTTCTTTCGTCCATTTCACCATGGTTGATTTGGTGCCTTTTAGAAGATCTGTTAGTGGGGCGGCCATCATGGCGAAATTCGGGATAAACCGCCGGTAGTATCCCACCATTCCCAGGAATGCTTTCACCTGCTTCTTTGAGAGCGGTTGCGGCCAGGTTTGAATTGCCTCCACTTTCTTGATTTGCGGCTTTATTTCGCCTCTCCCAACAACATAGCCCAGGTACTTGGCCTCCTCTTTTCCGATGGCACACTTTCTCGGATTTATGGTAAATCCTGCTTTCCTTAGCGCGTCCAAAACGGCCTGTAGTTTGGGTAGGTGACTAGCCCAGTCTGGGCTAAAGACCACAATGTCGTCGAGGTAGGCTGCGGCATACTTCTTATGTGGGGCTAGGATCCGATCCATAGCCCTCTGGAAAGTGGCTGGGGCCCTCTGTAGTCCGAACGGCATCCGCTTGTATTGAAAACAGCCATCAGGTGTTGAGAAAGCCGTCTTCTCTTTAGCCATCTGGGACATGGGGATCTGCCAGTAGCCCTTCGTCAGGTCAAGAGTGGTGATGTACCTCGCCGGTCCAAGCCTCTCGATGAGTTCATCGACGCGGGGCATCGGGTACGCGTCACACTTGGATACCTCATTTAGCCGACGGTAGTCATTACAAAACCTCCACTCTCCATTGGGTTTCGGCACGAGGACGATTGGGCTCGACCACCCACTCTTGACTCCTCTATTACCCCGAGGTCTAACATCCTCTTCACCTCAGCCGAGATCACCTCCCTGGCGTGCTTCCAGAATCCGATACGGCTTCAAATTCACTCGTACATGCGGTTCTGTCAGCACGTCATGCTCTATCACTTGTGTATGCCCTGGCAACTCTGAGAACAGTCCGATTCGCTGTAGTAATTCTCGACACTGTTGCTTCTGGGCCGGTGATAGAGTCTCTGCAATAGTGACCTCCTCCACCTTGCTTCTGGTGCGGCTACCAGGCAAGGAGTTTCCACAGGTCACGGTCCCGCCATGGCTTGAGCAAGTTTAATGATATTTTGATGGCCTTCCTTCGGCCAGGTGGTGGACTTTATAATTAACCTCGCTGACTTTATCCACCACCTCGTATGGACCTTGCCATTTGACGAGGAACTTGCTCTCGACGGTAGGGATCAGCACCAAAACACGGTCTCGGGCTGGAACTGTCTTAGTCTCGCCGACCTGTTATGGACTCTCGCCTGGGCTTCCTGCGCCTGGAGGAGATGTTCCTTTACGATGGGCATCACCTTTGACATTCTCTCCTGTAACTGGGCGACATGTTCGATGATCTCCGGTGTGGCGTGACTTCAGCCTCCCAAGTTTCCTTGGCGATGTCTAGGAGACCCTTGGATGCCGCCCTATAGGAGCTCAAATGGAGAGAAGCCCGTGGAGGCTTGAGGAACTTCTCTGACCGAGAAAAGCAAAAATGGGAGCAGGTAGTCCCAGTCTCTCCCATCCTTTTCAACGACCTTCTTGAGCATCGCTTTAAGGTCTTGTTGAAGCGTTCCACTAGGCCGTCCGTTTGTGGATGATAAACTGAGGTCCGCAGCTGAGTTATCTGAAGGACTCTGCAAAGCTCCTTCATCACCTTGCTCATGAAGAGGGTTCCTTGGTCTGTTAGAATCTCTTTTGGTAGACCTGTCCGAGCAAAAATATGGACCAACTCTCGGGCTATACTTTTACTGGACATGTTCCTTAGGGGAACGCTTCTGGATACCGAGTCGCATAGTCCATGACGACCAGGATATATTGGTGACCTCGAGCTGATTTGACTATGGGGCCCACGAGGTCCATGGCAATCCTCTCAAAGGGAACCTCTATCATAGGTAGTGGAACTAAGGGGCTACGGAAGTGGGAGGAGGGAGCGGTTATTTGGCAGGTGGGGCAGGACCTACAAAAGTTTTCAATTTCTCGAAAACACCCTGGCCAATAAAACCTCCTCAGTATCCTCTCCTGAGTTTTCTCGACCCTAGGTGTCCCCCAGAACATGTGAATGGGCCATGTCTAGCACCCGTCGTCTGTATGGCCCCGGCACTAACAGCTGTTCCACTATCTCACCGCCCCTCAGTTTGGCCACCCGATATAGCAACTCCCCCTGTACTGCAAAGTGGGGAAGCAGTCTTGGTGTCGGGCCCCCAGGTCTCTCTTGGGCAACCCATATTACATACAGTAACCTAGGGTCGAATTCGGGCCCCTTTTCAAAGTCAGTGTTCCATCGATACGCCTTGAGACAGTTCCCAAAGTCTGTCCTCGTCTGTGGCACATACTCTAACCCACAGGTTTAGGGTTGTCATGGGTGCATCGCCACGAAGATCGTCGCGATTGCACATTCTGACTTCTCACAGCTGAGCTGCTGTTTCTTTGTGTTTGGTAATGAGAGAGTTAATTTTACCTAGCTCTTTGCTAAGACTAGGTCCAGCCTCGCCCGGCTGCTTTGGATTATGTTCTAATTAGTTTCCTTTATATTCCTGCCAGTCTGGGTGTTGATGCCGGTGAAAGCATTCATATAGTTTAGCAGACTGGATCGGTTCTGGGAATACTTAAGCTAAGAGCTCCTTAGTTGTTTTTACTCTTATAGCTTATAGTTTATCTCTGAGACCTAAGGTGTTCCTACTGTGTGTGAGTGTTGTATGTAAGACTTTATTTACTTTATTTCTTATCTTTCTTGTATGTCTTTCTGTTCATTAACCGTTACCTGGTCATTCCCTTTGGTGGTATTCAGGGTCCTTCTTAGGACTAGAATACAGTTGGCAGGGATTGATAGGAGACAGGGTTTACGCTGGTGGCCTGGACCTCTGTACCTTTAACAGTACCTCCAGGTTGAGGGATTAGTTAGGACCCCAGTTAGGGTCAGCTTAGACCCCGGTCACCCTCTAGCCGGAGACAGCGTATAACGGATTCCGTTTTGACCCACTGGACATTCTGTCAGGTAAATCTATGTTATCATACAGCTATGCGCATGTTATATAGTATGTTGCCCTTTTGATATAGATTACTTGTCATCACATATATATATCTGCTATACAGCGTGACATTTTCACCGGCCATACTAAAGATTCTCCCCAGCTGTCATGGATCCAGTAGCCCAGCTGGCCCGGCAGTTGCAGGGATTGTCCATGGAGTTGGCAGACATTAAGTCCAAGGTTTTGTCCCCCCCGGAGCAAACCAGATCTGAACCTAAGGTTGCTCTCCCAGACAGGTTCACTGGTGGGCGGGACAAATTTTTTACTTTCCGGGAGGCATGTAAATTGTACTTTCGGCTGCGGCCTCGGTCATCTGGGAGTGAAGAGCAGAGGGTGGGAATTGTTATCTCGCTCTTACAAGGGGATCCTCAATCTTGGGCGTTCTCTATTCCTCCAGGCTCCCCAGATCTCCAGTCAGTGGATCGATTTTTTACTGCCCTGGGTCTGGTATATGATGATCCGGATCGAGTCTCCCTTGCTGAAACAAGGTTACGTAAAATACGGCAAGGAAATCGTCCAGCGGAGGAATATTCTTCTGAGTTCCGTAGATGGGCAACAGATACTCAGTGGAATGACCCAGCTCTTAGGAGCCAGTTTTGTCAAGGGTTGTCTGACAAATTAAAAGATGTGTTGGCTCAGTATGATTCTCCTCCATCACTGGAGGCTGCTATGGCCCTCGCTATTCGCATTGATAGACGTCTTCGGGGAAGACGCGAGGTAACTCCCCCCCCGTGATGACTCCACCTACTACTAAAGTCCCTTATACTGAGGTTCCCTGGTCTGTTCTGAGGAACCCATGCAGTTGGGAGGGACATCATTTTGTAGGAGGGAATCAGCGGTGCGCCGCAAGACTAGAAGGTGTTTCTTTTGCGGGAGAGAGGGACATTTTGTTGGGGGGTGTCCATCCCGGACCTCTTTGAACCAAGGAGTTAACCTGGGAGTGTGTATTTCGTCCCCAAATCCCTCTCAGTTTCTCGTGCCTGCGGAGGTGGTGATTGGTACTAGAACTGAGAGGATTTCTGTTTTTCTTGATAGTGGGTCCGGGGCTAATCTGGTGGACACTCGGTTTGCCCAGGTGCATGGTATGCAACTGAGTGTATTGGCCAAACCGGTCCCTATACTCTCTATTGATTCTAGACCTCTTGGTCAAGGTAGCTTGGTACAAGCTGTTCATAACATAGATCTTCGAGTAGGGGCAATACATAAAGAGCAATTGTCTTGTTATGTGTTGGAGGGTCTACCTGCTCCTATTGTGTTGGGACTTCCTTGGTTGGCTAAACATAACCCAGTGATTGATTGGCAATCCAGAAAGATAAGCCAGTGGGGTGAATTTTGCAAGAATAACTGCATGAGCACGGTCATCGGTGCGGTTGTGCCTAGGACTTTGCCTCCTTTTCTGGAGGACTTTGGGAGAAGTTCTCAGAGGAGGGGTGTAAAGAGTTACCTCCTCATCGCACATATGACTTCTCAATAAAGTCGCTTCCTGATGCCTTATCTCGTACTTTCCCAGGGGTCGGGAAGACGGATGATCCGGTTCCTATTCCTCAGGAGGGAGTTGTAGTGTCAGCTGTATGCTCTGAGCTTGAGGGGGAGGTATTGGGGGCTCAGGGGGACGCCCCTGTGGGACTTCCAGGGAGACTGATAGTTCCAGATCGCTTAAGACTGAAGGTTACGGAGAACCCTTACAAACGGATGGCTGATAGGAGGAGAGTTTCTGGTCTAGATCTGAGGGTGAACGATCTGGTGTGGTTGTCTACCAGGAATATAAAACTTAAAGTTCCCTCCTGGAGGTTGGGTCCCAGATTCATCGGGCCATACAGGATCAGTTCCATAATTAATCCTGTGGCATTTCGTCTGGACCTCCCTCCTACGTTTAAAATTCATAATGTGTTTCACAAGTCATTACTTAAAAAGTATGTGGCACCAGTCATACCGTCACCTCTACCTCCTCCTTCAGTGGTAGTCAATGATAACGTGGAAGTTCATTGGAGGGGGTATGGTCCTGAGGAGAGGACGTGGGTCCCTGCGTCTGATGATAACGCAGATCGATTGGTTCGGACCTTTCACACAATTTACCCGGACAGACCTGGTCATGAGGGTCCGGAGGCCCCTCGTAGAAGGGGGGGTACTGTCATGGGTGCATCGCCACGAAGATCGTCGCGATTGCACATTCTGACTTCTCACAGCTGAGCTGCTGTTTCTTTGTGTTTGGTAATGAGAGAGTTAATTTTACCTAGCTCTTTGCTAAGACTAGGTCCAGCCTCGCCCGGCTGCTTTGGATTATGTTCTAATTAGTTTCCTTTATATTCCTGCCAGTCTGGGTGTTGGATGCCGGTGAAAGCATTCATATAGTTTAGCAGACTGGATCGGTTCTGGGAATACTTAAGCTAAGAGCTCCTTAGTTGTTTTTACTCTTACAGCTTATAGTTTATCTCTGAGACCTAAGGTGTTCCTACTGTGTGTGAGTGTTGTATGTAAGACTTTATTTACTTTATTTCTTATCTTTCTTGTATGTCTTTCTGTTCATTAACCGTTACCTGGTCATTCCCTTTGGTGGTATTCAGGGTCCTTCTTAGGACTAGAATACAGTTGGCAGGGATTGATAGGAGACAGGGTTTACGCTGGTGGCCTGGACCTCTGTACCTTTAACAGTACCTCCAGGTTGAGGGTTAAGTTAGGACCCCAGTTAGGGTCAGCTTAGACCCCGGTCACCCTCTAGCCGGAGACAGCGTATAACGGATTCCGTTTTGACCCACTGGACTTTCTGTCAGGTAAATCTATGTTATCATACAGCTATGCGCATGTTATATAGTATGTTGCCCTTTTGATATAGATTATTGTCATCACATATATATATCTGCTACACAGCGTGACAGTAGGTCGGCCTGCTCGGTCACCGTCTGAACCTCATCACCGACAAGGACGCACAGTGGGAACTCCTCTCTCTGAGACTCTGTCGGGGGTTCTTCTGCAAGGATCTCACTTTTCCCCATGCTACTTAGTCCAGTTCCCTTCCCCCACAAGTCCCAGAATAAGGGAAAATCACGGCCCAATATAACAGGATGTATCAGGTCCTTTACCACCCCGACTTCCTGGGACTGGGCACCACAGTCTGTCCCCACTGTTACTGTGGCCACGGGATAGTCCTTGGCGTCACCATGGATGCACCGAACACCCAGGGTTTTGGAAGGGATCAACTGGTGGGGAAGGGATGCTCTGATCAAGGTCACCAGACTCCCGGAGTCCAACAGTCCAAGCACTTTTATTCCATTAATGGATACTGCACACGCCTGCGGTCCCTCGCCGGGTCGACAGTCCACGCTACAGGCTGGATAGGCATAATAGGAGACCCGTCGGCCTAGGCTGCAGTCCATGGGCTCAGGGGATATTTGACACCTGGCGGCTACATGTCCAGGGTTGTGACATCGCCAGCAAACTATATCTTTCCCAACTGTTCTAAAGGCACCTTCAATAGGAGTGGGACGCCCCCCAGTGGTGGCTCTAGACCCCTTCCGTGGTGAACCCACACCCTTTTGTGTATCCCAGTAGGGAGAAATGACTGCATCCGGTTTCCCAAGAGATCTCTCAACTACCTGGTACCTCTCTACCAGGCCGATAAAGTCATCTGCGTTCTGGGGATCACCCTGGGCAACCCAGGTCTGTACTGACTTGGGGAGGGAATGCATGACTCTGTCAATCACCACCCGCTCAACCATCTGGGCCGGAGTGGAGGAGTCCGGTTGTAGCCACTTCTGAACAAGATGCAGTAGGTCAAACATCTGCGAACGAGGGGGTTTGTTGCTAGCATACGCCCAGTGATGAACTCGCTGGGCTCTTACTGCCATATTTACTCCCAGACATGCTAAGATCTCTGTCTTTAGTTTGGGATACTCCTTAGCATCTTGCAGCGCCAAGTCAAAATACGCTTTTTGGGGTTCACCCGATAAATATGGCGCCAGAACCTCTGCCCACTGTGCTGGTGGAAGTCTCTCCGATCAGCCACCCTCTCAAAAACAGTCAGAAATGCTTCTACATCATCCCCAGGGGTCATCTTCTGCATGGCCCGCCTTACCGCCTTCCTGACGTGAGAATCATCAGTCGGCCCTGGGGCTGGGGTGGCCACCCTGCTCTGGATGGCGTCCGCCAAAAGCAGTATCTGTTGTTGCGCCTCATGCTGGTGCTGCTGCTGCGACTTTTGCTGCAACTGGATCTGCTGAAGCAACAGTTTGGTCGTCTCCTGGTGCTGCTGCTGTATGCTCTGCTGTGCCTGCTGTATGCTCTGCTGGCTCTGTAGGTGTTGCTGCTGCATGCTCTGCTGGGCCTGGACCAGGTGCTTAACGAGCTCCTCCATGCTGCCGGACTTCTCTGGCTGGCTGGCAGCCTTCACCCAGGACATCCACCGGTCTTTGTAGCAGGTACACGTGTTCCTGGAATCCTGCACGCACTCTCACACCAACTGTGGTAAGACGACTCGCTCGGTTCTCCAGGAGGTAGACTCAGGACACACGTTCTCTGGGTTTTCTTTCTGCTGGTTTATTATCAGCCATAAACTCATGCAGGTTTCGCAGGAAAAGTAAACATGACCCTTCTGGGTTAAACGGGAAAACATAAAAAAAAAAAACAATAACTCAGTCCATAGATGAGTGGGTTCCGCCCGCTCTCGGTAGCATAAACGGCACTGCTAAAGTCTTTGTGGAAAGCTCTGCAGCTTCCACTATCCTGTCTGGAGACTTGCCTCTCCAGACCACAACACAGAGAAAAAAAAACAGGACTGAGCTTTTATCCATTGCTCAGCCACACCCTGAGGGGAGGTAGGGGGAATGCCTCCTGCCCTCTTTGACATTCCCATAAAACCGCACCTCCTTTAACAGAGTAAACCTACCAGCATATAACATGCTGGCAGATAAATAAAGTATGTTTTAGTTCACACAGGAGAGCATCCTGTGTGACACATACCTCCCCTCACATATAAAACCAGTGACACTGTCACATCTGCTACATACAGGAGATTTGATCATCGCCTGTATGTAGCAGAGCCAATCAGTTTATGGCAGCTTCTAGTCTCCCATGGAGACTATTGAAGCATGCCAAAAGTGGAAAAAAAATGTTTTTAAAGTTAAAAAAAATAAAAAATAAAAAGTTCAAATCACCCCCCTTTTGACCCATTCAAAATAAAACAATAAAAAAAAATCAAACATATACATATTTGGTTCAGAATTGCCCAGTCTATAAATAAAAAAAGGATTAACCTGATCGGTAAACGGCGAAGCAAGAAAAAAAGTCAAAACGCCAGAATTAAGTTTTTTTGGTCGCCGTAACATTGCATTAAAATGCAATAATGGGCAATCAAAAGATCGTATCTGCACCAAAATAATATATTTAAAAACGTCAGCTCAGCTTTCAAAAAATAAGCCCTCACACAACCCGAAATCACGAAAAATGGAGACGCTATGGGTATCAGAAAATGGGGCATTTTTTTAACAAAGTTTGGAATTTTTTTTTCACCTTTTAGATAAAAAATAACCTAGACATGTTTGGTGTCTATGAACTCGTAATGACCTGGAGAATCATAATGGCAGGTCAATTTTAGCATTTAGTGAAGCTAGTAAAAAATCAAAACAAAAAACAAGTGTGGGATTGCACTATTTTTGCAATTTCACCGCACTTGGAATTTTTTTACCGTTTTCAATTACATGACATGGTAAAACCAATGGTGTCGTTCAAAATTACAACACGTCCCGCAAAATGGCCATTTTGACCAAAAAATAAAAAAGTTATGGTTCTGGGAAGAACAGGAGCAAAAAATGAAAACGCAAAACCAAAAATATCTCTGGTGGTTAAGGGGTTAAAATCTGGCACTACAATATTACACAATGATCTAAATAAGATGACTGATTGGGCAAACACTTGGCAAATGAGATTTGATGTAGATAAATGTAGAATAATACACCTAGGACGGAGTAATCCTATTGCTGCATAAGTAAGCTGAGCAGCAGTATTCAATGTCAAGCAGCAGCTGCAAAAGAAAACATGATTTTAGAATATATAAAAAGAGAGATAAAATCATGCAATCACAACGTATTGTTACCTCTTCATAAATCACTGGTGAGTAGAGATGGGCGAACCCTATCACTAAAGTTCGGTGTCCATACCGAACACCTTCTGTTCAGGCACAGACACCGAACACGGACTTCACCAGGAAGTCCATGTTACTATTCCAGTTCGGAACACCAGGCATTTGCCGCATTGTCATGTGCATGACAGCGCAGAAAACACCATTTCTGATCGACAGTGAAATCATCCCCACCTGTCAGAGAGCCGCGGTTCCCATGCTGTCAAAACACAGTGTGAGTGCGCAGCTGTGACCGGAAGTTTAAGTTTACCTCTGGTCATTGGTGTCAGCTGATGGGATTACCACTCCATCAGCCGATTTCTGCTTCCGCTAATAACAGTGACAGCAGGAGCTGCTGATGGGGGTATTCATCAACCATCTCGTGCGCTGTAAATAAATAATTAAAGAAAAAAATCAGCATGGGTTCCCGCCGTATTTTTGATAACCAGCCAGGCAAAATTCACGCTCTCATGTCATTCAGCAAGGCTGGTTATCAAGAATAGATAAATAAATAATTTAAAAAATGGTGTGGGGTCCCCCCCATTTACTGCGGTGATCTTGATGAGATCCCTGCTAGTTTCACGGTGCTAGCGGGGATCTCACCGAGGTCACCGCAGTTCAGCCCGGCTGGGAACACAGCCTCAGTGACCGGAGATAACCTCAATGGCATCATCGCCGGTCACTGAGGCTGCACTCGCAGCAGTTCAGTCACCAGTGGTTCTCAGCCTGGACGGTCGCACCTTGGCACCGTCCAGGTTGAAAACTGTTTATCCCCCAGACATGGATTACGGCGTAGGACAGAACGACGGAGAGATGAGGGACATTGTTGGTTTTTATTTTTGTTTTCTTACAAGAAACGAGGGATTCAGTGGAATTAAATGTTAGGTGAGTATAACTGTGTTTTTTAGTTTTAAATAAAAAAGTAAAAGTGTGCTTTGTTTTATTTCTAATAAAAGACTGTATTCTGGCTGTATCTTTATTTAAAATGTAACTATAGAATTAGTAATGGAAAGACGTCTTATAGACACCTCTCTATTAGTAATCTGTGGGCTTGATGTCACCTGACAATGCAAAGGTGACATCAACCCCACAAATATGAACCCCACTTGCCACCACTACAGGGCAAGTGGGAAGAGCAGGGCAAAGCACCAGAATTGGTGCATCCAATAGTTGCACCTTTTATGGGTGGCTGCCGGCTGCTATTTTTAGGCTGGGGGCCAATATCCATGGCCCCTTACCAGTCTGAGAACACCAGCCCCCAGCTGTCGGCTTTAGCAAGTTTTGTTTTCAAAAATGAGGGTGACCCACCAGCTGTTTTTTTTTAATTATATATTTAAATAATTATTAAAAACAGCTTGGGGACCCATCTATTCTTGATAACCAGCCTTGCTTAAGCTGACAGCTGAAGGTTGCAGCCCCCAGCTGTGAGTTTTACCTGGCTGGTTATCACAAATACAGGGGAATCCACAACGGTTTTTTTCTTTAATTATATATTTACAGCGCAGGAGTCGGCTGATGAATACTTCGTCACAGTTATTAGTGGCAGCAGGCGTCGACTGATGGGAGCTGTAGTTCCATCAGCTGATACCAGTTACCGGAGGTAAACTTTATACCTTCGATCACAGCTGTGCGCGCACGCTGTCTTTTCACAGCGTGGGAACTGTGGCTCTCTTACTGACGGGGATGATTTACCACCAATGAGAAGCGGTGTTTGCAGCGCTGTCATGCACATCACAGCATGGCAAACACTGGATGTTCAGGCCCCATGGGTCCGGGATCGGGTTCGGGTCCGGGTACTGTTCTAGTACCCAAACTTTTTGCAACTGTTCGGCCGAACCCGCCCGACCTGAACATCCAGGTGTCCGTCCATCTCTACTGGTGAGGCCACATGTAGAATATGGGATCCAGTTTTGGGCTCCACATTTTAAAGAGGATTTTCAGGAGTTAGAAACAGTTTAAAGCCGATGTACTAGATTATTACAAGGGATGGGAGGCCTCTCAGAAAAGGGACGTCTCAGAGGGGCTCTTATTTATATGTTTAAATACATGTATTGTCAATACAAAGTATGGTTTTTGGAAGGAATTTGCCAGTCCTAAGGACAAGGGGGCACTCATTACAGGTAGGAGAAAGGCGATTCCGGCAGCTAAATAGGAAAGGGTTCTTTACAGCTAGAGCAGTCAGACTGTGGAATGCCCTACCACCAGAGGTAGTAATGGCAGATACTATAACAGCTTTTAAAAAAGGGCTGGATGATTTCCTAAATAAACATAACATTGTGGTTTATAGAAAATGTATTGAAACAAATGTGGGGAATGATGAACTTGATGTACCTGAGTCTTTTTTCAACCTATGTAACTATGCAAGGTCTTATATAATAATCTAAGTGCTAGAGAGATCAGTGCTTAAACAGAAAATACACAAATATGGTTTCTAAAATACAGTATTATATTGTTAGCCTTTGCCATAATTTCAAAGTACAAAACACATTAGTCTTCATTTATCCCTGTCTTAACGCTTTCACAATTGTCAGATGCAAATGAAATGTGATTTAACCCCTTTCTGCCATCTGACGTACTATCCCGTCCATGTGCCCTGGGACTTAATCCCCAAGGACTGGATAGTACGTCATACGCGATCAGACCACGGGGGGAGCGCAGCTGATAGCGGCCAGGTGTCAGCTGATTATCACAGCTGACACCCGTCACTAAATGCCAGGAGTTGTCACGGACCGCTCCCGACACTTTAATCCCCGGCACACTGCGACCAAACATGATTGCAGTGTTCCGGTGGCATAGGGAAGCATGGCGCAGGGAGGGGGCTCCCTGCGTTCTTCCCTGAGACCCTCAGAGCAACGCGATGTGATCGCATTGCTCCGAGGGTCTCCTCCCTGCAGGCCCCTGGATCAAAGATGGCCCTGGGAGCCTTCTGGGTCCTGCAGGGAGGTGGCTTGTCTGTGCCTGCTAAGAGCAGGCGCCGGCAAGCCTACTGCACTGCATGTCAGATCGCTGATCTGACAGAGTGGTGTGTAAACTGTCAGATCAGCAATCTGACATTATATAGTAATGTTCCACCCTGGGACAAAATAAAAATGTAAAACAAATGAAATAAACATGTGTAAAAATAGCTTACCTTAAATAAATAAAAAAAAAATATATATATTTCCTCAATCAACACATTATTATTATGTAAATAAAAAAACAACAAAAGTACACATATTTAGTATCGCCACGTCCGTATCGACCTGCCCTATAAAACTGTCCCACTAGTTAACCCCTTTAGTGAACCCCTTAAAAGAGGCAAAAATTCAATGCTTTATCATCATACCGCCGAACAAAAAGTGGAATAACACGTGATCAAAAAGACGGATATAAATAAACATGGTACCGCTGAAAAGGTCATCTTGTCCCGCAAAAAACAATATCCATACAGCATCATCAGTGAAAAAATAAAAAAGTTATAACTTGCAGAATAAAGCGATGTAAAAATAATTATTTTTGATATATAATTATTTTTATTGTATAAAAGCGCCAAAACATAAAAAAATGATATAAATGAGGTATCGCTGTAATCGTACTAACCCGAAGAATAAAACTGCTTTATCAATTTTACCACACGCGGAATGGTATAAACTTCCCCCAAAAGAAAGTCATGAATTGCTGGTTTTTGTTCATTCTGCCTCCCAAAAATCGTAATAAAAAGCGATCAAAAATGTCATGTGCCCAAAAATGTTACCAATAAAAACGTCAACTTTCCCTGCAAAAAACAACACCTCACATGACTCTGTGGGCCAAAATAAGAAAAAATTATAGCTCTCAAAATGTGGTGATGCAAAAACTATTTTTTGCAATAAAAAGCGTCTTTTAGCATGTTACAGCTGACAATCATAAAAACCCGCTATAAATAGTAAACCAAACCCCCTTTATCACCCCCTCAGTTAGGGAAAAATAATAAAATTTTAAAAATGTATTTATTTCCATTTTCCCATTAGAGTTAGGGTTAGGGTTGCGGCTAAAGTTAGGGTAAGAGTTGGGGCTAAAGTTAGGATTAGGGTTAGAGTTGGGATTAGGGTTAGGGGTGTGTTAGGGTTAGGTTTGTGGTTAGGGTTATGGTTATGATTGGGACTAGGGTTAGGGGTGTATTGGGGTTAGGGTTGGAGTTAGAATTGGGGGGTTTCCACTGTTTAGGCACATCAGGGGCTCTCCAAACGTGACATGACACCTGCAGACCATTCCATCAAAGTCTGTATTACAAAACGTCACTACTTCTATTCCGAGCCCCGACGTGTGCCCATACAGTAGTTTTCTCCCACATATGGGGTATCAGCATACTCAGGACAAATAGGACAACAACTTTTGGGGTCCAATTTCTCCTGTTACCCTTGGGAAAATAAAAAATTGGTATCTAAAAGATCATTTTTGTGGGAAAAAAGTAGGATTTTTTATTTTCATGCTCGGGCATTATAAACTTGTGTAACTTGGGGGTTCAAAGTGCTCACCACAGATCTAGATAAGTTCCTTAGGGGATCTAGTTTCCAAAATGGTGTCACTTGTGGGGGGTTTCCATTGTTTAGGCACATCAGGGGCTCTCCAAACGCGACATGGTGTCCAGCCAATTCTGCGTTGAAAAAGTCAAACGGCGCTACTTCCCTTCCGAGCTCTGCCTTGCACCCAAATAGTGATTTACCCTCACATATGGGGTATCAACGTACTCAGGACAAATTGCACAATAAGTTTTGGGGTCTTGTTACCCTTGGGAAAATAAAAATTGCAGTGAAAAGATCATTTTTGTGGAAAAAAATTATGATTTTTTATTTTTATGGCTCTACGTTATAAACTTTTGTGAAGCACTTGGCGGTTCACAGTTCTCACCACACATCTAAATAAGTTCCTTGGGGGGGTCTAGTTTCCAAAATGTGGTCACTTGGGGGGTTTCCACTGTTTAGACACATAAGGGGCTATCCAAACGCGACATGGCGTCCAATCTCGATTCCAGCCAATTTTGGTTTGAAAAAGTCAAATGGCTCTCCTTCTCTTCCGAGCTCTGCCGTGCGCGCAAACAGTGGTTCCCCCCACATATGGGGTATCAGCGTACTCAGGACAAATTGGACAACAACTTTTGTGGTCCAATTTCTCCTGTTACCCTTGGGAAAATAAAAAATTGAGGACTAAAAAATCAATTTTGTGGAAAAAAAATTTTCACACCCAGGCATTATAAACATTAGTGAAACACTTGGGGGTTCAAAGTGCTCACAACAGATCTAGATAAGTTCATAAGTTCCTTAGGGGGTTTAGTTTCTAAAATGGGGTCACTTGTGGGGTTTTCCACAGTTTAGACGCATCAGGGGCTATCCAAATGCAACATGGCGTCCAATCTCGATTCCATCCAATTGGTTTGAAAAAGTCAAATGGTGCTCCTTCCCTTCCGAGCTCTGCCGTGCGCCCACACTGTGGTTTTCCCCCACATATGGGGTATGGGCATCCTCAGGAGAAATTGCACAACTTTATTTGTCCATTTTCTCCTTTTACCCTTGTGAAAATAAAAAATTTGTTTGTAAAATATCATTTTTGTGACTAAAAATGTAAATGTTCATTTTTTCCTTCCACATTGCTTCAGCTCATGTGAATCACCTGAAGTGTTAATAAACTTCTTGAATGTGATTTTGAGTACCTTGAGAGGTGCAGTTTTTAGAATGGTGTCACTTTTGGGTATTTTCTGCCATATAGACACTTCAAAGTGACTTCAAATGTGAGGTGGTCCCTAAAAAAATGGTTTTGTAAATTTTGTTGTAAAAATGGGAAATCGCTGGTCAATTTTTAATCCTTTTAACTTCCTAACAAAAAAAATTTTGTATACCAACAATTTAGTGAGACCAACTTACTCAATATTCATAAGACATGTTAGGGTATTCACTACTCATAGTATAAAACCTTCTCAAATACGTGAATAAACCAAAAAAAGTCTAGATATGTAAAGACTTTTTATTCATAACAAAAGTTATTAAAAAACAAAGGGAGAACCAACAAAATTTAGACATAATACAATACCATATTATAGGGAGATAATAGTAGCATAATAAACACATGGGCCATGATCAGACATACATAATCCTAAAATAATCCATATAAAGTGCAGTAATAATCAGACATAAAGTCTGAAATACAGTGCATAAAGAGTATGACCAGGATTATAAATACCAATAATAAATGGCTCAGTGAATCTCCAACTCTAACACATGGGCCATGATTAAATAAAATGTACATACATAATCCTAAAATAATCAGTATAAGGTGCAATAATAATCAGACAAAAAGTCTGAAATAAAGTGCATGAAAAGTATAACCAGGATTATAAATACCCGTAACCAATGGCTCAGTGAGTCTCCAGCTCCAACGCACATTTCGACTATTGTGGCTTTCTCAAGGAGTCACTGCTGAAATGGAAAGGGAACAGCATGGGGAAGACTCCTGGATGCATCTATGACTCCCAGGTCACTGCTGGGAACAACGTTGTCAGAGTATTACGCCACTTTTACAGACTGACAATAAAACATACAAAACCGAAGATGAAATGGATTTTACAGGGAAAAATGTTAGGAAACATTTTTTCCTGTGTAATGGCTTGTATATAAAGCAAAATAAAAAAAGAAGAAAAAATGCCAGCTCTCATCGTATATCCCTGTGGTTTTTAGCAGTAAATAAATAATTTTAAAAAATGACGTGGGGTCCCCCTTTTTTAATGACCAGCTAAGGCAAAGCAGACAGCTGAGGGCTGATAGGGCTGGTAAGGACCATGGTTATTGGTCCCTTCCCATCCTCAAAATACCACAGTAACCAATTCTGGTGCCCTGTCTCAGCTCTTACTGATTGCCCTGGTGTGGTGGCAATCATAGTAATTGGATTTTGGGTTGATGAGAGCTAGGATTTGAGAAAAATCACAGTTGGCATCAATTCCTGGGGTTAATATTAGAGAAGTGTCTGTCAGACACCCCCATTGCTAACCCAATAGAAAAAAGGAAAAAAACACACAAAAATCCTTGATTCAGAAAAACACTCCCTGACAGATTCCCTCGTTCTCCCATTTATAAAAAAAATCAAATCCCATGGAGTTCCTAAATAGTCCAATGGTGTTACGATGTCTGAAGCGTATGGAGCCGACACAGCCGGGCATGCTGCTCAGTGATACCCGCCAGCTATGAACTGATGTAACCTGAGTGACATCAGTGGGTCTCACAGAGCACTGTGACCAGCAGTTCAGTAATCCGCGTGACTTGGCGGAATTGCTGTAGCCTTAGTTCACAGCCTTCAGGTGTCCCAGCAGCTGGGAACTCCAGTAACTTTAAAGGGAATCTGTCAGCAGGATTTTGCACAGTAACCTACACACAGTGTCAGGTCTGCACCATTATACTGATTAAAATAATACCTTGGTTGATGAAATCCATCTTGTGGTTGTTTTTTAATGTTTATTTTCAGTTCAGCTTTTAATTAATGATATGCCTGTGCACCGGGGCGAGCCTGGAGCAGGGGTCTTTATGTGGTGCTCTGATTAGGTATTCATAAAGCCGACTGCTGACAGGTGACTGATCCCTCACTGAACCGCTCCCTAGTTTACATAATGAATATCTGTACATACTTAAAAAAAACCTTCTGCAGGCAGGACCATTACATTATACCAGCCACTATAAATATATCCCAGAGGTAGAAGGACGCAACTTCTATACTTCTACTCCGCTGTATTCATAAACAGAACAAATATCAGGTATATGCCCATTCTTTCAATCTTATAATTTGGACTAAGAAATGTTTATTTCATTCCTTTATACAATGCACTCTGCTTCTGACAATTATGCTCAGAGGCAGTACACATATGCAAAGCAAACAAGACAAACTTGCAGCATGAAATCTCCATGTTAACCTGCACTCCATTGCACTCTGCACATATGCTTAGAGGCGGTACATACATGCAAAATAAATAAGAAAACCTTTCTGCTAACTTGTACTCATTGCACTTTGTACATGTTCAGTTTATTTACTATAAGTATACAAAAGTTAGGTAAATATTTAACTCCAGATTTGAACACACAAAGAACCTGCCATGTTTGTGTATACTTTATACTTGATCAGTACTTATTATAGCAGTGAGCAGTATGTTCATATATGCAGTCAATAGGGATGAGCGAGGAGTGAAATACTCGGACTCGCTGTACTCATTACGAGTAGCTCCTAATATTCGGGTATTCATAACGAGTAGCGAGTCCAATGTAAGTCTAAGGGAAATGCGAGTAATGGGCAGAGAATGTGTGTGGGCGGAGAATGTGTGTGGGCGGAGAATGTGTGTGGGGGGGGTCTGTGGGCTGTGTGTGTGCGCGGGGCTGTTCCAGGCTCTGCTGGCTCGAGCTCTGCCGGGCTGTGCCAGGCTCTGCCGGTGCTGTACGGGGCTCTGCCGGGCTCGGGCTCTGCTGGCTGTGCGGGCATCGTCCGATGGGACTACTTGTCCCATCCAGCTATGCCTGCTACAGTGACAGCATTAGCGGATAATGGGAAAGTAGTATTCCCATCATCCTGCTAATGTGGTGAATGTTAAAGAAGAAAAAAAGACATACAGAACATACAACATAGTACAGTACATACACATAACATACAACACATAACATAGAATACATACTCACCGCACACACCTAATTCCCCGAAGCCCTCGTCTCCTGCAAATAATATTAAAATAATAAACCAAACTATACTCACCTTTCCGATGCAGTCCCTCTTTAAAAACGAGTGTCCCACGATGGACACAGCAGAGCCCGGCACAGCCCCACACACACACACACCTTCACAGACCCCTGCACACATTCTCTCCACACACATAGTCATAGCCTATGACTCATAGGCTATGACTATGACGCTGCGTGGCCAGCCAATCACAGTAATGCCACAACAAAGAGGGCCGCGGCTTTACTGTGATTGGCTAACACATGCCGGGCAGGAGATCCAAATATTGCGAGGCGAGTAGTGAAATTTACTCTCTAGGATTCGAATACCGCGAGTACCGCATTACTCGCCGAGTACCGAATCCTAACGAGTATACTCGCTCATCCCTTTCAGTCAATAACAAAATGGAGATCTCTAATTAGGAGAAATACTAAATCATTACAAATCTCTCTATAATTGTTATTAGGATATAGTTTAGGAATGCTTCTAAACCACTAAGGATTAGCTACATACGATAATTAAGGATTAAATCCTTAAATTAATGATTGAATTAAGAACAGCTCTATTTAAAGATTACGACAAGTATGCAAGAATTATGAAGGGGAATTATTACTCCTCATTTAACAAACTGACGAAGCTCATGGCTCAAAAATTCAGATCGACAAGAGTCAAAAATAGAATAAAAAGAATTAATCACAACGGACTTTTAGCTGAACATCCTAAAGAAATAGTAAATGCCTTTGCTGCTTACTATTCTTCCCTTTATAACATTAACCCCTTCACCCGCAAAGGGTGGTTTGCACGTTAATGACCGGGCCAATTTTTACAATTCTGACCACTGTCTCTTTATGAGGTTATAACTCTGGAACGCTTCAACGGATCTTCGCGATTCTGAGATGTTTTCTCGTGACATATTGTACTTTATGTTAGTGGTAAAATTTCTTCCATATAACTTGCGTTTATTTATGAAAAAAGCGCAAATATGGTGAAAATTTGGAAAATTTAGCAATTTTCAAACTTTGAAATTTTATTCCCTTAAAACAGAGAAATATGTCACAGAAAATAGTTAACAAATAACATTTCCCACATGTCTACTTTACATCAGCACAATTTTGGAACCAAAATTTTTTTTTGTTACGAAGTTATAAGGGTTAAAAGTTGACCAGCGATTTCTCATTTTTACATCAAAATGTACAAAGCCATTTTTTTTAGGGACCACCTCATATTTGAAGTCACTTTGAGGGATCTATATGGCAGAAAATACCCAAAAGTGACACCATTGTAAAAACTACACCCCTCAAGGTACTCAAAACCACATTCAAAAAGTTTATTAACCCTTCAGGTGCTTCACAGGAGCTGAAGCAACGTGGAAGGAAAAAATGAACATTTTACTTTTTAGTCACAAAAATGATCTTTTACAAACATTTTTTTTATATTCACAAGGGAAAAAGGAGAAAATGGACCGATAAAGTTGTTGTGCAATTTCTCCTGAGTACGCCGATACCCCATATGTGAGGGAAAACCACTGTTTGGGCGCACGGCAGGGCTCGGAATGGAAGGAGCGCAGTTTGACTTTTCCAAACCAAAATTGGCTGGAATTGAGAACGGACGCCATGTCGCGTTTGGAGAGGCCCTGATATGCCTAAACAGTGGAAACCCCCCACATGTGACCCCATTTTGGAAACTAGACCCCCTAAGGAACTTATCTAGATGTGTGGTGAGCACTTTGAACCCCCAAGTGCTTCACGCAAGTTTATAATGTAGAGTCGTGAAAAAATAAAATCATATTTTTTCAACAAGCATGATGTTTTAGTCCCCAATTTTTTATTTTCCCAAGGGTAAGAGGAGAAATTGGACCACAAAAGTTGTTGTCCAACTTGTCCTGAGTACGCTGATACCCCATATGTGGGGGGGAACCACTGTTTGGGCGCACGGCAGGGCTCGAAAGGGAAGGAGCGCCGTTTGACTTTTCCAAACCAAAATTGGCTGGAATTGTGAACGAACGCCATGTCGCGTTTGGAGGGCCCCTGATGTGCCTAAACAGTAGAAACCCCCACATGTGACCCCATTTTGGAAACTAGACCCCCTAAGGAACTTATCTAGATGTGTGGTGAGCACTTTGAACCCCCAAGTGCTTCACGCAAGTTTGTAATGTAGAGCCGTGAAGAAAAAAAAATCATATTTTTTCCACAAGCATGATGTTTTAGTCCCCAATTTTTTATTTTCCCAAGGGTAAGAGGAGAAATTGGACCACAAAAGTTGTTGTCCAACTTGTCCTGAGTACGCTGATACCCCATATGTGGGGGGGAACCACTGTTTGGGCGCACGGCAGGGCTCGAAAGGGAAGGAGCGCGGTTTGACTTTTCCAAACCAAAATTGGCTGGAATTGGGAACGAACGCCATGTCGCGTTTGGAGGGCCCCTGATGTGCCTAAACAGTGGAAACCCCCCACATGTGACCCCATTTTGGAAACTAGACCCCCTAAGGAACTTACCTAGATGTGTGGTGAGCACTTTGAACCCCCAAGTGCTTCACGCAAGTTTGTAATGTAGAGCCGTGAAGAAAAAAAATCATATTTTTTCCACAAGCATGATGTTTTAGTCCCCAATTTTTTATTTTCCCAAGGGTAAGAGGAGAAATTGGATCACAAAAGTTGTTGTCCAACTTGTCCTGAGTACGCTGATACCCCATATGTGGGGGGGAACCACTGTTTGGGCGCACGGCAGGGCTCGAAAGGGAAGGAGCGCCGTTTGACTTTTCCAAACCAAAATTGGCTGGAATTGCGAACGAACGCCATGTCGCGTTTGGAGGGCCCCTGATGTGCCTAAACAGTGGAAACCCCCCACATGTGACCCCATTTTGGAAACAAGACCCCCTAAGGAACTTATCTAGATGTGTGGTGAGCACTTTGAACCCCCAAGTGCTTCACGCAAGTTTGTAATTTGGAGCCGTGAAGAAAAAAAATCATATTTTTTCCACAAGCATGATGTTTTAGTCCCCAATTTTTTATTTTCCCAAGGGTAAGAGGAGAAATTGGACCACAAAAGTTGTTGTCCAACTTGTCCTGAGTACGCTGATACCCCATATGTGGGGAGGAACCACTGTTTGGGCGCACGGCAGGGCTCGAAAGGGAAGGAGCGCCGTTCGACTTTTCCAAACCAAAATTGGCTGGAATTGGGAACGAACGCCATGTCGCGTTTGGAGGGCCCCTGATGTGCCTAAACAGTGGAAACCCCCCACATGTGACCCCATTTTGGAAACTAGACCCCCTAAGGAACTTACCTAGATGTTTGGTGAGCACTTTGAACCCCCAAGTGCTTCACGCAAGTTTGTAATGTAGAGCCGTGAAGAAAAAAAATCATATTTTTTCCACAAGCATGACGTTTTAGTCCCCAATTTTTTATTTTCCCAAGGGTAAGAGGAGAAATTGGACCACAAAAGTTGTTGTCCAACTTGTCCTGAGTACGCTGATACCCCATATGTGGGGGGAACCACTGTTTGGGCGCACGGCAGGGCTCGAAAGGGAAGGAGCGCCGTTTGACTTTTCCAAACCAAAATTGGCTGGAATTGGGAACGAACGCCATGTCGCGTTTGGAGGGCCCCTGATGTGCCTAAACAGTGGAAACCCCCCACATGTGACCCCATTTTGGAAACTAGACCCCCTAAGGAACTTACTAGGTGTGTGGTGAGCACTTTGAACCCCCAAGTGCTTCACGCAAGTTTGTAATGTAGAGCCGTGAAGAAAAAAAATCATATTTTTTCCACAAGCATGATGTTTTAGTCCCCAATTTTTTATTTTCCCAAGGGTAAGAGGAGAAATTGGACCACAAAAGTTGTTGTCCAACTTGTCCTGAGTACGCTGATACCCCATATGTGGGGGGGAACCACTGTTTGGGCGCACGGCAGGGCTCGAAAGGGAAGGAGCGCCGTTTGACTTTTCCAACCAAAATTGGCTGGAATTGGGAACGAACGCCATGTCGCGTTTGGAGGGCCCCTGATGTGCCTAAACAGTGGAAACCCCCCACATGTGACCCCATTTTGGAAACTAGACCCCCTAAGGAACTTACCTAGATGTTTGGTGAGCACTTTGAACCCCCAAGTGCTTCACGCAAGTTTGTAATGTAGAGCCGTGAAGAAAAAAAATCATACTTTTTCCACAAGCATGACGTTTAGTCCCCAATTTTTTATTTTCCCAAGGGTAAGAGGAGAAATTGGACCACAAAAGTTGTTGTCCAATTTGTCCTGAGTACGCTGATACCCCATATGTGGGGGGGAACCACTGTTTGGGCGCACGGCAGGGCTCGAAAGGGAAGGAGCGCCGTTTGACTTTTCCAAACCAAAATTGGCTGGAATTGGGAACGAACGCCATGTCGCGTTTGGAGGGCCCCTGATGTGCCTAAACAGTGGAAACCCCCCACATGTGACCCCATTTTGGAAACTAGACCCCCTAAGGAACTTATCTAGGTGTGTGGTGAGCACTTTGAACCCCCAAGTGCTTCACGCAAGTTTGTAATGTAGAGCCGTGAAGAAAAAAAAATCATACTTTTTCCACAAGCATGACGTTTTAGTCCCCAATTTTTTATTTTCCCAAGGGTAAGAAGAGAAATTGGACCACAAAAGTTGTTGTCCAATTTGTCCTGAGTACGCTGATACCCCATATGTGGGGGGGAACCACTGTTTGGGCGCACGGCAGGGCTCGAAAGGGAAGGAGCGCCGTTTGACTTTTCCAAACCAAAATTGGCTGGAATTGGGAACGAACGCCATGTCGCGTTTGGAGGGCCCCTGATGTGCCTAAACAGTGGAAACCCCCCACATGTGACCCCATTTTGGAAACTAGACCCCCTAAGGAACTTATCTAGGTGTGTGGTGAGCACTTTGAACCCCCAAGTGCTTCACGCAAGTTTGTAATGTAGAGCCGTGAAGAAAAAAAATCATATTTTTTCCACAAGCATGACGTTTTAGTCCCCAATTTTTTATTTTCCCAAGGGTAAGAGGAGAAATTGGACCACAAAAGTTGTTGTCCAATTTGTCCTGAGTACGCTGATACCCCATATGTGGGGGGGGAACCACTGTTTGGGCACACGGCAGGGCTCGAAAGGGAAGGAGCGCCGTTTGACTTTTCCAAACCAAAATTGGCTGGAATTGGGAACGAACGCCATGTCGCGTTTGGAGGGCCCCTGATGTGCCTAAACAGTGGAAACCCCCCACATGTGACCCCATTTTGGAAACTAGACCCCCTAAGGAACTTATCTAGGTGTGTGGTGAGCACTTTGAACCCCCAAGTGTTTCACTAAAGTTTATAATGCCCTGGCGTGAAAAAAAAAAATTTTTTTTTCCCACAAAAGTGATTTTTTTAGTCCCCAATTTTTTATTTTCCCAAGGGTAACAGGAGAAATTGGACCCCAAAAGTTGTTGTCCAATTTGTCCTGAGTACCTGATACCCCATTGTTGGGGGGAACCACTGTTTGGGTGCACGGCAGGGCTCGGAAGGGAAGTAGTGACGTTTTGGAATGCAGACTTTGATGGAATGGTCTGCGGGCGTCATGTTCCGTTAGCAGAGCCCCTGATGTGCCTAAACAGTGGAAACCCCCCACAAGTGACCCCATTTTGGAAACTAGACCCCCTAAGGAACTTATCTAGGTGTGTGGTGAGTACTTTGAACCCCCAAGTGTTTCACTAAAGTTTATAATGCCCTGGCGTGAAAAAAAATATATTTTTTTTCCCACAAAAGTGATTTTTTTAGTCCCCAATTTTTTATTTTCCCAAGGGTAACAGGAGAAATTGGACCCCAAAAGTTGTTGTCCAATTTGTCCTGAGTACGCTGATACCCCATATGTTGGGGGGAACCACTGTTTGGGTGCACGGCAGGGCTCGGAAGGGAAGTAGTGACGTTTTGGAATGCAGACTTTGATGGAATGGTCTGCGGGCGTCATGTTCCGTTAGCAGAGCCCCTCATGTGCCTAAACAGTGGAAACCCCCCACAAGTGACCCCATTTTGGAAACTAGACCCCCTAAGGAACTTATCTAGGTGTGTGGTGAGTACTTTGAACCCCCAAGTGTTTCACTAAAGTTTATAATGCCCTGTGTGGAAAAAAAAATATATTTTTTTTTCCACAAAAGTGATTTTTTTAGTCCCCAATTTTTTATTTTCCCAAGGGTAACAGGAGAAATTGGACCCCAAAAGTTGTTGTCCAATTTGTCCTGAGTACGCCGATACCCCATATGTTGGGGGAACCACTGTTTGGGTGCACGGCAGGGCTCGGAAGGGAAGTAGTGACGTTTTGGAATGCAGACTTTGATGGAATGGTCTGCGGGCGTCATGTTCCGTTAGCAGAGCCCCTGATGTGCCTAAACAGTGGAAACCCCCCACAAGTGACCCCATTTTGGAAACTAGACCCCCTAAGGAACTTATCTAGGTGTGTGGTGAGTACTTTGAACCCCCAAGTGTTTCACTAAAGTTTATAATGCCCTGTGTGAAAAAAAAAATATTTTTTTTTTCCACAAAAGTGATTTTTTTAGTCCCCAATTTTTTATTTTCCCAAGGGTAACAGGAGAAATTGGACCCCAAAAGTTGTTGTCCAATTTGTCCTGAGAACGCTGGTACCCCACATGTGGGAAAAAAACTGTTTAGGCACACGTCGGGACTCGGAAGGGAAGTAGTGACGTTTTGGAATGCAGACTTTGATGGAATGGTCTGCGGGCATCATGTTCCATTTGCAGAGCCCCTGATGTGCCTAAACAGGAAAAAAAAACACAAGTGACATAATTTTAGAAATTAGACCCCCAAGAAGCTTCTCTAGATGTGCCCCCCTTCTGGAACTAATCTTTCCTGTAAAGTAAATTAGTAGTGCATGGAGGTGTGGTACAATTTGAAGCAATCCTTCATACACAGGCCAGGTTTTTCGGGGCAGGTGTCGCACTGATAAATGGTGTCCTTGCGTATTCCCCTTTTGTAACACACTCGGCACCTTTTTTGCGACTTACCTTTTTTTGCAGTTTGCGGGACCTCCCCCGGGAAATGCTGGCCTGGTACAATACGAGCACCTTCAGTTCCGGAAGTACTGGGGCCCTCTCCTTCCTGAGCGCCAAACATCAGGGCCTTGATCACTACCTCCTGGAACTGAAGGTACGACGTATTGGTATGGCGTGCACATCGTGACAGCAGGAAAGCGTTGAGCATTGCCATTTGGACGATGTGCACGGACAGCTTCTTGTACCACACCTTGGCCTTTCTCAAAGCACTGTATGGTTGGAGGAGTTGATCAGAGAGATCAACACCCCCCATGTATTTGTTGTACCCAAGTACACAGTCCGGTTTGCGGACCTGTGTAGAGGTACCCCGTACAGTGCTGAGGGCGCTGCCATCACCGTGTATGGTGGTCAAGAGAAGGACATCCCTCTTGTCCTTGTACTTGACCACCAGAAGGTGGTCGCTACATTGGGCTCTGCTCTCACCCTTTCTGAGCATCTGCCCAAGCAGCGTCTTCGGGAGGCCCTTCTGATTTTTGCGGACGGTACCGCAGGCTGCGGTACCACGCGCAAAGAGGGATTTGTGGAGTGGGATGCTGGTATAAAAGTTATCGGTGTAGAGGTGATAACCTTTATCCAGCAGTGGGTGAACCAAATCCCACACAATTTTCCCACTCACTCCCAGGACAGGAGGACACTCAGGGGGTTCAATCCTGGTGTCCTTTCCTTCGTAAACTCTAAAACGGTGAGTGTACCCTGAGGTACTCTCACACAGTTTGTAGAGTTTGATTCCGTACCTTGCCCTCTTGTTGGGCAGGTACTGACGGAATCCGAGCCGTCCCTTAAAATGAACCAAGGACTCATCCACGCAAATGTCCCTTTTGGGCACGTACACTTCAGCAAACTTTTTGTTGAAGTGTTCAATGACCGGCCGAACTTTGAACAGACGGTCAAAGTTGGGGTCATCTCGTGCGGGACACTGTGCATTATCGTTATAATGCAAGAATTTCTGGATGGCCTCAAAACGCGTCCGGGCCATGACCATTCGGAACACTGGAGCGTTATATAAAATATCAACACTCCAGTATTGCCGAAGTTCTGGCTTCTTCAAGATCCCCGTGTGAAGGACCAGGCCCCAAAACTGCATCAATTCAACTGCGTCTACAGGAGACCAGTTAGAATATGATGAACGGGGGTTTTGCTCCAAAAATTGACGAGCGTACAAATTTGTTTGCTCCACCATGTGGTTAATAAAATCCTCAGAGAAAAAGACTTTGAAAAAGTCTATTTCTGTGAGGCCAGTGGTGTCAAACCTGATTCCTGATTCTGCCACAAAATCAGGAATCAGTGGCTCGTAATTTTCGGGGGGGAGGTCCACACGGGATCCGCAGTGGGTTGCGCTGGTTCGGCTTCATCTTCGTCTTCTGGAATGGGGGCAGATGCCTCATCTTCTGTCCTGGGGCGTCTGCGTGGTGGTTCCGCAGGACCCGAGGAGGAAGATGAGGAGGGGGAAGAGGAAGAGGAGGAGGAAGAGGAATCTGAAAAATAAAGAAATGTGGGATCCTCTCCCTCGCTATCAGTGTCGGAGGCAAGAAAAGCGTATGCCTCCTCCAATGAATAGCGCTGTTGGGACGAACGGGACGGGTGGGACATTTTTTTGTAAATGTGGTGCTTGGGTGTACTTTATTGATAACTGTGTATGTGTGGGGGGGGGATAGTGCTTGGTGTAAACTATGCTGAAAAGAAAAAATCTAAAAGAAAAAAAAAATGGTGGAGAAAAAAATGCCTGTGAAAAGAAAAGTCTAAAACAGCAGGCCTAGCTCTGATAAGTGAACTGCGTCACTTATCAAAGTTCGGTGGCTGCTAGATGTGGTGCAAGGAGGGGGAAAAAAAAAAAGGGAAAACAGCCGGCACGAGATCTGATAAGTGAACTGCGTCACTTATCTAAATTCGGCGGCTGCTAATGTGGAAACGGAGGCGCGCAAAGGCGGGTGAAAAAAAAGGAAAAAAAAAAAAAAGGAAAACAGCCGGTGCGAGCTCTGATAAGTAACTGTGTCACTTGTCAAAGTTCGGCGGCTGCTAGATGTGGCGCAAAGGGAGTGGCGCAGAGGGGGTGAAAAAAAAAAAACAGGAAAACAGCGGCACGGATCTGATAAGTGAACTAAGTCACTTATCAAAATTCGGCGGCTGCTAAATGTGGAAACGGAGGCGGCGCAAAGGCGGGTGAAAAAAGAAAAAGGAAAAAAAAAAAAGGAAAACAGCCGGTGCGAGCTCTGATAAGTGAACTGTGTCACTTGTCAAAGTTCGGCGGCTGCTAGATGTGGCGCAAAGGGAGTGGCGCAGGGAGGGGGTGAAAAAAAAAAGAAAAGGAAAACAGCCGGCGCGAGCTCTGATAAGTGAACTGTGTCACTTGTCAAAGTTCGGCGGCTGCTAAATGTGGAAACGGAGGCGGCGCAAAGGCGGGTGAAAAAGGAAAAAAAAAAAAAGAAAAGGAAAACAGCCGGTGCGAGCTCTGATAAGTGAACTGTGTCACTTGTCAAAGTTCGGCGGCTGCTAGATGTGGCGCAAAGGGAGTGGCGCAGGGAGGGGGTGAAAAAAAAAAACAGGAAAACAGCCGGCACGAGATCTGATAAGTGAACTGAGTCACTTATCAAAATTCGGCGGCTGCTAGATGTGGAAACGGAGGCGGCGCAAAGGCGGGTGAAAAAAAAAAAAGGAAAACAGCCGGCGCGAGCTCTGATAAGTGAACTGCGTCACTTATCAAAGTTCGCCGGCTGCAGGGTGTGCGCACGGAGGTGGCGCAAAGGGGGCTGAGAGCACGAGTGTTGATCGGTGAAATGCGTCACCAATCAACGCTCGGCGGCTGGGTGTGCGCATGGAGGCGGCGCAAAGGGGGGTGAAAAAAAGGAAACCCGCCGGACGCGAGCTCTGATAAGTGAACTGCGTCACTTATCAAAGTTCGCCGGCTGCAGGGTGTGCGCACGGAGGTGGCGCAAAGGGGGCTGAGAGCACGAGTGTTGATCGGTGAAATGCGTCACCAATCAACGCTCGGCGGCTGGGTGTGCGCACGGAGGCGGCGCAAAGGGGGGTGGAGGGGGTAAAAAGAGGGGGAAGGGGGATGGGGAGGGAGGAAGAGAGGGATCAACACTTACGGTTGTAGTCTCTCTTCTTTTTTCTATCTTCTTTTCTTCTTTATTCTGACTTCTTTTCTTCTGTCTTCTTTTCTTCTGTCTTCAGCACTACAAGGCCCAGCACAGGAGAGATCTGTTGTATGACCGCTCTGCAGGAATCCTCAGCAAGTGTGAAGACCCCTGCAGAACGGTCACTCACAGGTCAGAGCCAGGTGAGACAGGTCACAGAGCGGTCAATTCGCTTCTGTGACCTGTGATTGGTGGGATCCATCATAACAAGATCCCACCAATCAGAGCTCTCCTGGTTACCCTGGCAACCTGCCCAGGATCGGAGCTCACAGCTCCGATCCTAGGCAGGTCACAGCCAGGGCAGCAGCCAGGTCACCTGCAGGGCACAACGCGGTCACACAGCGATCAGACCGCTGCTGTGCCCTGTGATTGGCGCGAT
This sequence comes from Oophaga sylvatica, assembly GCA_033576555.1. NCBI lineage: Eukaryota > Metazoa > Chordata > Amphibia > Anura > Dendrobatidae > Oophaga > Oophaga sylvatica. The sequence goes on along the minus strand of JARQOD010000002.1, from coordinate 529,986,133 downwards.
CGACGATGTCATCGATCGCGCCAATCAGCTCCTGCAGGCCCTACAGGGCCTGTCCTGAGCCTCCACAGCCTTTTACAGCACCGATCCAGCCAGGATCGGTGCTATTACAGCACCGATCCGGCATGTCAGCAGCAAGGCACAGCGCTCCTGCGCCGCGGCTGTGCCTTGCGATTGGTGCGATCGACGATAACATCGATCGCGCCAATCAGCTCCTGCAGGCCCTGCTAGGCCTGTCCTATGTTCCGGCCTAGGATCGGTGCTTTTATAGCACCGATCCAGCAGGAACCGGCAGGGCACAGCGCGGTAATACCGCTTCTGTGCCCTGCGATTGGCGCGATCGATATGATCGGCGATCGCGCCAATCCAGGGGGGTCTGCATAGTGCTAGACCCAGGCCTAGGATCGAGTACATCGGTACTCGATCCTAGCCTGGGATCTCACTGTTTCAGCCCATCTGATTGGCTGAAACAGTGAGAAAGGCTGCGATTGGCTGTTCAGAATTGAACAGCCAATCACAGCGATCGGGAGGCCGGAGAGGGGAGGACGCAGCCCGGGATGCCGACGTCATCTTCCTAGAGGTAAGATGGCATCGGAATTTTAATGCGATCACCGCGACTTTAGTCGCGATGTCGCATTAAAGGGCATGACGTACTATTCCGTCCATGGGAATTAGGTCCAGGGTCACATGGACGGAATAGTACGTCTGATGGCAGAGAGGGGTTAAAGAAGATCGAGACTTTACATCCTAATAGTAAAAATATTGAAATTTTTTTATCCCAAGTTAACCTACCTAAACTATCAAAACAACAACTTCTACTCTTAAATAACCCTTTCAGTACATCTGAAGTATTTGAAGTAATATAAAATTTAAAATCCAAAAAATCCCCAGGACCTGATGGTTACTCCAATGAGTACTATCAATCCTTTGCTTCAATGTTAGCTCCATATTTAGCTAGAGTATTTAATAAGGCATCCACAATTGGAAAATTTCCCCAAGAAATGTTACAGGCCACTATATCCTTGATTCCTAAACCGAAGGGCGATTTGGAACTCGTTAAAAATTATAGACTCATATCATTATTAACCCCTTCACCCCCAAGGGTGGTTTGCACGTTAATGACCGACAATTTTTACAATTCTGACCACTGTCTCTTTATGAGGTTATAACTCCGGAACGCTTCAACGGATCTTTGCGATTCTGAGATTGTTTTCTCGTGACATATTGTACTTCATGTTAGTGGTAAAATTTCTTCCATATAACTTGCGTTTATTTTTGAAAAATACGCAAATATGGCGAAAATTTTGAAAATTTAGCAATTTTCAAACTTTGAATTTTTATTCCCTTAAAACAGAGAAATATGTAACACAAAATAGTTAAGAAATAACATTTCCCACATGTCTACTTTACATCAGCACAATTTTGGAATCAAAATTTTTTTTTGTTAGGAAGTTATAAGGGTTAAAAGTTGACCAGCGATTTCTCATTTTTACAACAAAATTTACAAAGCCATTTTTTTTAGGGACCACCTCACATTTGAAGTCACTTTGAGGGGTCTACATGACAGAAAATACCCAAAAGTGACACCATTCTAAAAACTGCACCCCTCAAGGTACTCAAAACCACATTCAAGAAGTTTATTAACCCTTCAGGTGCTTCACAGGAACTAAAGCAACGTGGAAGGAAAAAATGAATATTTAACTTTTTAGCCACAAAAATGATCTTTTACAAACTTTTTTTTTATTTTCACAAGGGTAAAAGGAGAAAATGGACAGATAAGGTTGTTATGCAATTTCTCCTGAGTACGCCAATACCCCATATGTGGGGGAAAACCACTGTTTGGGCACACGGCAGAGCTCGTAAGGGAAGGAGCGCCGTTTGACTTTTTCAAACTAAAATTGGCTGGAGTTGAGATTGGACGCCATGTCGCGCTTGGAGAACCTCTGATGCGCCTAAACAGTGGAAACCCCCCACAAGTGACACCATTTTGGAAACTAGACCCCTAAGGTACTTATCTAGATCTGTTGTGAGCACTTTGAACCCCCAAGTGTTTCACAAAAGTTTATAATGCCTGGGTGTGAAAAAAAAAAAAAAAAAATTCCACAAAAATGATTTTTTAGTCCTAAATTTTGAATTTTCCCAAGGAAATTGGACCCCAAAAGTTGTTGTCCAATTTGTCCTGAGTACGCTGATACCCCATATGTGGGGTGGAAAACTGTTTGGGCGCACGGCAGGGCTTGGAAAGGAAGTAGTAACGTTTTGGAATGCAGACGTTGATGGGGGTCATGTTCCGTTTGCAGTGCCCCAGATGAGCCTAAACAGTGGAAATCCCCCACAAGTGACCCCATTTTGGAAACTAGACCCCCTAAGGAACTTATCTAGATCTTTGGTGAGCACTTTGAACCCCCAAGTGCTTCACACAAGTTTATAATGCCCGGGCATGAAAATAAAAAATCCTATTTTTTTCCCACAAAAATTATCTTTTAGTCACTAATTTTTTATTTTCCCAAGGGTATCAGGAGAAATTGGACCACATAAGTTGTTGTCCAATTTGTCCTGAGTACGCTGATGCCCCATATGTGGGGGGGAACCACTGTTTGGGCGCACGGCAGAGCTCGGAAGGGAAGTAGCACCATTTGACTTTTTCCAACCAAAATTGGCTGGAATTGAGATTGGATGCCATGTTGCATTTGGAGAGCCCCTGATGTGCCTAAACAGTGGAAACCCCCCACAAATGACCCCATTTGGGAAACTAGACCCCCTAAGGAACTTATCTAGATCTTTGGTGAGCAATTTGAACCCTCAAGTGCTTCACACAAGTTTATAACGTAGAGCCGTAAAATTTAAAAATCATATTTTTTCCACAAAAATGATCTTTTCACCCCAATTTTATTTTTCCAAGGGTAACAAGACTACAAAAGTTATTGTGCAATTTGTCCTGAGTACACTGATACCCCATATGTGGGGGTATACCACTGTTTGGGTGCATGGCAGAGTTTGGAAGGGAAGGAGCGCCATCTCACTTTTTCAACGCAGAATTGGCTGGACGCCATGTCGTGTTTGGAGAGCTCCTGATCTGCCTAAACAGTGGAAACCCCCCACAAATGACACCATTTTGGAAACTAGACCCCTCAAGGAACTTATCTAGATGTGTGGTGAGAACTTTGAACCCCCAGGTGTTTCACTAAAGTTTATAACGTACAGCCTTAAAATAAAAAATCCTTTTTTTTTTTTACAAAAATGATTTTTTCGCCCCCAATATTTTATTTTCACAAGGGTAACAGAAGAAATTGGAACCCAAAAGTTGTTGTCCAATTTGTCCTGAGTACGCTGATACCCAATATGTAGGAGAAAACTACTGTATGGGTGCACGTCAGGGCTCGGAAGGGAAGTAGTGACGTTTTGGATTGCAGACTTTGATGGAATGGTCTGGGGGCGTCATGTCGCATTTGGAGAGCCCCTGATACGCCTAAACAGTGGAAACCCCCCACAAGTGACCCATTTTGGAAAATAGACCCCACAAGGAACTTATCTAGATGTGTGGTGAGCACTTTGAACCCCGAAGTGCTTCACAGAAGTTTATAACGCACAGCCGTAAAAATAAAAAATCCTTTTTTTTTTACAAAAATGATTTTTTCGCCCCCAATATTTTATTTTCACAAGGGTAACAGGAGAAATTGGACCCCAAAAGTTGTTGTCCAATTTGTCCTGAGTACGCTGATACCCAATATGTGGGAGAAAACTACTGTATGGGCGCATGTCAGGGCTCGGAAAGGGAAGTAGTGACGTTTTGGATTGCAGACTTTGATGGAATGGTCGGGGGGCGTCATGTCGCATTTGGAGAGCCCCTGATGCGCCTAAACAGTGGAAACCCCCCACAAGTGACCCCATTTTGGAAAATAGACCTCACAAGGAACTTACCTAGATGTGTGGTGAGCACTTTGAACCCCGAAGTGCTTCACAGAAGTTTATAACGCACAGCCGTAAAAATAAAAAATCCTTTTTTTTTTTACAAAAATGATTTTTTCGCCCCCAATATTTTATTTTCACAAGGGCAACAGGAGAAATTGGACCCCAAAAGTTGTTGTCCAATTTGTCCTGAGTACGCTGATACCCAATATGTGGGAGAAAACTACTGTATGGGCGCATGTCAGGGCTCGGAAAGGGAAGTAGTGACGTTTTGGATTGCAGACTTTGATGGAATGGTCTGGGGGCGTCATGTCGCATTTGGAGAGCCCCTGATGCGCCTAAACAGTGGAAATCCCCAACAAGTGACCCCATTTTGGAAAATAGACCCCACAAGGAACTTATTTAGATGTGTGGTGAGCGCTATGAAGCCCCAAGTGCTTCACAGAAGTTTATAATGTACAGCCGTAAAAACAAAAAAATCTTATTTTTTTTACAAAAAAAAATTTTTCGCCCCCAGTTTTTTATTTTCCCAAGGGTAACAGAAGAAATAGGACAAATTTCACAATAACTCTTGGAGTCCAGAGTACGCTGATACCCCATATGTGGGGATAAACTACTGTTTGGACGCATGGCAGAGCTCAGAAGTGAAGGAACACCGTTTGACTTTTTCAACGCAGAATTGGCTGGAATGGAGATCAGACGCCATGTCACATTTGGAGAGCCCCTGATGTGCCTAAACAGCGGAAACCCCCCAATTCTAACTCCAACCCTAACCCCAACACACCCCTAACCCTAGTCCCAACCCTAATCCCAACCCTAACCCTAATCCTAACTCTAACCCTAATCCTAACTTTAGCGCCAACCCTAACCCTAACTTTAGCCGAAACCCTAACCCTAACCCTAATGGGAAAATGGAAATAAATACATTTTTTTTATTTTATTATTTTTCCCTAACTAAGGGGTGATAAAGGGGGTTTGATTTACTATTTATAGCGGTTTTTATGATTGGCAGCTGTCACGCTAAAAGACGCTTTTTATTGCAAAAAGTAGTTTTTTGCATCGCCACATTTTGAGAGCTATAATTTTTGCATATTTTGGCCCACAATGTCATGTGAGGTCTTAATTTTTGGCGGACGAGGTGACGCTTTTATTGGTACCATTTTTGAGCACGTGACATTTTTTGATCGCTTTTTATTTCGATTTTTGGGAGGTTAGAATGAACAAAAATCAGCAATTCATGAATTTCTTTTGGGTGAGGCGTTTTTATTGTTCCGCGTGTGGTAAAATCGATAAAGCAGTTTTATTCTTTGGGTCAGTACGATTATGGCGATACCTCATTTATATAATTTTTTTATGTTTTGGCGCTTTTATAGAATAAAAACAATTTTATATAAAAAATAATTATTTTTGCATCGCTTTATTCTGCGAGCTATAACTTTTTTATTTTTTCGCTCATGATGCTGTGTGACGGCTCGTTTTCTGCGGGACAAGATGACGTTTTCAGCGGTACCATGTTTATTTATATCCGTCTTTTTGATCGCGTGTTATTCCACTTTTTGTTCAGCGGTATGATGATAAAGCACTGATTTTTTGCTTCGTTTTTATTTTTTATTTTTTAAGGGGTTCACAAAAGGGGTTAACTAGTGGGACAGTTTTATAGGGGGGGTCGTTACGGACGCGGCGATACCATATATGTGTACTTTTATTGTTTTATTTTTTTTATTTACAATAAGTAATGAATTTATTGGGGAATATTTTTTTTTTTTTTTTGGATTTTTTTTTACACATGTTTATTTTTACTTTTTTTTACTTTTTTACTTTGTCCCAGGGTGGGACATCACTGTATTTCATCAGATCGCTGGTGTGACAGTGTGCATAGCACTCTGTCACACCAGCGATGTGACAGGCAGTGCAGGACGCTTCCTCATGCCTGCTCTCGGCAGGCACTGAGGAAGCCGCCTCCCTCCAGGACCCCAGCGCCATCTTGGATCCGGGTCCTGGGAGGGAGGAAGCCCTCAGAGCAGCGCGATCACATCGCGCTGGTCTGAGGGTCTCAGGGGGGCGCGCAGGGAGCCCCCTGCCTGCGCGATCCTCCCCTGTGCCCCCAGTACACCGCGATCATGTTTGATCGCGGTGTGCAAGGGGTTAATGTGCCGGGAGCGGTCCGTGACCGCTCCTGACACACAGTCACGGGTGTCAGCTGTGATAATCAGCTGACACCCGGCGGCGATTAGCTGCGCTCCCTCCGGGAGCGCAGCTAATCGCCTATGACGTACTATCCCGTCCATGGTCAGAATGGCACGGGTTTTATGGACGGGATAGTACGTCTAATGTCAGAGAGGGGTTAAATACAGATGTGAAAATCTATTAAAAAATAATAGCAAATAGATTAAAAAAAATTTTGCCCTATATTATACACAAAGACCAATTAGGATTTATTCAAGGTAGGCAAACAGCTGATGGAACAAGGAAAATTTTAAATCTAATTGACTTTGTCAAAAGTAATAAAATTCCATCTTTATTTCTGACTATCGATGCTGAAAAAGCATTCGATAGAGTCAATTGGGAATTTTTAGCAGCTACTCTGTATAAATTTGGTTTCAACAATGAAGGGATTAGAATGATTATGGCTTTGTATACTACTCCTTCAGCAAAAGTTTTTGCAAATAACCATCTTTCCAGTCCTTTTTTTTTATAACCAACGGTACGAGACAAGGCTGCCCCCTTTCTCCATTGTTGTGTGCCTTAATTATGGAACCTCTAGCGGAACACTTTAGAATTAACCAGAACATTAAAGGTATTAAAATAGGTGATAACCAATATAAATCTGGCTTTTTTGCAGATGATATTATTTTAAGCATCACTAATCCATTAGAATCGATCAAGGAAATCCTTTCTGTTTTCCACAAATTTTCACTGGTTTCTTATTTCAAAATTAATGAAGCTAAATCCAAGATCTTGGACTTTTTTCTAGAAGAAACCGTTAAAGCAACTATTAAAAAACTTACTAAATTTGATTGGGAAAAAGAATCAATTGCTTATCTAGGCATTTCTATTGCAAGAAATTGCTGTAAAACAGTCAAATTGAATTTAGAAAGAGCGAGAAAGGATACCCAAACAGAATTGAATAATTTGGGGAAACAAGAAATTTCTTTGATTGGACGAATTACACTACTTAAACTTTTTGTTCTCCCCAAAATACTCTATATATTTAGAGCAATCCCTCTTATAATCCCCTTAAAATTCCTTAGGAAACTCCAATCTATAGCAAATAAATTTATATGGAACCAAAATAGAGCCAGAATCTCAGCAACTATTCTTTATAGGAAGAAATCTGGAGGCCTTTCTCTTTCGAATATAGTCAATTACTACTACACAAATTTGATTAAACAATCTCTATATTGGATAAAATTTGATGACGCACCGGCATGGTTGGAAATAGAATTGAAATTTAATAAAAATACTCCATTGTTTCAACTATTGACTAATTTTTTGTCAACGTCAAGTAACACTGTCTGCTCCTCATCAACCATCACAGCTACACTACAAGCCTGGAAACAATTGGCAAAATCTCAAATTCAAACTAATAAAACTACTAGATTTCTACAAATTAAAAAACTACATCTGAAAGTTTTTTTTTTTTTTCTGGATTTGGAAATTCCAGATTCTTGGAAAAAGTTAAACATCACTGAAATTGTAGATATTTATGATGGTAAACAATTCATTAGCCCGGAGAACTTACAAACAAAATATAACCTTACCCATAGCGAAATAATGATATACAAAACTCTTAAAAATTTATTCTGAAGCTTATTAAGAAAAAATCATATCTAACTGAATCGGTTGGAATACTGTTGGGCAGTTTTAATAATAAATCTGTCTGGAATTCAAAAAATATCTATGAATTGTTGGGATCAGAGAATGGTATTAAAACTACTCCTTATATGTATAATTGAGAAAAAGACCTGGGAATTTCCATACCTCTAGATAAATGGTACAAAGCTTTAAAGTTAACATACTCCTCCAATATTTGTGCCTCTCTCCATGAATCCTTCTATAAAATTTTATCAAGGTGGTACTATACCCCTATTAAGCTAGTAAGAATATTTCCGAGTAAATCTTCCAACTGCTGGAGGGAATGTGGAGATATAGGAACTTTACTGTATGTTTTTTGGGAATGTCCAAAAATTAAACCACTCTGGAAAGAGATTTCAAAAATTGTGAATAAAATAAATAAGGACCATATTACGTTGACCCCCCAAATGGCTTTACTATCCCTGGATCTCGAAAACATACATCTGTCAAATATATTTACAATTATTCATCTTTTCTTAGTTACTAAGAATGCTATAGCGACATTTTGGAACGAAAATTCTGTTCCTAAAGTAGAAGATATACTTGATAAAATGTCACTACACAATGCATATGAAAAAAGCCACACGTTAGCTAATAATTATTTCGCAACGTATACCAAAAGATGTCAACCATGGACTATTTTTGCCTCCTAATAAGTATTAAACACTGTTATTGCCTTGAAGTGTGTATATTTATATTTAACGTATTTTTAGCTACAATGCTTAGAACTAATCACAACTGTTATTTTTAGTTTAGTTAGTATAGATAGTTAATTAGTTAGTAGTAAATTAAATTAAAACAAATATAACATGTGCAATAATTGTCAACGGTTATGTATATGACTCATACTTTGTTAAATCGTTGTAACACATTACTGTTTATAATAATTACAATTTAATAAAGTTATTTGAAAAAGGAATGCTTCTAAACCACTAAGGATTAGCTACATACGATAATTGTTTTTTCTGCATATATTACAACACTGTGTTGTTCAAAACACCTAAACTTGTGACAACAATAATACAGATTTATGACCATTTTCTATAATACTTGTTGTCCCTCCACTTTCAGTATCTTTTTGAACTTTTTAATTGTTTTTTTTTTAATTATTCAATAAAAGATTATTTTATACACTATTTAGGATTATCTAATCCCATTTTCTGTCTAGACTCTAGACTGAGGGAGGGTTTTTGATTACCTGGTGGTTCCACCTCTTGCTACCTCCCTCCTACCCTCTATTATGGTGTTGGCATATTAGAACTTGGGACACTTTCAGCATTATTGAGTTGCCTAATGCAATAGGTCATATATCAATATAAGACCGGATTCATACGTCCTCATATTTCCGTTACCGGAAAAAACACTGCCGGAGATATCAGTGTTCGTGTGTCCGTGTGTGTAGTACTTGTGACACACCTGTGGCAACCATGTGCTGCCCATGTACTGCATCAATACCACACGTACTGGCGCCTGGGAAGCAACCGTACTGTTAGCGCTATTTACTCGCACTGGCTGCTGAAAACGGCTTTCATCATTCTACCCTGCTCTGCGACAATCAGCGCAAGCAGGGGAGAATGTTGAGTTATATTCAACTGATAACAGCAAGAGCAGGTGGCAACTAATGGGACTATTACTTCCATCAGCATACGCATGCTGCTGCTCATAACAGTGAGAGCAGGCGGCAGCTGAAGGGAGTATTCATCAGCTGCTGCCTGCGCTATAAATAAATAATTTAAAAAAGTGCCATGGGGTCAGCCTTGCTGAAGCTGACAGGTGTGGGCTGGTATTCTCAGGTTGGTAAGGGGCCATGGATATTGACCAGCCTAAAAATAGCAGCCACCCAGAAAAGACACATCTATTAGATGCGCCAATTCTGGCACTTTGCCCGGCTCTTCCCACTTGCCCTGTAGCGGTGGCAAGTGGAGTTCATATTTGTGGGATTGATGTCATCTTTTTATTGTCTGGTAACATTAACCCCTTTCTGCCATTGGACGTACTATTCCATCCATGGTACCTGGGCCTGTATGACCATGGACGGGATAGTACGTCCCATGGGATCGGATGTGCTCCCAGGGGAAGCGCGGCTGATCGCGGCGGGAGTCAGCTGATTATCACAGCTGACACTATGTGCCAGGGGCGGTCACAGACCGCTCCCGGCACATTAACCCCCGGCACACTGCGATCAAACATGATCGCAGTGTTCTGGTGGCATAGGGAAGCATCGCGCAGGGAGGGGGCTCCGTGCGTGCTTCCCTGAGACCCTCAGAACAACGCTGTAATGTATGTAGTACAGTTCATATAGCGTCTTGTGCTTGGGTGCGATGAAAACACAGGAGTCACAGGTTTGATATAGAAAAGTCCTGTATTACTTCATACAAGTTGGCAGAAATAGTCACACAGTTTGCAGACACAGAAACAGGAGACACAGCAGGCCAGAGTAATCCAAGCTCAGCAATCACTCTCCAATACAGATTCAGGATCTTCTTCTCTGTTACCGTAAGTCCATGCAAACGTGGGTCTTTCAAAGAGCAGGGTTCAGAGTCCACAAGTGCTTCAGAGTTCCTCAGTAGGAATAGCTGGAGTACAAGGTCCAAGGCTTACAGGAGTCAAGTCACAGGTTCACTGCAGGCTAGATTCTGAAGCACTGATTGCTCAGCTGTGGCTGCTTAAGAAGCAAAGGAGAGAATCAGGGCGGGAACATGCAAGCTGGAAACTCCATTTTGACTGAGGGCAAGATAGCTGCAGCAAGACAGAAAGTAAAATGGCTGACGAACAAACTGAGTTTCAGGAATATATACATAGAACCTTACATTACTCCCCCCTTAAGGACAACCTCCGGATGACCTCAGACCAGGCTTGTGTGGGTACCTCTGATGAAACTGACGGAGCAAGCGAGGAGCATTAACGTTATTGACGGTTCCCATGAGTTGTCCTCCACTGGGTAGCCCTGCCATTTAATCAGATATTGTAACTGATTTCTATACAACCTGGAATCTAAAATCCTTTCCACCACAAATTCTTCCTGACCATCGACTAGCACTGGGTCAGGGCAAGGAGAGGAACGTCCAGGAAACGTATTGGGTGTCGCAGCCTTTAGTAGGGATACATGAAAGACAGGGTGGATTCTCATAGTTCTGGGCAGTTGAAGACGACAAGCAACGGCACTTATAATTTTACCGATTTTATAGGGTCCAATGTACTTATGTCCCAACTTAGACGATGGAATCCTTAACTTAAGATTTCTGGTTGACAGCCAGACCAAGTCTCCTACCTTGAAAGCTGGTGCAGGTTTACGAAATTTATCTGCTGCTTTCTTGTACCTTTCTTGAGCCGATTCCAGATTTTCCTTTAGAAGATCCATATTCTTCTGTAAAGACGTGATTCTTTCAGCCACTGCTGGTAAAGGCGTTTCTATGGGAAATCGTGGTAGAATGTTAGGATGATAACCTAGATTAGAGTAAAAAGGAGACTGTTTAGTGGAGGCACTCTGAGAGTTGTTATACGAGAACTCAGCTAATGGAAGTAGATCCACCCAATCATCCTGTAGGTGGCAGATAAAGCAGCGGAGATACTGCTCCAGGGTTTGATTGGTTCGTTCGGTCTGTCCATTAGTCTGGGGATGAAAAGCAGAAGAAAGGTTTACTTTAATGTCCAATGCTGCACAGAAATTTTGCCAAAACCTAGAAGTGAATTGCACCCCTCGATCCGAAATAACCTCATCCGGTACTCCATGTAAGCGAAACACATCTTTAATCATCAAATCTGATGTCTGTTTTGCAGTGGGTAAGCCGACACAAGGGATAAAATGAGCTGCCTTTGTTAGACGGTCAACCACCACTAGAATGGTGTTCTTCCCCTGAGAGGTTGGTAACTCCACAATGAAGTCCATAGAAATGGATCCCGACGGGCGGGACGGGGTGGGAAGAGGCTGTAACAGACCAGTTGGTGAGGAGCGAGGTGTTTTGCATCTTGCACAGACCTCACATGAAGTGACATAATTCAAAACATCCTTCCTGCAAGTGGGCCACCAAAAGAAACGAGAAAGAAATTCCTGTGTCTTTAGAATTCCTCTATGCCCAGCTATCTTGGAATCGTGAATGAGTTGCAATACTCTTAATCTGACTGTTTCAGGAATATACAGACGTTGTCCCTGAATCCACACACCATTCTTAAAGACAAGACTTACGTCCCTTGGGGGTTGTGCCAAAAAGGAATCTGCATGGTATGCTTCCTTGATGTCCTTAAGTAGGTCTTGATTATGAATTACTCCTAGGAATCTAGAGTCAGGAAGAATAGTCTTAGGAGGAGTAATTGGACGTGTCTCTGCTGAGTAAATCCTAGAGAGTGCATCAGCCTTTCCATTGCGCGATCCTGGTCTATAAGAGATGATAAAATTAAATTGGTTTAAGAAAAGATTCCAGCGAGCCTGGCGAGGAGTCAGGCACTTAGCCGACCTGATAAACTCAAGGTTACGATGGTCTGTCAGGACGACTATTTGCTGTGCAGCTCCCTGAAGAAGGTGTCTCCATTCTTTGAAGGCGGCAATAATGGCCAACAACTCTCTATTGCCCACATCGTAGTTCCTCTCAGCCGAAGACAACTGCTGGGAAAAGAAGGCACAGGGATGCAAGACATTCTTCTCACCTGTTCTCTGAGAGAGTATAGCTCCAACGGCACAATCTGAAGCATCCACCTCTATTATGAAGGCAAGCTCGGGGTTGGGATGTACTAGGATAGGTGCAGTGGTAAATTTATCTTTTAGACGGGAAAATGCTTCCTGGGCTTGGGGAGTCCAGGAAAACCTAGACTCTTTCCGGGTAAGTTGAGTGATAGGTGACACTACCTCAGAGAAATTTCTAATGAAACGTCTATAGAAGTTGGCAAACCCGATGAAGCGCTGTACCTCCTTCACATTTCTAGGACTTGGCCAATCCTTGATGGCTTGGGTTTTGCTTCCATCCATACTAATTCCTTGTGTAGACAGTACATACCCCAGAAATTGAATTTCGGTCCTATGGAATTCACACTTTTCAAGTTTGATGTAAAGATGATTTTGTCTTAGACGTTCCAAGACCATTCTCACATGTCCATGATGTTCCTCTGTGGAGTTAGAAAAAATTAGAATATCATCCAAATAAATTACCACGAATGTATCTAGGAGATCCCTGAAGATGTCATTCACCAAGTGTTGGAAAGTGGCTGGGGCGGTACTCAGACCAAAAGGCATAACTAGATATTCAAAGTGTCCATAGCGTGACCTGAATGCAGTCTTCCATTCATCCCCAGGTCTAATACGGACTAAGTTATAGGCCCCACGAAGATCTAGTTTAGAAAAAATTTTGGCATGTCGCACTCTCTCCAATAACTCAGGGATTAAAGGCAATGGATAACGGTTTCTAATAGTAACCTTATTGAGTTCCCTATAGTCTACGCATGGTCTCAGAGATCCATCTTTCTTCTTTACAAAGAAGATGGGTGCACCTGCAGGAGATGAAGAGGGGCGTATGAAGCCCTTGGCTAGATTTTCATCTATGTAATCCTTTAAAGCCTTTAGCTCGGGCCCCGCCAGGGGGTAGATCTTACCAAAAGGTATCTCTGCTCCAGGCAATAATTCAATTGGACAATCATATGGACGGTGAGGAGGAAGCTGGTCAGCGTTCTTCTTGTCACATAAATCCACATAGTCCTGGTATACAGCTGGTAGTTCAGGGACTGACATGATTCCTTTAGGAACAGAGCAAGCTGAAACTTTTGGACTCATCTGTTTCTCTGGAAAGTGTAATTCCTTGGTCTCCCAGTTAATGGTAGGATTCTGAGCCTGCAGCCATGGTAGCCCTAGAATAATGGGAAAGTGGGGAGAAGAGATAAGCATAAAGGACAGTTTCTCTTGATGATCTTTACCCATAAGAACCCTCAAAGGCTCTGTTTCCTGATCCACTGGTCCAGAGGTCAGCAGGGAGCCATCCACAGTTTCCATCTGTACTGGAGTAGCCTTCTTCACTGAACGTATTCCCTGTTTCAGAGCAAAGGAGACATCCATAAAATTTCCACTTGCCCCTGAGTCGATCATAGCAGAGCTAGACACCCAAGCTGAGTCAACCCAGAGTTTGATGGAAAGAAAGCAATGAGAATTGTTTTTCTTACAACTCAGCTGGGACACCGCTGAGGAAACTTGAAAAATGGCAGCGTTTACACAGTCAACGTCCTCAGAGGTAACGGAGTTTAAGTCCGAGAAATCAAGATCTGTTGCTGCAGATCTCTCTGGAGCCTGAGGCTCGGACCTGACAGATCCCCTCTCGCAACACTCACAATGAATGAGTGCTGCAGTAGTCTTACGAGAATGGTTGGGGCAGTTTATAATGAAGTGCCCTGACTTACCACAATAGAAACATAGATTCTCCTTAAAACGATGTTCCTTGCGTGCATCACTAACCCGTCGTTGTAAAGAGTCTACCTGCATGGGTTCAGGTTCAGGTTCCCGTGTAATCCTACTCAAAGGTTCCTTAGCTGGAGAGGAAGGTAGGAAAAGGTTAGTACGATTGCTTTCGAACCATCTCTCTTGCCTGCGTTCAGTCAGACGAGTATCAATACGGATGCAGTAGTTAATAAAGTCACCTAACGCAGTGGGAGGGTCGGCACGAGCAAGTTCATCCTTAATCAGTGGAGATAACCCCTTTCGAAAAATAGATTTTTTGGCGGAACTGTCCCAGGTGGTATCAAGGGCCCATCTCCTGAAATCCAAGGCATATTCAGCTACCGAGTGCTTACCTTGGCGCAAAGCTAACATGGCTGCTTCAGCTGTTGCACCTCGATTGGGGTCATCAAACACCTGCCCCATGGCTGAAATAAAATCATCAAGGTGATTCAAACAATCATCCTCAGTCTCAATCAGAGGTTTGCCCACATTAAAGCCTTGTTGGTAAGCAACATAATTATAGTAAGCACCTTAGATCGTTCAGTGGGAAATTGTGAAGCATGTGCAGAAAAAAAAAGATTGCATTGATTAATAAATCCCCTGAATTTCTCACGTTCACCGCCAAAACGAAAAGGGGGCAACTTGGGAATCCCAGCACTCGGGGTTTACGGCAGGAGCCTGGACTCGCCCCTCTAGAACCTCAATCCTGGCTCGCAAATCCTGGGTAGTCTGTCCAACCACTTGCAAATTGTGATTATTGAGGTCCTGTAGATTTGTAAAACGGGTCTTTATATTCTGCAAATCTGCAAGGATATTATCAGTCACTCCGCAAAGTTCCTTTATGCGGGCCTCCATTTTCCAGATCTTTTAAGACAGGATTACTGGAAGAAGAGGAGAGAAAAAAAACAATAGTGTTCACCTGTGGCAACACTGCAGAGAGAAAAAAAAATTAAGGGAACTGCTCACCTGGAATGGTTGTGAGAAGTCACAACCACTATCATCACAGAAAGTTTCAACCAGACATCTGATATCCAGAGTTACAGCAGACAAAAAAGAGAAAAGAAAGGAAAAAAAAAAAAAAACAATAGTGTTTACCTGTGGTAACACTGCAAAAAGAAAAAAC
This sequence comes from Oophaga sylvatica, assembly GCA_033576555.1. Taxonomy (NCBI): domain Eukaryota; kingdom Metazoa; phylum Chordata; class Amphibia; order Anura; family Dendrobatidae; genus Oophaga; species Oophaga sylvatica. The sequence continues at coordinate 529,970,834 of JARQOD010000002.1, read as the reverse complement.
TTAAGGGAATTGCTCACCTGGAATGGTTGTGAGAAGTCACAACCACTGTCATCACAGAAAGTACAACCGGACGTCTGATATCCACAGTACAGCAGACACAGCCTTCCAGACCCAGCAGACACTAACGTTTTGGCTTCAGAATCTTGTAATGTATGTAGTACAGTTCATATAGCGTCTTGTGCTTGGGTGCGATGAAAACACAGGAGTCACAGGTTTGATATAGAAAAGTCCTGTATTACTTCATACAAGTTGGCAGAAATAGTCACACAGTTTGCAGACACAGAAACAGGAGACACAGCAGGCCAGAGTAATCCAAGCTCAGCAATCACTCTCCAATACAGATTCAGGATCTTCTTCTCTGTTACCGTAAGTCCATGCAAACGTGGGTCTTTCAAAGAGCAGGGTTCAGAGTCCACAAGTGCTTCAGAGTTCCTCAGTAGGAATAGCTGGAGTACAAGGTCCAAGGCTTACAGGAGTCAAGTCACAGGTTCACTGCAGGCTAGATTCTGAAGCACTGATTGCTCAGCTGTGGCTGCTTAAGAAGCAAAGGAGAGAATCAGGGCGGGAACATGCAAGCTGGAAACTCCATTTTGACTGAGGGCAAGATAGCTGCAGCAAGACAGAAAGTAAAATGGCTGACGAACAAACTGAGTTTCAGGAATATATACATAGAACCTTACAAACGCGATGTGATCGCGCTGTTCTTAGGGCTTCCTCCCTGCAGGACCCCGGATCCAAGATGGCCGTGGGGTCCTTCGGGGTCTTGCAGGGAGGCGGCTTCCTCAGTGCCTGCTGAGAGCAGGTGCTGAGAAAGCCTCCAGCAGTCCCTGTGAGATCGCCGATCTGACACAGTGCTGTGCACAGTGTCAGATCAGCGATCGATGTCCCACCCTGGTACAAAGTAAAAAAGTAAAAATAAATAAAAATCACATGTGTAAAAAAAAATCCTAAATAAAGAAAAAAAAAATATTCCCCAATAAATTCATGTCTTCATGTAAATAAAAAAAAAAGTACACATATTTGGTATCATCGCGTCCTTAACGAACTGCCCTATAAAACTGTCCCACTAGTTAACCCCTTTAGTGAACCCCTTAAAAAAAACAAAAAACAAAGCAAAAAACAATGCTTTATCATCATACTGCCAAACAAAAAGTGGAATAACACGCGATCAAAAAGACAGATATAAATAAACATGGTACCGCTGAAAACATCATCTTGTCCCACAAAAAACGAGCTGCCATACAGCATCATCAGCGGAAAAATAAAAAAGTTATAGCTCGCAGAATAAAGCGATGCAAAAATAATTATTTTTTATATAAAATTGTTTTTATTGTATAAAAGCACCAAAACATAAAAAAATGATATAAATGAGGTATCGCTGTAATCGTACTAACCCGAAAAATAAAACTGCTCTATCAATTTTACCACACGCGGAACGGTATAAACGCCTCCCCAAAAGAAATTCATGAATTGCTGATTTTTGTTCATTCTAACCTCCCAAAAATCGTAATAAAAAGAGATCAAAAAATGTCATGTGCCCAAAAATGGTACCAATAAAAATGTCAACTCGTCCCGCAAAAAATAAGACCTCACATGACTCTGTGGGCCAAAATATGCAAAACTTATAGCTCTCAAAATGTGGTGATGCAAAAACTATTTTTTGCAATAAAAAGCGTCTTTTAGCATGTGACAGCTGACAATCATAAAAACCCGCTATAAATAGTAAATCAACCCACCTTTTATTATCCCCTTAGTTAGGGAAAAATTTAAAAATTGAAAAAAATGTATTTATTTCCATTTTCCCATTAGGGTTAGGGTTAGGGTCGGGGCACAAGTTAGGGTTAGGGTTGGGGCTAAAGTTAGAATTAGGGTTAGGTGTTGGGATAAGGGTTAGGGGTGTGTTAGGGTTAGGTTTGTGGTTAGGGTTATGGTAAGGGTTGGGACTAGTGTTAGGGGTGTGTTGGGGTTAGTGTTGGAGTTAGAATTGGGGGGTTTCCTCTGTTTAGTTACATCAGGGGCTCTCCAAATGTGACATGGCATCTGATCTCAATTCCAGCCAATTCTGCGTTGAAAAAGTTAAACGGTGCTCCTTCCCTTCTGAGCTCTGCCATGCGCCCAAACAGTAGTTTACCCCCACATATGGGGTATCAGCGTACTCAGGACAAATTGCACAATAACTCTTGGGGTCTAATTTCTTCTGTTACCCTTGGCAAAATAAAAATTGGGGGCGAAAATATCATTTTTGAGGAAAAAAATTATGATTTTTTATTTTTATGGCTCTACGTTATAAACTTCTGTGAAGCACTTGGGGGTTCAAAGTTCTCCCCACACATCTATATAAGTTCCTTAGGTGGTCTATTTTCCAAAATGGGGTCATTTGTGGGGGGTTTCCATTGTTTAGGCACATCAGTGGCTCTCCAAATGCGACATGACGCTCGCAGACCATTCCATCAAAGTCTGCAATCCAAAATGTCACTACTTCCCTTCCGAGCCCCGACGTGTGCCCATACAGTAGTTTTCTCCCACATATGGGGTATCAGCGTACTCAGGACAAATTGTGCAACAACTTTTGGGGTCCAATTTCTCCTGTTACCCTTGGGAAAATAAAAAGTTGGGGACTAAAAGATCATGTTTGTGGAAAAAATATGATTTTTTTTATTTTCATGCTCGGGCATTATAAACTATAGTGAAACACCTGGGGGTTCAAAGTTCTCACCACACATCTAGATAAGTTCCTTGAGGGATATAGTTTCCAAAATGGTGTCATTTTTGGGTGATTTCCACTGTTTAGGCACATCAGGGGCTCTCCAAACACGACATGGCGTCCAGCCAATTCTGTGTTGAAAAAGTCAAACGGTGCTCCTTCCCTTCCGAGCTCTGCCATGCACCCAAACAGTGGTTTACCCCACATATGGGGTATCAGCGTACTCAGGACAAATTGCACAATAACATTTGGGGTCTTGTTACCCTTGGGAAAATAAAAATTGGGGTGAAAAGATCATTTTTGTGGAAAAAATATGATTTTTTTAATTTTACAGCTCTACGTTATAAACTTGTGTAAAGCACTTGGGGGTTCAAATTGCTCACCACAGATCTAGATAAGTTCCTTAGGGGGTCTAGTTTCCAAAATTTGGTCACTTGTGGGGGGTTTCCACTGTTTAGGCACATCAGGGGCTCTCCAAATTAAATATGGCGTCCAATCTCAATTCTGGCCAATTTTGGTTGGAAAAAGTCAAATGGCGCTCCTTTCATTCTGAGCTCTGCCGTGCGCCCAAACAGTGGTTCCTCCCCACATATGGGGTATCAGCGTAGTCAGGACAAATTGGACAACATTTTTGTGGTCCAATTTCTCCTGTTACCCTTGGGAAAATAAAAAATTGGTAACTAAAAATAATTTTTGTGGGAAAAAAAATAGGATTTTTTATTTTCATGCCCAGGCATTATAAACTTGTGTGAAGCACTTGGGGGTTCAAAGTGCTCACCACTGATCTAGATAAGTTCCTTAGAGGGTCTAGTTTCAAAAATGGGGTCACTTGTGGGGGGTTTCCACTGTGTAGGCACATCTGGGGCTCTGCAAACACAGCATGACACCTATCAATGTCTGCATTCCAAAACGTTATTACTTCCTTTCCAAGCCCTGCCGTGCGCCCAAACAGTTTCTCCCTCCCCACATATTGGGTACCAGCATACTCAGGACAAATTGGACAACTTTTGGGGTCCAATTTCCCTGGGAAAAATCAATAATTGGGGACTAAAAAATCATTTTTATGGAAAATTGTTCTTTTTTTTTCAGATTCAGGCATTATAAACTTTTGTGAAACACTTGGGGTTCAAAGTGCTCACAACAGATCTAGAATAGTTCCATAGGGGGTCTAGTTTCCAAAATCGTGTCACTTGTGGGGGGTTTCCACTGTTTAGGCGCATCAGGGGCTCTCCAAACGCGAAATGGCGTCCAATCTCAATTCCAGCCAATTTTGTTTTGAAAAAGTGAAAAGGCGCTCCTTCCTTTACGACAGTGTTTCTCAACTCCAGTCCTCAGGACCCACCAACAGGTCATGTTTTCAGGATTTCCTTAGTATTGCAAAGGTGATGGAATAAATGCTTGAGCAGGTGATAATTTTATTACCTGTGCAATACTAAGGAAATACTGAAAACATGACCTGTTGGTGGGTCCTGAGGACTGGAGTTGAGAAACACTGCTTTACGAGCTCTGCCATGCGCCCAAACAGTGGTTTTCCCCACATATGGGATAATGGCATACTCAAGAGAAATTGTACAACAACTTTATCTGTCCATTTTTCTCCTTTTACCCTTGTGAAAATAAAAAAAATGTTTGTAAAAGATCATTTTTGTAACTAAAAAGTTAAATGTTCATTTTTTTCCTTCCACGTTGCTTCAGCTCCTGTGAAGCACCTGAAGGGTTAATAAGCTTCTTGAATGTGGTTTTGAGTACCTTGAGGGGTGTAGTTTTAAGAATGGTGTCACTTTTGGGTATTTTCTGCCATATAGACCCCTCAAAGTGACTTCAAATCTGAAGTGGTCCCTAAAAAAATTGCTTTGTAAATTTTGTTGTAAAAATGAGAAATGGCTGGTCAACTTTTAACCCTTATAATTTCATAACAAAAAAAAATTTTGGTTCCAAAATTATGCTGATGTGAAATAGACATGTGGGAAATGTTATTTATTAACTATGGTATTTTGTGTGACATATTTCTCTGTTTTAAGGGAATAAAAATTCAAAATTTGAAATTGCAAAATTATCAAAATTTTTAGCATATTTGAGTTTTTTAAAAAATAAAAGCAAGTTATATCGAAGAAATGTTACCACTAACTCGAAGAACAATATGTCACGAGAAAACAGTCTCAGAATCGCGAAGATTCGTTGAAGCGTTCCAGAGTTATAACCTCATAAAGAGACAGTGGTCAGAATTGTAAAAATTGGCCTGGTCATTAACGTGCAAACTACCCTTGGGGGTAAAGGGGTTATGCCCACAGGGTAATAATGAAGAGGCATCTATAGTACATCTCTCCATTACTAATCCTATAGTTGCATGGTAAATAAAGTGTTTTATTTGAAATAATGCAGCACACACTTTTACATTTTTATTTTAAAATAGCAAACACAGTTATTCTTACCTAATGACCATTCAATTGAAGCCCTCGTCTCCAGTAATAAAACAAAAATAAAAAACAACCATATCCTCAAGCTTTGAGACTCCAGTGAACCACAGTGAGAGCCATTATCTACAAGTGGTGACAACATGGAACAATGATTAACCGTCCCAGGAGTTGCTGGCCCACCAAAATTACCCCAAAAGCACAGCAACGATTCATCCAAGAGATCACAAAAAGACTCCACAGCAACATCCATCTTTCAAGCTAGTGTTATAAAGTATTCTAATTTACTGAGATAATGACTTTTGGGTTCTCATTCTCACCAACATTAACAGAAATAAACACTTGAAATAGTTCATTCTGTTTGTAATGACTCTATATAATATACGAGTTTCTCTTTTTGTATTGAAGAACTGAAGTAAATTACGGTAACTTTTTGATGACATTCTAATTTTGTGAGAAGCACCTGTATAGAACTATTAAGAAGGCTTCTTTCCTGGTTATTTCATGCTGTATTCACATTTTTCAGTGCTTGCATGTTAGCCCTCTTTCTGTGAGCATATGTTTGTTCATTTGCATGTTTGGAATATTGTAGTGTCATATTGGTTTGTTCTTAGGCTATCATAGTATATAAACCGGCTTTGATAAACCCAATCTTATGATTGGTTTTCTGTTCTGATTAGGGTTATGCTGTACTTCCTGCATTTGCAGCATTCTCTGTATTTGTATTCCCCTTCTTTTTTTTATGTAATTTTTTTCTGATATTTGTGTTAATTAAGATTTTGTATATTTGGCATCAACTTCCCTCTGTGTGTCGTTTTTATTGACTTGTGGAACTGCCACTACTATCTAGGCCAATTAGTGTTTTTTTTTCTGATACGTTAAAATGGAGATCAAACTACACTTCATTCCTTAAACCCAGTCTCCTGATACATTCGTTCATCTTCACTGAAAATGTGAGACATATTAACAAACAATGTAACTTCATATCCTTCATATGTGTTTTCTTTTTTCTTGTTCTTATTTTTGTTCATATAGTAAAGAAAGAATGCAGAAAGAAAAAAGATGGATTGTATTTTGTTCAGCAAGTTCCATTCCAATTATACAAAGTAGCGAATTTGAGAAGACAAAAATGTAGAAAGTCGGAGAGAACAGCAGCCTGAACCAATAAGAAAGGACTTGTATCTCAGATACCTCAGACTCCATGTCTATAATGCTGCAAAGATAAAAACAGAAAAGATACAAGATCTCAGCTACACCATAGTAGAATAGCATCCTAAAATTGTAAATCAGGAAACTTTGCAGGTAAATATCCAGTGGAGCTCCCCACTGACATAAAATACAAAAAATATGGAGCTAGACAACCACCAATTAGGCCATTAAAAAACTTTTTTAATAACAAAATAGTTTAAAACATATAATACATCACATTTATTGTGAAACAATTATCAAAAAACAGAGAGATTCAAATCAAGCTACAGGTACACCAACAGAAGGTGTCACAGCAAAGACATCATGACATCATGACATGGGAAGAAACCACAAGATCTAAAAAAACCCTTTCAGAAAAATAAAATGACAATAATGCAATAATTCATAGTAAGGGGTAGCAAAATACCTATCACTACATAAATATAATCAAGATATCAGCGGTTCAAAAAGGGTCAGTGACCACTAAATCATTAAATGCAGTGAAGATATTAAAGCTTCCGTTATAGGTTCTTACCCATGTCAGTGTCCATAGGTGTAGACACGCGCCCCTACAGCTTCCTCGGGGGGTTGATGTATAATTATATATTTTTTTTAAAGGTAAAAACAGCCAAGCGGTGAACACAAATTAAAATTATGCAGGCTGAGCTTAGAAGTTTGAAAACTCACTGACAGTTGGTTTAAGTTTACAGTAGCTTTTCTTAATATATTTTTCACTGTTCAACAAGAACTGTATTCCAAAATCCAAACTCTTAGTCCGAAGTTCTGTATAGTATTGTATTGTATTGTAGTCCTAGAATATACCCAAAAATGGATAAAAAGTGCTCTTACACCTAACATTTAGAGCATGCAAAATCATGCAAGAGTAAAATATTGCCAAGAATTTAGTTTATGTTTAACTTGTAAAAGGTTGTTAGAGATCTAATTTATCTGTGGCATTCAGCACCTCTGGGAAAATGTTTGTCCCATTCTTTTTTGGATTTCTGTGTAACTAAAGTAATGATCAAGTTTAATAATATATTTTCAGAATGTAGCTGGAAAACTCCCACCACGATCTGGCCTGTACCTAAATGACAGCAGCAGCAATACAAGTGTAGGGAATTTAATGTCTTTATTAGTTTTAAAAGCTAATAGTCCAATCAGAACTGTTTTTACGCAGTTATTAGTTTCTGGGGCCCCTAACCAAATTCACAATCCAGACCAGAGAAACCCTCCACGCACTGGTCTACACATCCATCACACTCCTAGGCATATATCACTTTACACCTAAAATGGCAATCACACTCTGATAGAAGTCATGTAACTTGCTGATCTTGCCAATTTATGTACCAAAGTGCATTCTATGCGGCAGAACATTTCTCAAACAATCATTAATAACCTCATTGATAACATGCCAAGTTATGTAAGCGTGTATTTCTGCACGAGGTGATTACACTCGATACTAAGTGAACTGAGGAGTTTTGAAAATTGTGCTTCCATTTTTTTTTTTGCTCTTATTTTATTCTTTCTGCTCCCCTGAGTATTCCGTGATTTGTTTTATCCCATGGATTCTCTTTGGGGCATGCTTTTAGACTGATCTGCATTTTTTATTATCCATCATCGTTCCAGAGATATGGCCCTTTTTATTTAGTGCTTATTTTGATATAAAGGCCATGTCTCTGGAACTGTATTACATATAAAAAATAAGGAGAGAACTGAAAATAAAATAAGAGCTAAAATTGACTTGTTTTACCTGGGTGACAAGTTCAGTAACTTAGAAAAGAAAACCTTATAAAGCATAGAGAATGAAGATCATAATATATGTTGTGTACCAATTGTTTAGCATGCATGTATGTCACACATTTGGGTTGGGTGTGTAGCGCATGCTCAGGAGCTGAGCCTACCTCATATAGTGCTTTATACATTAAGCATACGTCTCTAGCAGCAGTGAACTGAGCTGGTGCTGATTAATGCTGCTTAATCACTTTGCTGCTGCTGTCAGTCTGTAACTTAGGCACTCAATCAGTTTGCTTCTGGGGGAAAGATTCTTTCCCACTGAGATGAGCATTTTGGAAATGATAGAATTAAAAACTGCCATACTCTTCAGATATATATCTAATATATACTTACCTTGTAATGTATTCACACGGAAGTTCACTGACCGCCATATTGGGACATCCAAGTGCTGGGTGTCTCAATATGGAAAGCCTCTTGCGTGGTACCACCAGGGGAACACCGTCTCACCACACACACACTGTATACACCGTACGCACCACACACGCACACTGTATACGTCGTACACACCACAACACACACACTGTATATGCCATATGCACCACGCACACACACTGTATACGCCGTATGCACCACACCCTCACACTGTATACGCCGTACGCACCACACTCACACACATACTGTATACGCCGTATGCACCACACGCACACACTGTATACATCGTACGCACCACACACACACATATATGCCGTACGCACCACACACACACTGTATACCGTACGCATCACACACATACACATACACTGTATATGCCGTACGCAACACACACTGTAAACGCCATACACACACATACACTGTACATGCATACGCCACCACACACATGTAAACGCCGTACTCACACAGAGACACACACACTCTGTATATGCCATATGCACCACACACACACAGTACACACACACACTATATAGCCATACGCAGCATCTTGCATGTACCACCAGACAGCAACAAGGGGGATTAGCACAAGGAGTAGACAGGTCAAAGAAGAGAGCACAGACGGGAGAAGTCAGCACATGGGGAAAGAGAGAGTGCATAGGTGGGTGAGCACATGGGGGAGAGATTCTCAACACTGCAAAGCCTGCCCCCATTGTGACATTACCCCCTCCCGATGCGGTAGCATCGGGCCTCCATCTAGTATATTTATAATTGGCTTAGTTAACCTTATACATATGTTGTTTTAACTTATCCCTTTCGACATTGCTGAGCTTAGCGAGAACACTGGTGGAAGAGGGGTCCATTGTGTCTCCCATCACGACAATAAAATCACAGAGATTCGATGGGTTACCAAATGATCCAGGGATTTACTAAAAGCTCTTGTTGCAGCCATTCCATTGCAGGAATTCTTATGATCATTAATTTCATTATGAACCGCAGTAAATTGTGTAAGCAATGAAACAGAGGTTCAAATATGTTAAAATATGTTTCAAAATATTTAAAAACATTTCAAAAAAACTAAGAAAAAATAGTCCTCTTTCCAATAATAAAAAAATAAATTAACATACTTGGTATCACTGCATCCATAAAAATGTGATATAGAAAAATATAAAACTTAACTTAACTGCCTGTACCAGGTATCATTCAGCAAGGCAGAATTCTAAGTTCACCATCCAGTATAACTAAATTAAAACAAATCGAAGTACGTCTGCGTCTAAGTAAATTATATACTGACAAAGATTCTGGGCCGGATGGCAAATCACATTCACCCATGGATATTGAAGGAGTTGAGATCAGTAATTGACAGACCACTGTATCTCATCTTCTTAGATTCTCTTGCAACAAGGTCAGTGGCACAGGGTTGGAGGATGACTGACGTGGTACCGATATTTAAGAACGATAAGAAGGTGGATCCAGACAACTACCGTCCGGTAAGCCTGACATCAATAGTGTGCAAAATTTTTGAGGGCATTATAAGAGATGATCTGCAGAGATAAATTGTAGATTAATATAATGAACTGATAAATAACATGGATTCATGAAAGATAAGTCATGCCTAACCAACATGTCTATAAGGAGGTAAGTGCAAATCTGGATGTAGGTCATGCGGCTGATGTGATTTATCTGGACTTTGCAAAGGTATTTGATACTGTTCCACATAGCCTTATACTGAAGCTGCAGAAGCAGGGACTGGGGAAACTATATGCAGATGGGTAAGGAACCAGCTAAGAGGCAGGAAACAAAGAGTTGTCATAAATGGTATGTTCTCTAAATGGGATATAGTCAGCAGTGGGGACCGCAGGGATCAGTGATAATATTGATTCTTTTTAACCTCTTTATTAATGATCTAGTGGATAGGATTAAGAGTAAAGTGTCAGTCTTTGCTAATGACACCAAGCTATGCAGGATATTAAAATCTGGCCTTGGCATTACAATATTACAAAACAATCTGGATAAGATGACTGAATGGGTAAACCCTTGGCAAATGAGGTATCAGGAATCGAACCCAGTGTCTCTTGTCCACCGGCCGGCAGCTCTACCATCTGAGCTATTCTGCTGACTACAAAGTTCCTTGCTGAACCAGATACCGTTGACTGTTCTTCCTGATCGGCTTCACCCAGTGCTCTCTCGTTTGGCCTCTGATTGCCAATTACACGCCCTATATAAACCTGGCCCTGTGGTGTGTCATTGCGAGATTATTGTGCTCTTAGCCTTTAGTCAAGCGTTCCCTGCTGTTCCTGCTGCTAACAAACACTGCTCTCCTGTGAACTGACCTCGGCCTGCCTTCTGACTACGCTCTCCGCCTGATCCATTGCTACAAACACTGCTCTCCTATGAACTGACCTCGGCCTGCCTTCTGACTACGTTATCTGCCTGCTCCTCTGCTACTGAACTGCCTTTCCTGTGTACCGACCTCGGCCTGCCACCTGACTACGTTATCTGCCTGCTCCTCTGCTACGAACTGCCTTTCCTGTGTACCGACCTCGGCCTGCCACCTGACTACGTTATCTGCCTGCTCCTCTGCTACCGAACTGCCTTTCCTGTGTACCGACCTCGGCCTGCCACCTGACTACGCCACCTGCCTCTGCTTTCCCTAGTGTTTGCAGTAACATCGGCTCCAACCCAGACGGGATTGACAGAATAATCTCGCGCCAAAATGAGTCCGCTTGTGAACACCCTGAGGCGGCAAGTTACGGAGCTTCAAAGTTTTTGTACTGACTCTCAAGGAAAATATTCCAGTTACAAACTGATTTCACGGTGCTACAACAGGAAGTAATTGAGCTACAAAAACAACTTCTGGACGTGCGCAATTCAGGGTCCGAATCAAACGCGCGGCTGCCGCTGCCTGCAAAGTTCAGTGGGGATCGCCAGCAGTACCGAGGATTCCTCAATCAATGCCGCATATACTTCCAGATGCAACCTGCTCCCTTTACCAGTGAGAGGAAGAAAGTTTTTTTCATGATAAATCTCTGACGGATGAAGCTCTTGCTTGGGCTTCACCTTATGTAGAAAAGGACTATGGCCTCCTTAATGACCTGGAAGCTTTCATCGCAGCTATGAATCAAGTTTTTGATGACCCAAACCGCTGTGCGACAGCAGAAACCAAATTACATAATTTGCGCCAAGGACGTCGCTCTGTTGCGGAATATACATCGGAGTTCCGTCGCTGGGTGGCCGACACCACCTGGAATCCAGCGGCCCAGAGAAGTCAATTTCGACGAGGGTTATCAGAACCAGTGAAAGACGAGCTTGCCAGGGTTGAGACCCCTGACCAGTTGGAGGACTTTATTCAACTATGTATCCGGATTGACCAGAGACTTACTGAAAGGAGAAAGGAAGAGACTGCGAGCACTTCTCATTTTCAGCATCAGACCACCAAGAAAAGACGCAAGGCGTGTCTGAACCGATGCAGATCGACGTCATCCGAAGACCACTCTCTGCACAGGAGAAGGAGAGGTGACGTGCAGAACATCTCTGCCTCTATTGTGGGGACCCTGGACACTATGCCATCAACTGTCCTAACAAAAGGACTATAGCCTTTACCAACAACAGGTCTGCCAGCAATACGGACCTTTCTCAGCAGTCGGATTCCATCTTGCAGACTATCTCATCAGTAACGCTAGAAATAGACAAAATACATACTACATCATCTCATTTTGTAATCCCCATTCAGGTTGTAATGGGCACCCAAAAAATACAATGCCTGTTGGATTCGGGAGCAGGAGGAAATTTTATGGACTTAAAATTTACACGTGATAATAATATTTCCAGTAGGACCAAATCCACACCAATTGAAATGGAAACTGTGGATGGATCACCCTTGTCTTCTGGACCTGTCACGTATGAGACAATCGAACTGGAGATTTGTATCGAACCGGATCATCATGAAGCTGTCAGTTTCCACCTTTCAACATTTTATTAATGATGTATTTCGAGATTTCTTGGACCAATTCGTTGTGGCTTATCTCGATGACATTCTTATATTTTCAGACACCTTGGAAGAGCATCGCAGGCACGTCCAGTTAGTCTTGGAACGACTACAGGAGAACCATCTTTACATTAAACTTGAAAAATGTGAGTTTGAACAAACCAGTATCCAATTTCTGGGATATATCAACTCCCCAGAAGGTCTGAGCATGGATCCCGGCAAAATCAATGCTGTAGTGGACTGGCCTGTTCCAAGAAATTTAAAAGACGTCCAGCGTTTCATAGGATTTGCAAATTTTTACCGAAAATTTATAAAGAACTTTTCACGGATCATACTACCAATTACTACACTAACAAAAAAGACCAAAGCATTTTTCTGGTCTCCGGAGGCACAGGAGGCTTTTGACAAATTGAAAACTCTTTTTACGTCTGCTCCATTGTTAGTACACCCAAATCCTGAATTGCCATTTACTGTCGAAGTGGACGCCTCAGACTCTGCAGTGGGAGTTGGGGACAAAATGCAACTTCACTAGTGTTGAGCGATATGATAATGCAAATATCGGCTATCGGCCGATATTAGCTCTATCGGCCTTTCGATAATTCGTTTCGATATTTTCGTCTTATCGAATACCGGAATCGGATTTGTCACTGTCACTGTCTGTGTCCGTCGGTCGGGTCTGTCACTGTCTGTGTCCGTCGGTCGGGTCTGTCACTGTCAGTGTCCGTCGGTCGGGTCTGTCAGGAGTCAGCGGCACTTACCTGGCAGAAGATCTCCGGCGGTCACGTCCTGGACTGCTTCATGGCCGCCATCCTCTTCTCCCCGGTGGTCACATGCAGTTTCTCGCGATAACTGCAGTGACTGCTGGGTAATCCCGGCCGTAAAGCAGTCAGTCCGATGACGTCACCGCCGGGGAAGCAGGTAATCAGCTGTGCTGCGTCGCAATGACAAGGCTCTGCCTGTCATTGCGATGTAGCAGAGCTGGATCGTCGTGGGACTGTCGTTACTATGGACTGCGTCGGACAGGTGGTATACTGTTGGTTTGTTTTTTTTCTTTTTTTACAGGAGATCGATGGCGTCGCAGGAATGAGAGTACAATAAAATAAATGAAAACTGTGTTGTCTCTTTTATTTCATTAAAATACTTTTTTCTTGCTTTGTCTTTTTTTTATGCATTTAATAACTTTGGGATTAATAATGGATCGGTGTCTTATTGACGCCTCTCTATTATTAACCGGGCTTATTGTCACCGTGCAATCAACGGTGACATTAACCCCTTATTACCCCGCTTGCCACCGCTACAGGGCAAGTGGGAAGAGCCGGGTAAAGTGCCACAATTGGCACATCTTTTGATGCGCCAAATGTGGGGCTGCTGTAGCCTGGTATTATCAGGCTGTTGAGGGCCAAAATCCATGGGCCTTGACAGTCTTTTAATACCAGGCCGCAGCAGTCTGCATTTTACTTGGCTTGGTTAACAAAAATAGGGGGACCCCTACGCCGTTTTTTTTTTCGAGGGGATCCCCTATTTTTGTTAACCAGCCAAGCTAAGCAGACTGCTGTGGCCTGGTATTATCAGGCTTGCAAGGTCCATGGATATTGGATCCTTACCAGCCTGAAAAACCAGGCCTCAGCGGTCTGCTTCATCTGGCTGGTTAACAAAAATAGGGGGGACCCCACGCCAATTTTTTTCGAGGGGATCCCCTATTTTTGTTAATCAGCCAAGATATGCAGACTGCTGTGGCCTGGTATTATCAGGCTGGCAAGGTCCATGGATCTTGGCTCCTTAACAGCCTGAAAATCCAGGCCTCACGGTCTGCTTCATCTGGGCTGGTTAACAAAAATAGGGGGGACCCCACGCCATTTTTTTCGAGGGGATCCCCTATTTTTGTTAACCAGTTCCCTCTGACGTCACTGATTGTGTCCCTGGCTGACCTGAAGTGAAAGTGGAAAGCAATCAATTAAGCTTTCCACTTCCTCTCCTGTCAGCCAGGAGAGGAACTCATTCATTTGGGGGTTTACTGTGAGGCTGCAGCATTAGCTGCGGTCCCTGCAGTAAACATTAACCCTTTCTGATGGATTACACCGTGGGACCTGACTGTACATCGGATTGGTAAGAATAATTTTGCTTTATTATTTTATTTTTATTACAGGAAATGGTTTTAGCAGGTAAATAAAATATGGTCAAAAACTGTGTGATTATTTCATTAAACTTCTTTTTTATTAAAGTGTGTGTGTTTGATTTTTCTTTCATACAATAGGATTAATAATTGATAGTTGTCTGATTGACAGCTCTCAATTATTAACCTGGCTTAAAGTGACCTTTCAATTGCAAGGTCATTTTAACCCCTTATTAACCCATTCGCCACCGCTACAGGGCAATGGGAATAGACGGGCAAAGTGCCAGAAAGGGCAAATCTAATTAGAGATTTGCCCTTTCTGGGGTGTCTGGGGGCAGATGTTAGTAGCCGGGGGGGCCAAAAATAATGGTCCCTCTCTGGGCTATTATTATCTGCCCCCACTCACTGGCTTTGTCTGTCTGGTTGCGAAAATAGGGCGGAAGCCCACGCATTTTTTTCAGCAATTTTACACCTCATATATATATATATATATACATGTCATTGAATTTGTGACACATATATATATATTTATATTTATAGTTCATACACTTCTACATAGTATAATAGCCGCTAATTCAATTGCCGGCTTTTGTGAAGGCCCTGGGAGAGAAGGTCCGCGCGCTCTGGCAGTCGCGCGCTCTGGCGAGCAATTGTACCAGCTCCGCGTACCATGAGCGACACGGCCAATCCGGAGCGATTAATATCGCTGGGACCCTTCTAACCTGATCTTTCTGATCACCCTTGGGAGCAGAGCTATTGGTGGAAACAAGTATGGAAGATGAAACTGATTCCACGGTAGAACCAGGGCGTCTACTGCA
This sequence comes from Oophaga sylvatica, assembly GCA_033576555.1. Lineage (NCBI taxonomy): Eukaryota > Metazoa > Chordata > Amphibia > Anura > Dendrobatidae > Oophaga > Oophaga sylvatica. The sequence goes on along the minus strand of JARQOD010000002.1, from coordinate 529,955,446 downwards.
ACTGCCTGCGGATCCCGGTACCGGGAGACGAAGTTGGGCACCTTGGCATTTATCTTGGAAGCCATTAGGTCCACATCTGGGGTTCCCCAGCGTCGGCATATCTGCTGAAAAATCTCGGGATGTAGCGACCATTCCCCTGACGCTATGCCGTGACGGCTGAGAAAATCCGCTGCCCAGTTTTCCTCGCCCGGAATGTGGACCGCTGAAATCACAGAGTGATTTACCTCTGCCCAGGTCAAAATCTGTTTTACCTCGTGCATGGCGCCCTGCTGCGGGTACCTCCCTGATGGTTTATGTATGCCACCGCCGTGGCACTGTCCGATTGTATTCGGACTGGGCGGCCCGCCAGATGCTGGTGAAACTGCCTTAGAGCCAGCCGAACAGCTCGGATCTCTAAAATATTGATCGGGAGGGTCGATTCCTGCTGAGACCAAGTTCCCTGGGCTGTGTGGTGACGAAACACTGCTCCCCATCCGAGCAGACTGGCGTCCGTTGTGACTACCAACCAAAAATTTGGAGGAAACAAACGACCTTGTTGAAGAGTGGTGCTCTTCGTCCACCACGTAAGAGTCTGTCTGACCTGCAGGGACAGACGGCACCGAAGATTGAGGGAGTAAGGGCTCCCGTCCCATACTGCCAAGAGTGCATGCTGAAGGGGGCGAAGATGAAACTGGGCAAATGGAATAGCCTCGATTGCTGCCACCATCCTTCCTAGGACCCTCATGCAAAACCGGATGGTGTGAGGAATCGGTTGGCGAAGGATCCGTACCTCTTGACGGAGAACTAAGGCCTTGTCCTGAGGAAGAATTATCAACCCCTGAGCGGTGTCGAAATTCATCCCTAAAAAGGTGATCTTCCGAGATGGCACGGGAGATGATTTCCTCATATTCACCAGCCACCCTAGGCGAGCAAGGGTGTCTAACGTAATGCTGACACTTTCCTCGCAGGTTTGAAAAGACGGACCCTTGATGAGGAGGTCGTCTAAGTAAGGCAGGATGACTATCCCCCTGGAGTGCAGAATGGACACAACAGCAGCCATGACCTTTGTGAACACCCTGGGGGCTGTAGCTAGCCCGAATGGCAAGGCTGCAAACTGAAGATGAAGCTTGCCGATGGCAAACCGAAGAAACCTTTGAGGGGAAATATGGGGATGTGAAGATAGGCATCCTGGATGTCTATTGATGCTAGAAATTCTCCTTTTTCCATGGCTGCAATGACCGAACGGAGAGACTCCATTCGGAAATGTCGAATTCTGACAAACCGGTTCAGTCGCTTTAGATCCAGAATGGGACCTTACAGTACCGTCCTTCTTGGGTACAATGAATAGGTTGGAATAAAACCCCTGACCTTTTTCGACCCCCGGTACAGGTACGACAACCCCGCTGTGCCGAAGAGACTCGACCGCCTTGAATAAGGCGCGAACCCGAGACTCCTCCTTGGGAAGGCGCGAGGGAAAAAAACGATTTGAGGGAAGGCTGGTAAATTCTATTTTGTACCCCGAGGAGACTAACTCCCTGACCCACTCGTCGTGAGTAATCGATAGCCAAATGGGGCGAAACCAGAGTAAGCGGCCGCCTACTCTGGATAAATTGACCGGATTCTGCCTCCAGTCATTTGTCCGAATATCTTTGGGGTTTGGACCCTCTAGATCTTGGCTGTTGAGATCGCCCTCTTCCCAGAGGGTTGGTCCTGTAGGAGACCTGGCGATCTCTGGCCTGATTAGGCCGACCTGAGCCGCTGGAGGTGACTGGCGCGACCCAACCTGGGTTACGAAAGGCCCTAAAGCGAGGCTGAAGCTGTCGACGAAAAGGCTGTCTGATCTTTTGCTGAGGAAGGAAACTGCTCTTCCCTCCTGTCGCATCAGATATGAGCTGATCCAGCCTTTCGCCAAATAACCGACCACTCTGATATGGTAAGGATGTAAGCGATTTCTTTGAGGTTGAGTCCGCTCGCCAGTTTCTCAGCCACAAGGATCTTCTGATGGCAATTGCATTAGCAGCAGCTAGAGCTGCGCAATTTGCCGCATCCATGGATGCATTAATTAAGAAGTCTCCTGCAAGCGCTATCTGATTAGAGATCTCGGTTACCTCAGACGGTACCTCTATACCGTGAAGAGCTCTATTTAGAGACTCCGACCAGGATATCATGGCCTTAGCAACCCAAGTCGCTGCAAAAGAAGGAGAGAGAGCAGAACCTGATGCTTCAAACACCGAGCGGGCCAAACTCTCAATCAGACGATCTTTTGGCTCCTTGATCGAGGAACCGTTGGGAAGGGAAAGGAGCGTTTTAGACGCTAAACGCGACACAGGAGGATCAACCGCAGGAGATTCCGCCCACTTCTTAAGAAGCTCAGGAGCAAAAGGATATCTAGTATTGAGAGCTTTTGTCCTGCGAAGCGCTTGTCCGGTTTCTCCCGGTGGCGCTGCACTAGCTCCTCGTTTGAAGGACACCTTATGACCGGAGGTCAAGGTGGACTCATCGTCTACCCCCAAGGTTTGATTGACAGCTTCAATCAAACTGTCAATTGTCTCCTGACAATTCGGTGCCTCTAAATTAAGGGACCCTTCTGAATCGGAATCCGAATACTGATCACTTGCCAGAGGTGAGGGAGAGCGGGAGACGGAACTGAAAGATGCCGAGGCCCCGGACGGCATAGGCGACGCAGTGTGGGTTCGCTTCCCCTGCGTCTGCCTGGTGAGAGCACGGCCCCTGCAGGCCGGAGGTTCTTGAGATGTAGCCAAGACGGGTGAACCACTGTCCCTGCTCCTATCGGGAGCTTGAAGGGACTCGATTGCTCTTGTTAATGACGCCACAGATTGAGTCAGGGACAGAGCCCATTCAGGGGGACCTGACGCACTGGGTTCGGCAATAGGAGAGGGTTCCTGAGCCCGTTCGGAGTCACAGGCTTCGCAGACCCGAGTAATCTGGGCGTGTGGAAAAGGGGACCTACAGGCAATGCATGCGGTATATAGCACCGTATGAGCTTTAGTTCTTCTGAACATGCTGAGTCTGTCACAGAGTCCGCAATGAACTGGATGTGCGGTACGGTCAGTGGAACGGAGTGCAGAGGGGCGCAAAAGTGCGCAGTGAACAGGAACAAACAGGCTGGAGGTAGTAGCACTTATCCCAGTCCTGTATCCCCTGCGTCTTTAAACAGCGTAGCAGTGGCGCAGACAAAAAACGCCCGAGCTCCAAATTTTTCAAAAAAGAGCGCTCCCCTGTCAGGAAGGCGTGCTCATGTAGCCGAGCCTCAGGGGGAGGGTCGAGAGGCGTGGCCTAGAAGTCAGGGAGCCACTTCCGGCCGCGGCCTAGTTTCCGGCAAAAGCCGGGGACTAAATTTGCAGCCGTGGCCTAGCGCCGGCCGAAGCCGCAGCCTAAATTTCTGGCGGTGGCCGCCTGAAAGTCGGAGGGCGGGCCCGCCGGAAGGAGCAGACCTGCGACCGCGGCCTACCTTCCGGCCGAGGCCTGACGTTATATTACGGGCCGCGGCCTTTTCCCGGGGACTAAATTTACGCCCGAGGCCTAACGCCGCGAGGCCAGGGGCTGAAATTTCGGCGGCGGCCGTCCAGGAGTCGGGGGGCGGGCACCGGAAGCTGACGCCCCTTGGGGGGGCGGACTCGAGCCGGGGATGTCTGTTCCTGGCTGGAGCCACAGTCTGACCACCTCACAGACGCCGGCCTTCTCCATCCAGTAATTTCCTGGCCCACTCCAGTCCTCAGCGTTGCTTAAAGGTGAGGAAAAGTCTGCATGGGAATGCCGATCCTCACTTAGAAATGCATGAAAAACCGCTGGATGCATTAGAGGGGGACTTCGTAGTAAAAAGTTGGGATGGTGCAGGAACCCTAACTCCATCACCCCTTCAGGGGATGAGGAGAGGGACCGTCCGCCTCCTTGCAGCACCGCAGTCTAGCATTGGTGGTGCAGTGGGGGCCGCACGGACTAACTCCTGCCTCTGTACAGCCTAGGGTTTCAATACCTTAGGGTGGTCAGGGCTGAGTCCGGCATTCGTGTCCCACGTTGCGGGAAAGGATACGTGGAGGCTTTACTCCACGTGCTCGCCCGTTGATGGTTTGGGGAGATCGGACCCTTTCAAAAGGGTCCGTCGCCCCTATCTCATCTTCGTGGGAAAGAGAAAAAAAAAAATAAAAAAATGGTCTGGAAAAAGAACCAGACGTGTGCCTCCATCAGACACTAAGCAAGAACTGGGTTTGCCTGCGGCCAGTGCTGAGGTGTATACGGCAGCCTCCTAGCGGCAGTAGCATACACCCACAGTCCTGTGTCCCCCAATGAGACGAAGGAGAAATTGTTACTATTTTTCAGTACATTATATGGTAAAATGAATGCTGTCATTCACTACATCTCATCCCCAACAAAACAGCTGTCATTTCACATGGCTGTGTCCATGGAAGAACTTATAAGTTATAGCTCTTCAAATAGTGGAGGAAAAAAAAAAAGTTGAAGATGTAAAGAATTAAGCCGGCCCGGATACTGTATTGAACCAACTCCAGGATGAAGTCAGCATCAGCCTTAGTGACCAGAACGTTTCCTGCCTGAGAACTAGAACTGTCCCTGAGGCGTCTTTCTGTGCAGAGCAATGCTGCTTTCACTGAACCTTTCGGCTGCGACATACTATTGGTGCAACCTGTGCAGCCACACAGGGGCCCAACATGTAAGGGGGCCCACTTCCACCTCCAAAGAGGGAAGCAGCTTCTGTCACAGACTCAATATTGGACTGTAAATGGGCCTTATGTTATTGCACAGGGCCGTCTTCTGTCTGTGTCCGCCTCTGGGCTGTGATATAGACAAAAGATAAATCTTTACCATTGGCAAACTTGGGTATCTGAGCAGCGAGATACTTAAAAAATAAGCACACAGCGATCAAGGTGCAGAAGAGGAATGACAGGATAATCTTTGTGTGTTTAATTATTTTGCATGAAAAGCAGATTTTTCACTCCTTTTGCTAGACTGTATAATATGAAGTATTAAAAAGTATAATACTATGATGAGGAGCAAGAAACTCTCTTGAGGGCTATCTCTCCTGACTTATAGATACACACATATCCCCGAACCAAGAGTTCATGTGGTCTCATTTGGGAAAGATGAGAAAGCCACTTTCAGGCACTTTGGCAATGGCTAATCTCTGTGGAGAAAAAATGATCAGGTGATTGAATTCAGACTGTCCAAGCAATGGTGATGGCGGAGAGTATAAAAGGTTTGAATACACATTAGATGGCCAGCCGATCCCACCAATGTCACCTGCCGACTATAATTTAAATTACATGGGACCTTTAGCTTTTTTTCATTTTAATAGTGTTCAATTTATAGTCATAACATACAAAGGGAATTAAACATACTTATAAAAACTCTTATGCTTTCATATGCTATCACCTGCTGAGCTTATCTCCAATAAATAAATAAATTACATTAATTATTAGGCATACATTACATATCACACTGTGTAATGCAATAAAGGTATCTTTCTCCTCCTAGACTGATGATTCAGTCTCAAAATTTGCAATTTAAAGGAAAAAATCTGTATTCGGTGAAGATAAATTAATACATTACTGAGATAGGAGGTGACACTTGCTACTGATTAGATTCTATGTAGATTCTCTGGGTGGTGATAAGATTCTATGTAGATGGGAGGGGAGAGGAGGGAGGAGCCCTGATTCTAGCTCCTCCCTCCCACTCCCCTCTACATAGGACTTTATGAGCACCAACTGACAAATATAATAAATATGTAAAATATATATTTATCTTTCATCATTAAAGATTTTACTCTTTGATGACCAAAGTAACAGATTTCTTTGATAAGTTATATTAGAAAGTTTTTTTCTTTTCATGTGTACAATTGACTTAGGTTATGAAAATCAAAATGTCAGTTACTCTTAAATTAATTGGGCTGCTTCATTTGGGTATGACCAAAAACATGCTTTAATGGAGACAAATTTGAAGCAAAAAAGGATGAAACCCATACCTATATTAAAAATATTATTTTCACATGTATTATTGGTTTATATAATACAAATTAATCAATGTTTACTGTTTACATGACATAGCTGGCTCTGATACATGTATAAGTATAGACTTGCCCTTGTACATTGAAGAGAAATTGATAAAAAGTGAGCCTGAATTCAGATGAGTCCTAACTATAATTTCCCCACAGCCATGGTTACCAACTTAAGGTTATTACTTTCTGGACAAAAAAATATGGACAGGCAACAATTTTTTTGGCACATTGAAAACCATAAGATCTTTTTCACATTGTGTTTTTTCCTACGTTCAGTGGCCCCATCTTGCTGTCCACCTCCAATAGCGGTCTACAGCTGGAAATGATGCATGACAGAGCACATGGTAGTCAATGGCCACGTTGGCGCATAAACCTGAACCCCCTTTTGCGATGGAGTACAATTGGGCCACTGAACATAGGAAAAAATGCAACATGAAAATGTCCTAAGAAATTATTATAAGTGATATATGTCTCCAGGCCATAATTCTGATATTACTTGCATTCATTTTAAACTGTAAAATGATGAAAATTACAGTTAAAATAATTTGAATAAGTTTCCACAGCTTATAAAAAAAATCACATACGCCTTAAATTTTTTTTGAAAAGGGCAAAAAAGGGCCCTATTTTTACAGACCATCCTTGAATTTCTGGACGGTTGGTGACCCTACCCACAGCCATCCTGAGCAGACACCTCCCTTCCGTAAACGTAATCTTAATTAAAGATTGCACCTTAAAGTCATAGTTAATTGTAAAGCTTTGTCTTTACACACAGCAGATTGTTCTGTAGGTTACTTCTTCACAGAGGAAAGGAGCATGGTGTCTAGTTTATCAATCCTCTAAGTCAAAAACCACAATTTACAGAGCCTTGCCACAAAACTTAGGATACAAAACCAAACCAGGATCCCCATCTGCCGACAGCTGTGTGGGGGTTTTGCCACCCATCAGTTCAAATTCAGAGGACTATTTGTCTGCGTGAAAAGTCTGTGACAGGGGACTTGAGCGCTTAAGTTTTTCATAGTGGAGGGTTATGTATATATACATAAATATATATTCATTATAAAATCCTTGAAGCCAGAAATATTAATTTATTAAAATTGAAATGCAACAGACCTGAAATGCCTCCTCCAATGACAATCACATCGTATGTGTCCTTCATGTCTCTGCTTTTCTCTCTCCAGGAGCCTTGGTTAGAATGCACGAGTGACTTCTCCACGCTGAAGCTGTCAGAAGGGAGTGATGTCCCTGTTATTGCTCTTTTACAGCCCGTTACTTACAGCTTAGGAGCACAGAGCTTTGGATTGGTTGCTAAAGGAGTGGGCGTAAGAAGCAAGCTTGGACCTGGAAGCTTGCCCATATAAACAATTTATAGAGTATGTTATCTGCTCTGGTGCAACACTTGAAATCCCATGTAAATGCTTAGCTTGATTAAAATCGTCAAATTATGTAAGATTTTATTCAACGAGCCCTATTGTGAATCCGCAGTTAATGATTGACATTCACAGCTTTCCCACATTGATTATGTTTCTCGTCAAGTGATTATGCAATTAAAGATACTGTAAACTAAAAGTTGTATATAAAATAGGATTTAAGAAATCCTATTAGATATATATCAATGACAGCAAATTCTTACACTAGACATATAAGTGGATAAATGTATACTTAGAATTTGGCTTAGGATTAAAATGCTTTGTTCAAAAATCTATGTACCTTTAGAAGCAAATTAGTATGTATCGACTATCGCATGCCACTCTGGTGGTTCTTTTGTATGTAGTTGCCCTAAATGCCATCTGCAAAGACAAAATCTGCTTTATGGAATATATATGAGCATTAAAATATTACATAGTTAAATAGTCAGTAGTATGATTGAAAAAAGAAGCACATCTAACAAGATCGACTGAGGGAAGAAAGAGGATAAAAGGAAGGGGCATATATACAACCAGAATGCAAAAACCCGTCTGCCTAAAAAAATAAATAAATTCACTCGTGATCCTTTTGTCATTTAATAAAGCACTCCCATAATACGTTTTTATTCATTTCATGTGTGTACTGTATATATATGCATGTAATTTAGTCTATTAATATACTCACCTAACGCTGCTTTCTCCGGTGTCCAGCACCATTTTCTCTTCTTCTCAGTGACGTCACTGCTCTGCAGGCTGACAGCGTTAAACTGCGCTCTGTGTGACCCAGAAGTGACTTTTGCAATGTAAGTCTATGGAGCGTCAGAACGAGATTCCATAGACTTGCATTGTATGAGACTCCGACCCATGCATAGGGCCTAGAATGAGCCGGCTTGTTGCCATTGCTGGGACGTCACTAAGTAGCAGAGAAGAACGGTGCTGGACAGGGCTGACATCAGCACCTGATGCACCCAGGCAAGTGCCAGGGCCCAGTAGCCGTCGTGGACATCAGCGCGCTATGGGAGCCAAGCGCCAGCGCCCACGAGTGGGCCCCCCACGCTTACTTGCGATACTTTCCTTTCCCGGTTCCTGCGCTGTGTTGTCTTCCACATCTTCTGACTGTGACATTCAGGTCAGAAGGCGCGATAATGTCACTTCTGTGCACCCTCTGCTCTGAACAGTCACAGTGCAGTGAGCGAAAGATGGCGATGCTGAGGAGCATAGAGGCCAGCGAGTAGAGGTGAGTATTTCATTTTTTTTGAGTGTTTGAAGCATTATACGGGGTCCATCATATACTAGAGCATCATATGGGGCCCATTATATATATGGAGCATTATATGGGGCCCATTTACAGCTCTGGCAAAAATCAAGAGACCACTGCACAGTTTTATAAAAATCAGCTTCTCTACATGTCTGACAGACATTCCATTCCAGTGTCAGTTGAATTCCAACCAGAATTCACCTCATTCTACTTAATGTGCTTCTGATTAGGTGATCACCTGAACCAAATCTTATTTAACAAAGAAAAGTATAAAAAAACACTGCTGTGGTGTTCACAATCCTCTTGCAATAGGACAAGCTGGATGGCAAAACAAGTGCTAGAATTATCCCAAAAGTAATAGGAATAAAAAAATAACTTTTAACCATGCCAAAGGAGTTGAAAAGAAAAGTTTTGAGTGAGGAAAAGAAAGGCTCAATTCTGGCTTTACTAGCAGAGGGATACAGTGAGCGTCATGTTGCTTCCATCCTTAAAATTTCTAAGATGGCAATCCATTACAACAAGGTCAAGCAGCAGACATTGGGGACGACAAAGCTACAGACCGGCAGAGGGCGAAAACAACTCTCCACTGACCGGGATGACATCATATTATTCGAATGTCACTCAGCAACCACAGGATGACATCAAATGACCTTCAAAAGTTATGGCAAATGGCAGCTGGGGTGAAGTGCACAGCAAGAACAGTTCATAACAGGCTCCTAAGGCAGGGCTCAAGTCATGTAAAGCTAGAAAAAAGCCTTTCATCAATGAGAAGCAACGGAGAGCCAGGCTGAAGTTTGTCAAAGACCATAAGGATTGGACCATAGAGGACTGGAGTAAGGTAATCTTCTCTGATGAGACTAATTTTCAGCTTTGCCCAACACCTGGTCGTCTAATGGTTAGACGGAGACCTGGAGAGGAGTACAAGCCACAGTGTCCTGCATCCACTGTGAAATTTGGTGGAGGATTGGTGATGATCTGGGGATGCTACAGCAAGGCTGGAATTGGGCAGGTTAATCTCTGAGAAGGACGTATGAATCAAGCCGCATACAAGGTTATCCTGGAAAAACAGTTGATTCCTTCTGCTCAGGTAATGTTCCCCAACTCTGAGGACTGTTTCTCCAGCAGGATAATGTGCCATGCCACACTGCCAGGTCAATCAATGTGTGGATGAAGGACCACCACATCAATAGACAAAGAACATCTTTTGATCTTCATGTAGTAACCCATTATTCATTTTTTATTTTGGTTGCAGTCTTGTTCCTTCTCTTCACTTTGAAGCGTACTATGCACTTTAAGCTATAATGAAGGTCTTACATGGCACCAGATACATTTGGTAGCAATTGGGTTCACATTATATGCTAATAGTTTCTTTGTCTTTTGATGATTTATGATCATAGTGTTGGTGCCTCCCTGTGGTGAGACATTTTTTGCTCTTTTATCATACACAGTTTTTTTTTTTTTTGATTTTCAATAAATATGTTATTTTAATATTTTTGGATCTCTTCTTGTCTTTATTTGACAACGGTCTTTAGAGGGGGATATTTAAACTGAAAATTTTGCAGTTGTCGCTTAATTTTTGCCAGAGCTGTATTTGGAGCATCATATGGGGCCCATCATATACTGTATTGAGCATTATATGGGGGTCATTATGTATGGAGCATCATTTGGTGTCCTCATATACAGGAGCATCATATGGAGCCCATTATATATGGAGCATTATATGGGGCCCATCATATACTGTAGCATTATATTGGGCCCATCATATACTGTATGGAGCATTATAAAGGGTCCATTATATATGGAGCATTATATAGGGCCTATTATACTGTATGGAGCATTATGTGGGTCCATTATACTGTATGGAGCATTACATGGGGCCCATAATATACTGGAGCATCATATGGGGCCTATTATATACTGTATGGGGCTTTTATTGGGGTTCATTATGTATGGGGCATCATATGGGGACCATTATATATGGAGCATCATATGGGGCCCATCATATACTGTATGGAGCATTATATGGGGCCCATCACATACTGGAGCATTATATAGGGCCGATCATATACTGTATGGCGCAGTATATTGGGCTTATTATTCTGTATGGAGCACTATGTGGTGCCCATAATACAGTATGGGGACTATACTGTCCGGTTCTGAGATATTGATATCACTCATGTAATGTAAGAAGTAAGTGAAATCTTTGACATTGTGCTGTATCTATATTTTTCTGCCGTGTCTGTGCATCATGAATTGTGGTATGTGTTAAAGGGGACAACTGAGACTCTTTCGCCTAGGGGCCCATGAAAACCTGGAGCCAGCCCTAGTGGTGCTGGAGACCGGAAGAGAGCAGCCGTAGGTTAACTACACTACATTACATGCATATATACACACATTTAATCAATGGAAAAAATTATAGGAGTGCTTCTTTAACTGGATTAACAGTCAGAACAATAATTTTATACATTTACATAAACATTTATCTTATTTTCTTCTAAGAAATCATCTAAGCCTTTTTTGAATCAACTCTTTCTGCTGTGACCAGCTCCTGAGGTAGTTTGTTCCAAAGATTAAAAGTTCTCATGATAAAGAAGCATTGTGTATTTGGATACTTTTTTCCTCCATTTGTAGGAAATGCCCTCTTATCTTTTCGTGGAGTTTTACATGAAACAGCTTTTAATCTAATTTTTCTGTATGAGCCATTCTCCCACATTTATTAAAGGAAATTTGTTAGTAGGTTTTTGCTATGTAATCTGAGGATAACATGAGGTAGAGGATGAGACTCTGATTTCAGGGATGTGTCACTTATTGGGCTATGTGCCGTTGCTTCACTACAATGAGTGTTTTATCAGGAGGAGATAATCACTGCCTAACTGGTGCCCTCTCCAATTCTAGTCCAACTCTTCCCCCACTACTGGTTAGTAGGGGATGAAGGGACCAGCATACCAGGACAAAGATGGGGACCTGCATACCAGAATAGGAATAAGGGAGCCATGCATACCAGGATGGGGGATATTAACCCCTTAGTGAAAGAGCCAATTTGCAGCTTAATGACTGGGCCAATTTTCACAATTCTGACCTCTGTCACTTTATGAGGTTATAACTCTGGAACACTTTAACGAATCCCGCTGATTCTGAGATTTTTTTTTCGTGACATATTGTACTTTACGTTAGTGGTAAAAATTTTTTATATGACTTGCGTTTATTTATGAAAAAAAACGAAATATGGTGAAAATTTTGAAAATTTAGCAATTTTCAAACTTTAAATTTTTATGCCCTTAAATCAGAGAGATATGTCACACAAATTTCTTAATAAATAACATTTCCCACATGTCTACTTTACATCAGCACAATTTTTGGGAACAAAAATTTTTTTTTGTTACGAAGTTATAAGGGTTAAAATTTGAACAGCGATTTCTCATTTTTACAACACCATTTTTTTTTTAGGGACCACATCACATTTGAAGTCACTTTGAGGGGTCTATATGGCAGAAAATACCCAAAAGTGACACCATTCTAAGAACTGCACCCCTCAAGGTGCTCAAAACCACATTCAAGAAGTTTTTTAACCCTTTACATGCTTCACAGGAACTGAAGCAATGTGGAAGGAAAAAATTAACATTTAACTTTTTTTGCAAAAAACTTTACTTCAGAACCTATTTTTTTTTATTTTCACAAGTGTTAAAAGAAAAAATAAACCACAAAATTTGTTGTGCAATTTCTCCTGAATACACCGATACCCCATATGTGGGCCTTTTTTTGTGATAGGGTTTATAACGGCGATTGCAAAAGCAGGGTCGGTAAAAACCAACCCGAATCATGTTCTCTGGGGTCTCGGCTACCCCTGGTAGCCGAGACCCCAGAGAAAATCCGACTCTGGTGGGCGCTATACACTGTATTCCAAATTATTATGCAAATTTTATTTTCTCAGATTTTCCCAAATTACCTATATGAATTTCAGTCATTGTAATTTTCCAGTCAAATAACTATTAGAGTACAATTGAAAGGTTTTTGTACAAACTGCCTATGATAACAGTATATTTTTAAAAAAATAAAACACTCAAACTGCACTCAAAATGCATGTTCCAAATTATTAGGCACAGCAGAGTTTTCAACCTTTTCATTTTAATAAAGAACAAAAAAAATGGTCATTTTTGAAATTATAAGCATTAGCAGGTTATTACAAACTGAAATCAAACAGTTTTCAACTCAAAACTTTATTCTAGATGATGTTACATTTGCACATAGGACCCCTTGTTCGAAAGAGCTTCTGAACTCTCTCGTCCATTGAATTTGTCAGGTTTTGGATGGTTTCTGCTTAATTGTTTTGCATGAGGACAGAATACCCTCCCAGAGTGTTGCTTAGATGTGAACTGCCTCCCGCCATCATAGACACTCCTTTTGATGATGCTCCTGAGGTTCTCAATGGGGTTGAGGTCAGGGGAACATGGGGGCACACCATAAGTTTGTCCCTTTTATGCCCATAGCAGCCAGAGATGCAGATGTGTTATGTGCAGCATGAGACTGGTGCATATCATGCATGAAAATGATCTTGCTGCGGAATGCACGATTCTTCTTCTTGAACCATGGCAGGAAGTGCTGTTTGAGAAACTCAACATACACTATGGAGTTCATCTTTACCCCTTCAGGGATCCTAAAGGGGCCGACAATCTCTCTCCTCATGATTCCAGCCCAAAACATTACTCCATCTCCTCCTTGTTGGCGCCGTAGCCATGTTTGCATGGGGTGTCCATCAACCAGCCATCCTCCACTCCATCCACTGGGACCATCGAGTGTTGCATGGCACTCATCGGTGAACAAAACAGTTTTGAAGTCAGTCTTCATGTATTGTTTGCAGCCGTTTCTGCTTGTGTGCAGTGGATAGAGGAGGTCAACAGGATGGCTTACACACAGCTGCAAACCTCTGAAGGACCCTGCATCTTGTTGTTCGGGGGACGTTAGAGGCACCAGCAGCTTCAAAAACTTGTCTGCTGCTATGACAAGGCTTTTTTGCCACTGCTCTTTTAACCTGACGTAATTGCCTGTAGGAAAGAGTCCTCAATTTTCCCTTATCAGCATGCACACGTGTGTACTGTGAATCAGCTACATACTTCTTGATTGTGCGATGATCACGATGAAGTGTCTTGGCAATGTTGATTGTAGTCATGCCTTGACCTAAACACTCCACAATTTGTTGCTTCTCAGCAGCCGACACGTCCTTTTTCTTTCCCATTTTGGCAGAAAATGTAGGCTGCTTAATAATGTGGGACAGCCTTCTTAAGTAGTCTTGCCTTTCATTGGACACACCTGCCAAACTAATTAGCACAGGTGTTTAACTGACAAGCAAAAAAATTCTTACCTTATCACTCCTAAACAATTTTTGCATAATAATTTGGAACACAGTGTATACTTTCTCCACAGCGCCGTTAATTAATGGCGCTGTGGTTTAAGTATCCTTAACTACCGCCATTAAAAGGCGTATCGGCGGTCGTTAAGGGGTTAAGTATAGAATTGACCACATTTTTTTGCTTAAATTTTTTTTTCTAATTTCCTCCTTTAAAACCTAGGTGCATCTTATGGTATGGTGCATCTTATAGTATGAAAAATATGGTAATTAATTTACTCTTTCCTTATGAACCTACATGCCTCTTCTCAGTTGCGTGGCTATTCTTTGTATCGTTTCTGACTCTAGGGCATCCTTACTATGAACTATTGTCAGAACAGACCTACATATTCCAGATGTACTAAAACTTTGTAAAGTGGTAGCATTACGTCCCTGTCTCGCAAGTCCATAGCAGTGAGAGCGCCATAATCACTCCTCTGTACTTTAACAGACACCCTGTTCTGCAGGGTACGTGTGCAGAATTGGCTGTCAGTAGTGTTGACGATATTGTCGATATCTAAAATATCGTATCGAAAATGTATCGCCGATAGCACTAAATATCGTCGATACCGATTTCGATACGGAAGTCCCATGTAAGTCTATGGGAACAAATATCGCAACAAAAAAAAACCCTTTCTTTTCGTTGTAAACACAAAAATATCACACATAGAATAATTTATATATATTATATATACATTTCATTGTGACATATATATATATATATACATATATTTATAGTTTATACACTTCTACATAGTAAAATCGACTCTAATTCAATTGCCGGGTAAAGACGTGACATACCCCATAGAAGTCGACGGGCTCGGTGCCGAGTACCCCGAAAACTCTGGCTCTGTGCGACTCAACTTGGGCGTCACGAACAGGATTCTGTAGCTCGCTATAAGCGAGTCCTGTGTGCCTGAATTGCATGGTTTTGTGCTTGAGAATTGCTAAAATCATCAGAGAATGTATTTGCATTTTTTCCGCCATATCTGCGTCACGACGAGGCACTGGTGAAGAAGAAGGGCGTGCTCTTCGTGGGTGTCACTCACTCAGTGGCGTGAAAACGATGGCCCGCCACTGTAAATGGTTACTGCATGTAACATCGTGCCCACAGCTCTGGAGTTCCGCCTCTCATCCTCCTCAGTGTGAGGAGGTCCCGCCTCCCTACAAAAGAGGGGCCCTCTCCAGATATGACACATGTGACTTGGCAGAGATGGCTAATGGACACGACGAGCAGAAGTGGGAAGGGATGGAGCAGTCAGAGCTCTCCCCCCACGGAAGCGACCCGATCGCCACGGAATCACCGTTGGGCACCCGGCCTGTAAACCCTCCTACGCTGCAAGAAGCGGAGGATACCCTGAGAGGCTGGCCCGGCACCAGGAGGAGGTCGCCAGGTGGAAGCCAGCTGGCGTGCCCTAAAAATAAACTTGGAGCGGCGCCAAATCCCTCTTACCTGAAGTGTCTGTACCGGAAGGTGAGGCACCCGTTATAGTAGAGAGCCCTTGCAATGTGATCCGGTTGACGTTGTCGCAGTGGAGGCCCCGTTCCTGCAAAAAACCGCAGCACCGTCAGCAGCACCCCAGATCCCGCTGTCTGCCCCGGTCGCTGAGACAGAAGAAGCGACAACCCGTCCTCATGGAGGAGGCCGCGCAGGCACGCCCCACATACTCATGGAAATCAAAATCAGCAGGCTCAGACAGCGTCCTGGCAGAGCTCCAGTCTACATAGCGGTGGATACCGCAAGCTTAGTCACTGGATATTTCTACTGAGCATTATTATAAGCTACGTTTGTCTTTAAGCAGCACACTTTTCCTTGGGGCACGCACCTCTCCCTCTTTTTAGGAGACAATCTTCTATAAAAAATAAGTAGTCCCTGATGAAGGTCTTTTCTGACCGAAACGTTTGGAGATACTACTAATAAACCTTTTAAGTTGAGTGCTTAAGCCTTTTTTCATTATTAGTACCCGGTGTGGGAACTAGACTTTAAAGCACCAGTTTCATTCAGGTTGTGCTCACGGTTTCTTCATTATATTGATGGTTGTCAGAATAAGTCTGTCCAAGTAATTTATTTACTTCCATATAAAACTTTATTACCCAGCCTCATTATAAAAACAATGAAACACATTAAGTTATTGTGCATTTTTAATCTTAAATTTAGAGGACTAAAACTGGCGTAGGCAATTTGCCCTCTAGGTTGGGATCAGTAAGAAATACAGGGGTTGTACAATGAAAATCCCTCACATATGTTATACAGTATATTGTTTTTAATATGATATTTTATGTTGCAAATTCGCGATTGAGAACCATGGAGCTGGTTACATATCTTAAGGAAATGTGTCTCAGCAGTATGCAAACTGATTCTCCAGTCAAAAGGTCTATTACATTATCTGCTATAGATGCTAAACAGAAGTGTAATCAATAGGTATCTAGAGTCTGCAATAAAGGTGTCTTAACACACAAGTATAGTGTTAAAAACTATAGGTTTAATCTGTGTTAATGCTTTACATAAAAGGCAGAGAAATGTGGTAACACCAATTTAACTGGCCTACTTTCTGTAAGGTGTCACATGGTAACACTCATCATTCACACAATTGTATGTATCTGCGTTGATACTGGTAAATATTCGACCTCCAAATGGTCATCTAGCTGTAAGTTGTATGGAACCAAAACGTTGCAAAGATAAGAATCCGTTCATGTTGTGTGGTTCAGTACAATTATAAATCACTGTAATACTTTTCATATTGTACAACATGGCACAGAGCCAGAAGACTGCAGGAAACTAGAGAAACATACATTGTGTGTGTTTAAAGGCAATTGTGTAAACTATTCAATCTTGTTTTGGCCTTAGGAGTGCTTGCATGGAAAGTTCATTGGGCCTCTTTCCTGGGGCCCACTATGAACTTAGGATCTTAACTCAGTATAGATTCACACCCCCGTTTAAAGCGGTATTCCCAAAATCACACTGTGACCTTATAAAATTTTTCCATATATTTAAAATATTTAGAATTGAGAGTCCTCAGTGGTGATACCTTTTATGCCTAAGTGAAAAGATGGTAACAAATTGCAAGCTTTCGAGACTACTTCAGGTCTCTTCATCAGGCTAGCTAATACAAAATCTGAAGAATCACATATTTATTACACCAACACAGCACAGAAAAATGCAATAGGTAAGACAAGTGACGTGAGCAGAATAGTCATTATGGCAGAGGGTGTCATGGGTGCATCGCCACAAAGATCGTCCGCGTTGCACATTCTGATTCTCACAGCTGAGCTTCTGTTTCTTTGTTTTTTGGTAATGTGAGAGTTAATTTTTCCTAGCTCTTTGCTAAGGCTAGGTGCAGCCTCGCCCGCTGCTTTGATTATGTTCTAATTAGTTTCCTTTATATTTCTGCCAGTCTGGGTGTTAGACGCCGGTGAAAGCATCATGTAGGTTCACGTCTGGATCGGTTCTGAGAATATTTAAGCTAAGAGTTCATTAGTTGTTTTTTACTCTTATAGCTTAAGTTTATCTCTGAGACCTTAGGTGTTCTACTGTGTGTGAGTGTTGTATGTAAGATTTATTTACTTATTCTTCTCTTTCTTGTATGTCTTTCTGTTCATTATCCATTACCTGTTCATTCCCTTTGGTGGTTTCAGGTCCTTTCTTAGGACTAGAAACAGTTGGCAGGGATTGATAGGAGACAGGGTTTACGCTGGTGGCCTGGACCTCTGTACCTTAACAGTACCTCCAGGTTGAGGGATTAGTTAGGACCCCAGTTCAGGGTCAGCTTAGACCCGGTCACCCTCTAGCCGGAGACAGCGTATAACGGATTCCGTTTTGACCCTGGACATTCTATCAGGTAAAATCCATGTTATAATTTTCTATGGATGGTATATAGTATGTTGCCTTTGATATAGATTACTGACATCTCATATATATATCTGCTATACAGCGTGACATTTTCACCGGCCCAAAAAGATTCTCCCCAGCTGTCATGGATCCAGTAGCCCAGCTGGCCCGACAGTTTGCAGGGGTTGTCCATGGAATTTGCAGACTTAAGTCCAAGGTTTTGTCCCTCCCAGAGCAAACCAGATCTGAACCTAAGGTTGCTCCCCGGACAGATTCACTGGTGGGCGGGACAAATTTTTTACTTTCCGGGAGGCATGTAAATTGTACTTCGCTGCGGCCCTCGGTCCCTGGGAGTGAAGAGCAGAGGGTGGAATTGTTATCTCGCTCTTACCAAGGGGGGCCCTCAATCTTGGGCGTTCTCTTATTCCTCCAGGCTCCCCAGATCTCCAGTCAGTGGATCGATTTTTTACTGCCCTGGGTTGGTATATGATGATCCGGATCGAGGTTTCCTTGCTTGAAACAAAGTTACGTAAAATACGGCAGGGGAAATCGTCCGCGGAGGAATATTCTTCTGAGTTCCGTAGATGGGCACAGATACTCAGTGGAATGACCCGCTCTTAGGAGCCAGTTTTGTCAAGGGTTGTCTGACAAATTAAAAGATGTTTGGCTCAGTATGGATTCTCCTCCATCACTGGAGGCTGCTATGGCCCTTGCTATTCGCATTGATAGACGACTCGGGAAGACGCGAGGTAACTCGCCCCCCATGAGATCCCACTACTACTAAAGTCCCTTATACTGAGGTTCCCCTGGTCTGTTCTGAGGAACCAAGCAGTTGGGAGGGACATCATTTTGTAGGAGGGAATCGGCGGTGCGCCGCAAGGCTAGAAGGTGTTTCTTTTTGCGGGAGAGAGGGACATTTTGTTGGGGGTTGTCCATCCCGGACCTCTTTGACCCAAGAGTTAACCTGGGAGTCTGTATTTCGTCCCCAAATCCCTCTCAGTTATCGTGCCTGCGGAGGTGGTGATTGGTACTAGAATGAGAGGATTTCTGTTTTTCTTGATAGTGGGTCCGGGGCTAATCTTGTGGACGCTCGGTTTGCCAGGTGCATGGTATGCAACTGAGTGTATTGCCCAAACCGGTCCCAAACTCTCTTATTGATTCTAGACCTCTGGTCAAGGTAGCTTGTTCAAGCTGTTCATAACATAGATCTTCGAGTAGGGCAATGCATAAAGAGCAATTGTCTTGTTAGTTTGGAGGGTTACCTACTCCTATTGTGTGGGACTTCCTTGGTTGGCTAAACATAAACCGTGTTGATTGGCAATCCAGAAAGATAAGCCAGTGGGGTGAATTTTGCAAGAATAACTGCATGAGCACGGTCATCGGTGCAGTTGTGCCTAGGACTTTGCCTCCTTTTCTGGAGGACTTTGGGGAGATGTTCTCAGAGAAGGGGTTGTTAAAGAGTTACCTCCTCATCGCGCATATGACTGCTCAATAAAGTTGCTTCCTGATGCCTTATCTCGTACTTTCCCAGGGACCGGGAGGATGGATGATCCGGTTCCTTATTCCTCAGGAGGGAGTTGTGGTGTCAGCTGTATGCTCTGAGCTTGAGGGGGAGGTATTGGGGGCTCAGGGGGGACGCCCCTGTGGACTTCCAGGGAGACTGATAGTTCCGATCAGTTAAGACTGAAGGTTACGGAGAACCGTTACAAACGGATGGCTGATAGGGGGAGAGTTTCTGGTCGAGATCTGAAGGTGAATGATCTTGGTTGTGGTTGTCTACCAGGAATATTAACTTAAAGTTCCCCTCCTGGAGGTTGGGTCCCAGTTTCATCGGGCCGTACAGGATCAGTTCCATAATTAATCCTGTGGCATTTCGTTCTGGACCTCCCTCCTACGTTTAAAATTCATAATGTGTTTCACAAGTCCATTACTTAAAAAGTATGTGGCACCAGTCATACCGTCACCTCTACCTCCTCCTTCAGTGGTGGTCAATGATAACGTGGACGGACCTTTCACACAACTCACCCGGACAACTGGTCATGAGGGTCGGAGGCCCCTCGTAGAAGGGGGGGGTTGTCATGGGTGCATCGCCACAAAGATCGTCGCGATTGCACATTCTGACTTCTCACAGCTGAGCTTCTGTTTCTTTGTTTTTTGGTAAGTGAGAGTTAATTTTTCCTAGCTCTTTGCTAAGGCTAGGTGCAGCCTCGCCCGGCTGCTTTGATTATTTCTAATTAGTTTTCCTTTATATTTCTGCCAGTCTGGGTGTTAGACGCCGGTGAAAGCATTCATGTAGTTCAGCAGTCTGGATCGGTTCTGAGAATATTTAAGCTAAGAGTTCATTAGTTGTTTTTACTCTTATAGCTTATAGTTTATCTCTGAGACCTTAGGTGTTCCTACTGTGTGTGAGTGTTGTATGTAAGACTTTATTTACTTTATTCCTTCTCTTTCTTGTATGTCTTTCTGTTCATTATCCATTACCTGTTCATTCCCTTTGGTGGTATTCAGGGTCCTTCTTAGGACTAGAATACAGTTGGCAGGGATTGATAGGAGACAGGGTTTACGCTGGTGGCCTGGCCTCTGTACCTTTAACAGTACCTCCAGGTTGAGGGATTGTTAGGACCCCAGTTCAGGGTCAGCTTAGACCCCGGTCACCCCCTAGCCGGAGACAGCGTATAACGGATTCCGTTTTGCCCACTGGACATTCTATCAGGTAAATCATGTTATAATATATCTATGCGCAATGTTATATAGTATGTTGCCCTTTTGATATAGATTACTGACATCTCTATATATATCTGCTATACAGCCGTTGACAGAGGGATGAAACATAAATATTGGAACAGTTCATAGATAAGGAGTGTGAAAGTTTTAATTGCCCTCTGATTGGGGTCTGTAATGTTTTTGTGATGCTCTCACGGGTTTTGGAGTAAATTCCTTAATTGATGTAAAACATCATAAACCATGTGACAGGTTGATTCCAGCATTAAGTGTCAAAGGTCACCATCAATTTTATTCGCAAACTCTTCGTTCTCTGAGATGTGAACCTACCTTTCAGTACAAGTAATTTCATAAAAATACCAAAAAATCACACTTGGGCAATCCTAAAAAAAAAAGAAAAATGAGTCTGATGTTGAACACAAAAGACCAGGTGTCCTGTTTGCTATACGAACTCCTGGGGAAGCAGCTGGGGTTAAATTAGCCCCTGTGTACTGTGGCTAAAAAGAGGAAAGAACCGAGATGATAACAGATAATAACCCCTGCGCTTCCAAAAAGGAGCAGTGCACAAGTAATTTTCATGTCCAAACATGCTATGAAACCAGGGGAACAAAATGTGTTTTGCCACAGGTAGATCCATTCTCTTTTCTCTTTTGTGTGGCGATGAGAATTCATTCTTGAATCTAGTTTTTGCCCTGTTTCCCCCACATACAGACCCTCAGTTGGACATTTTGTACAAAATAAAGGTACACCACAGAAGTCTCATACACTATCATTTTTTTCCCCAATAAATTACCCTGAAATCAGAATATCCTTTCCTGTTTTAGGTCAATTAGGATTACCAATAATTATTAATATTTGCCAAATGCATAATAATAAGAGAATGTTTTAAGGCTTTTTGTTATTCTCAAAGTCAAAATTTTACACTAATTACTATGCCTTGAAACAATTCTGGACTGCCCTATAATGGTCATTGTTTGACTCTCAGGTTTTTTCGGCAACATCAATTAATCAGAGAAACACCTGTGGATGTATTTTAATGCCACCTGAAACACACTGCTTCTTAATGTGCATCAAGGGAAAGAAAAAAATCAGCTAAGAATCAGGAAAAGAATTGGGACTTGCATAGTCTAGTCATCTTGGTACAAACACCCCCACCCATCACCCACCTCCTCCATGTTCATGTTGGGAAACCAGGCAGTAGAATCCATCCTTTTTACCTTTTCTGCGTGCAAAGCAAATCAAAGCAAAAGGTGGTACTTTGAAGAACCTGAAAAATAAGACATATTTTCAGATGTTTCACATTTTTTTGAAAGTGTAAATAATAATTCCACATGTGTTAATTCTAGTTTTGTCCTTCACTGTGAATCTACAATTTTCATAGCCATAAAATAAAAGAAAAATCTTTTGATGAGAAGGTGTGTCCAAACTTTTGGTCTTACTGTATGTATATGTCTGGATAAATACTTAAATGATCAAGGGTTTTTATGTTCTCCCCGATTTGAAAGAGTTTCGTCCAAACATTTTTTTTTCCCGAGACAATGTTAGGAATCTTTTGTGAGCCCATGGGAACGTGATTATGATATATCAAAGTTATTAATTTAATGGTCCTATATAAGCAATTAAAAAAATAAAACCTAAAACATAATAGAAACATAACGTAAAAAAGTGTTGCAAATTATAACCTTAGATACACTACAATCTCCTACTCCATGATAACAATTAATTTGGAATGTTAAAATTAACATACCAATCCCCTTTTCTTACTGATGTTTGGGGGAATATACCTTCATTCACATTAGAAGTTTGGGATAACGCAATTGTGAAATTCAGCTGAATTCATGCATTGTGATAAGACACATCACTTTTTTCTTTTAAGGCCCCACCATACACTTAGGCTTATTCCAATTTTATTTATTTAGGAAAGGTACAAAAATCATATGTAATAAAAAAAAAATAAGATGTGCACATAAAATTTCTGAAAGAAAAAAAAATTAGCATTTTCTAAATAAAAGTGGCTTCTTCTTCTCATGGTTAGTGGTAGCACTGAAAACCTTGGGCTCACTGCTTTTATTGTCATTATTGTATTTCTTGCAAACAAAAGAAGCAGATTTGTTATTTTTCTTAAATGATATCAGTTGATCCTGATAAAGATATTCACACATATTAGGTAAGCACTCAATATGCCTCAAGCAGGTGCCATAAGTGGTCTCAGTGTTACGTTTGGCACTAGGAAGTTTAGTGCCAGAAAGAAACCAAGAGGTGAAATTGGGTTGGGGGAGAGACCAGGAGAGTTTATAGATGAGTAGAAATGTTTTTGTAAAAGAAGAAACTTCTAATGGGAGGAAGATTTTCCATACCATCTTCACTAATGGATACACTCCTTGTTGTTTCTGTTTTTGGATGGAAACAAAGAGGGACATACGATCCATATTGGCCCGAATTTTAAAGAAACGTTACTTTTGCTGGCACTAAAGTGTAGTGTGAAATATAAAAAAAGTGTTTTTTATGTTTTGAACTTAAAAACAGCAAGTCCTAATATTGTAACATTATCCACACGTGGATGTGCGGGGTGCATG
>JARQOD010000002.1:529856334-529932166 GCA_033576555.1 Oophaga sylvatica | reverse complement strand
GCCGGGGCCTCCGGGGATTGAGAAAATGCCTGCAGAGCCAAGACTCTGCCGAAAGAACCACCGCCGCTGTCCCCCAGCACAGAGCCTGGGGGGGCTGCACAAAAGGAGCCGCCGCCGTCCCCCAGCACAGAGCCCCCCCCAGGCTGCACAAAGAGAAGCCGCCGCCGTCCCCCAGCACAGAGCCCTCCCAGGCTGCACAAAGAGGAGCCGCCGCCGTCCCCCAGCACAGAGCCCCCCAGGCTGCACAAAAAGGAGCCGCCGACGCCGCCCCCAGCGCCTAGACCCTTGCTGATATGATGAGGTAAACGCCTTGCCTCTGAGACGCCCAATCCCCCCACCATATGTTCCGTACCCGGCGTATAAGATGACACCCGGCGTATAAGAAGACCCCCCCACACTTTTAAGATGATTTCATATTTTGACTGTAAAAGTTGGGGGGTCGTCTTATACGCCCAGTCGTCTTATACGCCGGAAAATACGGTACTCATTTGCCTAATAATTCTGCACACAGTGTTCATTTGATTTATTTGGCAACCAAACCATGCATAAGGAATTTCCCATCATATGATAATTTGCAATAGCAGTGATTGAAGAGAACAAAATACCTGACATGACATTCACTTGTTTTTTTCTTGCTTTCCACATACATGCTACACTACTTAGTGTCTTTATTTTAAAAAGGTCTTTTAGAATGATTTAGAATTCAGTGATTATTTATGATAGTGCAATTACATTTTAGACATAAAAATAGAATCTAAGCTTAAAGACCCCATCTCCCTTTACAAATTAGGTTCACGTGGAACAAATCCTCCAATTTCGGTAGGACAGCCAAACAGCCAACCTCTTACTCAACAGATGATGTACGGGAAAAAAAGGATTTGGGTGTACAAAACTACAATGCCTGATATTTATGTCCACATGGGAGATAATCTTCCAAAATAAGTTCTGCACTCTGCCGTAAAAAAATCCTAAATGCAACCAAGGTCAAACCGAGCGTACTGTATATGTGTTGGGAAAGATAGCCATTAGTTGAACAAGCATTTGGCCTGACTGCTCTCCAAGTTGTATGGACTCCTTAAAGCTTAATGAATGGGTCAGTGATCATTTCTTTTAATGGTTTTTATGATATAGGAAGGTGTTATGTTTATTATCCAAAAGCGTCATTAGTTTCCATGACCTGGTTTACCTTTCATATAGAGAAAGAAAAGGAATTGTCTGACGTACACTCAAACATAAAAGCAAAATAAGTAGGAAAAAAAAATCTAGGAATCTACTTGGCACAAGCAACCAACAAAATATAGAAAAATGTTATTCCTGCATTCAAGTATACAAAAATAGTGTTGTTTTAATATTTATGGCATTTATTTAGATTTACTTTTCATCCCGAATAAAATCATGATGTTGCTTTGTCGAATATTCTGTGCTGATTGATTTATAATATATTGTTATGAGGCTTCAATCTGACATCTGAATTTTGTGTATGTGTGCTATCTGTAGTTGTCACGGATAACATTCGCACCTGATATAGTCTATCGGGACATTCACAGCCATGATTTTTCGCATAGCGAGAGCTCCGCGGAAAATCAAGAAAACATGTCTGACTTAGATCCAAAGGTTGGATGAAAATTGACAATACAAGTCTATGATAGTCTATGGTCCATGATAAAAAATGGGCAGCAATCACATGACATCCAAGTGCAGTCTGATTTTCAGGAACTGTCAGAAAGGAGAAGGAAGAGAAACTTTATTTCCAAAAATTACAAAAAAGTTTAGTGTCTGCTCACCTCCTCTATGGCGCACGGATCCTGGTGTGCGGCAAGTTTTCAGAACTTAGGAAAAATAAGTCCAGTGCTGTAAGTCCATAAAATCCATTTTCATTTATTCCAAAAACTTCCAATGACATGAAAACAGTTAAGTCATAGTCCAGACATTAAAAACATACGCGTTTCAACGCAAAAACCTGCGTCTTAATCATTGGCAAGGATCTGATGGCAGACTGAACATTTTGAGCTAGTTCACACTTCAATCCCACCCACCAGACCTGGCTCCTGATAGGGACAGCTGTTCAGAGAAACCTGATAGACCATTAACCCCTTACAAGCTGGGATCATATATTATATCAGATAGGTATTACTCTATTCATAGTGGTAAATCAGATCCTGTCTAATATTGATGCCATGTGGGACCCTGGTGTTTAGTTGATAGATCCACCATGTTTCCCGGCTTATCAGTTTTCTTTTAATATCGCCACCTCTGGCTGGAATTTTGACCTTTTCTATACCCGACACCTCAAAAGCGGACACATCCCCCCCATGACTATTAATAAAATGTTTTGAAATTGCTGAACTTTTATTAATGATTTTGCTGGTGGCATCTGAGAGGTGACGTCTTATAATGATTTTTAATGGTCCTCCTGTGCAGCCGACATACTGAAGGTCACACAAGGCGCATCGCACAGTGTACACCACATTACTTGTGTTGCAGTTTATATATGAATTAATCATATATTCTTTTTTATTTGCACAAGAGGCAAAAGTTTTAGTATTTTTCATAAACTTGCAACAGGTGCAACATTGTGGCCGCATCTGTATGATCCTTTAGTACTGAGCCAATTGTCTTTTTTATTATTATCACGGAGATAGAGGCTGGGGGACAGAATATCTCCTAGAGTGGAGGCTTTTTTAGCAATAAATTTCACAGGATTTATCAGGATTTTCTCCAGTTTTTTTTCCTGATATAGTATGGGTAATTGTTTTTTTAATGATGTTGGTAATATTTTTAAAGTATGGGCTATACATAGTTGTAAAAACCACACCATCATTTTTATTACCCACATAGTTAGATCTATATTTCAGATGCCACCAGCAAAATCATTAATAAAAGTTCAGCAATTTCAAAACATTTTATTAATAGTCATGGGGGGGATGTGTCCGCTTTTGAGGTGTCGGGTATAGAAAAGGTCAAAATTCCAGCCAGAGGTGGTGATATTAAAAGAAAACTGATAAGCCGGGAAACATGGTGGATCTATTAACTAAACACCAGGGTCCCACATGGCATTAATTTAGACAGGATCTCATTTATCACTATGAATAGAGTAATACCTATCTGATATATGATCCCAGCCTGTAAGGGGTTAATGGTCTATCAGGTTTCTCTGCACAGATGTCCCTATCAGGAGCCAGGTCTGGTGGGTGGGATTGAAGTGTGAACTAGCTCAAAATGTTCAGTCTGCCATCAGATCCTTGCCAATGATTAAGACGCAGGTTTTTGCGTTGAAACGCGTATGTTTTTAATGTCTGGACTATGACTTGACTGTTTTCATGTCATTGGAAGTTTTTGGAATAAATGAAATGGATTTTATGGACTTACAGAGCTGGACTTATTTTTCCCAAACTTTATTTCCCTCCACGTATGAGAAAAACTGATGACACTCGGACCACTCTCTGATCAAACTAGCATCTGAATGAAGCCGAACAGTTACAGCTATAGTCTCTAAAAAATACCTCCAACTTCTTTGTGTAAAGATAGAAATTAAATAAATCTTCCCAGTCTTTCATGTTAGTTGTAAAGTTAGGTCAATATATATATATATATATATAATTTTATGAAAAAGTCTGAAATTTGATGAAAATGTAAAAAAATTGCAACTTTCAAACTCTGAATGTTTATAAACCAGATGGTCATGACACACAAAAGAGTTAATTAACATTTCCCACATGTCCACTTTTTGTCAGGATCATTTTTCAAATGTTCTTTTATTTACTTAGAATGTTAGGAAGATTAATAGTTTACCAGCAATTTTTCATTTTTTCTCAAGGAAGTTTACAAATCCTAATTTTTAAGAACCTATTGAGTTTTGAAGTGATTGTGAGGGAGTTTTATATTGGAAAACCCCCCAAAATAAGACCATTTTATAAACTTCACCCCTCATTGCATTCAGAACTGCTGTCAGGAAGTTTGTTAGTCCTTTACAGGAATTAACGCAAAGTAGAATGAATGAAATAAAAACATTTTTTTTTTTATAAAATATTGCCTTTAGCCCCAAATTTTTCCTTTTCACAAGGGGTAATAGGAGAAAACTTGCCCCATAATTTGTTATGCCTTTTGAATACAGCAATACCTATATGTGGTCAAAATCTACAGTTTGGACACTAATTTGATTTTTAAAAAGAAAATTTGCCTGGACTAAATTGCAGAGAGCATGTCACTTTTGAAAATCTCCTGGCGGTGCCAAAAAGCAGAAACTCCCAACAAGTGACCTCATTTAGGAAACTAACTGGGTAAGAAATTCAAATAGGAGTGTCAAGAGCATTTTTATCACAGGTGATTAACAGAAATTTAGGAGATCTGGCACTGAAAGCAAAAAATTATTATTAATTAATTTTTTAATAAAATGGTGGTGCTTTTTACAATCCAGGCATCTTATTGCTTACCAGGGGTGGTGGCTGCAGTGAAGCGGGGTTCTATGGTCGCTGTTGGCGGAGGCAGGAGTAGGGTGATGCTGCAGACCCCAGACTGGGATAAAGAGGTGTTCAGATGTGCGACGCTACGGGTGTTCGGTGGTGCAGGCCGCAGTGGAGCAGGGTCCCAGGGTCGCTGCTGGAGGAGGCAAGAGTGCCACTGCAGGTGTTCGGTGGCGTGGGGGCTCTGCCGACATTTTGTGAAAGCCCAGAGCCCACGCACTGTTTACGTGCGGTGGACTCCGGGAAAATGGCTTAGAGATCTTGGTGCCGAGATCTCCATCTGTGCCCGTGGCCATTTTGCTGGAGAGGCGTAGAGGCAGGCGCGTACGGAGATCTTGGCTTTCCTCCATCAGCGCCTGCGCCAGCTGGACCCTGGAAGAAGAATGGCAGCCGCCATGTGCCGCCGCAGGGCGGCCACTCGCCGCCGTACCACCACCGCACACCGCAGGACCACCGCAACACCCCCAGCAGTGTTTGGTTTATAAGACGCACCTTCATTTTCCCCCTAATTTTGGGGATCATAAAAGTGCGTCTTAAAATCCGAAAAATACGGTACTTTAGCCTCAAATTTTTCTTTCTTATAAGGAGTAATAGAAGAAAATGGATACCCAATGAATCACGCAATCTCTCCCAAACTTATGTAGTTGCATAATACAGTTTGATCACACGACAGAGATTGGAAGGGAGCGCTACATGATTTTTCTAGGACAATTTTTGTGTGGAATAGATTGTGGACGAATGTTGTAATTACATCCTTAAGTGAGGAACTCCCTACAGGTGACCCCATTTTCAAAACTACACCTCTTCTAGAACTTATCTAGAGGTTTGTTGAGTATTTTGAACTCATACGTGCTTCACTGAATTTCATAACACTGGGCAAGAAAATGAAAAATTGCAAATATGCCAACTTAGTATAAATGCCAATATATTGTGCCCCGATTGTGCTTCTGGAGACATGAATCCATCCAGAAATTGACCGCCTTCACAGCTGATGTGACAATTTAGGGTAACAGGTCACAAAAGGTAGATGGCATTACTGTATGTCGAAGAATAGGTGTATGATACTACTTTTGGGTGGGGGGTATTACTGCTGTGTTTGAACACACACACAGACATTACTACTATATGAAGACATAAAATGGAATTTTACTATTGTTTGGGGGCCATAAAAGGGAACATAAGCATTAATAATGTATAGGGGCCACACGGGAGAACATTTTGTGCAGTGAGAAGGTCACAAAGGGGGATATCACAACTGTAATGTTTAATTTTTTATGGATACTGTTACTGTAGGATAAATAAAGGGGAGATAGTTACTATGTATGGCACCGGGGCAGCTATGTGACTTTCTTCTTCATCCAGGTCATATAGAAGTGGGGGGAAAGAGGGAAGGGTACTCTAGCAATCATCATCCACAAATATCTGTGTGTTACATTTTGCAGAGAAGAGTCATGGCTGAATGCAGCCATAGAGATCTGCACTGGATGAAGAAAAAACTGAATTACTTCAACTGGAGATGTCACCATTGTGTCACTGGATGTCCCTGCTCTGTATACACTATGTACTATCTACAGAGTTCATGTGTATGATGTCACTGGCCACGTGTACACTTACTGTATACACTATATACTATATACAGAGCTCTTGTGAATAATTGTCACTGGTGGCAAAATTAGTGTTATTATCTTGTTTTTTCTTAATGATCAGAATGATGGTATTATTCGGTCACCAATGTATATGCAGGTTATTGTGTAATGTGGCAATATTAATACTACTTTATGTAACATATTATTTGTATATTTATCTTGGGTTTTGTTTAGTTACAAGATGGTGGTTGTATGCAGGCACTATGTGGTGGTAATATATGGTCATGGTGTCGGCGGCATTATTTTGACATTGTATAGTAATATTGGTCTTACTATTTGGTAATTACACTAAATGACTATTATTAAGTGTCACTTAAAAAATGATCTGATTGCTTCATTTTCCGTCAGATTTTTTAATCTGAATGCTTTTTTTAAAAAAATTTAGACAGGGTAAAGCATATGAAATCATAGGCTCTGACTATGCCACTGGGGCCCACGTATCTCAGCAGGATGCTTGTGGGTGTGTGTGTGCTGGGGTCAGATCAAAAATTTGCTCTAGGGTCGATCAGACCCTAGCCACCCACTAACCCCACCAAACCAATGGATTAATTAATGGGATTCATCAGTGCTAATCCTCAGTCACAGACTACACTGGAAATAAAAATGTGTTATATAATATCCAGAGTAAAGTCACAATATGCAAAAATTAATAGATCAGGATATGAGCTGCTAAGTGTTTGTAATACGGACATGCTGAAGTCATATCTTATTTGCAAATGATAATCATTAGCACAATTTCCCTACAGCTGCATCCCACCAGCTTCAATTTTCATCAGCTGTCTCTGCAGAGTACAGCATATATTGTTCAGCTAGCGAGGATCTGTAGATAATATATTGCAAGAAAAGGTGTTATGGAGACAAGGTTTTTGTCTTGTATTGAGTTAAGCACAATTAATTTTATGAATTGAAGTTGATGTAGAACTTACCACAGATTCTGGTTCAGGCAACCATATTTCATTTTCCGCTATGAGTCCCATTTTGCACATTATCTGTAAGAATTTAGAATTTTAGAATTTCACAGTGTGAAAGCATATAATGAGTTGAATAGAACCATTTCTATTAAATATTGATTAAGGTTGAACATTTAAATTCTGGATTAGCAGAATTAAAAAAATACTTTCATAAGAATATTTAAAAAGAGACTTTCAAGCTTAGACTATAAAACAAATCACCCTTCTCAACCCAATTAAAATTAAGTTCTACCATCACAGCATTTGGTAAAGCAAATATAGGTGCTTCTCACAAAATTAGAATATCATCAAAAAGTTCATTTATTTTAGTTCTTCAATACAAAAATGAAACTCATATATTATATAGAGTCATTACAAGCAGAGTGATCTATTTCAAGTGTTTATTTCTGTTAATGTTGATGATTATGGCTTACAGCCAATGAAAACCCAAAAGTCATTATCTCAGTAAATTAGAATACTTTATAACACCAGCTTGAAAAATGATTGTAAAACCCAAAATGTTGGTCTACTGAAATGTATGTTCAGTAAATGCACTCAATACATGGTTGGGGCTTCTTTTGCATCAATTACTGCATCAATGCAGCGTGGCATAGAGGCGATCACCTGTGCCACTGCTGAGGTGTTATGGAAGCTCAGGTTGCTTTGATAGCAGCCTTCAGCTCATCTGCATTGTTGGGTCTGGTGTTTCATCTTCCTCTTGACAATACCCCATAGGGTTAAGGTCAGGCGACTTTGCTGATCAATCAAGCACAGTGATACTGTTGTTTTTAAACCAGGTATTGGTACTTTTGGCAGTGTGGACAAGTGCTAAGTCCTGCTGGAGAATGAAATTTCCATCTCCAAAAAGCTTGTTGTCAAAGGGAAGCATGTAGTGCTCTAAAATTTTGTGATAGACGGCTGCGCTGACTTTGGTCTTGATAAAACACAGTGGACATACACCAGCAGATGACATGGCTCCCCAAACCATCAGATTGTGAAAACTTCACACTAGACCTCAAGCAGCTTGGGTTGTGTGCCTCTGCACTCTTACTCCAGACTTTGGGACCTTGATTTCCAAACGAAATGCAAAATTTACTTTCATCTGAAACCAACACTTTGGGCCACTAAGTAACAGTCCAGTTATTTTTCTTTTTGGTCCAGGTAAGACGTTTCTGGTGTTGTCTATTGGTCATGAGTGGCTTGATACAAGGAATGCGACACTTGTAGACCATGTCCTGGATATGTGTGTGTGTGGTGGCTCTTGAAGCAATGAATCCAGCAGCACTCCACTTCTTGCGAATCTCCCCAAAATTTTTGAATGGCATTTTCTTAACAATCCTTTCAATGTTACGGTTATCCTGGTTGCTTGTGCACCTTTTTCTACCACTTTTTCCTTCCACTCAACTTTCCATTAACATTGTAACGTTTGTGCCCTGACTGGTAGGCGCGTGACTAAGGTGCTACCTTGGTGTTCAATGGAGCCTCTGATGGTGAGGTCAGGCTTGTGCGGCAGGTAGCTGCCAGGTACCACTCCAGGGCGGTGTCTGGCTGAGGCAGCTGATCACACTAAGGGAATGAACACTAATAGCATGTACGGGCAAGTACAGATGGACACGACTGGTACTCTGGCGGGCACGGCTGACACTCTTGCCAGGCAGGCGGGCACGGCTGGCACTCTGGCAGGCGGGCACGGCTGGCACTCTGGCAGGTGAGCACGGCTGGCACTCTGGCAGGCATGGCTCAGACTGGAGGGACAGGAACTGATTCAGGAGGTACAGGAACACGGACAGATATGAATGGTATATGGGAACAGGAAGGGACCTGTTCAGACTGGAGGTGCAGGAACTAATTCGGCAAGGACAGGAATACGGACAGATGAGTGGTATATGGGAACAGGTGGGGACCTGTTCAGACTGGAGGAACAGGAGCTGTTAGGAACCAGTTCAGACTGGGGGGACAAGGACCCGCAGGATGCGGAACGAGAACAGAGGAGAAAAGCAAGGTTCGGAACGGACGGCGGGCAGAAGTGAAAGGTGCGGAATGGAAGTAGAGCAGAACCGCAAGGTGTGGAACTGAAGGAGGGCAGAACCGCAAGGTGCGGAACAAAAGGATGGCAGAACCGCAGAGTGCGGAGCGAGAGCAAAGCAGAACCGCAGGGTGCGGAGTGAGAGCAAAGCAGAACCGCAGGGTGCGGAGTGAGAGCAAAGCAGAACTGCAGGGTGCGGAGCGAGAACAAAGCAAAGCCACAGGTTGCGGAGCAAAGGACAGAACAAAGCCACAGATTGTGGAGCAAAGAGCAGAGCAAAACTAGACACAAGGCTACACAAAGCTGAGTAAGGAAGGAAACAGACAAGGACACGAACAGGCACAAGAAACGGACTTAGCACAGACAAGGACGGACACGAGAACAAGTTCAAGACACAAGATTCATGCCTGAGTATGCAGCCCTCAGGGAGGCAGAAAACAGGACAGGACCTGGCAACTCAGCAGCAAGGTACAGACTGACAGAGTTTGTTGCTAAGGCGTCCCCCTATGGGTGGGGATGCTGTTGTGAACACTCTGGATCTGACTGCTGAGTTTGGGCTCCCTCTGGTGGCTGCTGATAGTAATGAAGCTGCTTTGGCTAACAGAAGTCCTTCACCTGGGGGCGATGATTGGCAATCAGGTGGGACTGACTGGAGAGACATAAATGAGCTACCTTCCCATGATCCTCGTCGGTGATTTGTTGCTTCCTGGTCTCTTTTGGAAGTGAGCTTGCTTCCTGCTGTCCTGCAACTTTCAGATAAGTTATTTGCTGCTTATTTCTGTGGCATTTGTTTTTGTCTATCTCAGTTTTCTGCCCTTCTGGAGTTTGTACAGCCAGGTTCCCCTGCTGGGGCCTGCGCTGGCCTCTGTTTCTCATTTGCCATTGTTTATGTATTTTAAGTTCCCCGTTATATCAGTATCCGCTTATTTGCTACCAGTTACACCAGAGTTCTGATTTAGCGGGGGAGAGATCATATGGTCTCATTATTTCTGCATATCAGACTATCTTAGAGTTTTTGCTGGATTGCAGACAGTATTCTTTCCTGTCCTGTTCTATCTAGACAGTTTGGGCCCCAGCATTTGCTCACTCTATTTTCTGCCTGTGTTTGTATTTCATCTTGTCTCACCGCCAATATATGTTTGGCGGCTGCCTATTCCTTTGGGGGCTCTACTCCGGGGCAGCTAGTTTTCCCCTTTCTGTCTTTAGGCTTAGTTATCTCTCCGGCTGTGTCAAGGCGTCTAGGGCACCGTAGGCACGTCCCATGGCTGCTTCTAGTTGTGCTGTCAGTTCAGGGGTCTGCTAGTTACCAACCTCTCTGGGTGTCTGGTTGCCTAGGCTATTTTGGCTACTGTCCTCCTCGGCTACCAAATCATAACAGGATGCTTTAAGTACCTGGTAACTCTTGGCAATAGGCTGGTGACATGTTAGGAGAGTGCACACAGTCTCTATAACACTCAGGAAGTGCCGGGGCCTAAGAATACAGCCAGGAAGTATGCAGCAAGCAAGGACATGAGGTTCACAGCAAGGAGCCAGCAGAGGACAGAACTCACAGCATGTCCCGGAGTGGTGAGTAAGATGGGAGATGGGAAGCCATGCAGTGATGCCGGCAGGGATGTTACAAACATGCTTGGTTACAGCACTCTGTGAACAGCTAGCTTCTTTAGCGATGACCTTTTGTGGCTTACCCTCCTTGTGGAGTGTGTCAATGACTGCCTTTTGGACATCTGTTAAGTCTGCAGCCTTCCCCATAATTGTGGAGCCTACTGAAACAAACTAAAGAACCTTTTTAAACGCTTAGGAAGTCTTTACAGATGATCTTTGTTAATTATTCTAATTTTCTGAGACAATGACTTTTGGGTTTTTATCGGCTGTAAGCCATAATCATCAACATTAACAGAAATAAACACTTGAAATAAACCACTCTGTTTGTAATGACTCTATATCATATATGAGTTTCACTTTTTGTATTGAAGAACTGAAATAGATTAACTTTTTGATGATATTCTAATTTTCTGAGAAGTACCTGTATTAGGGAACTAAATGAACTGCAATTGTTTAATACAGGAATCCGTAACCTATAGCTCAGGAGCCACACGTGGATTGTGGGTCCATCATGTGTGGCTTGCTGCTGTCTGCCAGCTTGGTACATTTGCACGAGGTCTAGCAAACAACTATGAAGAGCAGGTCTCCAGATGTTGACTTTTGAGAGTAGATGTTAGGCATCGGGATTCCCCTGCTGTGCGGGATAGATCCCAAGCCTTGCCTGCTTCTGTGGTCTCCCATTTGGGCCCGGCCACTGCGAGTGCTGCTCAGCATAGACGTCGGTCCCAGTGTCTTGCTCAGGCTCGTGTTTTATGCTTGGTTGCTGCTGGCTCTTCAGCCAAGTCTACGGGAACTGGTGGTACGCAGGTGCAGTCCTACGTTCTGGAGTCTAAGTCCAGGATCACCGTACTGAGCATGTCCGTGATGTGGCTCTCTGTTTAGGTAATAGGATATCGTACCTAGCGTCATTAGAGTCGGTCTCTTGACTTAGCATCTGTTTCGACGAAAAAATAGGAACAGCATCCAATCCAGGTGAAGTATAACAAGTCTTTATTCAGCCACCATAAAATTACGACGTTTCGGCCATTTTCAGGCCTTTATCAAGTATACAAAAACAGGCAAAATGGTGTCCTTAAATGGTGTGGAGGAGCCAATCACCATCCAGGAACCGCCCATAATACAAATAGACATATATACAAATATACAACGATAATCAATTTAAAACAGTGATCAAAGCTCAGAATAGTGACATCATAGAAAAATACAGCAATGTTATAATTGTGCATGTAATATGCGTAGATTACTCCATATAAACAATATCACCATTTAGTCTGCCAATCGATGATCTGTTACTGCACACTCCCATTCTGGTGCTGCACCAATCATGTACTCACTAGCAGCAGCGTCCTCCATATCCAATCAGTGTCAGTTCAGCAGCGCTTAGTCAGAGCACTTATCCAATAACCCACAGGATAACAAATCGGGAGACACACCTAACTCACTCCCCACTGTGTGGTAAACAAAGGCACATGTTCAGAAGTCATCATAGCAAACGCCCAGTGGATCATGTGAACACCAGCGTCATCAGACACCCAGTCACATGACCGCAAGCATCATCCGAGGTCTAATCACATGATAGTCCCATCATAAGCCTCTATTCCAGGCTGAAAACACTAAAATAGCGCGCGATCACCGGCATCATCCGACACCTGAAAAAAGAACACGCATGCACAATAAACTCTATCATTATTTATACTACTCCAGATATGTCATCAGGAAACCTGCAGGTCACATGACCGTCAGTATTGGCATAATGTAAGCAAGAGACCGCACATGCGGATCTATATAGAATGGAAGATTAACAATATAGCAGACACCTAAAGAAATATATATAATATCCACAAAATAAATGATGTCATCAAGAACCATTAAGTCACCACTTGCTCCGATCACTCCAGATAATAATCCTACGAAAACAACAAACATAAGTAAAATATATATCTAAAAACAAACACAGAATATAGATGCAAAAATTACCTAGCACAAATATTCAAATTATATTCGATATTCAACCCCTTTGGTTGCAATGTCTCCAAAACGGAGATCCACCGGAGTTCTTTCTGTTTAAGCAACTTAATCCTGTCGCCACCTCTCCTAAGGGGTGGAACCCCGTCAATAACTCTAAATCTCAGCTGACTGACCAAGTGTCCACATTCTACAAAGTGCTTAGATACCGGCAGTTCCATCATCTTCGTCCTGATAGTACTTTTGTGTTTACTTATCCTAGCCTTAACTTCCATCGTTGTCTCGCCTATATACATGAGTCCACACGGACACACGAGCATATAGATTACAAAGCTAGATGTACAAGAGTACCGTTCCTGGATCCGAAAGCGTTGACCCGTGCGTGAGTGGCCAAAACTGTCACCCTTGATCATATTGCCACAGCATGCACAATTCAAACATGGAAAATTTCCATTTTTTGGAGGGCCCAAAGTTAACTGTCTGGATATTTTGGAGGATCCAATGTCAGATTTGACCAACTTATCTTTCAAATTACGCCCTCGCCTATAAGAAAGCAATGCTTGTGCGCAAATTCAGCTACTTCCGGTAAACCTCTATGTAATAGACCCCAATGCTTATTCAAGATATTCCCTATTTTACCACTAACAGGGCAATAGGTAGAAACAAAAGGGACTCTTTTAGGGGAAATCTTAATACGTTTGTTTCTCACATCTTCCAATGTTGTCTTCAAGGCTTTCTCCTTGAATTTTCTAAGATCCTTCTCAGGATACCCCCTTCTGATGAACTTCTCACACATCTGATCAAGCCTCCTGTCCAATACAGTCTCGTCCTTCACTATCCTACGTACTCTCAGCATCTGACTCCAAGGCAGAGACTCTATCATTTTCCTTGGATGATTACTATCAAAGACCAGGAGACTATTCCTGTCTGTGTCCTTTATAAACAAATCAGTGCATAACAACCCACTGTGCTTGTACACTAAAGTATCCAAAAATTGAATCTGGTCAAAGGAGTGTGTCATTGTGAACTTCAGCTCGGGAAATATCATGTTAAGATGACTATGGAAAGATACCAGATCATTCATGTTCCCCTCCCAAACACAAAAGATATCATCAATGTAGCGCCACCAGGCTCTGACATGGTGCCAGTGGATGGAATTGTACACATGCTGGTCCTCGAATACCGCCATGTAGATGTTTGCATCTGTTTCGGTCACGTGTGCTATTAGCACAGACTAGTTACAGAGCAAGCACAACCACGTGCTAATATTTCTGTGGAGTTAACAGGGGTTAGCACTTAGTATTATTTAGCGCAGTACCTCTCTGTGTATTAACGGGGCTAGGTACTCTGTATTCCTCTCACTCTGTGCGACATTTAACACATTGTGTACTAGGAATCGCTCGCTGTTTGGTTCCGTCATTGTCCATACTAGCAGCGGATTCATATCTGCACGGTGGACCCCGGGTTTTGATTGCACTTTGTTTATATTATTATTTAGTGCAATCCGTCAATCCTAACAGCACAACTCACAGAGCAGATCCGGATGCCCATATACTGGCCTTGGGATTGTAGAGATAAATTAAGTGCTAAACTGGATGATACTGTCAGAAAGAGGAGGTGAATGAAGCTCGATATGATAGTGTTTGAGTTGAGAGTGCCTAATGGTTGTGAGGTATTATTTCTGCGGGGAAGCTTTGGCTGTCTACACCGATAATGTGGGCTCTCGGTGTCACTACTGTGGGGAGGCAGGAGCTGGATGTGACTATTTGGAGAGAAGGCTACGGATGTGGCTCACAACCCTCTCTCAGACCTAAATGTGTGTATTCTCAAGGTAAGGAAGGTTAGAGATCACTTGCTTAATGTGATGTTAGTCCTAGAAAGGCTTTCCAGGGCTGCAGAATTTTTAATTGCAAAGATACAGTATGTGAGGCATACATAAAAACATGGCCTGAAAAGAGACAAACAGAAGAGAAATTGAAATGGTAATTTAGCTTTTTATTTGAAATGTTTATTTTCAACTTTTTTATTGTTATATTTATTTTTTTGTTTTGTATTTTGTTTAGCTCTACTAAGGCACATCAAATCTTCTAATCATTGGTATAATACATTGCAATACCCAGCTATTGCAGTGTATTATACCTGTCAGTTTTACTCTGACAGCCAACAGCTGGCAGGGTCTAAAATTATTGTGTAATGACCTGGAGGTCATTGGAAGACCTCAGACTGCAATAGCAACCCACTGGCACACTATTTCTTGATTGCTATTAGCTTCTAAGCCCCACTTCATTTTGAACTAAGGTCCCCCATAAGTATTAAACTGTCAGATGATATCAATGACTTCGGCCAACAGTCTAGTCCAGTAATGGCGAACCTTTTAGAAACCGAGTGGCCAAACTGCAACCCAAAACCCACTTACTTATCGCAAAGTGCCAACATGGCAATTTAACCTGAATACTGAAGTTTTAGTTTAGAAAAAACAAGTCATGCAGAGCAGGCGGGGGCAGCAGAGAGCAACCAGACAGGGGCAGAGGTACCAGACTGCAGATATAAAGGAATATGCTTCCTATCCTGGTATATACAGTACTCTCCCCGTCCTGGTTTATGCCCCTCATCCTAGTATATACACCCTCATCCTGGTATATGCTCCTCACCCTTGTATATGCCCCTCATTCAGGTATATGCTCCTCATCCTTGTATATGCCCCCCATCCTCATCCTATTATATGCTTCTTCATCCTGATATATGCACCCTCATACTGGTATATCCCCCACATCCTGGGATATGCACCCACATTCTGGCATATGCACCCACATCCTAGTATATGCCTTTTATCGTGGTATCCATGTATATGCTTCCCTATTCTTGTATATGCTGCACCATCTTTTGTATATAATGCCCCCATTCTTGCATATGATGCCCCCATACATGCATATCCTCCCCCAATCTATTTATATGCCCCCATAGTGGTATATTCTCCCCATCCTGGTATATGCTACTCTATCCTGGTATATATACACCCCATCCTGGTATATGTCCTTCATCCTGGTATACATGCTCCCCCATCCTGGCATCCTGGTATATACTTCAACAATCCATGTATATCCCCCATCCTAGTATATGTCCCCCATCCTGCCGGCGCCACTGTTCAACGCATATAAAGAAAAAAAAGAAACACCTGCCTTCCTTTCTCTAACCCACCGTGTCATCTTCTGAAGCTAGTAACTGATTTCAGTGTCCACCGACATCAGCTGCTTGAATCCGATTGCGGCGCACGGACCTGGCAAGTTTGTGCACTGCAATACACTTCAGCTGGATGTTTGTCAGAGGATGCAGACCAGCGGAAATAGGGGCTGGCGTCACTGGGCACCTCACCTGTTGGCCCCGGTCCACTGATGCGGAACGTGATGATGAACGCACCCACAGGGAGGGCTCTGAAACTCTCTTCTGGCACTTGTGCTATAGGATTGCCACCGTTGATCTAGTCTTTATTAGGGTCCTCTACTCTTCCCCAGCAGATTATTGTCAAGGGAGAAAAGGATTTCTGGCATGGCTAATTTTGGACAGATGATCTTTTTATTTTCTAAGGCCGGGGTCACACGTGCGAGAAACTCGCACGATTCTAGTGCGAGTCTCTCGCATGAACACCCGGCACTGCCGCTGACACTCGGACCGGAGCGTGCGGCTGCATAGAATTACATGCAGCCGCACGCTCCGGTCCAAGTGCCGGGTGTTCATGCGAGAGACTCGCATGAGAATCGTGCGAGTTTCTCGTATGTGTGATCCCGGCCTAATACATGAGCTGCCACCAAAGAGGTCTAGCAGTGGCTGTGTTATAAAAAATATTAACCCCTTCGCGCCGGAGCCCATTTAGGTTTTTGCGTTTCTGTTTTTCACTCCACTCTTCCCAGAGCCACACCTTTACTATTTTTCCATCAATATGGCCATATGAGGGCTTGATTTTTGTGGGATGCATTGTACTATTGAACAACACCATTGGTTTTACCATGTTGTGCACACAAAAATGGGAAAAAAAAATTCCAAGTGCGGTGAAATTGCAAAAAAAGTGAAATCCCACACTTGTTTTTTTTTTTTCACCATGTTCACTAAATGCTAAAATTGCCATTATGATTCTCCAGGTCATTACGAGTTCATAGACACCAAACATGTCTAGGTCCTTTTTTATCTAATGGTGAAAAAAATTCCAAAGTTTGTTAAAAAAAAAAAAAATAAATAATAATTGCGTACTTTTCCGAAACCCATAGCGTCTCCATTTTTCGGAATCTTGGGTTGCGTGAGGGCTTATTTTTTAGCGCTCGGGTTAATTTTTTTCTTATATTGATAGATCGGGGGATTCTGAACGCGGCGATACCAAATTTGTGTATGTTTGATTTTTTTTTATTTTGAATGGGGAGAAATGGGGGGTGATTTGAAATTTTAAATTTTTAAATTTTTTTAAATATTCTCATAGCAATCCTGCACAGACAACCATAGAGGTCTGCTGGAGACATCTGGTTGTCATGCCAACCCATCGGTGACCCGCGATCACGTGACAGGGTCACTGATGAGCAGGATTTCCGGCGCGCTTGCCGGAAGAGCAAGGTAAATGCTGCTGTCAGAAATTGACAGAGGTATTTAACAGGTTAACAGCCGCGGATGGATCGCGATTCCACCCGCGGCTGTTGCGAGCACATGTCAGCTGTATAGATCAGCTGACATGTGCCTGGAAAGGTGCAGGCTCCGGCATGGGGAGTCCGACATCGGCATACATTTACGCCCAATGTCGGAAAGGGGTTAAGCTACAAGTCTGCAGGGCCCTGCATGTTTGGATTTCTTTTTCCTTTAATAAAAAGACCTTCATTTAAAAACTGCATTTTGTATTTACTTGTGTTATCTTTGTCTAATACCGTATTTAAATTTGTTTGGTGATCTGAAACATTTAAGTGTGACAAACATGCAAAAGAATAGGAAATCAAGAAGGGGGCAAACACTTTTTTCACACAACTGTATAAAATGCTAAATATGGAAAAATATAGACTTTCTTGCATATTGATGTATGAACAACTCCATAAAATAATACATACTGTTATCTAGCAACAGTTTATGAAAAAGATCATAGATACCAAAGGAGCATGTTTAAATGAGGTACAAGCTAGAGATCACAAGCAAAGGCGATGTGCAATTGGCAGCAAGCTCCACTAGATGGCTCTAAAGCATTAAACAGTCATGAAAACTGATTTCGGAAGAATTTAGCTGAGAAGTTTAACTGAGAAAATGCACCATCAAAATGGAACCAGATCCTCATTAAAACATTTGATTGAGATAATGAGAAACAATGTCTGTAGATATGTGTTCATTTAATTTTAATCAACATCCTCAATGTTCAACAAGGCCTTCTTTTGATCACTCTGGGGTCAGAAGAGCAGAAGGATCTTCTGTGGATGAATTTTCCTGGTATTTTTTCATGCTTCTTAAGGATAATTAGAGAGACTAGCAGATTTCACCAGTCACCTTTAGGAACATTCTGCTACTTTTATATTATCAATTACTTCTATAATTATTTTAGAGAAATTGTACCTCTCTGGCTGCTCTCTCCCAGCTTGAACTGCTCCTTCCATGTACCCGCTCCACTGAGTAGCAGTTTCTGTTCCAGCAAAGTAAAGCTTTCCAACGGGCTGCCGAATGACACTTTAGAAAAATGAGACACTTTAAAGCAACCTATGCATACTTAAAGGGAATCTGTCACCACGTTTTTGCTACCTCATCAGATAGCAATATAATGTAGGAAAAGAGACCTTGATTCCAGCGATGTATCACTTAGATTACTGGGTGCAACAGTTGTGACACAAGAAGAGTTCTTAGATGTAGCATGAAGCAGAGCTGAGAAAGATAACCCCACCACACCACAGCTTACTATGTCCATTGTATATTGACAATAAGCTGCTTATCAGAGGAGGGGGAGTGGTCGGACAAGTAGTCCGGACAGTGATTATCTCCTGGTGGTAAAACCTTTATTTTATGGAACCAACAGCACACAGCCTAATAAGTGACACATCTCTGAAATCTTTCTCTCAGCCACAACCTCATGCTGTCCTCAGATTACATAGTAAAAACCTATTGACAAATTCTATGAATTACATAAAATGCCATTTTATACAGTCAAACTATTGTGCATGAGAACCTCTAGAATAGTAAATTTGCAACTAACAAAAGATTGCAGAAATTATGTCTTTTGTGAACCCCCGACATCCCTCGCCCCCCAAAAAAGGAGATTTTTGTGTACTCACCGTAAAATCCTTTTCTCCGAGACGCTCATTGGGGGACAC
This sequence comes from Oophaga sylvatica, assembly GCA_033576555.1. Lineage (NCBI taxonomy): Eukaryota > Metazoa > Chordata > Amphibia > Anura > Dendrobatidae > Oophaga > Oophaga sylvatica. The sequence continues at coordinate 529,913,191 of JARQOD010000002.1, read as the reverse complement.
AAGACCATGGGTGTTATGCTGCTGCCACTAGGAGGACACTAAGCAATACATAAGCACAAAAGATTAACTCCTCCTCCTGCAGTATACACCCTCTGTTGGCTCAATCCTGAACCAGTTCGGTGCCAAAGCAGTAGGAGCTCATAACAGAGTGCAATATGTCAACAATTCAAAGAAACAACGAGGCTACAGGCTAAACAAGGGTGGGAGCTGTGTCCCCCAATGAGCGTCTCGGAGAAAAGGATTTTACGATGAGTACACAAAAATCTCCTTTTCTGCATCGCCTCATTGGGGGACACAAGACCATGGGACGTCCCAAAGCAGTCCCTGGGTGGGAAGCCATAACAGTAGATGAAGCCTCGTGAACTACATGCATAAAACGCTTAAATAGTCAACAGACAACTTACAGATGCGCAACAGCTGATTGCAGAATCTGTCTGCCAAGTGCCGCATCTGAAGAAACTTGAGCATGAATTTGGTAATGCTTGACGAAAGTATGAAGACTGGACCAAGTCGCAGCCCTGCACACTTGCTGTGCCGAAGCCTGGTGCCGAATGGCCCAGGAGGCCCCCACAGATCGAGTGGAGTGTGCCTTAATCCCAGCCGGGATAGGCTGACCTTTAACACGATATGCCTCTTGGATCGCCGAACGAATCCATCTGGCTAACGTGGCCTTGGAAGCAGGAAGACCCTGTCTGTGTCCTTCCGGAAGCACAAACAGGGAGTCCAATTTACGGAAAGATGCAGTTCTCGAAATGTACCTTCGGAGAGCCCTCACCAAATCCAAGGTGTGAAGGGCTTTTTCAGTACGGTGAATCGGCGCCGGACAGAACGAGGGCAAGACTATCTCCTCATTGATATGAAAAGCCGAAACGACTTTTGGTATGAAAGAAGGAGAAGTCCTAAGGACTACCTTGTCCTGGTGAAAAATTAGAAAGGAGGTTTACAAGATAAAGCTGCCAACTCCGATACCCGTCTGATAGAGGTAATCGCCACTAGGAAGACAACCTTCCAGGAAAGAAGCGATAAGGACACTTCCGGCAAAGGTTCGAAGGGGGATCCCTGTAAGGCACTGAGGACCAGATTAAGATCCCAAGGCTCCAAAGGCCTCTTGTAGGGCGGAGCAAGATGTGACACTCCCTGGATAAAAGTCCTGACCTGAGACTTAGATGCGATTCGCCGTTGGAAAAGGACGGACAAAGCAGAAATCTGCCCCTTGAGGGAGGAGAGAGCTAACCCGAGTCCATTCCTGCTTGGAGAAATTCTAGAATGGAAGGGATATAAAAAACCAAAGGGGAATGACCTTTGTCCTTACACCAGGAAAAAAATGTTTTCCAGACCCGATGATAAATGCGGGCGGAAGCCGGCTTCCTGGCATTGACCATTGTTGAGACAACTTTGTGAGAAAAACCAGCCTGACTTAAGATCCAGGCTTCAATGGCCATACCGTCAAATTCAGCGCTTTCGAATTGTGATGGTAAATTGGACCCTGGGAAAGAAGGTCCGGACGATCCGGTAATCTCCAGGGAACGTCTGCGACCAGACGCACTAGTTCCGCATACACGGACGGCGAGGCCAGTCCGGGGCGACAAGAATGAGAGGAACGCCCTCCGCCTTGATCTTCCGAATCACCCTGGGGATTAACGGAAGAGGTGGAAAGATATAAGGAAGGCAAAATTGACCCCAAGGGAGGACTAGCGCATCCGAGCCGATGGCTAGTGGATCGCGAGATCGACTTATGAAAGTCTGAACTTTGGCATTCAATCTGGATGCCATGAGATCCACATCTGGCATGCCCCAAAGCTGGCAAATGAGTTGAAACATTTCCGGGTGCAGGGACCATTCCCCTGAGTCTAAGCCTTGGCGACTGAGGAAGTCGGCCTCCCAATTGTCCACTCCTGGGATGTGAACCGCGGAGATGGGCGAGCGGTTTGCCTCGGCCCAGCGCAGGATGTGTGATACCTCGAGCATCGCTGTTCTGCTCCGAGTGCCTCCCTGACGGTTGATGTACGCCACAGCAGTAGCGTTGTCTGACTGGATCCGGATGGGACACCGGCCAGAAGATGATGGAACTGCAAGAGAGCTAGTTTGATAGCTCTGATCTCCAGGATGTTGATCGGGAGACGGGTCTCTGGGAAGACCAGCGGCCTTGAGCCATGTGGTGAAGAAACACAGCTCCCCATCCGAGGAGACTGGCATCGGTGGTCACCACCAGCCAATGGACAGGCAGAAAGGATTTTCCTTGATTCAGCGATGAAGCATTTGTCCACCATTTCAGGGAGCTTCTGACTGTGGGAGGACGCAGGGTTCCTGTCCCAGACTGATATTAGCTCCTGTTGAAGAGGGTGAAGATGGAACTGGGCGAACGGTACTGCCTCGATGAAAGCTACCATCTTCCCGAGGACCTGCATGGCGCTCCGCAGAGAGTGGGAGCGGCCTAGAGACAACAGGAGCACTCCCCGCTCAGAGAAGCAATCTTCTCTGGAGGAGAGATACCAACCCTTGGGAGGTGTCTAGAATCATTCCCAGAAAAGGAATCTTCTGAGAGGGAATGGGAAGAGACTTGTCCAAATTGACAAGCCAACCCAGGCGAGAGAGGGTGTCGATAGTGATCTCGACACTCTCTGCGCAGGCCCGAAAAGTCGGTCCTTTGATGAGTAGGTCGTCCAGGTACGGGAGGACCACCACACCCCGAGAGTGTAAAATTGACATGGCGGCCGCCATGACTTTTGTGAACACTCTGGGGGCGGTTGCGAGACCGAAGGGCAGAGCGGCAAATTGAAAATGATCCTCTCCAACTGCAAAACGCAGAAACCTTTGATGGCCTCTGAAAATCGGAATGTGAAGATACGCATCCTTGATGTCGATAGACGCCAAGTATTCTTTTCTTTCTAGAGATGCTGTGAGGAACTAAGCCGACCGCCACACGGTAGTCCGGGTATCACAGCTTCTGATCCCACCGCCGCTATGAAGGACGACCCCTTTCCTCCCACGTCACCAATGAGACGTAACTCCACAGGTACAGCTCTCCGGCGCCCCCTTTGTCTCTCAGGTCAGTAAGGGAACTGCACCTAGAGCAAATGGCCGCGGGGACGGTGTCCTGTTACCCACTGGGTATTCTAAGATTCGAGATCAGAGTAAAAGCATCAGCCCAAGATTAATTTTATGGTTTAATTGCCTTAAGGGCGCACTAGATAATTACAGAAATATACAGTAAAGCTATACAACGTAATTACAATGGATTTGCAGTCAGAATAAAATACCACAATAATGTACAAGGCTTAAAGGTATTAGCTATAGATCAATATTACCGGGTTGTAGTGGCATGGGGAGGCAGGGAGCTCTGCGGTCCCCAGGTAACAGTCTTTAGTTGCTGGACAGTCCCCAAAGCATGTGCTGCTGCTCCCTTGGCAAGGCAAATCAAATCTGTCCCTTGGTCCTTCCTAGACCATCTTCTTGGCTTCTGTGTGTAAAATGGATTGAAGACAGCCTGTTCATGGCTACAGTTCTTAAACCTGGTAGGCCCCTCCCCTTTGCTTTAAAGCACGCATATTAACTTACCTGCAATTCATATGGAGCAGGAAATACTGGCTTGAGTCTGAGCTATTTAACATACTAATGACCATCTTATTCAGACACTGGCCTAAACTAATTAGCATACTAAAGCCCTTTTGATTCATAGTGGACATCAAAACCGGTCGTACTGGATATGCTAACAGGCCCTGTGTAGTTAGCAGTCTGTGGCTCTGTGAACTGACAAAATGGAGGCTGGTATAGGCCCTATACAAAATGGCGGCATCCGTTTCCTTATAGATGCGACAACAGAACGGAGGGATTCCATTCTGAAATGGCGGACTCTGATGAATTTGTTTAGCAATTTTAGGTCCAGAATAGGACGCACGGAGCCATCCTTCTTGGGAACCACAAAGAGGTTTGAGTAAAACCCTTTGAATCTTTCCTTGTGAGAAACTGGGACGATGACCCCGCTGGTACGAAGTATGTTCAGGGCCTGAAGAAGAGGAATTGCAAGATCCTTGGACTTTGGGGGGCGAGATTGGAAGAAACGCCTTGGGGGAGAGACAAGAATTCGATCTTGTAACCGGAGTGTACAAGATCTCGGACCCACCGGTCTTGAACTACCGACCCCCAGATTTTGCGAAACAAGAGTAGGCGGCCGCCTACCTTGTTTCGGTCCCCCGTCCCCAGCCAGGAGTCATTGGGAAGATAATTTGCGAGAGGAGGAGCTCCTATTTCCCGCCTGAGAGGATCTGTTTCTCCAGGGCTGAGAGGACCTGGACGATGGTTGTGAGCCCCTGTCTCTGCGAGGTGGACGGGGTGCTCAAACCGAGGTCGAGGCAGAGGACCAATTAAAGGAGCTACGAAATGGCCGGGAACGACTTTGGTATTGAGACCGAAAAGGCCGATTGATTCTGCGCTGCGGAAGAAATTTGCTTTTGCCACCAGTAGCGTCAGAAATAATCTGATCAAGACGATCTCCAAAGAGACGCCCTGAAAGATAAGGCAGCGAAGTCAAAGTCCTCTTTGAAGCAGCGTCTGCACGCCACTCTCGGAGCCAAAGGGACCTGCGAATGGCGATAGCATTGGCGGCTGCGAGTGCAGCGCAATTAGCTGCATCTAGGGACGCATGAACCATGTAGTCACCTGCCGAGTAATCTGATAGGCCAGATTACGTGCCTCGGGGGGGAAGAGGGATATCACTAGTTATTTTAACTAGGTTCTCAGCCCAAGCCACCATGGCCCTTGCTACCCAGGTGGCCGCAAAGGAAGGAGAGAGAGATGCTCCAGCAGCCTCAAAAATCGATTTAGCGAGGTTGTCGATCTGTTTATCTGAAGGGTTCTTAATGGATGAACTATCTGAAACAGAGAGCAGGGTTTTTGAAGCTAAGCGAGATACTGGTGGATCTACAACTGGAGATTCAGTCCATTCTTTCGCTACAGTTGCTGAAAATGGGTATCGTGCTTTCAGAGACTTCAGTCCTGAAAAACGTCTGTCTGGACGATCCCTATGTCCCTGAACAATGTCCGTAAATTCAGGGTGATTACTAAACACCTTGTGAGGACGCTTGGCTCTTTTGAAAGAGATAGGATGATTCGGTTGAGACCCGGGTTCTTCATTTAGCTTGAGGATTTTATTAATGGCCTCAATGAGAGAATCTAGAGACTCTTGAAACTCTGGCGAGTTGGGGTCATCACCAATGTCCGACTCATATTCCGAATCATGATCACTAAGATCTCTGGGAGAGGGGGAGCGAGAACTTGAGCTCGCCGATGCCAAACCACTAGATGGATTGGGAGATGCATTATGGCGGCGTTTTCTAGACGACCGTTTAGCTGATGCCGTGGGTCGGCCCCTGTCTGATGAGGTCTCTCTGAAGGCTAACGGGTCCCTTTCTGGGAAAGGGACGCCCTGGCTAGAAGAGGAGCTGCGGAAAGTATCCAAGGCCCTAGTCAGAGAATCCATGGACTGCGCCAGAAACGCGGGCCACCCTGAAGGACCTGGCTCAATGGGATCAGGAATAGTAGGGACTCCTGAACGATAGTAGGGGGCTCCTGAGCGGAAGCAGCAGTGGGCTCTTGGGCACATGATGCACAGAATTGGGAACCATGCTTTGACGGCAGGGAAGCGTTGCATGAAATGCAGGCGGCATATACTACTGTGTACTTTTTATCAGCCTTTTTAGCGCCCTTTGATTGCGACATATTTCTGCCCTGAGAGCCTGCTGCAGGAGAAGGGTCAAGCGCTGTGTAGGCCTAGTCGCAGCGTGCACTTACCCAGGTCCTGTATCTGAACCAGGGAAGGTGGAGGATGGCGTCTGCAGCGCTGTCCCACAAGAAGATGGCGCCCGAGATTACAGTAGCGCTTCTCGTCTGATACGAGAAGCGCCAGAAGCAGTGGGAGGAGAGGGGGGGAAACAGGAGGGAGTCCCATGGCATCTGAAGCCGGCCAATAGCGTGCGAGGTGGGCGGAGACACATGGCCAGCCCTCCCCCATAGAGGCCTATCCCGACCCGAAGCCGGGGACTAAATTTATGGCTGCGGCCTATCCCGGGCCGAAGCCGGGGACTAAATTTAAGGTTGTGGCCTAACCCGGGCCGAAGCCGGGGACTAAATTTGAGGCTGGGGCCGCGGTGCGACGGGAAGCGCCCGCGGCACGACGCTGAAGCTGCGGCGGCGCGACACAGAGGCGGCCGCGGTGCGACGCAGAGGCGGCCGCGGCGACAGACGGCCGGTACACATTGCATCCAGGTGCATGTACTCACTGCGGGGAGAGACCCGAAGATGGAGAAGGAAGGGACCTCCGCAGGGACTACGGCAGATATGGCCGTACTTCCTCAATCCACCGTCCCCTTTGAAAGGGGGGTGGAGAAGGATCTTAAATGCCTCCAGACCGCCACCGCTTTCAGGAGAGGTGGTGAGAGGTATCCATCCATGGTGCCATGCCAATCACATCACTCGCATCAAGGGGTATCTCATGGGGAGAGCGGCCCATTCAAGGGATCTGTCGCCCCATGGTAGCGTAGCAGGAGGGGTACGTGGAGGCGATACTCCACGATGCCGCCTGTTGTTGGTTTTTGGGAGATCGTGACTTTTCGTACAAGTCCCGTCGCCCATCCGTGCGTGAAGAAAGCAAAATAATAAAAAGAGGTAAAAAAAAACTGAGAAAAAAAGTGGGGTCTGTAGTGCATCCTACAGACACTAAGCAAGAACTGGTTCAGGATTGAGCCAACAGAGGGTGTATACTGCAGGAGGAGGAGTTAATCTTTTGTGCTTATGTATTGCTTAGTGTCCTCCTAGTGGCAGCAGCATAACACCCATGGTCTTGTGTCCCCCAATGAGGCGATGGAGAAAAATAAGTCTAAATACATTTTATGATGAAACAAATGTTGTTCTTAAAGCAGATTTCCACTACTACAATAGAGAATATATTTAGGATCGTTAATATAAGTTCGGCAGGGGTTAAATAGCCTGCACCACAACCGATATGCTATTACTAGCTCCAGCAGCAGCCATATATAAACAAAGTAAGGGGCGGTAATAATGCTTTAATCTGCAGCGAGGTACTGCAGATTAGCTGGGAGTTGGGCACTGCAGATCAGCTCCACACCCAGCGCACACACTGATCATCAGTTTCCATATACACTGCTGTTCCATCACACTGGTTAGTGGCTGCAACCCAAGTACTGCAGATCAGCTCCTATTCATTTGAATCGGCACGTAATTCTGCTCTATACTCATTACCCAGTAACAGCTGATTGGTGAGCGTGCCGGATGAATAGGTCATCAATGTTAATATTCTAGTAGTGGACTTCACCTTTAAAAATATTACATATACAACCTCATATACAAATACAACGTCATCCAGCCATAGAAACAAAAACTATTAGAAGGATTTCATATACTATAAGAGGATACAGTATACGTGTATACACAACGAACATTCAAATAACATTCCGCATTGTCACTAAAGAATGCAAAGAAAAAACCCAGCAGATACATAGCAGAAATATTACTGGGAACAGACAAAGTTTCATCTTCAATGGGTGCTGCTGTATGTGAATGATGTAGATCTAATATAGATAATTCATTTTGCGGCTGGACGGTAACAAGTGAGAGCGATATAGCAACAGATCATTATTAGCTGACATGAGCCGTTTAATGGCATCCAGCATTTTGTTGATAGACTTGCAAGATGAGGAGGTTGCTTTCTTGCTTTTCTCTGTGAGCTAAAAAGTTAATGATAAGCAGGTATTTGTCTCTCTGTGCTTTGCCATCAATTGGAGAAGTCACTGCATCAGGTACCAATGAGTTGCAAATCAAAGATCGAGCATGCGGAGGGGAAAATTGGTGAGAATGCAAGATATGTCACATAAAGGCCATAAATAGTGTTATTCTTCAAGTGCATACACAGGAAACCTTATTCTGAATAGTTATGTGAAAGCACAGTTACACTTTAAGCTTTTTTAATAGACACATTAAGGTTATGTTACAAAATTGACTGATATTTGAAACTGTCCATAACGCCTCCATACTGCCTAAAGCCCTAGCTTCAGCTGCTAAAAAACAGCCCCAAAGCATAATACTTGCTCCACCATGCTTTACTGTGAGTATGGTGTTCATGTGGTAAAGCAAAGTGATGGCTTTGCGCTAAACATAATTTTTGGAACTATGGGCATAAAGCTCAACCCTGGTCTCATCAGACCACAACACATTTTCCCATATGTTTTTGGCTGACTTCATGTAGGTTTTGGCAAAATATAGCCAGGCTTAGATGTTTTTTTCTGTATGAAAAGGATTCCATTTTTCCACGCAACCCCACAGGCCAGACCTGTGAAGTATACTTAAGATTGTTATCACATGCTGTGCACAACCAGTACCTGTCAGAAATTTCTGAAGCTCCTTTAATGTTGCTGTAGCTTCTCAGACCAATTTTCTTGTCTTTTTTCTTCAAATTTTTTATGGCGGTCCTGTTCTAGGTAATGTAAGTATTGTTCCAATTTTTAGCCTCTTATTGATGACGCATGCACGGTGTTCCATAGTATATCTATTGCCTTTGAAATTTTTTTTAACTCTTTTCCTGACAACTTTCAAGAATGAGATCTCCGACCCCTGCGTTACAGTACAAGCTGATAATGGACTGTTGCTAAAAAATGCACCTGAGAAAATCAGGAAAATTATACTAGAACAGCTGAACTTTTTATGGGGTTAATCCGAATCACAGTACATGATGGCAGCTGAGTACTGAATACTATGTAACATAAATGTAAATGTTACTGGATAATCGTGAACAAATCCACACCTCAATTATAGTAGGCTGTTCACACTTACGCAACCACATTATTTTAGCATTGCTATTTTTATTTCCCCCTCAAAATAATTTTCAGTTTATTCTCAATAGATATGTACAAATCATGGGTGAAACTAAAGGTGGAAAAAGTTCTGAACTGATTGGTATGATATTTTCACATGACACAAACCTGTCATTTTATCAGGGGTGATTATATCCACTTTATGCTGATCTCCTCCCTCCTTCCCTCCATCGTTGTTCTAGCCTTACAGCTTCAAAAAGCCAGAAGGTAAGTGTGTATGTAATCCAGTGTGTGACTATATTGATATAACTGTATATGAATATGTATTCATGTCTGTATATCTGTAAGTGTACATGCCCGTGTATATTAGTATGACTACATATCTGTGGATGTATTTTTATGTTGCCTTCAGGTGTTTTACACAAGTATTATTCAGTGTGTGATGGACAACACACAGACCAATTATAGCCAATGTGTCTATAAATTGCAGAATATATTATTGTGGTCTCGTCGACATTCCAGAACAGTGCACGAAATAAAAGGCAGCTCCTGCACCCGTCCAAAATGCGGACAAGCAAGAGGAGCTGCGCACACAGACGGTCACATCCACAGATTGCCAATATGACTGGCCTGAATTTCTATCTCAACCCAGCCTTAGACTGTTCCACATTTTTACAACAGTTGAGGTAGAGGGAACATTTCTTAAAGGCATTGGTCACATTATCCATACCTTGAACAAACGTGTGGAAAAAAATAATGGCCAGCAATTTACCAATGTATACTTAAGTTTTGGGCCATTTTCCCTCTCCGTGATGCTACGCAACATTGTTAGATTTTTAATCTTGACCAAATGCCGCCACCATCCATGAGGTGAACGCAGATGGAGGGGCAGGTGAGCATTCATGGTCGATGCAGCAAATGTATACTGCAGAGCACATTTTACACATGTGTGGGGGAAGGAGGCACAATTTGCTTTATCTGCTTAGGGCTCCAAAATGACATGACCCATCCTTGATAGTCAGCACACTGATGAGATCAGGCTGTAACAGAATATGACAGCCATTACGGATCCGCTCATTTCGTGGGTTATGGATCTACACACAGCAGCTCATTGAGTCCCAGTGCCCCTGACGTCTTCTCCGCACAATTCCATTCACATACAGTACAGACCAAAAGTTTGGACACACATTCTCATTCAGATTTTTCTGTATTTTCATGGCTATGAAAATTGTAGAATCACACTGAAGGCATCAAAACTATGAATTAACACATGTGGAATTATACATTACACTTTACAAAAAAGTGTGAAACAACTGAAAATATGTCTTATATTCTAGGTTCTTCAAAGTAGCCACCTTTTGCTATGATTACTGCTTTGCATGCAGAATGTGAATGGATGGATTCTACATGCCTGGTTCCCACCGTGAAGCATGGAGGAGGTGGTGTGATGGTGTGGTGGTGCTTTGCTGGTGACACTGTTGGGGATTTATTCAGAATTGAAGGCATAGTGAACCAGCATGGCTACCACAGCATCTTGCAGCAGCATGCTATTCCATCCGGTTTGCGTTTAGTTGGACCATCATTTATTTTTCAACAGGACAATGACCCCAAACACACCTCCAGGCTGTGTAAGGGCTATTTGACCAAGGAGGAGAGTGTTGGGGTGCTATGCCAGATGACCTGGTCTCCACAGTCACCAGACCTGAACCCAATCGAGATGGTTTGGGGTGAGCTGGACCACTCACCGCTTCAATTTTGAATAAATCCAAAACAGTGTCACCAGCAAAGCACCCCCACACCATCACACCTCCTCCTCCATGCTTCACGGTGGGAACCAGGCATGTAGAGACCAGCCGTTCACCTTTTCTGCGTGCAAAGCAGTAATCAAAGCAAAAGGTGGCTACTTTGAAGAACCTAGAATATAAGACATATTTTCAGTTGTTTCACACTTTTTTGTAAAGTGTAATGTATAATTCCACATGTGTTAATTCATAGTTTTGATGCCTTCAGTGTGATTCTACAATTTTCATAGCCATGAAAATACAGAAAAATCTTTGAATGAGAAGGTGTGTCCAAACTTTTGGTCTGTACTGTAAGCAAAACTCTTTCTCTTATTGCCCCATTACCTTCCATATTGTGTCATGACTCCTGGTGGGAAGTAGGCGGTGTAGCAGCCTCCAGAATATTGTTCCTCACACCAGTTCTTCTCCTCGTAATGTACAGGCTATGCAATAATGAAAATAGTAATTTAGTACACAGTAGGCATATAACAATCATAAATATACTGTTTATATAAAAAAAGAATAGTCATCCTTCCCCACCGGGCACACCTCTATGACTGAAATTTGGTGGCTCCCAGGAGGAATAAAGTTATTTATCTCCTGGTAGCTGCACTAGTAAGGCAGCCGGACCGCATTGTAATGCTATTAACCTTAGATCTGCAGGTTAATAGCATTTAGGGACATGACAAGTTCCTTTTAATAATGATAATTATTACTGTTCCTTTTTAGGATCTTTATTTAGGGGGCGTGTATAGGCCGCTTTGCATTATTACCCTGAAGCACCGCCCCCTTGGTAAACACCACAAAATTTAGCACTAAATAAAAAGGCCCATATCTCTGGAACTGTATGACGCATTTTAAAAAAAAAAGGTATACTCAAAGGTGCGAGTGGGAATACGACAAGAGTAAAACTGGGCTTCCTATGACTTTGTGACATGTCCTTTTTAATGGGGCTGATGCATTAGGACAACCCCTGTTGGGATGTGCTATTAGTACAAACGGAGGATTGGAGTCCCACAATCTGAAACCCCTTTTATCGTGTGCAGAATTGTGTCCATGCATTACATAATCGTTAGCTTATTCATCTGAATGGCTGTCAAGTAAAATTAATCATTTTGGAAAAATCCGCTGGGGTTGCACAGCTACTGAAATCTGGAAGGAGCTGTCTATGATGTGTTTAGTTAAAGGGTAACCGTTGTTTTAATTTTTATTTGATAAATCAATAGTACACATAAAAATAAGCAATTTTGTAATATATCTTATCAGAAAAATGTGTTTCTCTGCCAAAATTGATCAGTCATTATCAAAATTCTCAAATCTGTATTCAATGAAGACAGACTTTCCCCTTATTGAGATAGGAGATGGCAGCTGTAGATAGGATGTAGATAGGATGGGGGGAGGAGCTCTGGGTATAGCTCTTCCCTCCTGTCAGGCAATTCATGCTGCCCAGTCAACAGGCAGCATCAATCAGGCACTGATTTTAATATCTCAGTTAGGTATGTTTGACATAAAACATAAACTATGCAGAGATTCAGCCTATTAAGAAATCAAACATTCACTTAGAAGACGAATCGCAACAGAAATATTATGCAATATTATGTAGTAAGTAAAGGTAACTTACATGTAATGCTTTTTCAGTGCCTATCACTTTGGCATAGTACTCAGAAATTCTTTTCTTTCTATGTACAGGAAAACAAATACATCAAAACATATTTAAACCTAAGAATATTTAAAACTACACCTAGGGCCAGTATTCTGGTGTTAAAAGCTTTGAGCGGTCATAACATTTTGGTAGAACTCGAGGCCGCCCTTTAATTTTGTGACTTTTGGCATTCGCACACCATTTCTGTCCAGCTCTCACAAAGTGAGAGAGCTGGATGGGAAGTAGACATGATGGCCGATCTACACCGTTTTTCTCCAGCCGGGACTGGAGTAGGATTTGTGTCGAGGCGCACACAGAGGTAAATACCACTCATCCGATGCTTCTGAGGAGCGTCTGACCTCAGCACACTTCTTCAGCAAGACCGTTGTGAACAACACCAGACTTGATAAATCCAGGCACAAATCTTATAAGATGCCTTTGAATTTTTAGATCATTTAAGTGAAGAATTTACCATGGTTTGTAATGAAACCTCCATACTTCACTTGCATAAAAAAAGATTTTTGAAAAAAAAAGCTAAAATACTTTCATATTCTCACAAACTGATGTACTAGGTCTTCTTTTGAAAATATAAAAATATAATAAGCAATCAAATCAGGAAACATAAATCTTGTTTCTTTGTCTTTTTTCTAATCATTAATTTCCATAGCTTAAAGGAGATTTTTATCAGGTTTTTGCTGACCCATCTGAGAGCAGGATAATGTAGGGACCCTCATTCCAGCTATGCATTACTTACTGGGCTGCTTGCTGCAGTTTTGATAAAATCACTGTTTAACCTGCTGCAAATCTACCAGGTCCCTGAATGCTGAACTCTGTACAACCCCACCTACACCACTGATTGGCAGCTTTATATGGCAGCTTTATATGAGCACTGTGCATAGGCAGAAATCTGACAATCAGCAGTCCACAGCAGGGATAGACAGAGCTAATGCATATTAAGGACTACATTGCTTCAGGCTTACTAGTTCTCTCAGGCTATGTGCACACGTTGCGGAATTGCCATGGAAATTTCCGCGGCAATTCCGCACCTCCCTGCCGCGGGAAATACGCATATTATAGGTATGCGTATTCCCGCTAAAAGTTAGCGTTTTGCAAGCGGAATTAGCTTGCAGAATGCTAGCGTTTTACAAGCGATCTGACAGGTTGGTCACACGAGTCAAACAAGTGTTTGACAAGTGTGACCAACTTTTTACTATTGATGCCGCCTATGTCGCATCAATAGTAAAAAGATCTAATGTAAAAATAATAAATAATGATATTCTCACCTTCCAGCGGCCCCTGCAGCTTTCCCGCCTCTCAGCGACGCTCCCGGCCAATCCCGTTCCCAGGAGTCCTTTGCGACAATCATCCCGATAACGTAGCATCATGCGAGACCGCTACGTCATCTGGGGTGATCTCGCAATGCATTACTGGGAACGGGATTGGCGGGAGCGTCGCTGAGAGGCGGGAAAGCTGCGGGGGACGCCGGAAGGTGAGAATATCATTATTTTTTATTTTAATTATTGTTTTTACATGGATATGGTACCCAGGGCTTGGAGGAGAGTCTCCTCTCCTCCAGCCCCTGGGTACCATCCGCACATGAACCGCTTACTTTGCGCATGGTGGGCACAGCCACATGCGGAAAGTAATCGGTTCAATGCATTCCTATGGCGGCGGAATCGCCGCGGTTCCGCAAAAAAGAATGAGCATGCTGCGGATTCTCCCGCGATGCGATTCCGCCGCGGAAAAACCCGCAGCATGTGCGCAGCATTGCGGAATCTCATAGGCCTTAATGAGTTGTATTGTGTAAGCGGTTTTGCCGCGACCGCTAGGAATCCGCAACGTGTGCACAGGCCCTCAGAATCTCCTGCTAATGCAGCCCAGTAACTTACAAATTGCAGAAATTAGGGTCTCTGTCCCTATATCATGCTGAAATCTGATGAGGTAGAAAAATCTGATCACAGCGTCCTTTTAATCCCTTGCAAATTTCTGATTTTGTGCTTTCGTTTTTCATCCCCATCTTCCAAGAGCAATAACTTTTTTATTTTTCCCTCAATATAGCCGCATGAGAGCTTGCTTTTTGCAGGATGAATTGAACTTCTGAATGACATCATTATTGATTTTACCATCAAGTGTACGGGAAAATGGGAAAAAATTCCAAGTGCGGTGAAATTGCAAAAAAAGTGCAATTCCACAGTTTTTTGGGGTTTTGTATTTACCATATTCACTATATAGTAAAACTGAACTGACAATATGTTTCTGCAGGTCAGTACGAGTACTCAGATACCAAACATGCATAGGTTCTTTTTTATTTAAGTGGTGAGAAAAAATAAAAAATCTGAAAGAAAAATTTTTTTTGCTTATGTCGACATTTTTCGGCACCCTTAGCTGTTCATTTTTTAGGATCTAGGGCTGGGTGAGGGCTTGTTTTTCACGGCAAGAGCTGACGTTTATATTGATGCAATATTTGGGTAGATAGGATGTTTTGATCGCCTCTCATTTTATTGCAATGTTGCGCCAGTCCAAAAAAACATAATTCTGGCGTTATGATGCATTTTTTGTTACGCCGTTTACCAATCGGATTAATTGGTTTTAGATTTTTATAGATCGGACAATTGTGAAAGAAGAAATACCAAATATGTACATTTTGAATCTTTTTTACGGTAATTGTTTTACTCTCAATGGGAAAAAAAGGATTTAAACTTTTCTGTTTTTTAAAAGTTTTACTGACTTCAATAGTTTCTTTAGGAGACTTGAAGCTGCGATCTTCTGAACGCCTGTGCTATATATAGCAATGCCTCAGTACTGCTATGTGTAGCAAAAATCACAATCTCCTACGAACGCTGGTCACGAGCCAGGATATTTGCAGTGACAGACACGGGGGTCTTCTGCAGAACCCTGATTGTCATGGCAAACCATCGTCGCTCAGCGATCATGTGACAGAAGCGCTGATGGGTGGCATTTGTGACACTCTTTCGGCCGGTCCATTTTAAATCAGTAATTGACAGCAGGATTTAACAGGTTACAGCTGAACCCCCAGTTGTTAAATGCACTTGATGGCTGATTAAATCACCCATCAAGATGCAGGCTCAGCGCCAGATCTTGCATCAAAGGCACGGACAGGACCTTTGACGTACCAGTACGGCAAAGGTCATGAAGGGTTTAAAGTTGGCTCAACAGATACAAAAACAAAGTTAATCTGACAGCAGTTTTTTTGTTATGAAATTTAAAAGCAGCATAATGTATGGGAAAAACCTTTATTCCAACAATGTATAACTTACTGGGCTTTGTGTTGCTGTTTCAATAAAATCAAAGTTTTATCAGCAGAAGATTATCACTACAGGACTAGGTATTCTGTGCCTCCTAGTCAACTGCTGAGTGCAACCTCACCTACAGCACAGATTAGCAGCTAAATGGTAATGTACAGTGTACACAGAAAGCTGGCAATCAGTGGTGTGGGGGTGGGGTTATACTGAGCTCAGTATTCTGAGCACTGCTAGATCTGCTGCTGAGAAAACAGTGAATTTATCAAACTGTCAACATGCAGACCAGCAAGTGATACATCACTGTAATTAGGTTCTCTGTCCCTACGTGATGTTGCTGTCAGTTTTCATAGTAAAAAACAGCTGACAGATTCCCTTTAACATGAAAGAAAAACATCAGTATTTTTTGTAAATCATGGGAATAAGAGTTTTGATACCTTTTTTTTTTTACATTAAAATGAAACGAAAGAATTTTAATCTTCAAGAACTGTGAATGTGTAAAGTTCTTCACTAGATTAAAGTGTACTCATAGTTCTGAGTCTGCTGAGTAAAGAGTAATGGTGCTTTCACACCCGGAAATCACCCGCAAAATGGTGTCTGGACGTATGCGCTGATGGACCCATAGACTGCAATGGTGATGGCAGAGCGAACATGTGCTCTGACATGTACTTATTTCTGGAGTGTACGCCTACATGAGGCGGACCCTCAGACGTATGCCCCGACGGGGACACACAAGGCAATGTGAAAGCACCCTAAATAATCGTCATATACTATATTGAGGTCTCTCATCTTTAGGATTTCTTTGGGATGCAGGTTTACCAACCATCCAGAAATTTCAGGACAGTCCGTTAAAAAATGCAAGGCGTCCGTGATTTTTTGAAGCTGAAAAAAACATTTTGACAATAATTATCATTTTACAGTTCACAGTGAATGCAGCTGATGTGTTCATATCAGAATTATGGGCTGTGGACATCACTTATAATCATAATGATTTATTATGGTTTTCCAATGTGTCTGTAAAAAATATTGTCTGTCCTCGATTTTTTCATAAACTGCCAGGAAAAAAATAAAAAGCCAAGTTGGCAACCCTGTTGGGATGTCTGATTTAAAGCACTACCTTCTGTGGCAAGACGACTCGCTCGGCTCTCCTGAAGGCAGACTCAGGACACACGTTCTCTGGGTTTTCTTTCTGCTGGTTTATTATCAGCCATAAACTCATGCAGGTTTTCGCAGGAAAAGTAAACATGACCCCTCTGGGTTAAACGGGAAAACATAAAAAAAACAAACAATAACTCAGTCCATAGATGAGTGGGTTCCGCCCGCTCTTGGTAGCATAAACTGCACTGCTAAAGTCCTTGTGGAAAGCTTGGCAGCTTCCACTATACTGTCTGGAGACTTTCCTCTCCAGACCACACCAGAGAAAAAAAAAACAGGACTGAGCTTTTATACATTGCTCAGCCACACCCTTTTAACATATAACATGCTGGCAGATAAATAAAGTAGGTCTTAGTTCACACAGGAGAGCATCCTGTGTGACACATACCTCCCCTCACATATAAAACCAGTGACACTGTCACACTTCATATATTCAACCATGTAACTGATTTATTGATGTTATCCCATTAATGTAGGCTTACTCAATGAATATAATAATTTTGCCTTATTACCACTGAGTGAAGCCATGTAGCTTTGTTCATTATCATAAGGAGACCCTTACCTCTCCTCCTTAGTAAGATTTGTAAGGGCAGAAGATCTTCTTGATAAAATAAAACTGAAATAAATAAAAATAAATAAATGATGGCACATTTTATAACATTGAGCAGCAGCTACCAGAAATCAATAACAACTACTAATACAGATCCCAAACAGATACAACTTCAGAGCTTTAAAAAAAAAACTGACATCCGATATATACTGTCTGATTCCAATGAGTAGCATGAACGTTTTACTCTGCAGCGCTGTAGTATAGCAAAGAAATTATAGTTTGAAGAGCTGGCCGTGGACTATAGGGAGAGACTAACTAGATCAGTATGAACCCTGCCAGCTTCTTCCCATACCCATCCATACAGTTTTCACCCGTGTGTACACAGTGAGAAGCCTGTCAATGAACTGCAGCAGAGCAGGGAGAATCCAGCTAGGGACATTGGACTAGCAAGTAGAGATGGGCTAACCCAAATGGTAAAGTTTGGGGTCCGTACGGGACCCCAAATGTCAATGCACGGACTTCTCCTAGAAGTCTGTGTTAGGCCGGGATCACACATGCGAGTAAATCGGCCGACACTCGCATGTGAAATCCCAGCTCTGGCGCCGCACTCGGGAGTGGAGCGAGCGGCTGCATGTATTTATATGCAGCTGCGCGCTCCACTCCTAAGTGCCGGCGCCAGAGCTGTGATTTCACATGTGAGTGTCGGCCGATTTACTCGCATGTGTGATCCCGGCCTTACTGTTCGGGTTCAGCATCTCAAACAAAGCTTGTTGAAAGGAGGCAACGCAGCCAATCAACACTCTTTTCTTATGTGGGCACTTCCGGCCCCATTACATCCATATCAAGTATTGGCATGGCTGTCATAGGCCGGCGCACTGTGTAAAAGAAAAAAGAAAAAAAAATAATAATAATGTGGGGTCAAATCTATTTTTGATAACAAGCGCAGGTAAAGCAGACAGCTGGGGGGTGCAGCCCTTGGCTATCAGCTTTAACTTAGCTGGCTATCAAAAATAGAGTGGTCCCCATGCAGTTTTTTATTTTATAATTAATTAAAAAAAAACAGAGTGGAGTCCCTCATATTTTTGGATAACCAGCCAAGCTAATGCAGACAGCTGGGGTTTGGAATTCTCAGGCTATGGATATTTGGCTCTTCCCAGCCTAAAAATAGCAGCTCATAGCTGCACAGGAAAAGGTGCATCCATAAGATGTGCCAATTCTGGTGCTTTGCCCGGCTCTTCCCAATTGCCATGGTGCGTTGGCAAGCGGGGAAATATTTTGGGGTTTATGTCAGCTTTGTATATCAGCTGACTTCAAGCCCCGGGTGTTAGTAATGGAGAGGTGTCTATCAGGAACCCAGTAGATAAAACAAAAAAAAGTACTTTATTTGAACAAAATACTCCCAATTACCCTCTTTTTCCCATTTGTTAACATAAAAATAAAAAAATCAAAGTATTCCTGTCTGCCATTAATCCATAATGAAGACAAAAAAAACTGACTGGCACATCCAGACTAATGCGAATAGGTGCAAACCAAGGGGAGCTACCCCATGTACAACATACGAAAAAAGGCTGCACTCTAACATACTAAAGCATGACAATATGGAATACGTGAAATTTTGAATAGCAATACAGCTTTGAAGCACAAGGAAAAATTTGAGACACTTAGTATAACATTTGGCCAAATATTATTTGCCCACCAACCATCGTCAAGGTGGTCTCAAGTCTGATGGGTCCCTGACCTATGTGAACATACCTCTATTAGGCTGATATCTGAATTTCTGGGTGAATGTGGATACCTCTGTCAGTAATGCATTTATTGGTTAGTAGGAACCTGCTGTAATTAAAACCACCACCTGGTGGGTGCGGAGTGCTCGGTCAGTAAGCTAACATTCAAAAGACAAAAAAAACCTGACTGGCACATCCAGACTAATGCGAATAGGTGCAAACCAAGGGGAGCTACCCCCATGTACAACATACGAAAAAAGGCTGCACTCTAACATACTAAAGCATGACAATATGGAATACGTGAAATTTTGAATAGCAATACAGCTTTGGAGCACAAGGAAAAATTTGAGACGCTTAGTATAACATTTGGCCAAATATTATTTGCCCACCAACTATCGTCAAGGTGATGGGTCCCTGACCTATGTGAACATACCTCTATTAGGCTGATATCTGAATTTCTGGGTGAATGTGGATACGTCTGTCAGTAATGCCTGCATTTATGGGTTAGTAGGAAACTGCTGTATATAAAACCACCACCTGGTGGGGGTGGAGTGCTCGGTCAGTAAGGGTAGCTCCCCTTGGTTTGCACCTATTCGCATTTGTCTGGATGCGCACTCTGGTGAATACTCTTATCAGTGTCACCTGCGCCAGCTGCTATCAGCGAGACAAGGAATACACTGATGAAAGTAGTACTCATCATCCAAAGCCTGACCGGCGATAACCATTTCACCATCGGTCACAGTTGCAGGCTCACACGTTGTCCTTTGTGTGACAGCGTGGGAACCGCAGTGTTGTGACCGGCGGTAACGTCAGTAAGGTTACCACCGAATAGAGCCGGTGTTTCCAGCGCTGTTAGACAGATGACAGCGTGGGAACAGCCGGATGATCGGGCCCTCCATTTATTTGACTTGGGTCCAGGTTTGGGATCAAGTTCAAATACTTTTTTATAAAGTTTGGCAGAACCTGAAGGACCCACGGGTCCGCCCATCCCTACTAGCTAGGTCTCTCTTTATTGTCCCCTGACAGTTTTCTATTTATGATTTCTCTAAAACAATGCAATCTTGCAACCAGGTTCTAATTCACGCTGCTTGTGACTCAGAAAGCATGAATGTGATGAAAGTTCACTTTCAATGGAAATATACCACTGATATTTTATTTCCACTTTATTGCTAATGTAAATCATGTATGTTAAAAATGGAGATTATATGATACTTAATAATATGTACTTGATATGGTTTTGCTCTGTTTTTTATATTTCTTAAGAATGGTCCCCTAGTTACAGGTCATTTAGCATCTCCATTCAATGTCATGTCTGGTCATTCGACTTTCTATTAGCATGCATGTTCTGAACAGACTGTTTGCTGAGCAGTGGGCGTGACCTCAGAAAATGTTTATGAACTTCAAAAAAGTATATGAAGGTAAATAAGATATATATTCATCATTAAAACAGTATTCACACATCTATTTGTCATGGTCTGTGTATAGATAGTGATTCACCGACCGGCATTGGGTCTACCAACCCAAATTTGGCAGCCCCAGAACATATGTGAGGCTGTCAATCAAGTTTGGGTCGACCCTTAGCTCGTCTGTGAATCATGATCCATACTCGGAGTTCTAGCAGCAGACACATCTCTACAACAACTGTTAAGAGGAGACTTTGTGCAGCAGGCCTTCATGGTAAAATAGCTGCTAGGAAACCACTGCTAAGGTCAGGCAACAAGCAGAAGAGACTTGTTTGGGCTAAAGAACACAAGGAATGGACATTAGACCAGTGGAAATCTGTTCTTTGGTCTGATGAGTCCAAATTTGAGATCTTTGGTCCCAACCCCATTTATAAGGCAAGAAATCACTTATTAAACCTGGCAGGGCACACCTGTGAAGTGAAAACCATTTCCGGTGACTACCTCTTGAAGCTCATCAAGAGAATGCCAAGAGTGTGCAAAGCAGTAATCAAAGCAAAAGGTGGCTGCTTTGAAGAATCTAGAATATAAGACATATTTTCAGTTGTTTCACACTTTTTTGTTAAGTATATAATTCCACATGTGTTAATTCATAGTTTTGATGCCTTCAGTGTGAATGTACAATTTTCATAGTCATGAAAATACAGAAAAATCGTTGAATGAGAAGGTATGTCCAAACTTTTGGTCTGCACTGTATGAAAGTATACAGACACAGTCACTGCAAAATGCACAGAATTGAGCCTGGTAAATACAATGTAGTAAAGGATAGGCCACCAATTGCAAAGTCTTCAAACCATCTCTAGCCACCTTCCATATCAAGTTTTTACAGCTAGCATGTTGGATTAATAAACTTTTCTTACCCCATAATTGCTGGGGATGAACCATCTGGCTTTGTATCATCTAATGCAATCTCAACTGGAGAGTTTTCATCATCAATAAACATGGCTCCACAGTAATCTTTAGGAAAGGAAGGAGATGGTTATGTTCTACTCAAAATAACTTATTTGTAGTTACCATATAGCTATTTCCATATTGTTTCTGCAATACTGACTACTTCAGATTCTTCGTCATATGTAAAGGGTATGCCACACTAAACAACATCGCTAACGGGATCGCTAAAAAACGTCACTATTTAGCGATCCCGTTAGCGATGTTGTAGTGTGCGGCATCTGCCAGCGACGAGCTTCCTGCTGTGATCTCGCTCGTCGCTGGAATCGCTCCGGACCCTATTTCATCGTCGGCGCTCCCGCTGGGTAAGTATATATCGCTGAGTGTGGCACCTTTTCTTAGCGATTTAGCGGTACTTTTGTACCGCTAAAGTCGTTAAGGAGATCGCTAACCGCGATAGCGTCCTTAACGATATCGCTAAGTTAAGCCGCACTCAGCGATATACAAACAATCCCGCTAGTGATCTCATTAGTATGCGACGCTAACGAGATCGCTTGCATGATTGTGTAGTGTGGCAGTACCTTAACAGTTTGAAAGGTGTAAGCATCCTAAAAGAGAAGGGTTTATTCAGCCAAGTAATATGTTGGCATAGTGATACAGGTAAAGGCTTGATATACTCATAGAGAGTCGATAGAGCATTTGTTGGCAAACAACATACAGATATATGGACAACTGAGCTTAATGATTGGTTCTAAAGAAGAAACTCCACCACTAGAATCACTTTTACTAATTAAAGGGAATCTGTGTGCGTAGCATCAACCCTTATAAGCCAACTATATGGGATGCAGGTCATAGGAAGCTGAAAAAAATGATATCTTGATATCTGAGATCTGATGCCTTATTTCAGAGAAAAACATTTTTTTCTAATACATAAATGACCTCTTCCAGGCTATGGGGAGGATTTACCTGGAAGATAACTCCGCATGGAGGGCTTATTTTACATAGAAGGGGGAGTTACCAGTGTGAGACAAGTAACTAACACAGAACAGGAGAAATTTGTTTTCTTCCAAACACATTTTTTGCAGCTGTCTGAGCTCTGCTGTATTTGTATTGGAACAATATTGCAACTGTCTGTCTGTGAGATGGAAGCTGAAGCTGAGAGGAACCTCTAGATGTGTCAGGTATAATCACACACAGCTCTGCAGTGAGATCAGGAGAGCAGAGAGCGGCCATTACATATCACACTGATAACTCCCCCTTCATGTAAAATAATCTCTGGAAGCAGTTATCTTCCAAGCAGCATCCTCCCCAGAGCCTGGAAGAGGTCATTTACATAAAGTGATAAAAGATGATTTCCCACAATCAGACATCTGATATGAGACACACAGGTATCACTGTCCTCGGCAGTCTATAACCTGTATGACCATATTCATAGTTTAGATAGGTCAAATGTGGTGACAGATTCCCTTTAATCCTTACAAATCAATTTACTACATTGCTTTTCCCAAATCACTTCTTTAAAAAAAGACTGAAAATATTTTAATTCCATCAGTAGGATACAGGTGCTGCAGTTATTTATTGTGCAGCAAAATTTCACAAAGTTTTGAGATGGTATAAAAAAAGTTATCTTTATTCTCATAAAGCGGGCAATGCTTAAATGTGTTGTCCAGTGTAATTGAAATAAGGTACGCAGTCTGAATCTGCTTTAACCCCTTCATTATCCAAGGGTTTAGCGGTTTTGTTTTTTCCTCCCCTTCTTCCAAGAGCCGTAAATTTTAAATTTTTCTGGCCATATAGTCATATGAGGGCTTGTGTTTTTTTGTACTTTTGAACAACACCACACAAAATTGTAATTCTGAAGGTTTTTTTATTTTTCATTATGCCATTTACCGATCAGAATAATTTTATATTTTGATAGATTGGACATTTCTGAAACCAGTGAAAGCAAAAATTTGTATTTTTTTTAATCGCTTTATTTTCAACGGGGAAAAGGGGGTGATTTGAACTTTTGTGTTTTTTTTTATTCTTTTTATATTTTTACTTTTTACTTTATTTAATAGTACCCTTATGAGATCCTTAGGAGACTTGAAGTTGTGCTGTCCATCAACATATCATATATTGATTTTTATCAATTTTTTCAATAAATTTTGCAATTTCTAAGAAGCTGGACAATAATCCAGAAGACATGAACTAAATCACAAGCCTCTTGGGTAATGTCCTAATCTTGCTCTCCAAAAGCTGCAGGTCGTCAAGCCTCATGTTTCTCCCGTATCACGTAGCTGCATACTCTCTTGTCTTTTTGTCCAATAAGGTGACAATCATAGCGGTATGGGCTCTGTCTCTTCCTCTTGCCTTTGATAGCCATGGAATAGCTTTATCCTGGCTGTTATTGGTGCATTCTTATTCTGGGAGACCCATCTGTGGTTACGTTCACACTATCAGTATTTGGTCAGTATTTTACCTCAGTATTTGTAAGCCAAAATCAGTAGAGGAGCAATCAGAGGAAAAGTATAATAGAAACACGTGCACCACTTCTGGATTTATCACCCATTACTGGTTTTAGCTTACAGATATTGAGGTAAAATACTGACCGAATACTGATAATGTGAACTAGCCTATGTCACAGGGTTGCGCAGAACACTAGACATATACCCAATCACCTTCAGGGGCCATCCTAGTCCTACAGTATATATCTTGTCCTAATCCATCTGACAGAAAGTCAAGATACACATCAACACGTGTTAAGGGGTCGAAAACAGAATCCTGTGAATGATAACCCCCCGCCCAACCATCGGAAATTAACTGATTAAAAGGACTGTAATTATCACCATCATTTCAACAGCCATAATCAAGCGGCCTCTGTCATCTCTCTGTCACCCAGGTCCCAACTCTAGGGCCAGGGGACATGACCATAACACCAACCACTACAGAGCAGTGAGTATGTACAAAACGTAATGGACAAACTAAATAGTAAATCAATAATAGACACACCTTTATTTGCTTATGGCAGCCTACATTCTACTGGAGGGGCATGATTACCATTATGCCTAATTCATATTAATAATTATCAGTATATACTTTCTGAGAGCTCGTATTGTACAAAATCATAAACAGTGCAACAAATATTAGTATAATAATTATAATATGTATTTACCTAGTTTTCTCCAAAAGGCTTCTTTATAATACATCATGGTCTTTATTACGGATCCCATTGGAAGCCTCTGAATTAACTGATTTCTAATAGGTGGTAAATCAGGGCTAAAATGGATCTTTGTAGTTAAAACTGGTGGTATAGCACTTATAACATACTGTGCCTGAAAAATAGAACCATTACATTGATCGCTATTACTCATACAATTTCTGCCATTACTAGCGGACAGCAGTGCAATTATCAATCAGATTTGTATCACTGCCCATATAGCTCACAGAGAGCTGTGTAACATGGCACTCTGTAACAAGCCTCTCTGCACTAAAGACCCCATACACACTAGACTAACGCCTGCTGAACGCCTGGTATGTCCTATTCAGACTGACGATTCTTTATGTTCTTCAAGAGGTAGGTCGCCATCATCTCCTTTGTATGGGAGAATCGGGCAAGAGAATTAAATTGTATGGGGGACTTAAAGGGGTATTCCCATCTCCAAGATCCTATCCCAACATGTGGTAGGTGTAATAATAATATTAGCAAATCCCTCCAAATAGAAATGTAGTGTAGTTCTGATTCGCTATCTTCCAGTGCAGGCATTGCAGGACCTTAGGTATTCATGCTTATGACCACTGATACAGTGACAGTTAGCTAGTTGCTAGTGGTGATAACCATGGATACCTAAGGTCCTGCAATGCCTGCACATGAGGAAAAAGACATAGCGAATCAGAAGAACTATACTACATTTCTAATTGGAGGTCTTTGCTAATATTATTATTACACCTACCACATATTGGGATAGGATCTTGCAGATGGGAATACCCTTTAAGTAAACAAAGGCAAAGAAAAAATATCCCATGAGCTCACCCTGCCCAGGTATTTTTCAATCTAATAAGTGTGCGGTGCTTGGACACGAATTAAAATGATCAGGTAGAAGGCAGGAAGACATCCAGCAACTGCAATAAAAAGGACTATAAAAACATTATTTATTAGTAACTATTAAAAAATCAAGAGGGGAAAGATAAAGACAAACATAATAAGCCTACACATTTCGAGCACTAAGAGCCTTATAAGTAATGTTTTTATAGTCCTTTCTATGGCATTTGCTGGATGTCTTCCTGCCTTCTAGCTGATGATGTGGGCCTTATGTTGGGATAATCATGCCTGTTAAATGCCTAAAAGCAGCGAAAGCTTGAAAAACGATGAGTTGACGTGTCAATTATATTAGAAAGCAATATAAAGTTATCAATAGTGAAAATAAATCTATTTTATAAACTTTTAGACAAGTATTCAGAGAGGAGAATGGCAGCGACAACATGGTCCACAATTGGGTCAACTTTAGTAGGAGATTGAGTTACTGTATACACTCGTGTATAAGCCGAGTTTTTCAACATATTTTTTTGTGCTGAAAATGCCCCTCTCAGCTTATACACGAGTCGTTGTCCCAGAAAGAAGACGGGTGAGGGGGAGTGGCGGGTCACAGAGGCAGGAGTCGACGGCTGTAACTGTGCCCGCTGCTAAAGGGAAATGAATATTCACTGCACTGGCAGTGAATATTCATTTCTTTTATAGCGCGCATAGTTACAGCCGCAGCTACCGGATTCTAGCACACATCCTACTTACCTTCCCTGCGCAACCTCGCTACATCTCGTTCGTTGAGGTGCCAGCAGCTTTTCCGGCCCCGCTCATTAAGGTGGAGTGAATATTCATTACCTTAATGAGCGGGGCCACGTAATCGCTCGGCCGGAAGAGCTGCTGGCGCCGAAACGAGCGAGATGTAGCGAGGGCACGCAGGAAAGGTAAGTAGGATTTTTTTTTTATAGTAACCATGCATACAAGGGTAGGGGATAAGGAGCCATGCATTCAAAGATAGGGGATAAGGAGCCATGCATACAAGGACAGGACTGGAGGAGCCATGCATATAAGGACAGTGAGGGGGAGCCATGCGTACAAGGACGGGACGGGAAACCATGCATACCAGGATAGGGATGAAGGGACAATGCATACCAGGATAGTAATGAGGGGACAATGCATACCTGACTTATACTCAAGTCAATAAGTTTTCCCAGTTTTTCGTGGCAAAATTAGGTGCCTCGGCTTATACTCGGGTCAACTTATACTCGAGTATATACGGTATCTACTAATAGAAACCAGATCTTGTAAAGCACTAAACTAGAAAAAAGAATTTACTTACATGATAGACCTCATGGTTTAAGGTTTCCACAATGACAGTTTCACCAGTCTGATCAAGCCTGACCACTGGTCTCTGTAATTTAACTCGATCCTTCAGAAGCTCCATTAGCTTCTCACTAACCTGCCCAGCACCTCCAACGAACTTCCTTTCCTAATAAAAAAAAAGACAAAATAACAGAAATAGAGACCAAGATAAAAATTGCTCTTGTTGCATATAATTTCCACTAATTTGAATTGTTTCACGTAAAAAGTCTATAACAAAGAAACCAAAAACATACTGCCCATAATACTTCAGTAACAAATCTTAATAGAGCTACATTTGATACATTACAAATATACTATATATATATATATATATATATATATATATATTGCTATATATTTGCTATGTAATCTGATAGCAGTATGATGTAAGGGCAGAGAACCTGATTTTAGTGATGTATCACTTACTTGCCTGTGTTTTGCTGTTTCAATAAAAACAGCAATTTGTCAGCAGTAGAGTATCACTACAGAACAACTGGCCTCGTGCCTCCTAGTCCAACCTCGTACTCCATCACTGATTACCATCTATTTTTAATATCGAGTGTATATAGAAAGCTGCCAATCGGTGGTGTAGGTGCAGTTACACCGGACTCAACATTGTGAACTCAGCTGGATCTGCAGCAGAGAAAACTGAGATTCTAACATAACTTGTGTACCAGTAAAGTAAGTGATACATCGCTGGAATCGGGGTCTCTGTCCCTACCTCATGCTGCCATCAGATTACATGGCAAATACCTGCTGACAGATTCCCTGTAAATGGAATGTATCACATAATTCTACAAAGTAAAAATACAATATACACTAAAGTTTCCTATTTATTTATAATCTTTTTGTTTTATGATTGTAGATTATTTATTCTGTATTCATTATATGGTAATAGGGGAAGCCATCTTGCCACAATTACAGCTCTATAACCAACACATCAAAGATTGACTTTGCACTAGCCACTTGTAGATGAAAACTCTCAGCAGGGTTACCATTTTTTTATCAAAAATCATGGACAGTCAACATTTTTTACGGACATATTGGAGTACTATAATAAATTATTATGATTTTAAGTGATAAATGTCTATAGTTCATGTTACTGGTATACAGATACTAGCAGCTTTCACTGTGAACTGTAACATGATAATAAAATGAGAATAATTCCAATTACAATGATCTGTGTAAGAATCTACAGCTTCAAGGTAATCAGGGCATATCACATTTTTTATGTACACGGCAAAATAAGTGTCTTATTTTTATTGACCACCAAGGAATTTCTGGACAATTGGCAACCCTAAAGTCAAAAAATAATTCATTGATTTCGATGAGGAAAGGTGCATTTAAATGGAGGTGGAAATCATAATAAGTACCTCTTAGGGTATGTGCACACGTTGCAGATTAGCCTGCGGAATTTTCCGCACCTCTCGGTAGAAAATGCAGGTGCGCTTTAAAGGGTACCTTTCCACGTTCAGGATGGAAGGCGTTTTGGCCGGAGCGGAAACCCCGCTCCGCCCAAAGCCCGCCCCCTTGTGAACGCGCGGTGAATCCGGATGTGCTCATTGAACACATCCGGAATCACCGCAGCGCTACATAGGCCTGTGTTATTTACCTTGCGGCGACGGAGCGTTGCCGCAAGGTAAAAGGACATGCTGCGATCTGAAAAGACGCGCCGCATGTCCGTTTACGCAGGTCTGACGCCTGCGTGTTTTAACGCATAGTGGAGACGGGATTTCATGAAATCCCCTCCACTATGCTGTAATATCTGGACGCAGCATGTTTGACGCTGCGGCTGTACACAGCGTCAAATACGCAGCGTTTCCTGACCGTGGAAACATACCCTCATGCATTTTTGATGCGGATTTTCATGCGTTTTATTTAATGCGGATTTGTATGCGTTTTTGTAAGCTAAATAAAAATATGTTATTTAACAAAAAAATAGAAATTGTGATGTAATTTCTTGTCCAACCTCCTCTTTTACATTTGTGCAACCCACACTCCATTACACACACAGATAGACAGATAGATAGATAATAGATGATAGATAATAGATGATAGACAGATAGATGATTGATAGATAAATAGATATGGCATAGATAGATAACAGATAGACAGATAATAGATATGAGATAGACAGATAGATAGATATGGGACAGATAGATATAGATAGATATGGGATAAAATGGTGCATAAATGGTTAAAGACACACACACACACACACAAATCTTCACGCAATATCTTCCATTTAAAAAAAATGGGGAAAAAATGGCGCTGGCTCCCGCACAATTTTCTGCGCCAGAGGGGGAAAGCCGACAGCCGGGGCCAATATTTCTAGCCTGGGAAGGGGTTAATACCCATGGAGCTTACCAGGCTATGAATATCAGCCCACAGCTAGCCTTTACTGGCTATTAAAATAGGGGAAACCCCCAAAAAATGATGTGGGTTCCCCCTATAATTTATCACCAGAAAAGCTACGCAGACAGATGTGGGCTGATATTCCAAGCCTAGGAAGGGGTCATGGATATTGGCGCTGCCCCCTGGCTAAAAATACCAGCACCCAGCCGCCCCGGAATTGACGCATCTATATGAGGCGCCAATTCCGGCACTTAGCCCCTCTCTTCCCACTGCCAAGTAGCGATGGCATATGGGGTAATAAGGGGTTAATGTCACCTTGCTATTGTAAGGTGACATTAAGCCCGGTTAATAATGGATAGGCGTCAATAAGACGCCTATCCAAATTATTAATCTTATAGTTTGAAAGGATTAAAAAAAAAACACACACATAAAAATAAAGTATTTTAATTAAATAAAACACAACACGGTTTTTCATATTTTTATTGCACGCCTAATCCATGTGACGGCCTTTGTCTCCTGTAATAAAAAGTAAAACAAACCAACCGTATACTCCCTGTCCGACACAGTACAATTAATAACTAGTGTCCCACGACGATCTCCCCTATAGAACAGTGACATTGTGTGAAGTCACTGCTCTATAGGGCCTTCCAGTGATGAACTGACAGGAGATAATCTTCCTGCAGTGTATCACTGAAGAGGTTACCTGAGTTCATTCTCTCACTTTCCGGCAATGCTGCGTGGGAATTTTCTCACACAGCGTTGCTGGGTGAGAGAATGAACTGAAGTGACTTCTCTCTCTCGGCAGCGGCGGAGGGATATACATCGCGGAGGATTATCTCCGCTGTCAGTTCATCGCGGGGTCACCCGATGTCAGTGTTCTACACCGGAGATCGTCGTGGGACACTCGTTAATAACTGGACTATGGTGGAAAGGTAAGTATAGGTTGTTTTTTTATTTTATTTTTATTAAAGGAGACGAGGGCGTAGGGGACTGGGTGTTTGGTAAGTATGTACTCTATGTTATGTGTTGTATGTTATATGTATGTTCTGTATGTCAGTTATAATCACCTGCTGATAAAACACTGATTGTATTGAAGTTACAGCATAGAGCCTAGTGAGACACATCTCTGGAATCAGGCTCTCTTGCTTATATCATGCTGCTCTCAGAATAAATGTCAAAAACCTGCAGACATATTCTCTTTAAGGAATATTGATGTGATAGCTAGCAGGGAGAGCTGCTCTAAAAAAAAAGAAGCTCCTGTTCAGGCAGACTGGACTAGTCCATCCCTGTAATACATAGTTTGGCTTTCATTTGATAGGCAACATGTAATGCAGTGCTTCCTTTACATGGCCAGACATGAATTCCCTGGCAATGAAGGGGGAAAAGAGTTATAAAAGCTAGATCCACTTAGAGACAAGGACCAGCTTCCAGTTAAACTATGACATGGTCTCTCCTGACACTTGGAAAGTAGTACTTTATTTTTGAGCAATGAAACAATAAATTACCTGTCCTCCATTTTCCACTGAAAACATTCGTTCTGTTCCACCACAAAGTTTCACATACCAGAGGAACCATAGGAGAGAAACGTGCTGCGTTTCGGAAGTAACATTCACATTCACAAAAAGTTGAGCGAACCTTTTAGCTGCCCTGTTAAAATATATGGAAATCTTTTTAATTTTACACAAAAAACATTCTTTATCTGTAGATGTGAAGACTCAAATATCATTGTCCAGGCAAGAAACACAATAATATAAAGTGTGTTCAATAATTTAGCTACCTGAATATGAAAATAAAACTTTCTGGGAAAACTGAACTTACTATTTTTCAATGTAATCCCACTTGACTTCAACACAATTAATCCAATGATCGGAAGCCCTCAGAATAGAAGGACATATCTTGCTGCTGCATGAACCCTGTCATTGCCTCTGTGATTGCATTATCATCAGGAAACTGTCGTCCACGAAGAAATTTCTCAGGTTCCGAAATAGAAAGTAATCACTGGGATCCAGGTCTGGACTGTGAGCTGCATTGTTAAGCTTCATTCCCTGATAGCAGCATGTGACTTGCAGGACTTGTGAGCTGGCACATTGTCGTGAAGAAGCAACATACCCGCCGACAACTTCCCACAGTATTTCTCTCTGATTGCCTCACGTAATGCCTTCATTGTTGAAGCATAGGTGTCTACAGTAATTGTTGTCTTATGTGGCATAAATTTTAGTAATAAAATACCTTCTGCATCCCAAAAAACTGTTGCCATGATCTTTCCCGCTGACTTCTCAGCACAAAATTTCTTTGGAGCTGGTGACTCATTAGGCTTCCATTGTATGGACTCTTGTTTGGTCTCAGGATCATTGTGGTGGACCCATGTTTCATCACCCGTAATAATTCGAGAATAGAAGTCTGGTGGATTTTCTCTAAGCATGTCTAAGTTCTCTTGTCTAAATTGCTGGTGACATATTTAACACTGACTTTGACCCGAGGATCTTCCAAAATCATGGTCTCCACTTCACTGCACATTTCCTCTCAAAATGCTTCAACAGGTCACTTTGAACAGGAATCATATTCAATAGATTCCCTATCCCATTTAAACGGCTTGGCCCAAAACTTTACTTGGTAATAGGAAGTGCATCATCACCATGAATTTCTTTAGACTTTTCTCCTTCCTTTGTAAGGAATTTAATCATGGAACGAAGCTCAACCTCCTTCATTTTCTTTGTAGAGCCTCACTGTACTGCACTTGCCATCCTGTCACTTCCAGTGCTTTCATTAGACTGAACTTCTACTCTGTCTGCTGCACGTCCACACATCTCTCAACATGCACAGAAAAGCTCAGCTCTCTAACAATGACAGAACATGCTGGGGTATGGTAGATACTGAGCACTCTTCGTACATTTTATAATAAAGTGTAAAATTGACCAAATATAACTTTTAATATTCAAGATTAAAATATGGGTAGCCAGTACCTCGCAATGACATCTGCAGACATTATCGTGATAAAGTGAACCAGCTCTCAATTAAAAAATGGTTGGATCTTACCATTAGAAGCAAAAACATTGTGCAGGAGGGAGAATAGAGAAATGACGTCAGACAGGTAAAACTACATTCCCTGTCGTGTCCAATGCAATATTTCCCGTTCTGACAAGGACAGTGTGACCTATCCCTCTAAAAATGTCCTTGTACAAACCCTCCCTAGTGTTTCATCACCCTGTAATTGGGGACTCCTCAGGGGAGATGAATGTAGGTAAAGGAATAAATTATGACTGGTCCTAGGTAGCAGGAAACCTCCTAAGTTTCAAAAAGGACAATTAGGGGTGCTATGATATCACAGTTCCTTTATGTGGCACAATGCTGACTGAGTGCTGTGCGACACATGGGTCAAATGCTTACCTGGAGCAGCCATTTAATTTTGTGATATTAACCAGATGGAATAATGGATGGAAAGGGAGACATGTGGGTAGATATATGGGTAATGTGAGAAACACCATATTTTTAAGTATGGGACAGAGGGTATTGTTCCCACCCTCATGTGACCTGACATCACCAAGACCTGGATGTGAGGTCAGATTCCAATGAGAGTACCTTTTTTCATTTGAGCGCTGGTCCATTTTATCACTTTAATGTCTTGTATATGTCATTGCACGATATTGGCTACCCATATTTTAATCTGGAATATTAGAAGTTATATTTTATTTATGAAATATGATCCTGCTTACCCCTACTAGATTGATTGGATACTTGTGCTCCTAGTGGGCTTTGCTTATCCAATTATAGCAGGAGATCAGGAAGTCACCAGCATTTTAGGTGTATATCAGTTTAATTTAAAGGTGTTTTTCCACTAAGGACATTTATTATACACCAATGGGATATGTAAAAAATGTGTAATGGGTGGATTGTCCGACCACCTATCGGACATTCTGATCCACACTTCTGGATCTCCTCTGTAGACTTTAGGCTCTTGCAGGAAATGTAAAACGCTGTGTTGTTTGCCTATTTGGGTGTAAATACCTAGGCATATCAAAGTTTCTATAAAATATACGGTAACTTCTAATTGATCACAAATACAGCCCCAGTTTATTGAAAACTGATGGTAAATTCTAAATACTACATATTTTTCAAAATAACTATCGTCTTACAATACACAGAACACATAAATATTACTTTGTCCAACAAACTTTGTCTATAAACTCCTTCATTGTCATCTTGTCCCATTCGTTTGCATGTGGTGCTTTCCAAGGGGCGTCAACTGGAATCTGAAGAAGAAAAGAAAAATCACATGGGTTAGAAAAACATTCCATTTAAAGGTGGGATGATAGTTATATTTCTGGATATTGTTAACAACTGATTACCAATTGCTTGTTTTGCATGCGAATGCCACTGAACCCTGCAGTGCTCCTGTACACATTAGTAGCAGTGCATATTAAGGAGACATTTCCTAGTGTGGGACATTTTTTAAATAGAATTAAAAAACAATCTTTGTAAATTTACCAGATTTTATTACCAAATTGTCAGCCCACTATCATTAACTGAAAAATAAAAACTTTTCTTAAAACTGTAACCTAACTTTTATTTCACTTGTATTTTTCATATGCATATATTTGCCAGCAATAGTACTCTCAGACATTTTTTATGGAAGGAGAGTAATCTCATTTCACCTTAACCCCTTCACAACATGCGCCGTACGCTCCAGTGCTAAGCCCACATCTTTCCCGACCCATGTTAGCTGTTTTGAACATCTGACATGTGCCCCTAACAGCCGCGAGTGGAATCGCGATCCACCCGTGGCTGTTAACATGTTAAATGCCACTGTAAATCTCTGACAGCGGCATTTAATGTGATCGCACCAGAAGCGCGTCACTAATCCCACCCAATGGCACCGGGTCACGTGACTGTGTGTCGCCGATGGGTTGGCATGACAACCAGGGGTCTGCAGCAGACCCTTGTGGTTGTCATTGCCGGACTGCTATGAGCGCCGCCCAGTGCCATTGGCGCTCATAGCAAGTGAGCATTTCTGCTACACACAAGCGATTTGATCATCGCCTGTGTGTAGCAGTGGCGATCGGATTACCGCAGCTTCTAGTATCCCATGGAGACTATTGAAGCAAGTGAAAAGTACAAAACAAATGTTTTTAGAAATATTAAAAAAAAAAAAAGATATAACAGTTCAAATCACCCTCATTCACCTCATTCAAAATAAAACAAAAAAAATAAAAAATACACATATTTGTCATCGCAACGATCAGAATCGCCCAATCTATCAAGATATAAAAATAATTAATCCGATCGGTAAACGGCATAGCGAAAAAAAAAAAGTAAAAACACCAAAATTACGTTTTTTTGGTCACCGCAACATTGCATTAAAATGCAATAACGGGCGATCAAAAGATCGTATCCACACCAAAATGGTATCAATAAAAATGTCAGCTCGCCACGCAAAAAAAAAAGCCCTCAACCAGCCCCAGTCACGAAAAAGGGAGATGCTACAGGTCTTGGAAAATGATGCAATTTTTTTTTTTACAAACTTTGGATATTTTTTCACCACTTAAATAAAAAAGAACCTATGCATGTTGGGTATGTTCGAACTTGTAATGACCTGGTGAATCATAAAGGTTTGTCAGTTTTAGCATTTGGTGAACATGGTAAAAAAAAATCCGAAAAACAGTTGTGGATTGCACCTTTTTGCAATTTCACCTCACTTGGATTTTTTTTCCCGCTTTCCAATACACGATATGGTAAAACTAATAGTATAGTTCAAAATAACAACTAGTCCTGCAAAAAAACAAGCCCTCAAATGGGCATATTGACAGAAAAATAAAAAGTTATATGAAGAAGGGGAGCGAAAAAACAGAAACGCAAAACCGAAAAAGGGCTGCAGCATGAAGGGGTTAAAATTATTCTTACCAATATTATTTTGCCAACAAAGATTGAGTAAACCCTTGCTGCTTACAGATCTGCACCCAAAAAATCCAAGGCACCAGATGTTTTCCTCCAAAAAGTTATCTTTATTATGTCACAGCATATACTGTTGTGAACACGTTGGAGGCGACTTCGGAGCTGGGGCTCCCTCCGGTGGTTGCTGAGGGTAATGAACCAATTGCTGAATGGCTTTCAGCTGGGTCTGAATGGTCTGATATAAGTGACCTGAACTCCCATCAGCCTTGCCGTAATCAATTGTTCTTCCAGGTCTTGCTTGGAGCTCAGCTTAAATTCCTGCTTTCATTCAGATAAGTGATTTGCTGTGGTTTTTTTCCTCTGGTTGGATTTTCCTTGCTGGTTTGCTGCCTTGCAATGGACTTCAGCCTGGTCCCCTTTTGGGGCCTGGTGCTGCATTTGTGCTCAGTTTGTGTTTGCACGTTTGCTCTGTTCCTGTGTCACTTTTTATTTGCTGAATTGCTGTGTGTTACACCAGAGATCTGATTTAGGTGGTAGAGATCGTGTGATCTCAGGTTTTTTGTTAATCAGAAGTGTTGGTATTTTTGTCAGGGTTTTTTGGGTTGCAGTCAGAATTCTTTCCTATACTTTTCTATCTAGACAGATTGGGCCCCAGCGTTTGCTCATTCTATTTTCTATCTGTGTTCGTATTTTCTTCTTGTCTAACCGCCATTACATGTTTGGGGGCTTCCTATTTCTTTGGGGGTTCTGCTACGGGGCAGTTAGCTTTCATCTTTCTGCCTTTAGGTGTAGCTATCTCTCCGGCTGTGACGAGGCGTCTAGGATCACCGTAGGTACGCTCCACAGCTACTTCTAGTGTTGCGGTTAGTTTAGGGTCCTGCAACCCAGTAGTTTGCAGCCTCTCTGGTGTATTGCTACTTTGGCTATTTTTGCTATTTCTTCTCAGCTACCGAAACATAACAGTGATACCGGCCAAACTGAAAATTATATGGTACTCAACAGAAGGGAAAAATAGTAAAAAAGGAAAAAGAAAAAAGGGAGTTGTCAGAAATTTTTTTTTCTGTTTGTTGCATTTTTTCCCTCTTTTTCTCTGGGTGCTGAGGAGGAATTTTTTTTTCCTCAATGGAGTTTGCACAGTTGTCTCGCCGTGTGGAGCGGCTTGCCGCTGAGGTTCAGAGTATTGCTGCCTATCTTGCTAGGTTGCCGGTTGTGGAACCTAGGATC
Source organism: Oophaga sylvatica (assembly GCA_033576555.1). Classification (NCBI taxonomy): domain Eukaryota; kingdom Metazoa; phylum Chordata; class Amphibia; order Anura; family Dendrobatidae; genus Oophaga; species Oophaga sylvatica. Next base: position 529,877,076 of record JARQOD010000002.1, on the reverse strand, counting down.
CCCATATACCAGATTTATTTTTGGAGGATCGGCCTAAATTTCTGAATTTAAAAAATAACTAAGTTGTTTTTTGCCTTGAAGCCTAAGTCCTCAGGGAACGCAGCACAGCAGGTTCAATTTGTCATCTCTCTGCTGCGCGGCGACCCTCAGGATTGGCTTTTTCCCTGACACCTGGGGATCCTGTTTTGAATGATGTTGATGTATTTTTTCAGGCTCTGGGGTTATTGTACGATGAACCTAATGTTACTGATCAAGCTGAAAAGACCTTCTTGGCATTAAATCAGGGTCGTGAAGACGCTGAGCTGTACTGTCAGAAATTCCGAAAGTGGGCAGTCCTGACCAAATGGAATGATGATGCTTTGGCAGTCCTTTTTCGGAAGGGTCTGTCAGAAAATGTAAAGGACATTATGGTGGGATTCCCTGTTCCCTCTGGTCTCAATGATTCTATGTCTTTGGCTATTCAAATTGACAGACGTTTAAGTGAGCGCAGAGGTATGCGTGAGAAGTGTTGCCTTGTGAGCCAGCTCCTGAGCCATGCAGTGTGATGGAGTGACTTCTGGGGCTCAGCGTCATGAGTTTCGAAAGCGCAATGGGTTATGTTTCTACTGTGGTGACGCTTCTCATGCTATTTCCATCTCCCCTAAGCGGGGAAAACGTTTTGCGCGCTCAGTTGTCTTGGGTAGTGTTCAGACTAAATTTCTGTTGACTGTTACCCTGATTTGCTCCTGTCCACATTTTCGGCTCAGGCTTTTGTTGATTCAGGAGCAGCTATTAACCTGATGGATGTTGACTTTGCCAAACATTGTGGGTTTCCCATGATACCCCTGCGGAAGTCTATTCCTTTACTGGGCATTGATTCTACCCCTTTGGCGGAGAATAAACCCCAGTTTCTTACTCAGGTGATGAGGGTTGAACCAGATCATCAGGAGAGTTGCAAATTTCTGGTGTTGCATAATCTGCATGACATTATTGTACTGGGTTTCCCTTGGTTACAGACTCATAATTCTGTTTTGGATTGGAAATCTGTGTCTGTGACCAGTTGGGGCTGCCAATGTGTTAATACTGATACTCTTGTTTTTTCTGCCTCTCCCCAGTCTCAGGATGTCCCTGACTTTTTACTGATTTTTCTGATGTGTTTAGTGAGAGTAAGTCTGCATCCTTACCTCCTCACAGGAGCTATGATTGCGCTATTGAGTTAGTGCCAGGTGGTAAATTTCCTAAAGGTCGCATTTTTAATTTATCTGTACCTGAACACGATGCTATGCGATCATATATCAAGGAGTCTATGGAGAAGGGTCATATCAGACCATCCTCTTCACCCTTGGGCGCCGGTTTTTTCTTCGTGGCCAAAAAGGATGGTTCATTGAGGCCGTGTATTGACTATCGCCTCCTGAATAAAATCACTGTTAAATATCAATATCCGTTACCCTTGATTTCTGACCTATTTTCCAGAGTGAAAAGTGCTAGTTGGTTTACCAAGCTTGACCTCAGGGGGCGTATAACCTTATTCGCATTAAGCACGGGGATGAATGGAAGACGGCGTTAATACCCCAGAGGGGCATTTTGAGTACCTAGTGATGCCTTTTGGGCTTACTAATGCCCCTTCCGTCTTCCAATCCTTCATGAATGATATTTTCAGGGATTTTGTGGAAAAATTTCTGATCGTTTATTTGGATGATATCTTGTTTTTTTCCAACGACTGGGACTCTCATGTGAAACATGTTCGGACTGTGTTCCAGATTTTGAGAGAGAATACACTGTATGTGAAGGGATCAAAGTGTCTTTTTGGCGTACAGAAGGTCTCATTTCTGGGATTCATTTTGTCTCCATCTGTTATTGAAATGGACCCGGTCAAGGTTCAGGCCATCTGTGATTGGGTCCAACCTACTACATTGAAGGCTCTTCAGAGATTTTTGGGTTTTGCCAATTTTTATCGTAAATTTATTGGTAATTTCTCCGGTAATGTTAAACCATTGACTGATTTGACCAAAAAGGGTTCCGATGTGGTGAATTGGCCTCCTGAGGCTGTTTCTGCGTTTCAGGAACTTAAGCAGAGATTCATTTAGGTTGATGCTTCTGAGATTGGGGCAGGTGCCGTTTTGTCCCAAAGGGATCCAGAGACCTTTTAATGTAACCCTTGTGCCTTCTTCTCTTGAAAATTTTCTCCAACTGAACGTAATTATGACGTGGGTAATCGGGAGTTATTGGCCATGAAGTGGGCCTTTGAAGAGTGGAGACATTGGCTGGAAGGAGCTAAACATCAGGTGGTGGTCCTCACGGACCATAAGAACCTGGTTTATCTCGAATCAGCCAAGCGACTTAATCCTAGACAGGCCAGGTGGGCCTTGTTTTTCACACATTTAAATTTTGTGGTTTCTTTTCTTCCGGGCACTAAGAATGTTAAGGAGGATGCCCTCTCGAGGAGTTTCTTTGCGGATTCTCCTGAGTTATCTGATCCTGCTGTTATTTTGAAAGAGGGTGTAGTTCATTCCGCCATCTTGCCCAATTTGAGACTGGCTCTGGAGGGGTGTCAGGAGGATAAACTGGAACGCTGCCCTGTTGGGAAATTGTTTGTCCCAGACCAGTGGAAGAAGAATGTGATGTCTGAGATTCATTGTTCCGCGTTGGTTGGTCATCCCGGTATTTTTGGTACCAGAGACTTGGTGAGTCGGTCCTTTTGGTGGCCTACTTTGTCTCGTGATGTCAGGGACTTTGTGCAGTCCTGTGGGACTTGCTCTCGTTCCAAGTCTTGCTCTCGCTCTAGTGGTTTGTTAATGCCATTACCTGTACCCAAGAGGCCATGGACCCATATTTCTATGGATTTTATTTCCGACCTCCATGTCTCTTCAGAGAATGACCGTTATCTGGGTAATCTGTGATAGGTTTTCCAAGATGATAAATCTTGTGCCATTACCTAAGTTGCCTTCCTCCTCCGAATTGGTGCCTTTGTTCTTTCAGCACGTGGTTCGGTTACATGGCATTCCAGAGAACATTGTGTCTGACAGAGGAGTCCAGTTTGTTTCCAGCTTTTGGAGGACATTTTGTTCTAAACTTGGTGTTCAGTTATCTTTCTCCTCTGCATTTCACCCTCAGACCAATGGACAAACCGAGAGAACAAACCAGACCTTGGAGACTTATTTGAGATGTTTTGTGTCTGCTGATCAAGATGACTGGGTCTCTTTTTTGCCATTGGCTGAGTTTGCTCTTAATAATAGGGCTAGCTCTGCCAACTTGATGTCTCCATTTTTCTGCAATTCTGGGTTTCACCCTCGATTTTCTTCAGGACAGGCGGAGGCTTCTGTCTGTTCATGGGTTGACTCTGTTGTGGAGCGAATGCAGCAGATTTGGGACCAAGTAGTGGAGAGGTTGTCTCTCTCTCAAGAGAAGGCCCAGCTGTTTGCCAACCGGCATAGGACTGATGGTCCTCGTTTTAAAGTGGGGGACTTGGCTTGGTTGTCCTCAAGAAATATCCCTATGAAGGTTGCATCTCCAAAATTTAAGCCAAGGTTCATTTGACCTTATAAGATCATGGAAATTCTTAATCCGGTTTCCTTCCGTTTGCTTCTTCCAGGGAAATTTAAGATCCATAACGTGTTCCACAAGTCCTTATTGAAGAGGTTTGTCGAGCCAGTGATTCCTATGGCTGCGCCTCCTGACCCTGTTTTGGTTGAGGGCAATTTGGAGTATGTGGTTGAGAAAATATTGGATTCTTGTTTTGCTAGACGGAAACTCCAGTATTTGGTTAAGTGGAGAGGTTATGGTCAGGAGGACAATTCTTGGGTGTTTGCTTCGGACATCCATGCTAGGAGACTGATCCGTGCCTATCATCAAGCTCATCCTGATCGACCTGGTTGCGCAGGTGAGGGTTCCGTGACCCCTCCTCAAGGGAGGGTACTGTTGTGAACACGTTGGAGACGACTTCAGAGCTGGGGCTCCCTCCAGTGGTTGCTGAGGGTAATGAACCAATTGCTGAATGGCTTTCAGCTGGGTCTGAATGGTCCGATATAAGTGACCTGAACTCCCATCAGCCTTGCCGGTAATCAATTGTTCTTCCAGGTCTTGCTTGGAGCTCAGCTTGCATTCCTGCTTTCATTCAGATAAGTGATTTGCTGTGGTTTTTTTCCTCTGGTTGGATTTTCCTTGCTGGTTTGCTGCCTTGCAGTGGACTTCAGCCTGGTCCCCTTTTGGGGCCTGGCACTGCATTTGTGCTCAGTTTGTGTTTGCACTTTTTCTCTGTTCCTGTGTCACTTTTTATTTGCTGAATTGCTGTGTGTTACACCAGAGATCTGATTTAGGTGGTAGAGATTGTGTGATCTCAGGTTTTTTTTGTTAATCAGAAGTGTTGGTATTTTTGTCAGGGTTTTTTGGGTTGCAGTCAGAATTCTTTCCTATACTTTTCTATCTAGACAGATAGCTATTTTTGCTATTTCTCCTCAGCTACCGAAACATAACAATATACAGGATAAATAAAAAGATGTTTCAGCCATTTAGGTCCATTTTCAAGCCATAAACATTATGATAGCCAAGAACTGAATTATTTTACTATGATTACAGATAAAGGGAAACTCTACCTCAATCAACATTAGGTATCCATAAATGATGTAAAGGACAATTGATCATTTAAACCCTTGGTTGCATTGATGTCACGGCAGGGCAAGAAGATGCCAGGCGAAAGGCGCAAAGGGAGAAGGGGAACCAGGAAAATGAAAGCCCTGACGATAGGGAGAGACGGTAACTCCTCAACACTTAACTAATGCTGAACCCTGCGTTCCCTATTGCCCTAGATGGGTCCTTCCCCATGCGCCGTCACATGCCTAAGCCCTGATTGACCCTACGCTTCGCCCTGGCTAGTATTATGGGTAGCAAGACACTAGTCTTACTACTACCACAAGATAACACAGGTAAGGAGACAAGCATGGGAAAACACACAAAAAAAATCTCTACAGCATTAATGGAAGACACAATGGCTTTTCCTTGGAACACCTTCTCCAGTGAAGTCAGGCTCAGGATAGAAACTTTATTGCTGGCATGGGAGGAAGCCAGGAATGGTTTTAAATAATGATGGTGGAGTGGTCCCAATGAGCAGCAGCTGAGACAAAAGCCAAATGGAATCTCAGCAGATTTAAACCAGGAACTGTTTACCTCTTCTGTTGTGAATAGGTTTGAGATGAGTTCTGAGCAGAGGCTCCCTCTGGTGGTTACAGGCGGTACTACTGAGGATTGGGAATCAGGTGTTACTGATTGGTCTTATTTAAGGGAATCATTTTCCCATCAGGGTTGCCGGTGATCAATTGTTCTGGTCTGAATCCTTCTTTCCAGTTTCCCTTGTAGCCTGCTGTGTCGTGTCTGCATCTCCTGCTATCAGATAAGACAATTTCTTATTTTGTGTTTTTGCTATATTTTTGCATTTTGTCCTGCACTTCTGTGGGGGCCTTCAGGGTCCCCTCCTGGGGCTTTTGCCCTCTCAGTTTGGTTCGGCCACTGTGTTTTGTACTTTTGCTTTTTCCAGTTTTTTCAGTGGCTGCTGTTTTTGTTACACCAGAGAGCTAATTTAGGTGGTTGAGGTCGTGTGATCTCAGGTGATTTTGAAATTAGTAGAGTTGGTGTTTTTCAGGGTTTTCTGGGATTGCAGTAAGTACCCTTCCTGTCCTTTTCTATTTAGTTAGTTTGGGCCCCAGCGTTTGCTCATACTATTTTCTTTCTGTGTCAGTATTTCCTCTTGTCTAACCGCCATTACATGTTTGGGGGCTTTCTATTATCTTTGGGGTTCTGCTCCGGGGCAGATAGCTTTCCTATTTCTATCTTTAGGTGTAGTTAGTTTCTCAGGCTGTGACGAGGCGTCTAGGACCAACGTAGGAACGCTCCACGGCTGCCTCTAGTTGTGGTGGTTAGTCAGGGTACTGCAATCCCATAGATTCCAACTGCTCTGGTGTATTTTCTTTTTTACCTGCACTCCTCAGCTACCGTAACATAACAGTATCACCGGCCATAAAATTGTATGGTACTCACAGAAGGGAAAAAATATTTTGAAGGAAGAAAAGTTGTCAGAGATATTTTTCTGTTTGTTGCATTTTTTTTTTTTTCCTCTGTATCTCTGGGTGCTGGGGAGGATCTTTTCTCCCAATGGAGTTTGCACAGTTGTCTGGCCGTGTGGATCAGCTTGCCACTGAGGTTCGGAGTATTGCTATCTATCTTGCTGGGTTGCCTGTTGTGGAACCTAGGATCCCCATGCCAGATTTGTTTTTAGGGGATCGAGCTAAGTTTCAGAATTTCAAAAATAATTGTAAATTGTTTCTTGCCTTAAAATCTAAGTCCTCAGGAAACGCAGCGCAGCAGGTTCAAATTATCATCTCTCTCCTGCGCGGCGATCCTCAGGATTGGGCTTTTTCCCTGACACCTGGGGATCCTGTTTTGAGTGATGTTGATGCATTTTTTCAGGCTTTGGGGTTATTGTACGATGAGCCTAATGTCACTGATCAAGCTGAAAAAGCCTTGTTGGCATTAAATCAGGGGCTTGATGACGCTGAGTTATACTGTCAGAGATTCCGTAGGTGGGCAGTCCTGACCAAATGGAATGACGACGCTTTGGCGGCCCTTTTCCGGAAGCGTCTGTCGGATAATGTAAAGGATGTTATGGTGGGATTCCCTGTCCCCTCTGGTCTCAATGATTCTATGTCATTAGCGATTCAAATTGACAGACGTTTGCGTGAGCGGAGAAGTATGCGTGGAGTGGTGTTGCCTTGTGAGCCAGCTGCTGAGCCCATGCAGTGTGATGGAGTGGTGTCTGGGGCACAGCGTCATGAGTTTCGAAAGCGCAATGGGTTATGTTTCTACTGTGGTGATGCCTCTCATGCTATTTCAGTCTGCCCTAAGCGGGGAAGACATTTTGCACGCTCAGTTGTCTTGGGTAGTGTTCAGACTAAGTTTTTATTAACTGTCACTCTGATATGCTCTCTGTCCTCATTTTCTGCTCAGGCTTTCGTTGATTCTGGAGCAGCTATTAACCTGATGGATTATGATTTTGCTAAACGTTGTGGATTTCCCTTGATACCCCTACAGAAGTCTATTCCCCTACTGGGGATCGATTCTACCCCTTTGGCTGAGAATAAACCCCAGTTTTCTACTCAGGTGATAATGAGGGTTGAACCTGATCACCAGGAGTGCTGCAAATTTTTGGTTCTATATAATCTGCATGACATTATCGTGCTGGGTTTCCTTGGTTACAGTCTCATAATCCTGTTTTGGATTGGAAATCTGTGTCTGTAACCAGTTGGGGCTGCCAATGTGTTAATACCAACACTCCTGTTTTTTCTGCCTCCCCCAGGCTGAGGATGTTCCTGACTTTTTGTTTGATTTTTCTGATGTGTTTAGCGAAAGTAAATCTGCATCCTTACCTCCCCATAGGAGCTATGACTGCGCTATTGAATTAGTGCCAGGTAGTAAATTCCCTAAGGGTCGCCTTTTTAACTTGTCTGTACCTGAACATGACGCTATGCGGTCTTATATCAAGGAATCATTGGAGAAGGGTCATATCAGACCATCCTCTTCACCCTTAGGTGCCGGTTTTTTCTTTGTGGCCAAAAAAGATGGTTCATTAAGGCCGTGTATTGATTATCGTCTCTTGAACAATATTACTGTGAAATATCAATACCCGTTACCCTTGATTTCTGACCTGTTTTCCAGGGTGAAAAACGCTACTTGGTTTACCAAGCTTGACCTCAGGGGGGCGTATAACCTTATTCGCATTAAGCACGGGGATGAATGGAAGACGGCATTTAACACCCCTGAAGGGCATTTTGAGTACCTTGTGATGCCCTTTGGGCTCACTAATGCTCCTTCCGTCTTCCAGTCCTTCATGAATGACATTTTCAGGGATTTTGTGGACAAGTTTCTGATTGTTTATTTGGATGATATCTTGATTTTTTCTAATGACTGGGACTCTCATGTTAAACATGTTCGAACTGTATTCCAGATTTTGAGAGAGAATGCTCTGTATGTGAAGGGATCAAAGTGTCTTTTTGGCGTACAGAAGATCTCATTTCTGGGATTCATTTTGTCCCCATCTGTTATTGAAATGGACCCGGTCAAGGTTCAGGCCATCTGTGATTGGGTCCAACCTACTTCATTAAAGGCTCTTCAGAGATTTTTGGGTTTTGCCAATTTTTATCGTAAATTTATTGGTAATTTCTCTGTTATTGTTAAACCATTAACTGATTTGACCAGAAAGGGTTCTGATGTGGTGAATTGGTCTCCTGAGGCAGTCTCTGCGTTTCAGGAACTTAAGCAGAGATTCACTTCTGCTCCTGTTCTACGGCAGCCTGATGTTTCTCTGCCATTTCAGGTGGAGGTTGATGCCTCTGAAATTGGGGCAGGTGCCGTTTTGTCCCAAAAAGATCCAGAGACCTCTAAAAGTAACCCTTGTGCCTTTTTCTCTCGAAAATTTTCTCCTACTGAACGTAATTATGACGTGGGTAATCGGGAGTTATTGGCCATGAAGTGGGCTTTTGAAGAGTGGAGACATTGGCTGGAGGGAGCCAAACATCAGGTGGTGGTCCTTACGGACCATAAGAATCTGGTCTATCTGGAATCTGCCAAGCGACTCAATCCTAGACAGGCCAGGTGGGCCTTGTTTTTCACACGTTTTAATTTTGTGGTTTCCTTTCTTCCTGGCACTAAGAATGTTAAGGCGGATGCCCTCTCGAGGAGTTTCCTTGCGGACTCTCCTGAGCTATCTGATCCCTCTGTTATTTTGAAGGAGGGTGTAGTTCTTTCCGCCATCTCGCCCAATTTGAGACTTGCTCTGGAGGGGTGTCAGGAGGATAGGCCCGAGCGCTGCCCTGTTGGAAAATTGTTTGTCCCGGACCAATGGAAAAAGAGTGTGATGTCTGAGATTCATTGTTCCGCATTGGCTGGGCATCCCGGAATTTTTGGTACCAGAGACTTGGTTAGTCGGTCCTTTTGGTGGCCTACCTTGTCTCGCGATGTCAGGGAATTTGTGCAGTCCTGCGGGACTTGCTCTCGCTCCAAGCCTTGCTCTCGCTCTAGTGGTTTGTTGATGCCATTGCCTGTGCCCAAGAGACCATGGACCCATATCTCTATGGATTTCATTTCCGATCTTCCTGTTTCTCAGAGAATGACCACCATCTGGGTAATTTGTGATAGGTTTTCCAAAATGATACATCTTGTGCCATTACCTAAGTTGCCTTCCTCCTCTGAATTGGTGCCGTTGTTCCTTCAGCACGTGGTTCGTTTACACGGCATTCCTGAGAACATTGTGTCTGACAGAGGAGTCCAGTTTGTTTCCAGATTTTGGAGGACTTTTTGTTCTAAACTGGGTGTTCAATTGTCTTTCTCCTCGGCATTTCATCCTCAGACCAATGGTCAAACTGAGAGAACAAACCAGACATTGGAGACTTATCTAAGATGCTTTGTGTCTGCTGATCAGGATGACTGGGTCTCTTTTTTGCCTTTGGCCGAGTTTGCTCTTAATAATAGGGCTAGCTCTGCCACTTTGATGTCTCCGTTTTTCTGTAATTCTGGGTTTCACCCTCAATTTTCTTCAGGACAGACGGAGGCTTCTGTCTGTCCAGGTGTTGACTCTGTTGTTGAGCGTATGCAGCAGATTTGGGACCAGGTAGTGGAGAGGTTGTCCCTCTCTCAGGAGAAGGCCCAGCGGTTTGCTAACCGGCATAGGACTGATGGTCCTCGGTTTAAAGTGGGGGACTTGGTCTGGTTGTCCTCAAAGAATATTCCTATGAGAGTAGCATCTCCTAAATTTAAGCCTAGGTTCATTGGACCTTATAAGATCATGGAGATTATTAATCCTGTTTCTTTTCGTTTGCTTCTTCCAGGGACATTTAAGATCCATAACGTGTTCCACAAGTCCTTGTTGAAGAGGTTTGTTGAGCCAGTGGTTCCTGCTGCTGTGCCTCCTGACCCTGTTTTGGTTGAGGGCAATCTGGAGTATGTGGTTGAGAAAATATTGGATTCTCGTTTTTCTAGACGAAGACTCCAGTATTTGGTTAAATGGAGAGGTTATGGTCAGGAAGATAATTCTTGGGTGTTTGCTTCGGACATCCATGCTAGGAGACTTATCCGTGCGTATCATAGAACTCATCCTGACCGACCTGGTTGCTCAAATGAGGGTTCGGTGACCCCTCCTCAAGGGGGGGTACTGTTGTGAATAGGTTTGAGATGAGTTCTGAGCAGAGGCTCCCTCTGGTGGTTACAGGCGGTACTACTGAGGATTGGGAATCAGGTGTTACTGATTGGTCTTATTTAAGGGAATCATTTTCCCATCAGGGTTGCCGGTGATCAATTGTTCTGGTCTGAATCCTTCTTTCCAGTTTCCCTTGTAGCCTGCTGTGTCGTGTCTGCATCTCCTGCTATCAGATAAGACAATTTCTTATTTTGTGTTTTTGCTATATTTTTGCATTTTGTCCTGCACTTCTGTGGGGGCCTTCAGGGTCCCCTCCTGGGGCTTTTGCCCTCTCAGTTTGGTTCGGCCACTGTGTTTTGTACTTTTGCTTTTTCCAGTTTTTTCAGTGGCTGCTGTTTTTGTTACACCAGAGAGCTAATTTAGGTGGTTGAGGTCGTGTGATCTCAGGTGATTTTGAAATTAGTAGAGTTGGTGTTTTTCAGGGTTTTCTGGGATTGCAGTAAGTACCCTTCTGTCCTTTTCTATTTAGTTAGTTTGGGCCCCAGCGTTTGCTCATACTATTTTCTTTCTGTGTCAGTATTTCCTCTTGTCTAACCGCCATTACATGTTTGGGGCTTTCTATTATCTTTGGGGTTCTGCTCCGGGGCAGATAGCTTTCCTATTTCTATCTTTAGGTGTAGTTAGTTTCTCAGGCTGTGACGAGGCGTCTAGGACCAACGTAGGAACGCTCCACGGCTGCCTCTAGTTGTGGTGGTTAGTCAGGGTACTGCAATCCCATAGATTCCAACTGCTCTGGTGTATTTTCTTTTTTACCTGCACTCCTCAGCTACCGTAACATAACACTCTTCCGTACTATAACAAATAATAAACCTGCACCACCCATGTGAATGGCCGCGTAGACTCCTAAATGTATTCTGATCCCAGATGTACCACAGGTCCCACACGTGACAATTGACTGCAATTGATATATCCATCTACATTCCTTCTGCAATAGCAGTCTGTCCAAATTTCGTCCTCTTACTTGAGGATGTACCACCTTAATCACTTGTAAAGAGATCCCTTTGAAATCATCTTTATGTAATCAACACAGTTTTTTTCTCATCTCACAAATCTATTTAGTTTAGGGGTAGCATTCTAATTATTACAAAAAATGTTCTATTTAGTAGATTGCTTTAATAGCTATATACATAGTTGGTTTACATTGGTCTCTTTATTATCAAGCTCAAATAGCTCTAGCTGCAATGTTTAAATCGCTATTATTACATAACAAACCTGGGAAATATTTTTTTTGAGAGCTTCAGGAGATTTTGTGCTATACCAAAACTCTATATAGATTTATTTGATTTTTCAATCCTCAATTTGCTTGTTAATTTTTAATGGGTTCTAAGTAAAGGTTACGCTTTAATATAGTAAGACCATTAATATTTAATCACTGAGTTGTTCACAATTTATTTTCTGTTAAAATTCCACTCTGTTCCAGAGCTGTGAATTGGTTAGATATTTCATTTTGGGGAATTTGTTTGATTAACTTTCAGAGAAAAAGTAAATTATGAAGTCTCTTCATTTCTCATAGGCTTTATAATGCTTTAAAAACCTTTGCGACCAGAAAACCGCTTTCAATTTGTATGTTCACTCCATATATTGTATGCTTTATATACGTACTATATCATATATTTATCAAACATAAATATGGCAGGATCTTTACCTCTTTTCCCCATTCATCAATTGTTCTCCACAGATTATTATAATCCAAAATGACGAAAGGGTTCCATGCTGGAGGAAAAGATCCATGAAATGCATAGGTTTTTCCCTTAAAAATGAAAGTCAGATAAAGGAGTTATTAGACCCATATAAATGAAAATACTTCACGATAAAGCAAATATAGACTCATCCTTGGGTCCAATGTGACACTCTTTGCTATATGTAATTGGCTTACTGACTCTTACTGTACATTGCTATTTCCCTCAACAACTTCATCTATTACACAGTGCGGGATGCTACTAAACTTATGTAATCAAGAAAGCAAAACAAAGATATTCTGTAAATTTAAGCAAAAACAAAATACAAAATGACAAAAATATAAGTTTGTTATCAAGTCTTGGCTGAAAATGATAATATATTCTATGTTTATTTACCGTATTACTCACCATGACGAAGAGTAACATTACCATCCATTAGGGAATTGCCATCTTTGAATCACCCTATTGTATCTTCGTCTTAGGTAATCACTTTTTTGTCTTTTTATGTTTCACATTTTCCCATATCATAATGCTATGTCACTCATTCTCATATACTGATTTATCTTCATTTTCACTCACATTACTTTACAACTCATATTTTAAAAACTTTGCATTTCATTTTTATTCATCCTTACGATTATTCATTCTGACTCTTTTACATATTTCTATTTGTCATCATATGCCCACATGTGTACAATTTCTAGATAACATGCAAGAGTTTATATGCAATACTGTATATTCTTTTTCATCTATATTCCACCATTGATGTGGAATATGTGGAAAATTGATGCAAAGTATTAATGCGTTCAAAAATAAAACTCTTATAGATTATTTTCTCTATGAACAAACTGCAAAGTGAATGCACAAAAGAGGAATCTAAATCAAATTAATATTTAATGGACCACCCTTCAGCTTTAACGCAGCATCAATTCTTCTCAGTACACTTACACACACTTAGCGATTGTGGAGTCCTATTTGGACCACCCCGGGGTTTTAGATACGTGGTCCAAACACAGGGAACAATGGGTAAGCAGGATGTAGTCATTTAAACTTGTAATGTGCCTTATGATCTTTACACTGTCTCAGAATTATTGATGGCTATTTGCTTGCTCAGATGTAGCTTCTGTACTGATTGTTACAGCCATCAGTATATGTATTTTGTTATGTCCACCCATGCGGACCCTCCCCGCAGCTCATGTGTGTGGATCACGTCCCACTCTTGCTATGTCTGAGTCTTCATCTCTGATTGTATTACTGGTTCATGACTATTTTTGTAATATTTAATAACAAACATTATTTACAATTATTGGTGGATTCTTGAATCCATGCCCCTTTTGTAGGATACATTGTATTATAGGAGTTTGTCCCCCTCCCTCTCTATATTAGTAGGCTATTTTTTCCATCCATTATAGATCTACATTTTTTAGTTTGGTAGATTCCTTTAGTTCGGATGATATTGATTCTACAGTTAACGATTTTATTGGATTATAGTAAGGTGTTTGAGTAACCAATTATATCAAACATGTGATAATGATCATAATTTTCATATGTAGGTTCAATCACAATCATCAACTGAAACAGCTGTGTAAAGAATCTGAAAACTGGGTGAGGAACAGCCAAACTCTGCTACAAAAGTGAGGTTTTGGAAACAACTTTATGTCACAGGTCGTACACAGTGGCAAGACTGAGTACAGCAACAAGGTACAACATCGGCAAGATGTCTCCAAGGCAAATATTTCAAAACATACTTTGGTTTTAAGATCTGCCTTTTCAGCTTTTTTGAAGAAGCACAAACAAATTGTCATCATTGAAGACCGTAAATTCAGTGGTCAGCCAAAGAAACAGTGCAACATAGAAGACACCATCATGTTTACATTACTCTGCCCTTTGAAGTGACATCAGCTCTAAACTGGCAACATCAAGTGGTCTTCATGGACAAATTATGGGCAAAATGCCATACCTTCAACAGGATAAAAACTGGGGGGTGAGAGTAGTGCAGAAAAAAGGCAGCAGGTGTTCTGGATTGATGAGTCAAAATTTTAAATATTTAGATGTAAAGAAGGCAGTTTGTTCACAGAAGAGCTGAAGAGCGGTGCAATAAAAAGTGTCGGCTAGCAACAATGAATAAATGAAGATGGAGGGTCCTCACAAGGTTCATGCTGCATTTCAGCAAAGGCAGATGGGAATTTGGTCAAGATTAATGTTGTCCTGAATGCTGAGAAATACAGGTAGATACTTATCCATCATGCAATACCATTAGGGAGACATCTGATTGGCTCCAGATTACTTCTGAAGCAGGACAATGATCAAAAACACAAGTTACTAATGAGATTAGTTTATTTTTCAGTGTAAAGAATAACAGAAAGTCCTAAAAGTCATTTTATGGTCCCCATAGAGCCCTGATCTCAACATCATTTGTCTGTGATTACATGAAGAGACAGAAAGATTTGCGCAAGATTAAATCAACGGTTCCTTCAAAAATTGTGTGCAAGTGTACCTAGAATTGAATTGAAAAGGTTTTTAAAGGCAAAGGGTGGTCACGCCAAATAGTGATTTGATTTAGATTATTCTGAGATCCCAATAGTAGGACTAACGTGACATTCCCTCTAGAAGACCTCTTCATAGCATTGCCTACATTGTCTCTAGATGGAGACTGGAGTCTGGAATTCAGAAATAGAGGCTGGAATGGAGGTCTATCCTTTTCAGTGATAAGTCTTGCTTTTGCTTTGGACGCAATGATAGCCAGAGATGGATCTGGAGAATGTGTAGGGCACACCATGAAGATGCTTTCAAGAGGTAATGTCAAACTGGTCTTACTCCCTGGACTATCATATAGGGTGGCATAATGTAGGTTGTTGTGAATGGGTTTGAGATGAGTTCTGAGCAGAGGCTCCCTCTGGTGGTTACAAGCGGTGCTAGTGAAGATTGTGAGGACTGGGAATCAGGTGTTACTGACTGGTCTTATATAAGGGAGTCATTTTCCCATCAGGGTTGCCGGTGATCAATTGTTCTGGTCTGAATCCTTCATTCAGTTTCCCTTGTAGCCTGCTGTGTCGTGTCTGCATCTCCTGCTTACAGATAAGACTTTTGCTTCTTTTGTGTTTGTGCTATATTTTTGCATTTTGTCCTGCACTTCTTTGGGGGCCTTCAGGGTCCCCTCCGGGGGCTTGCCCTCTTAGTTTAGTTCAGCCACTGAGTTTTGTTCTTTTGCTTTTTCCAGTTTTTTCAGTGGCTGCTGTTTTTATTTTGTTACACCAGAGAACTAATTTAGGTGGTAGAGGTCGTGTGATCTCAGGTGATTTTGAAATTAGTAGAGTTGGGGCTTTCTGTTATCTTTGGGGTTCTGCTCCGGGGCAGATAGCTTTCCTATTTCTATCTTTAGGTGTAGTTAGTTTCTCAGGCTGTGACGAGGCGTCTAGGACCAACGTAGGAACGCTCCACGGCTGCCTCTAGTTGTGGTGGTTAGTCAGGGTACTGCAATCTCATAGATTCCAACTGCTCTGGTGTATTGCCTTTTTTACCTGCACTCCTCAGCTACCGAAACATAACAGTATCACCGGCCTAAAAATTGAAATTGTATGGTACTCACAGAAGGGAAAAAATATTGTGAAAGAAAAAAAGTTGTCAGAGTTGTCAGAGATATTTTTCTGTTTGTTGCATTTTTTTTTTTTTCCTCTGTATCTCTGGGTGCTGGGGAGGATCTTTTCTCCCAATGGAGTTTGCACAGTTGTCTGGCCGTGTGGATCAGCTTGCCACTGAGGTTCAGAGTATTGCTGCATATCTTGCTAGGTTGCCTGTTGTGGAACCTAGGATCCCATGCCAGATTTGTTTTTAGGGGATCGAGCTAAGTTTCAGAATTTCAAAAATAATTGTAAATTGTTTTTTGCCTTAAAATCTAAGTCCTCAGGAAACGCAGCGCAGCAGGTTCAAATTATCATCTCTCTCCTGCGCGGCGATCCTCAGGATTGGGCTTTTTCCCTGATACCTGGGGATCCTGTTTTGAGTGATGTTGATGCGTTTTTTCAGGCTTTGGGGTTATTGTACGATGAGCCTAATGTCACTGATCAAGCTGAAAAAACCTTGTTGGCATTAAATCAGGGGCTTGATGACGCTGAGTTATACTGTCAGAGATTCCGTAGGTGGGCAGTCCTGACCAAATGGAATGACGACGCTTTGGCGGCCCTTTTCTGGAAGGGTCTGTCAGATAATGTAAAGGATGTTATGGTGGGATTCCCTGTCCCTCTGGTCTCAATGATTCTATGTCATTAGCGATTCAAATTGACAGACGTTTGCGTGAGCGGAGAAGTATGCGTGGAATGGTGTTGCCTTGTGAACCAGCTTCTGAACCCATGCAGTGTGATAGAGTGGTGTCTGGGGCACAGCGTCATGAGTTTCGAATGCGCAATGGGTTATGTTTCTACTGTGGTGATGCCTCTCATGCTATTTCAGTCTGCCCTAAGCGGGGAAGACGTTTTGCACGCTCAGTTGTCTTGGGTAGTGTTCAGACTAAGTTTTTATTAACTGTCACTCTGATATGCTCTCTGTCCTCATTTTCTGCTCAGGCTTTCGTTGATTCTGGAGCAGCTATTAACCTGATGGATTATGATTTTGCTAAACGTTGTGGGTTTCCCTTGATACCCCTACAGAAGTCTATTCCCCTACTGGGGATCGATTCTACCCCTTTGGCTGAGAATAAACCCCAGTTTTCTACTCAGGTGATAATGAGGGTTGAACCTGATCACCAGGAGTGCTGCAAATTTTTGGTTCTATATAATCTGCATGACATTATCGTGCTGGGTTTCCCTTGGTTACAGTCTCATAATCCTGTTTTGGATTGGAAATCTGTGTCTGTAACCAGTTGGGGCTGCCAATGTGTTAATACCAACACTCCTGTTTTTTCTGCCTCCCCCAGGCTCAGGATGTTCCTGACTTTTTGTTTGATTTTTCTGATGTGTTTAGCGAAAGTAAATCTGCATCCTTGCCTCCCCATAGGAGCTATGACTGCGCTATTGAATTAGTGCCGGGTAGTAAATTCCCTAAAGGTCGCCTTTTTAACTTGTCTGTACCTGAACATGACGCTATGCGGTCTTATATCAAGGAATCATTGGAGAAGGGTCATATCAGACCATCCTCTTCACCCTTAGGTGCCGGTTTTTTCTTTGTGGCCAAAAAAGATGGTTCATTAAGGCCGTGTATTGATTATCGTCTCTTGAACAATATTACTGTGAAATATCAATACCCGTTACCCTTGATTTCTGACCTGTTTTCCAGGGTGAAAAACGCTACTTGGTTTACCAAGCTTGACCTCAGGGGGGCGTATAACCTTATTTGCATTAAGCACGGGGATGAATGGAAGACGGCATTCAATACCCCTGAAGGGCATTTTGAGTACCTAGTGATGCCCTTTGGGCTCACTAATGCTCCTTCCGTCTTCCAGTCCTTCATGAATGACATTTTCAGGGATTTTGTGGACAAATTTCTGATTGTTTATTTGGATGATATCTTGATTTTTTCTAATGACTGGGACTCTCATGTGAAACATGTTCGAACTGTATTCCAGATTTTGAGAGAGAATGCTCTGTATGTGAAGGGATCAAAGTGTCTTTTTGGCGTACAGAGGATCTCATTTCTGGGATTCATTTTGTCCCCATCTGTTATTGAAATGGACCCGGTCAAGGTTCAGGCCATCTGTGATTGGGTCCAACCTACTTCATTAAAGGCTCTTCAGAGATTTTTGGGTTTTGCCAATTTTTATCGTAAATTTATTGGTAATTTCTCGGTTATTGTTAAACCATTAACTGATTTGACCAGAAAGGGTTCTGATGTGGTGAATTGGCCTCCTGAGGCAGTCTCTGCATTTCAGGAACTTAAGCAGAGATTCACTTCTGCTCCTGTTCTACGGCAGCCTGATGTTTCTCTGCCATTTCAGGTGGAGGTTGATGCCTCTGAAATTGGGGCAGGTGCCGTTTTGTCCCAAAAAGATCCAGAGACCTCTAAAAGTAACCCTTGTGCCTTTTTCTCTCGAAAATTTTCTCCTACTGAACGTAATTATGACGTAGGTAATCGGGAGTTATTGGCCATGAAGTGGGCTTTTGAAGAGTGGAGACATTGGCTGGAGGAAGCCAAACATCAGGTGGTGGTCCTTACGGACCATAAGAATCTGGTCTATCTGGAATCTGCCAAGCGACTCAATCCTAGACAGGCCAGGTGGGCCTTGTTTTTCACACGTTTTAATTTTGTGGTTTCCTTTCTTCCTGGCACTAAGAATGTTAAGGCTGATGCCCTCTCGAGGAGTTTCCTTGCGGACTCTCCTGAGTTATCTGATCCTTCTGTTATTTTGAAAGAGGGTGTAGTTCTTTCCGCCATCTCGCCCAATTTGAGACTTGCTCTGGAGGGGTGTCAGGAGGATAGGCCCGAGCGATGCCCTCTTGGAAAATTGTTTGTCCGGACCAATGGAAAAAGAGTGTGATGTCTGAGATTCATTGTTCCGCATTGGCTGGGCATCCCGGAATTTTTGGTACCAGAGACTTGGTTAGTCGGTCCTTTTGGTGGCCTACCTTGTCTCGTGATGTCAGGGAATTTGTGCAGTCCTGCGGGACTTGCTCTCGCTCCAAGCCTTGCTCTCGCTCTAGTGGTTTGTTGATGCCATTGCCTGTGCCCAAGAGACCATGGACCCATATCTCTATGGATTTCATTTCCGATCTTCCTGTTTCTCAGAGAATGACCACCATCTGGGTAATTTGTGATAGGTTTTCCAAAATGATACATCTTGTGCCATTACCTAAGTTGCCTTCTCCTCTGAATTGGTGCCGTTGTTCCTTCAGCACGTGGTTCGTTTACACGGCATTCCTGAGAACATTGTGTTGACAGAGGAGTCCAGTTTGTTTCCAGATTTTGGAGGACTTTTTGTTCTAAACTGGGTGTTCAATTGTCTTTCTCCTCGGCATTTCATCCTCAGACCAATGGTCAAACTGAGAGAACAAACCAGACATTGGAGACTTATCTAAGATGCTTTGTGTCTGCTGATCAGGATGACTGGGTCTCTTTTTTGCCTTTGGCTGAGTTTGCTCTTAATAATAGGGCTAGCTCTGCCACTTTGATGTCTCCGTTTTTCTGTAATTCTGGGTTTCACCCTCGATTTTCTTCAGGACAGACGAAGGCTTCTGTCTGTCAGGTGTTGACTCTGTTGTGGAGCGTATGCAACAGATTTGGGACCAGGTAGTGGAGAGGTTGTCCCCTCTCAGGAGAAGGCCCAGCGGTTTGCTAACCGGCATAGGACTGATGGTCCTCGGTTTAAAGTGGGGGACTTGGTCTGGTTGTCCTCAAAGAATATTCCTATGAGAGTAGCATCTCCTAAATTTAAGCCTAGGTTCATTGGACCTTATAAGATCATGGAGATTATTAATCCTGTTTCTTTTCGTTTGCTTCTTCCAGGGACATTTAAGATCCATAACGTGTTCCACAAGTCCTTGTTGAAGAGGTTTGTTGAGCCAGTGGTTCCTGCTGCTGTGCCTCCTGACCCTGTTTTGGTTGAGGGCAATCTGGAGTATGTGGTTGAGAAAATATTGGATTCTCGTTTTTCTAGACGGAAACTCCAGTATTTGGTTAATTGGAGAGGTTATGGTCAGGAAGACAATTCTTGGGTGTTTGCTTCGGACATCCATGCTAGGAGACTTATCCGTGCGTATCATAGAACTCATCCTGACCCACCCGGTTGCTCAAATGAGGGTTCAGTGACCCCTCCTCAAGGGGGGGGTACTGTTGTGAATGGGTTTGAGATGAGTTCTGAGCAGAGGCTCCCTTGGTGGTTTTAAAACGGGCTAGTGAAGATTGTGAGGACTGGGAATCAGGTGTTACTGATGGTCTTTTTTAAGGGAGTATTTTCCCATCAGGGTTGCCGGTGATCAATGTTCTGGTCTGAATCCTTCATTCCAGTTTCCCTGTAGCTGCTGTGTTTGTGTCTGCATCTCTGCTTACAGATAAGACTTTTGCTTCTTTTGTGTTTGTGCTATATTTTTGCATTTTGTCCTGCACTTCTTTGGGGGCCTTCAGGGTCCCCTCCGGGGGCTTGCCTCTTAGTTTAGTTCAGCCACTGAGTTTTTTTCTTTTGCTTTTTCCAGTTTTTTCAGTGGCTGCTGTTTTTATTTTGTTTCACCAGAGAACTAATTTAGGTGGTAGAGGTCGTGTGATCTCAGGTGTTTTGAAATTAGTAGAGTTGGGGCTTTCTGTTATCTTTGGGGTTCTGCTCCGGGGCGATAGCGTTCCTATTTCTATCTTTAGGTGTAGTTAGTTTCTCAGGCTGTGACGAGGCTTCTAGGACCAACGTAGGAACGCTCACGGCTGCCTCTAGTTGTGGTGGTTAGTCAGGGTACTGCAATCTCTAGATTCCAACTGCTCTGGTGTTATTGCCTTTTTTACTGCACTCCTCAGCTACCGAAACATAACAGTAGGTTAGCCTGACCTCTCTATTCCAGCACAGTAACACACTGCATTCATTGATTTAGTGGTGAACTGGAGAACCAGTGGTAACACTATTTCTTCAAAAGGTTCAAAAAAATCTTTATGCTATGCTAACAGTCTGCGTGGGTTAAATGTGTTATCATGTCCTGCAACATCACTGGACTTGTCTCCCATGGAGCACATCTAGGATGTCATGGTCAGCAATTGCAAAGGGTGCTGCCAGCAGAGGACCTTGATAAAGTCTGTGCCAAGTTCTTTCAGCAGAGTTTACAGAATGACAGCTAACCGCCAGCCCTGTTTGACGTTTTTTATTTACTAGGGCCTCATTCAGACGTCTGATTTTCTCACGTCCAAGAAAAATGGACCATTTTTTTGATCAGATAA
>JARQOD010000002.1:529812022-529856234 GCA_033576555.1 Oophaga sylvatica | reverse complement strand
TTTTTTTGTTCGCAGCAGCTGCGGCAGCATAAGGGACCTATACTATGGGGCATCTATGGGGGCATAATCTATGGAGAATCTATGGGGGCACAATCTATGGAGCATCTAGGGGGGCACAATCTATGGAGCATCTATGGGGGCATACTCTATGGAGCATCTAGGGGGGCACAATCTATGGAGCATCTATGGGGGCACAATCTATGGAACATCTATGGAGGCACAATCTATGGAGCATCTATGGTGGCACAATCTATGGAGCATCTATGGGGGCACAATCTATGGAGCATCTAGGGGGGCACAATCTATGGAGCATCTATGGGGGCACAATCTATGGAGCATCTTATAGGGGCATAATCTATGGAGCATCTATGGGGGCATAATTATGGAGCATCTATGGGGGCATAATCTATGGAGCATCTATGGGGGCATAATCTATGGAGCATCTATGGGGGCATAATCTATAAAGCATCTATGGGGGCATAATACATGGGCAGCATATGGGGCACAATCTATGGAGCATCTTGTGGGGCATAATACATGGGGCAGCATATGGGGCACAATACATAGAGCATCTTGTGGGGCATAATACATGGGGCTGCATATGGGGCATAATCTCATTTTCCACCCTAGGCTTATACTCGAGTCGATAAGTTTTCCCAGTTTTTTGTGGCAAAATTAGGGGGGTCGGCTTATACTGGGTCGGCTTATACTCGAGTATATACGTATGTGTTGCATGTGCTCTTGTAAATCCCATGTTCTGTCCATATGTCGAATGAATGCACCAACAGCAAAACATGCAAATATAATTCTACTATAATGAAATAATGTCTTGGTGCTGGAATTATCCACCCAGTAACTGTAGAGATACAAAAATATGGCATTTCACTAGTTCTGCCTTCTGGCAGCAGATTTGTAGTTTAAAGTTACTATTTACAGGACTGATCAATCATTGGTTATATTCAGTGTGTCCCAAAGCTCCAGCTGCTGTCCTAATTATTCAATGGAGTTCCCAGGACAGTTCTGAAGAGCTGGAATGCATTGTTCATTAGATTCATTAGGATTCACAGAACAGTTCCAGGGGCTGGAAAGTTTGTTCATTGATATTGACCAACTCTGGGTCATGCTGAGATAGTCTCCCAGACATAGAAAAGTATTACGGTATTTGGGGCTAAAATTGTTAAAACAACAATGCAATGATACCTTGTTAACCCTGCAGTCAGGATGGCATGTGATGGTTGGCCCTATCGTCGGTAAAATCATCACATAGCAATGTACACAAAAAGTAGCAGAGAAGAATGGGAAAACTGTACGCTGAGCATATTAATAAGTTAATTAATTCTCCATATTTGTGGTATAATGCATGGTCTGTCCCTTCTTTTTTTACTTGGACCAGTCTTCCTCTTATTTGGCCTACCGTATTTTTCGGACCATAAGACGCACTTTTCTCCCCAAAAATTTTGGGGGAAAATGGGGGTGCGTCTTATGGTCGCAACATACTCACAAATCCAGTGGCGGCGGTCCCGTGGCGGCGGTCCCGATGAGTCTCCCTGTGCTCGGTGGTGTCGGTGCTCTGTAGTGTGGCAGCAGAGGGGCTCTGCGTGGGGGGGCTCCGCAGGCATTTCGTTATAGCCAGAAATCCCCCAGCAGCTCCGTTGCACTTGCTGCAATGCGGTGGTCTCCAGAAAGATGGCAGCGCATACTCAAATTCAAATCTCGGCAAACGAGATCTCGTCCGAGATCTCGTCTCCCGAGATCTCGGGACAAGATCTCGTTGCGGAGATCTGACGCTGAGCATGTGCGGCCATCTTCCTGGAGGCCCCAGGCGGCCATCTTTCTGGAAGTCTCCGCCTGCCAACAAGTGCAACAGAGCTGCGGAGGGCTTACTGGCTATGACGAAATGCGGCGGAGCCCCCCACGCAGCACAGAGCCCCGCTGCAGCCACACTACAGAGCCCCGACACCACCGCACCACAGAGCACAGGGAGGCTGCATTGAAACCACCGCCACGGGACCACCATCACGGGACTTGTAAGTATATTGCCACCCCCCAGAGCACAGCCACCCCACAGAGCACAGCCACCCCAGAGCACAGCCACCCACAGAGCACAGCCACCCAGAGCACAGCCACCCCACAGAGCAGACACCCCACAGAGCACAGACACCCACAGAGCACAGACACCCCACAGAGCACAGACACCCCACAGAGCACAGACACCACACAGAGCACAGACACCACACAGAGCCAGACACCAAACAGAGCACAGACACCCACAAAGCACCTCTGAAACACAGAGCACCACCACTGCACCAGCCTGGACCACTGAACGACCCCTGTGACCACTCCTCTACCTGTGCTGATCCCTTCGCTGGTAAGCTGAATTCGGACTGTAAGACGGACCCCCATTTGACATATTATTTTTTTTCCCTATTTTCCTTCTGAAAATTTGGGGTGGTCTTATGGTCCGGTGCGTCTTATAGTCCAAAAAATACGGTAAGTGTTTTTAATTTGCAGGAGACTGCAAGAGGGGTTTTAAATATTTTTTTATTACAGTCTGAGAGCTTGTGGAAGGTGAGTTTTGTAGCTCCTGTAACGAATGGAAGCGGAGGCAGAGGTGGTGAAGTTCACATTCGTTTTTATTTTTTAATGTGGAACCTCGAGACCGCGGTCCGGGGGGCTCCGAAGGGGGCGTAACTAGTGAGCCCGGGTACCCGTAGTAAGGCCCCTCGAACAGGACCAGAATGGAATACCGGAGGACACAGGTGCTACCTCCAGTTAGACCCCGGACACGTGGCAGCTGTCCAGAGGGACCAAAAGGGTAACAGGTATTTACAGAGTCCGTGGAGGGTTCTTGACGGAGAAGGGTAAGGTCCTGGTCCAGAACGGATGGTAGTAGGCTGGCTCCAGTGACCTTGTCACGGTCCACGGGTACGGATGGCTGATGGCGGAACGGGATGACACTTGCGCCAGTAATAGCCGAGATTGTCCAGGTTAGCCAGATACGGGTTAGCAAGGATCTGAGGAGACAAACAGTACCAGCGAAGCTCAGAGACTGCAGACGCAGCGCAGACAGATCAGGAACAGAACCAGATGTAGCAATGATAGAACACGTTGCTCCGGCACTCCCCTAGTGGTGGAGTGAACAGATATAGTACTGAGTGCGCAGCCATTGGTTAATTAGCTATTTCAAAAAATGCACGCTGCCCTTTAAGAGAGACGGTGGGCGCGGCCTCGCGTCCTAAGCAGACTATCTGGAGGCCTGCCAGCAGCGTGCCAGGAAGTGGAGGAGGACACAGGACGCCTAGGAGCAGATGGGACAGGAGACCCCAGCCCGAGCGCAGACTGCTGCAGGGGGACAGCTAGAGGAACAGGTGAGTGAGCAGAACGGAGTGCAGAGCCAGCGCTGGGACCGAGTGTAACAGTATCCCCCTCTTTACTCCCCCTCTTTTTCAAGCCTGCGTGAAATCTTTTAAGAAGAAGAGGAGCCTGGATGTTCTCTTTAGGCTCCCAAGACCTCTCCTCAGGACAAAACCCCTCCAGTCCACCAGGTAATAGATCCTACCTCTTACTCTCTTAGAGGCCAAGATATGTTTTACCTCAAAAACATCATCCTCAGAGACCGGATCAGGAGTGGTACCCGAGTCCTTAAAGAAGGAGCTCAACACTACTGGTTTTAGGAGGGAAACATGAAAGGAGTTAGGTACTCGTAGAGAATTAGGCAATTTCAGTTTATAAGAGACCGGGTTGATTTGTCTCAAGACTTCAAAGAGACCAATGAAACGGGGACCCAATTTGTACGATGGTAACTTCAGACGGATGTACTTGGAGGAGAGCCATACCTTGTCTCCTGGACGAAAGATGGGAGCCTCCAAACGTCTTTTGTCCACATGCGTTTTCATACGTTGAGAAGCTTTCTCCAAAGCCAACCTGGTCTCTCTCCAAATGTCCGAGAAATTCTTAGACAAGGTATCGACTGCCGGAACATCAGACAATCCCGAGACAGGAAGAGGAATTCCGGGTTGCAGTCCAAACACAATCTGAAAGGGAGACTTTCCAGAAGATTCACTTACTTGGTTGTTGAGGAGAATTCCGCCCAGGGCAGTAATTCTACCCAGTCATTATGATGAGCGTTGACGAAGTGACGCAGGTATCCAGCCAGGATTTGATTGATCCTCTCCACTTGCCCATTAGACTGGGGATGATATGCAGAAGAAAAATCTAGTTCAATTTTTACCATTTTACAGAGTCCTCTCCAGAACTTAGAGGTGAACTGGACGCCCCTGTCGGACACGATGTGGAGAGGAAATCCATGTAGACGGAAGATGTGCTGAATGAAGTGAGTGGCCAGTTCTGGAGCAGACGGGAGGCCAGATAGCGGAACGAAGTGTGCCATTTTAGAGAAGCGGTCCACCACAACCCATACCACTGAGCAGCCAGAAGAAATGGGAAGATCCGTGATGAAATCCATCGCGATGTGCTGCCAGGGAGCGGACGGAATCGGAAGAGGCAGAAGCCTGCCGGCTGGTAGATGTTTAACAGTTTTGTTACGGGCACATGAAGGACAGGCTGCGACGAACTCCTGGATATCCTTGCCCATGGTAGGCCACCAGTAATAACGGGAGATGAGTTGCTGCGTCTTTCTCTGACCAGCATAGCCAGCCAACTTAGAAGAATGACCCCAGCGCAGAACACGACTACGATCAGAAGCGGACACGAAAGTCTTCCCAGGAGGAAGCCGGGCCAGATCAGTGGAGGCAACAGAGACAAACTTAAAAGGTTCAATAATGTGCTGAGGTTCCTCCTCCAATTCAGAAGGCAAGAAGGCTCTAGAGAGTGCGTCTGCCTTGATGTTCTTGTCAGCTGGACGGAAATGAAGTACAAAATTGAAACGGGCAAAAAATAATGCCCAACGGGCCTGACGGGGATTCAGTCTTAAAGCAGATTGGAGATAGGCAAGGTTTTTATGGTCGGTGAATATGATTACTTGGTGATGATCTCCTTCAAGAAGATGTCTCCATTCTTGCAGAGCCAATTTGATGGCCAACAATTCGCGATCACCGACAGAGTAGTTCCTTTCTGCAGGAGAAAAAACCTTGGAAAAAAAACCACACGAGATCATCCGCCCGGTAGACGACTTCTGGGTCAGAACTGCTCCTGCACCTGTGGAAGAAGCGTCAACTTCAAGAAAAAATTGCTCACTTGAATTAGGACGATGGAGAACGGGTGCGGAAGCGAAGGCTTTTTTGAGAGAAACAAAGGCCTCTTCTGCCTCGGAGGACCATTCCTTAGAGTTTACACCTTTCCGGGTTAAGGCTGTGATTGGAGCCACTCGGGTGGAAAAGTGTGGAATAAATTGCCGATAGTAATTGGCGAACCCGAGGAACCTTTGTATGGCTTTTAGCCCAGACGGACGAGGCCAGTTGAGAACTGCAGACAACTTCTCCGGATCCATCTTCAATCCTGTGGAAGATACAATGTACCCAAGGAAAGGCAAAGAAGACTGCTCAAAGAGGCATTTCTCATATTTAGCATATAGCCTGTTTTTGTCTTTGTAAGACCAGGCGTACTTGCCTCCGGTGTGACGTCAAGTCAGCAGAAAAAATCAAAATATCGTCCAGGTAAACCACGACACAAGTATAGAGCAAGTCCCTGAAAATGTCATTAACAAATTCCTGAAAAACCGCAGGTGCATTGCTTAGGCCGAATGGCATTACCAGGTATTCATAGTGGCCGTCACGGGTGTTGAAGGCTGTTTTCCATTCGTCCCCCTCTCTGACTCGGATCAGGTTGTAGGCCCCTCTGAGGTCCAATTTGGTGAAGATCTTGGCCCCTCGGAGACGATCAAACAGCTCTGAAATAAGAGGTAATGGATACCTGTTTTTTACCGTGATTTGATTTAGACCCCGATAGTCAATGCAGGGCCGCAAGGATCCATCCTTTTTCTTCACAAAGAAGAATCCAGCTCCTGCCGGTGACGATGACTTTCAGATAAATCCTCTAGCCAGATTCTCTTGGATGTAGTCCGACATGGCCTGAATCTCTGCCTGTGAAAGGGGATAAACTCTCCCGCGAGGAGGAGATGCTCCAGGAAGAAGCTCTATCTGACAGTCATATGACCTGTGTGGAGGTAGTCTCTCAGCCTCCTTTTTCCCAAAGACGTCAGAGAAGGACCAATAGACGGAAGGCAACCCTGGCAGGGTATCAGGCTGGACTGGAGGCGAAACAGGTTGAATCCGGGTTAAGCAACGATTCATGCAGGTATCTCCCCAACGCAGAACTTTTCCAGTTTTCCAATTAAGGACTGGTTCATGCATCTGGAGCCAAGGTAAACCTAAAAGCATGGGATGGGATAAACCGGGATATACATAAAATCGCATTCGTTCAGTATGCATTAGACCTACCCGGAGTTCCACCAACTCGGTTTGAAACTGGACGGGCTCGGTCAGCGGTTTGCCATCCACGGTGGACACCTGTAACGGATCAGGAAGACGCTGGACTGGTAAGCGGTAATGATCCACAACCGCCTGCTGGATGAAGTTCCCTGCAGCTCCAGAATCCAGTAGACAATGTTCGGAGAATTTTATTGCTCCATAGGACACGGAGACTGAGATGTGTAAAGAGGGAGAGGACTGTTCTCTACCTAGGTTGGCCCCTCCTACCGGACCTAGGCACTGGAGTTTCCCGACTTTTTAGGACAGAAATGGATCAAATGTTCAGAACTACCGCAGTAGTAACAACTTCCCTCCTTGCGACGTGCCTCCCGGCGGCGGGTGGCCAAACTTACATGGTCCACCCCTATGGCCTCGGAGGCGGAGGGCGAAGTACCTGTTTTGTACAAACTAGAGTCCAGGTGATAGGACCTTTTGTCCCGCTTGATCTCCATGGAGCGCTCCTGAAAACGCAGGTCAATTCGGGTTGCCAAGGATATTAGCTCTTCCAAGAGGGTAGGTCTGTCCCGTCCCGACAGCTCATCCTTGACTCTTTTGGATAGGCCTTCCCAGAAGTTAGCAACCAGGGCCTCATTGTTCCACGATAATTCAGACGAGAGGGTGCGGAATTTAACAGCATACTGAGCTACCGTGAGAGTACCTTGGCGCAGGCAGAGCAGAGCTGAGGCAGTCGAAGTGGTGCGACCAGGTTCATCGAAAGTCCTGCGAAAAGCCTCTAGGAAAGATTGAAGATCGTTAACCAGCGGATCCCCTCTCTCCCATAGCGGGTTTAGCCAGGCGAGGGCCTCTCCTCCCAGGTGTGACATGATGAAGCCCACCTTGGCTCGGTCAGAAGCAAACATATGCCCCAAGATTTCGAAGTGTAGAGTGCACTGATTGAGGAAACCCCGACACAGAGTAGGGTCACCCTGGAAACGGGTAGGAGCCGCCAGACGGGACCTTGACTTGCCATGGGAACTGGTACCTGATTATTGATAGAAGAGTCAGGTGCAGACGAGGACCCTAAGGAATCCATGCGGGTAGACAAGCTGCGTAGATAAGTCGTGATCTTGTCCTGTTGAACTCCCAAACGGGTCACCTCCTGGCACAGATCCGTGGTCGGAGATCTCTGGGATCCAGCGGGTTGCAGGGCCGGAGCAATCTGTAACGAATGGAAGCGGAGGCAGAGGTGGTGAAGTTCACATTCGTTTTTATTTTTTAATGTGGAACCTCGAGACCGCGGTCCGGGGGGCTCCGAAGGGGGCGTAACTAGTGAGCCCCGGGTACCCGTAGTAAGGCCCCTCGAACAGGACCAGAATGGAATACCCGGAGGACACAGGTGCTACCTCCAGTTAGACCCCGGACACGTGGCAGCTGTCCCAGAGGGACCAAAAGGGTAACAGGTATTTACAGAGTCGTGGAGGGTTCTTGACGGAGAAGGGTAAGGTCCTGGTCCAGAACGGATGGTAGTAGGCTGGCTCCAGTGACCTTGTCATGGTCCACGGGTACGGATGGCTGATGGCGGAACGGGATGACACTTGCGCCAGTAATAGCCGAGATTGTCCAGGTTAGCCAGATACGGGTTAGCAAGGATCTGAGGAGACAAACAGTATCAGCGAAGCACAGAGACTGCAGACGCAGCGCAGACAGATCAGGAACAGAACCGGATGTAGCAATGATAGAACACGTTGCTCCGGCACTCCCCTAATGGTGGAGTGACCAGATATAGTACTGAGTGCGCAGCCATTGGTTAATTAGCTATTTCAAAAAATGCATGCTGCCCCTTTAAGAGAGACGGTGGGCACGGCCTCGCGTCCTAAGCAGACTATCTGGAGGCCTGCCAGCAGCGTGCCAGGAAGTGGAGGAGAACACAGGACGCCTAGGAGCAGATGGGACAGGAGACCCCAGCCCGCGCGCAGACTGCTGCAGGGGGACAGCTAGAGGAACAGGTGAGTGAGCAGAACGGAGTGCAGAGCCAGCGCTGGGACCGAGTGTAACAGCTCCATTCACTTGGTGTTGGTGCTGTTTGGTGGTCCTTGTTGTGGGGTGTTCTGACTGTGGGGCAGTGTGGCCTGGAGTCATGGACACTTAGCCTTGCAGCATGGGTGCTATGAGGCACCAGGTCGCCCGCTCTGCTGGTGCACGCTCACTGTGGTGGTGGTTGGTGAACGCCGTCACACTTTTAAGGCTAAGAAAAAGTTAGGAACCCACTGAGGGGTTCGCCATGGCGTGGCAGGAGGCTTCAAACTGTCTGATCACAATGTTATACTAAGATCCTAATGTTCAGCTTTGCCTAGCGCACTACATCACTGTATGATTTTTGGATGTGCTGTCCATGTCTTTCTCTACATTTGTGGTGTGAGCATATTAATACGGCAAGTCTTTAGAAACATAAAAGGCCCTTTAAACTGTTAAAAGAGCAATCCATACAGAACACATTCCACGTATATACGTGGATGAAATTAGCGTATATAAAAATGGCTGCATGTAAAAGCTACGCACACCCCAAGGGCTTTTTATTTTAACTTAAGTACATGTAATTGTTTATGATTAGAATGGAAGTGAATAACAAATGAAGCAATCATAGAGCCTGTCTTTCCCACTGAACGGGTCTGAGCAGCTTGTATTGTAGAATAAAGTTTGCAGGCTATAGAAAATAAGCAATTGGAAAATTGTAATAAAACACAATTACAAATTGATTTTTACGCAAAAATAAATGCAATTCTATGAAAAAAAAGGAAAAGGTGTCTATTGCCTTCAAACTCCATAATTTTGCGACAATTCAAAAAACTAAAACTGCCCATACATACATGAAGTTTAGAATTTTGAAACACAGCACTATAACGTAAAGTGACTCTCACCAGATTTCACAACACAAAGTGTATAAACTATTAAATAGAACTTTCAGACTTGATGAGGCTCATATACTTACAAAAATCCTTGGCAGGATTGCTGTATAATCTTAGAATTGAAATGAGCATTGAATGAATCAAGCTAGTGTCAAGCTGGGTGAGTGAGAAACAAGGTGCACAACAATGGGGAAAGGGAGGGGAAGCCCAAACACTAGGGAAGGGGGTAGTGGAGACGCCTGGGCAGATCTAACAACACCCTGTCTCGCCTGACATCCCTAAATAGGTTCTGCACCTATCGCCGAGCAGGAACCTAATCCCTGCTTGACCTTAACGATAGGCCCTGGACATGGAAAGGACGGGGTATGGAGTCAGCCCCCACTACAACTAATGACAGAGAGGGTCGACAAACGAGGGGACACATTTGGCTTCAGAAGACCACCGAGATATCACGCCAGCAGTCCTCCAAGAAGACACTAGCCAACTGCTAGCACTTCCTACCAGACAGAGGCAAAATAAGCTAATCGCAATGACCTTCCACAGCCGGATCCAGGATGACTGCTACACCTGACACACTTGTGACAGCTAGAGTGGGAAAATGCTCTTTTTAATAATAAGCAGTGGGCAGCCCCTGATTAGAGATTAGTCTAAATATACCCTAGTAATAAAACCTCTCATAAATAACCTTAACATTGCCTTAAATGGCCTGACTTTCTAGCAAAGTGAAGCCCAAATATCTGGGTTGTGGGATCCAGGCATGCAGAGCGCGATCCACAACCCTCCACGGCTGCTCTTGCTGTCAAAGAGTGAAATCCGGCTGGTAAAAATAGTAGCCGCTGTAATGATGTTACAGTTCAGTAACAGCTTAGTATGCGGCAGCGCTGAATTTGTGGAAAAAACAAGATCTCAATTGTTCAAAGCAAAAGCAGCCACAGCGGACTGTGGGATCCCATTCAGCATGCCGGGATCCATAATGTGGAACTTGTGGCCTGACTGCCTAAATGTTGTGTCGTTTTGGGGGGACTACGTTTGAGTAGTTTTGTTGCTAAGTTATATTTACACAAACCACCAATTGGGGTTGCCCACTAATTTTATTAAATACAAGGGCGTCCTCAGATTGGTGGTAGGTACAATAATAATGTATGCAATTTGTGTTGTGAAATTGGGTGACAGATCCAATTTAAAATGTTAAACTCCCTAACTTTGATTTGCTTTGATTTAGGCCATGTGAACTTGAAAGTGGAACCTTTAGGTTGGCTAAAGTAGCATGCTAAGCTGCATAGTTGTCAGATGCTTTGTGGAGCGGCCCGGCCACAACATGCGAATTAGGCTTCAAGAACTGGGCCTTATTAAAAGAAATGCTGGTTATATTTGTTTAGTTGGTGAAGAAAACAAGTCAATGCAGTGAACTAAGGATATGTGCACACATTCCGGATTTGCCTGTGGAATTTTATGCGCAGATTCTGCCTCTCTTGGCAGAAAACACGGGTAAAAATCTGCGCGTTTTTGATGCGGATTTGATGTGTTTTTTCATGCGGATTTGTATGCGTTTTTGTAAACTAAATAAAGATATGTTTTTTAACAAAAAAAAGAATTGCAATGTCATTTCTCTGTCCAACCTCTTCTTTTACATACTCAATTGAACACCATAATATCATCACATACCATGTTCACATATAATGTTTACACACACAAAGCAAATACAAGTGAATATCTATAGATATATATATAGATAGATCGATAAATAGATACAGTCAGGGCCAGAAATATTTGGACAGTGACACAATTTTCGCGAGTTGGGCTCTGCATGCCACCACATTGGATTTGAAATGAAACCTCTACAACAGAATTCAAGTGCAGATTGTAACGTTTAATTTGAAGGGTTGAACAAAAATATGTGTTAGAAAATGTAGGAATTGTACACATTTCTTTACAAACACTCCACATTTTAGGAGGTCAAAAGTAATTGGACAAATAAACATAACCCAAACAAAATATTTTTATTTTCAATATTTTGTGGCGAATCCTTTGGAGGCAATCACTGCCTTAAGTCTGGAACCCATGGACATCACCAAACGCTGGGTTTCCTCCTTCTTAATGCTTTGCCAGGCCTTTACAGCCGCAGCCTTCAGGTCTTGCTTGTTTGTGGGTCTTTCCCTCTTAAGTCTGGATTTGAGCAAGTGAAATGCATGCTCAATTGGGTTAAGATCTGGTGATTGACTTGGCCATTGAAGAATGTTCCACTTTTTTGCACTCATGAACTCCTGTGTAGCTTTGGCTGTATGCTTGGGGTCATTATCCATCTGTACTATGAAGCGCCGTCCAATCAAGTTTGCAGCATTTGGCTGAATCTGGGCTGAAAGTATATCCCGGTACACTTCAGAATTCATCCGGCTACTCTTGTCTGCTGTTATGTCATCAATAAACACAAGTGACCCAGTGCCATTGAAAGCCATGCATGGCCATGCCATCACGTTGCCTCCACCATGTTTTACAGAGGATGTGGTGTGCCTTGGATCATGTGCCGTTCCCTTTCTTCTCCAAACTTTTGGCTTCCCATCATTCTGGTACAGGTTGATCTTTGTCTCATCTGTCCATAGAATACTTTTCCAGAACTGAGCTGGCTTCTGGAGGTGTTTTTCAGCAAATTTAACTCTGGCCTGTCTATTTTTGGAATTGATGAATGGTTTGCATCTAGATGTGAACCCTTTGTATTTACTTTCATGGAGTCTTCTCTTTACTGTTGACTTAGAGACAGATACACCTACTTCACTGAGAGTGTTCTGGACTTCAGTTGATGTTGTGAACGGGTTCTTCTTCACCAAAGAAAGTATGCGGCGATCATCCACCACTGTTGTCTTCCGTGGGCTCCCAGGTCTTTTTGGATTGATGAGTTCACCAGTGCTTTCTTTCTTTCTCAGGATGTACCAAATTGTAGATTTTGCCACTTCTAATGTTGTAGCAATTTCTTGGATGGGTTTTTTTCTGTTCTTGCAGCTTAAGGATGGCTTTTTTCACCTGCATGGACAGCTCCTGTGACCACATGTTTCCTTCACAGCAAAACCTTCCAAATGCAAACACCACACCTCAAATCAACTCCGGCCCTTTCATCTGCTTAATTGAGAATGACATAACAAAGGGATTGCCCACACCTGTCCATGAAATAGCCTTGGAGTCATTTGTCCAATTACTTTTGGTCCCTTTAAAAACAGGGTGGCACATGTTAAGGAGCTGAAACTCCTAAACCCTTCATCCAATTTTAATGTGGATACCCTCAAATGAAAGCTGAAAGTCTGAACTTCAACTGCATCTGATTTGTTTTGTTTCAAATTCATTGTGGTAATGTCTAGAACCAAAATTAGATAGATGTTGTCTCTGTCCAAATATTTATGGACCTAACTGTAGATCTATCTATCCATAGATATATCTATCCATATATCAATCTATCCATAGATAGATAGATAGATAGATCTATAGATAGAAAAATCTGCGTTAGGCCGGGGTCACACTTGCGAGAAACTCGCATGAGTTTCGCACCTCAATACACGGCACTGCCGCCGACACTCGGACCGGAGCATTCAGCTGCATAGAAATACATGCAGCCGTACACTCCGGTCCCAAGTTCCGGTGGCAGTGCCGGGTATTGAGGTGTGAGACTCGTGCGAGTTTCTCGCAAGTGTGATCCCGGCCTTAAACATAATATCAGTTTAACAAGGGAAAAAAAAAATCGCATGGGCTCCCGTGCAATTTTCCAGTCCAGAGAGTGAAAGCCAGTGGCCCAGGAGCAGATGTTTATAGCCTGGGAAGGGGGTAATACCCATGGATCTTCCCAAGCTATTAATATCAGCCTGCAGCTGTCTGCATAACCTTTACTGGCTATTAAAATAGGGGGGCCAAAAAAAAAATTAAGTGGGGTCCCCTTATAATTAATAGCCAGAAAAGGCTAAGCAGACAGCTGTGGGCTAATATTCATAGCCAAGGAAGGGACCATGGATATTGCTTCCCCCGGCTACAAACACCAGCCCGCAGCCGCCCCAGAAATAGCGCATCTCTAAGATGCGCCAATTCCGGCACTTAGCCTCTCTCTTCCCACTGCCCTGTAGCGGTGGCACATGGGGTAATGGGGTTGATGTCACCTTTGAAATTTTAAGGTGACATCAAGCTGGGCTTAGTAATGGAGAGGTGTCAATAAGACACCTTCTACATGCTGGCACCTGCGCTGCACCATGATCGCATCCATAATGTGTAGTTAATTATTTTATTTGATGGTATCCATAAATTCATTAACCCCTTACTGCCATCGGACGTACTATCCCGTCCATGGTACCTGGGCCCGTATGACCGGGGACGGGATAGTACGTCATAGGCGATCAGCTGCGCTCCTGAGGGGAGCGCAGCTAATCGCCGCCGGGTGTCAGCTGATTATCACAGCTGACACCCATGACTGTGTGTCAGGAGCGGTCACGGACCGCTCCCGGCACATTAACCCCTAGCACACCGCGATCAAACATGATCGCGGTGTACTGGGGGCACAGGGGAGGATCGCGCAGGGTGGGGCTCCCTGCGCGCCCCCCTGAGACCCTCAGAGCAGCGCGATGTGATCGCGCTGTTCTGAGGGCTTCCTCCCTCCCAGGACCCGGATCCAAGATGGCGCCGGGGTCCTGGAGGGAGGCGGCTACCTCAGTGCCTGCCGAGAGCAGGCACTGAGAAGCCTGCATCTATGCCTGTGCGATCGCTGGTGTGACAGAGTGCTGTGCACACTGCCACACCAGCGATCTGATAAAATACTGTGATGTCCCACCCTGGGACAAAGTAAAAAAGTTAAAAAAGTAAAAATAAACATGTGTAAAAAAAAAATCCAAAATAAATAAAAAAAAAAAAAAATATTCCCCAATAAATTCACTTCTTCCTGTAAATAAAAAAAAAAAAACAATAAAAGTACACATATTTGGTATCGCCGCGTCCGTAACGACCCCCCCTATAAAATTGTCCCACTAGTTAACCCCTTTAGTGAACCCCTTAAAAAAAAAAAAAAAAAAACGAAGCAAAAAATCAATGCTTTATCATCATACCGCCGAACAAAAAGTGGAATAACACGCGATCAAAAAGACCGATATAAAAATACATGGTACCGCTGAAAACGTCATCTTGTCCCGCAAAAAACGAGCCGTCATAAAGCATCATCAGCGAAAAAATAAAAAAGTTATAGCTCGCAGAATAAAGCGATGCAAAAATAATTATTTTTTATATAAAATTGTTTTTATTCTATAAAAGCGCCAAAACATGAAAAAATGATATAAATGAGGTATCGCCATAATCGTACTGACCCGAAGATATAAAACTGCTTTATCAATTTTACCACACGCGGAACGGTATAAACGCCTCCCCCAAAAGAAATTCATGAATTGCTGATTTTTGTTCATTCTAACCTCCCAAAAATCGAAATAAAAAGCGATCAAAAAACGTCACGTGCTCGAAAATAGTACCAATAAAAACGTCAACTCGTCCCGCAAAAAATAAGACCTCACATGACTCTGTGGGCCAAAATATGCAAAAATTATAGCTCTCAAAATGTGATGATGCAAAAACTATTTTTGCAATAAAAAGCGTCTTTTAGCGTGACAGCTGCCAATCATAAAAACCCGCTATAAATAGTAAATCAAACCCCCCTTTATCACCCCCTTAGTAAGGGAAAAATAATAAAATTAAAAAAAAGTATTTATTTCCATTTTCCCATTAGGGTTAGGGTTAGGGTTGCGGCTAAAGTTAGGGTTAGGGTTGGCGCTAAAGTTAGGATTAGGGTTAGGGTTGGGATTAGGGGTGTGTTAGGGTTAGGTTTGTGGTTAGGGTTGGGACTAGGGTTAGGGGTGTGTTGGGGTTAGAGTTGGAGTTAGAATTGGGGGGTTTCCGCTGTTTAGGCACATCAGGGGCTCTCCAAATGTGACATGGCGTCTGATCTCAATTCCAGCCAATTCTGCGTTGAAAAAGTCAAACGGTGCTCCTTCACTTCTCAGCTCTGCCATGCGTCCAAACAGTAGTTTATCCCCACATATGGGGTATCAGCGTACTCTGGACCCCAAGAGTTATTGTGCAATTTGTCCTATTTCTTCTGCTACCCTTGGGAAAATAAAAAACTGGGGGCGAAAATATCATTTTTGTACAAAAAAAAATATTTTTTTTGTTTTTATGGCTGTACATTATAAACTTCTGTGAAGCACTTGGGGCTTCATAGCGCTCACCACACATCTAGATAAGTTCCTTGTGGGGTCTATTTTCCAAAATGGGGTCACTTGTTGGGGATTTCCACTGTTTAGGCGCATCAGGGGCTCTCCAAATGCGACATGACGCCCCCAGACCATTCCATCAAAGTCTGCAATCCAAAACGTCACTACTTCCCTTCCGAGCCCCAACGTGTACCCATACAGTAGTTTTCTCCCACATATTGGATATCAGCGTACTCAGGACAAATTGGACAACATCTTTTGGGGTCCAATTTCTCCTGTTACTCTTGTAAAAATAAAATATTGGGGCAAAAAAATCATTTTTGCAAAAAAAAAAGGATTTTTTATTTTTACGGCTGTGCGTTATAAACTTCTGTGAAGCACTTCGGGGTTCAAAGTGCTCACCACACATCTAGACAAGTTCCTTGTGGGGTCTATTTTCCAAAATGGGGTCACTTGTGGGGGGTTTCCACTGTTTAGGCGCATCAGGGGCTCTCCAAATGCGACATGACGCCCCCAGACCATTCCATCAAAGTCTGCAATCCAAAACGTCACTACTTCCCTTCCGAGCCCTGACGTGCGCCCATACAGTAGTTTTCTCCCACATATTGGGTATCAGCGTACTCAGGACAAATTGGACAACAACTTTTGGGGTCCAATTTCTCCTGTTACCCTTGTGAAAATAAAATATTGGGGGCAAAAAAAATCATTTTTGTAAAAAAAAAAAAAGATTTTTTATTTTTACGGCTGTACCTTAGAAACTTCTGTGAAGCACTTCGGGGTTCAAAGTGCTCACCACACATCTAGATAAGTTCCTTGTGGGGTCTATTTGCCAAAATGGGGTCACTTGTGGGGGGTTTCCACTGTATAGGTGCATCAGGGGCTCTCCAAATGTGACATGACGCCCCCAGACCATTCCATCAAAGTCTGCAATCCAAAACGTCACTACTTCCCTTCCGAGCCCTGACGTGCGCCCATACAGTAGTTTTCTCCCACATATTGGGTATCAGCGTACTCAGGACAAATTGGACAACAACTTTTGGGTTCCAATTTCTTCTGTTACCCTTGTGAAAATAAAATATTGGGGACGAAAAAATCATTTTTGTAAAAAAAAAAAAGATTTTTATTTTACGGCTGTACGTTATAAACTTTAGTGAAACACCTGGGGGTTAAAAGTTCTCACCACACATCTAGATAAGTTCCTTGAGGGGTCTAGTTTCCAAAATGGCGTCATTTATGGGGGTTTCCACTGTTTAGGCAGATCAGGAGCTCTCCAAACACGACATGGCGTCCAGCCAATTCTGCGTTGAAAAAGTCAGACGGCGCTCCTTCCCTTCCAAACTCTGCCATGCACCCAAACAGTGGTTTACCCCCACATATGGGTATCAGCGCACTCAGGACAAATTGCACAATAACTTTTGGAGTCTTGTTACCCTTGGAAAAATAAAAATTGGGGTGAAAAGATCATTTTTGTGGAAAAAATATGATTTTTAAATTTTACGGCTCTACGTTATAAACTTGTGTGAAGCACTTGGGGGTTCAAATTGCTCACCAAAGATCTAGAAAAGTTCCTTAGGGGGTCTAGTTTCCAAAATGGGGTCATTTGTGGGGGGTTTCCACTGTTTAGGCACATCAGGGGCTCTCCAAATGCAACATGGCATCCAATCTCAATTCCAGCCAATTTTGGTTGGAAAAAGTCAAATGGTGCTCCTTCCATTCCGAGCTCTGCCGTGCGCCCAAACAGTGGTTCCCACCCACATATGGGGTATCAGCGTACTCAGGACAAATTGTACAACAACTTATGTGGTCCAATTTCTCCTGTTACCCTTGAGAAAATAAAAAATTAGTGACTAAAAGATAATTTTTGTGGGAAAAAAATAGGATTTTTTATTTTCATGCCCGGGCATTATAAACTTGTGTGAAGCACTTGGGGGTTCAAAGTGCTCACCAAAGATCTAGATAAGTTCCTTAGGGGGTATAGTTTCCAAAATGGGGTCACTTGTGGGGGGTTTCCACTGTTTAGGCTCATCTGGGGCACTGCAAACGGAACATGACCCCCATCAACGTCTGCATTCCAAAACGTTACTACTTCCTTTCCAAGCCCTGCCGTGCACCCAAACAGTTCCCCCCCCCACATATGGGGTATCAGCGTACTCAGGACAAATTGGACAACAACTTTTGGGGTCCAATTTCCTTGGGAAAATTCAAAAATTTGGGACTAAAAAATCATTTTTGTGGAAAATTGTTTTTTTTTTTTTTTCACACCCAGGCATTATAAGCTTTTGTGAAACACTTGGGAGTTCAAAGTGCTCACAACAGATCTAGATAAGTACCTTAGGGGGTCTAGTTTCCAAAATGGTGTCACTTGTGGGGGTTTCCACTGTTTAGGCGCATCAGGGGCTCTCCAAACACGACATGGCGTCCAATCTCAATTCCAGCCAATTTTAGTTTGAAAAAGTCAAACGGCGCTCCTTCCCTTACGAGCTCTGCCGTGTGCCCAAACAGTGGTTTTCCCCCACATATTGGGTATTGGCGTACTCAGGAGAAATTGCATAACAACCTTATTTGTCCATTTTCTCCTTTTACCCTTGTGAAAATAAAAAAAAAGTTTGTAAAAGATCATTTTTGTGGCTAAAAAGTTAAATATTCATTTTTTCCTTCCACGTTGCTTTAGTTCCTGTGAAGCACCTGAAGGGTTAATAATCTTCTTGAATGTGGTTTTGAGTACCTTGAGGGGTGCAGTCTTTAGAATGGTGTCACTTTTGGGTATTTTCTGCCATATAGACCCCTCAAAGTGACTTCAAATGAGAGGTGGTCCCTAAAAAAAATGGCTTTGTAAATTTTGTTGTAAAAATGAGAAATCGCTGGTCAACTTTTAACCCTTATAACTTCCTAACAAAAAAAAATTTTGGTTCCAAAATTGTGCTGATGTAAAGTAGACATGTGGGAAATGTTATTTCTTAACTATTTTATGTGACATATTTCTCTGTTTTAAGGGAATAAAAATTCAAAGTTTGAAAATTGCAAATTTTAAAAATTTTCGCCATATTTGCATTTTTTTCAAAAATAAACGCAAGTTATATCGAAGAAATTTTACTTCTAACGTGAAGTACAATATGTCACGAGAAAACAGTCTCAGAATCGCGAAGATCCGTTGAAGCGTTCCAGAGTTATAACCTCATAAAGAGACAGTGGTCAGAATTGTAAAAATTGGCCCGGTCATTAACGTGCAAACCACCCTTGGGGGTGAAGGGGTTAAAAATCAGTTAGAAGCAGGCACCGGCCGCGCTGTGAAGTAGCAGCTATCAGCGATGCCTTCTTGCTAGAGAAGAAAAAAATTGCTTCTTCCAAGATGTCGCTGCCGGCGCCTGTGCAGTAAAATTTATTGGATAAATTTACACCATAGGGCAGTGAAGAAAAAATTATTACATTTTTACCGCAAAAATTTTGTTTTAGGGCCAGATTTTACATTGTCACATGGGAAAATTTGTAAACATGGCACCAAAATTTGTCACACAATTTCAGCTGAACATGTAAATACCTCATATGTGGCTGTACAAATGTCACGGCACAGTAACAAAATATTCCGGTGTTAGGGGCGCCCTAGCTATCCCTGCTCCCTGGATTAATTCTGATGGTGAAGACGACGGGCAACGTGCTTTACTGAGATCCTGAATCAGCCATTATCTGTCTCCTTCCCCACTCAGGGAAGTGGGAAGTTGTGTATATGAATTAAAAAAAAACAGACTAACAAGGGAAGACATAAAGGGATAAATGAAAATACCAAATCATGCAAATATGCACTTACAAACAACAGAGTGGAAAACTGGGATACAAAGGAAGGGAAAACCAGATAAGAGAGGATGAGGGTATGCACACAGACAAATCACCACGCAAGTCTCCTGAACAACACTCCAAAACGCCTCCTCAAACAAGCAATACCTACAGATCCAGAACCAAGCAGTATCAAACTAACTCTGGCAATGCCTGCTTGTCAGAGGTGAGTATGTACAGCAGAGGGGAGTGGCCAACAACGCCTGCTGCCACAGCAACATATGGACAGAGGATCCTGCAGAAGGTACCAGAGACTAACCGCTGCAGCCGGGACCCTGATCATCGTCATCTACAGGACTTCACCGGACCAACCCCGCGCCGGCCGTAGCTGGCACCATCGATTGCTTCGTGGTTCCTACTGCCTGAAGACCGCCTGTTTGGATAAGTTACACTTTACAGAACTGTACTGTAACCATGTTCGTTGTCTCTTTAAATCAGTATATACTTTTCATCTGCACGGACCCATTTAACCAGTTACCTCTCTGCGTGTAGTATACCCTTGTTAATTAAAAGCATTAACTCTTGCTCTGTCTCTGTCCGTCGCTGCATCCCACAACCTGCTCACAAGTGGAATGGTGATTTTCCGGTTTCTGTATCTTGGTTCTAGCTTGAGTCATGAGGAGAAATGTAAAAGTAATTCCACAGAAATTTGCATTTTTCAAAACTTTGAAAATTAATTTTAAGAAAACTAAAGTACCGTATTTTTCGTACTATAAGACGCACTTTTTTCCCAAAAATGTTTAAGGGAAAATGGGGGTGCGTCTTATAGTCAGAATATACTTACAAATGCTGCGGCGACGGTGCTCTGTGCTGCGGCGGTGGTGCTCTGTTCTGGGGGAGGCTCCACCGGCATTTTGTCAAAGACCAGAGGCCCCTGCAGATCCATTGCTGCGATGCGGTGGCATCCGGGAAAATGGCCGCTGGGGCGGCGCATGCTCAGATTGAGATCTCGGCACCAAGATCTCGGGACGAGATCTCATTGCCGAGATCTCAATCTGAGTATGCGCCACCCCCAGCGGCCATTTTCCCGGAGGCCACTGCATTGCAGCAGATTGAGATCTCGTCCTGAGATCTCGGGACAAGATCTCGTTGCCGAGATCTCAATCTGAGCATGCTCCGCCCCTGCGGCCATTTTCCTGGAGTCCACCGCATGACAGCAATGGATCTGCGGGGGCCTCCGGGCTTTGACAAAATTGTGGCGGAGCGCCCCGCACCACAGAGCACCACTGCCACAGCACAGAGCACCACCGCCGCAGCACAGAGCACCACCGCCACAGCACAGAGCACCACTGACGCAGCACAGGGCACCACCGCCGCACCTGTCGCAAAATGCCGGCGGAGCCCCACACCACAGAGCACCACCGCGAAACCTGTTGCAAAATGCCGGAAGAGCCCCCCGCACCACCGCCGAACCAGCCTGGGATGGATTTCCCGGAGGCCATCACACCAGCCTGGACCACTGAACAGCCCCTGTGACCAAGCTCCTCTATGACCACTCCTCCACCTGTGCCAATTCCTCCCCTTTCCCGGAAAGCTGAATTCGGACTGTAAGATGAACCCCCATTTGACACATTATTTTTTTCCCCTATTTTCCTTTTAAAAATTTGGGCCGTGTCTTATGGTCCAAAAAATACGGTATATAGAAAAAAAATCTTCACATTTTCCATGCTCTAACACACTACTACCAGAGAACAAAATCTCAAAAAATTAAAAACAGAAAATTGCATTGGATCACTTGAAATTGAATGACCAATAATAGTACATCATATAACAGGAAGTGGTTAAAAAAAGAAAGGTGGAAGTCTATGGACAATTATTTGTTGATGCACAATGGTTGCCATCTGCACTGATTTCAACTGAGAGTTTTCAACATCTGTGAATACATCTCTCCTTTACAGTCTATAACAGTTACAGAAATGGTTGACTGCTTGCTTGGCTCTTTCCATAGCTCCCATACACTCACTGGCAGAGAACCATCATCTAACAGATATTTATGGAATACACTGCTTTAGATATAAATACCCCTTTAAATAATTTAAGACTTAGATCTGCAATCTTTGTATGCAATTTTCCTGTTACAAATGTTGTTGCAAAAACTGTGTATTTTGCTCTTTAGGGCTCATTCATTTACACAGGCACTGTGTATTACCACATTTACCCTGCTACCGGCAACATGTATGGCCATGCACAGCATCCACACTAGTATCTGCTGGTCATGAGGGTTTTAGTACCCACATTACTTCTACACATTGGCTGTGTATTGAGTTGGTAGGGCATTGTTAACCTTCACACATTGGTAGGGCATTTAGTTGGTAGGGCATTGTTTACTTTCATATACTGGTAGGGCATGTAGTTGGTCAGGTATTGTTTACTTTAACAAACATCAATAATTTAAATAAACTGTACTAATAAAACTGCCATGTTCATGTGAGGATTCCAAGACATTATGGCTTATACTGGGGAGAATCACAAAAATAAATAGGTTTCACATCCTGCAGTACCTGCAGTTTTTTATACAAAAAATGCAGCAAAAACAATAAGAGAATTGACATGCAGCAACTTTCAAAATGCAGCAGTTTTCCAATTCAGCCAGGAAAAATACAAACATGTGCATGAAATCTTATAACTTTTGTTGGCACTGTAAAAAGCAGCTTTTAATTTGCATAAAAAAACACAACAAAAAACTGCTAAAAATCCGAACATAGCCTAATAGTATGCAACTTGTCAAATATCTTCTTGTTTCAATTTGCCCTCCTGCTGACATTTCATTCGCTCAATGTCATTGTTTACTGCTTTCTGCTGTTGTCTGGAAAAGTTGGCTGCTGATGCACATGGCTTACAAACACTCCCATTCAGTCTCACTTCTCTTCTGATGTTGTAAAAGAAAACTGCTACTCTAAGGATAGGAGCACAGGATCAGGAACCTGACCTTAATCCAATATAGAGAATCTATAGGGTATTGTCAAGAGGAAGATGAGACACCAGACCCAACAATGCAGACGAGCTGAAGGCTGCTATCAAAGCAACCTGGGCTTCCATAACACCTCAGCAGTGCCACCGGCTGATCGCCTCCATGCCACGCTGCATTGATGCAGTAATTGATGCCAAAGGAGCCCCGACCAAGTATTGAGTGCATTTACTGAATATACATTTCAGTAGGACAACATTTCGGATTTTAAAATAATTTTTCAAGCTGGTGTCATAAAGTATTCTAATTTACTGAGATAATGACTTTTGTGTTTTCATTGGCTGTAAGCCATAATCATCAACATTAACAGAAATAAACACTGGAAATAGATCACTCTGTCTGTAATGACTCTATATAATATATGAGTTTCATTTTTTGTACTGAACTGAAATAAATTAACTTTTTGATGATATTCTAATTTTGTGAGAAGCACTTGTACTTTCCCTCTGCCATATCAGTGCCATTTTGATTCCTCTTCTGCACTATGTGACCAATAAGACTAGCATGACCACAAAGCATCTTGTGTAGACTGGAAGTCACTTTCTCAATGCAATCCTTCGAGTCTTTTGATGTTAGTCTCTTAAGTCCCATTCACAAGTTCAGTATTTTACATCAGTATTTATAAGACAAAGCCAGGAGTGGGTGATAAATACAGAAGTGGTGAAGTGTTTTCTATTATACTTTACCTCTGATTTTTTCCAGTTCTGATTTGGGCAAATACTGAACGTGTGAAACGTGGCCTTATTCTTACATTGAAGATGTGACTTTCGATTTACACAAAATACGCTGTTTGATCCGGTTAGGCCGGGGTCACACTTGCAAGTATGATGCGAGAAACTCGTGCGAGTCTCTCGCATCAACACCCGGCTCTGCCGCCGGTACTCAGACCGGAGCGTGCGGCTGCATGTATTTCTAGGCTGCCGCACACTGTGGTCCGAGTACCGGGTGTTGATGCTCGAGTTTCTTGCATGACACTCGCAAGTCGGACCCCGGCCTTAGTCTAATTTACAAAAACGTGGTGCAAAAGAGAATCAGACTGGCGCTTGGTTGAACTGCTGGTCCAAACTGGGCGCTGCCCCATTTTGCTAGCAGAGGCAGCTTTGTCTCTGTAGCGCTGGAGAAGCATTCATGGGGTTATCCAGGACTAAATTCTTTTTTACTATGAGCCAAAATAATAACA
Source organism: Oophaga sylvatica (assembly GCA_033576555.1). Taxonomy (NCBI): domain Eukaryota; kingdom Metazoa; phylum Chordata; class Amphibia; order Anura; family Dendrobatidae; genus Oophaga; species Oophaga sylvatica. The sequence goes on along the minus strand of JARQOD010000002.1, from coordinate 529,832,757 downwards.
GTAAACTAGTTAACTAGATATCAACTATCTGACTGTTCTATCCAACTGCTCTGTTGACCGGGCACGACTGCCGACGTTGTGCAGATTGACAGCCGGCTTCCCGAAAGTAGGCAACGGGGAGGCGGCTGTCAATCAGCATGCTCGTCAACAGAGAAATGCGGAAGACCGTAAGGCCGGGATCACACATGCGACGAAGTCGTCCGACACTCGCATGTGAAATCTCAGCTCTGGCGCCGGCACTCGGGAGTGGAGTGCATGTAGTTCTATGCAGCCGCTCGACTCCACTCCCGAGTGCCGGCACCAGAGCTGGATTTCACATGCGAGTGTCGGACGATTTTGTCGCATGTGTGATCCTGGCCTTAAAGTGCTTGCCGACAGTTTGCAAGAAAAAAATAATAATAAAGATATTACAAGTATATTAGACAGCTGCACAGATGTCTGCAGCGCTCTGTAGAATATGTCAGTGCTGCATTACTGTAACCATAACATGCAGGAAAAGCAGTCTGCACCAGTAAATCTTTTTGCATAGTTTCTGTTGCTTAGAGGCGATTCTGGGGTAAACAGCATCTTAAAAAGGCAGCGCCTTGGGCATCCTGCCAGAGTGTCACACTGTCCCAAACCAGCAGTGAATGGTGCAGCTTCCAGTACATACAGAGATATTCCTTTCCTGCAGGAGTCTTACAAATCACATATGCGGACACTCACCCCAGCCAGCAGGACTCTGGAGTGACACTCATCCCAGCCAGCAGGACTCTGGAGTGACACTCTCCGCAGCGACCTGATGACACATCCCAGCCAGCAGGACTCTGGAGTGACACTCACCCCAGCCAGCAGGACTCTGGAGTGACACTCACCCCAGCCAGCAGGACTCTGGAGTGACACTCACCCCAGCCAGGAGGACTCTGGAGTGACACTCGACCCAACCAGCAGGACTCTGGAGTGACACTCACCCCAGCCAGCAGGACTCTGGAGTGACACTCACCCCAGCCAGCAGGACTCTGGAGTGACACTCACCCAGCCAGAGGACTCTGGAGTGACACTCACCCCAGCCAGCAGGACTCTGGAGTGACACTCACCCCAGCCAGCAGGACTCTGGAGTGACACTCACCCCAGTCCAGAGGACTCTGGAGTGACACTCACCCCACCAGAGGACTCTGGAGTGACACTCACCCCAACCAGCAGGACTCTGGAGTGACACTCACCCCAGCCAGCAGGACTCTGGAGTGACACTCACCACAACCAGGAGGACTCTGGAGTGACACTCACGCTCTTGCACTCACCCCAGCCAGGAGGACTCTGGAGTGACACTCACCACAACCAGGAGGACTCTGGAGTGACACTCACCCCAGCCAGGAGGACTCTGGAGTGACACTCACCCCAGCCAGGAGGACTCTGGAGTGACACTCACCACAGCCAGCAGGACTCATGAGTGGCAGCAGAGCCTATGACATGCAGCCATACCTAAACACACAGGACCACACACTGCACAATGGCTGTAATAGTGGATCGCTGCAATCAGGTTGCACAGACCGGATTCTGCATTGCTCCAGCCCCTCCATTAGGCTGCGCTCCCCGAGTCCCTCTGCTCTGCACATAAACTAGTCCTACACAAAGGGTGCATGCTGTGCAGGATAAGCTGGCTCTTACAGCTGGCAAGAATGGTCTGACCTGAGATGCCGCCGCCGATGACAATGACATCATGCACGGTGCTCATGGCTGCTGTGCCGCCTCAGTCACCGGCCCTGAGAGCTCTGGAGCACGGGCACGTCAGGCTGAGCGCAGGAGTCCGCGCGGCCCCTCCCCCTCCAGTGTTTGCACGGCTCCGGCTGCTTCACTCGGGGGTTTAGCCTCCTTCCCTCTGTGTGTGGAAAGGTCGGACCGGCAGCTACGACATGGAAGGGACTGGCTGTCAGTGACACAGTGGCCATTATAAAGTGCAGGGTGCCGAGAGCTCCAGGGGTCCGTCCTCTCCGAAAGTTTACAGTTCAGGAAATCTGCAGGAAGGGGGAGTCCGGACTGTTCTGCACAGCACTGCACTGTATGTGCACAAATAGCTCTGCACTGTAGTCTGCATACACAACGCTCTGCACAAGTGCACTGTATCCTGTGCACACAGCTCTGCCCTGTATCCTGTACACAAAGCTCTGCACAAGTGCACTGTATCGTGTACACAGCTCTGTCATGTATCCTGTACACACAGCTCTGCCCTGTATCCTGTACACACAGCTCTGCCCTGTATCCTGTACACAAAGCTCTGCACTGCATTTCGTGTACACACAAGCTCTACATGTATCCTGTACACACAGCTCTGCCCTGTATCCTGTACACAAGCTCTGCCCTGTATCCTGTACACACAGCTCTGCCCTGTATCCTGTACACATAGCTCTGCCACAATAGTTGCCTGTATCCTGTACACACAGCTCTGCCATGTATCCTGTACACACAGCTCTGCCCTGTATCCTGTACACACAGCTCTGCCCTGTATCCTGTACACACAGCTCTGCCCTGTATCCTGTACACACAGCTCTGCCCTGTATCCTGTACACACAGCTCTGCACTGCATTCTGTACACACAAAGCTCTACCCTGTATCCTGTACACACAGCTCTGCCCTGTATCCTGTACACATAGCTCTGCCCTGTATCCTGTACACACAGCTCTGCCCTGTATCCTGTACACATAGCTCTGCCCTGTATCCTGTACACACAGCTCTGCCTGTATCCTGTACACACAGCTCTGCCCTGTATTCCTGTAACACAAGCTCTGCCCTGTATCCTGTACACACACTCTGCACTGTATCCTGTACACACAGCTCTGCACTGCATTCTGTACACACAGCTCTGCCCTTCCTGTACACAACTCTGCCTGATCCTTACACACAGCTCTGCCCTGTATCCTGTACCACAGCTCTGCCCTTTCCTGTACACATAGCTCTGCACTGCATCCTATGCACACAGCTCTGCCCTGTATCCTGTACCACAGCTCTGCCCTGTATTCTGTACACAGCTCTGCCCTGATCTGTACACACAAGCTCTGCCCTGTATCCTGTACACACAGCTCTGCCCTGTATCCTGTACACAGCTCTGCACTGCATTCTGTACCTGACACACAGCTCTGCCTGTATCCTGTACACACAGCTCTGCACTGCATTCCTGTACACAGCTCTGCCTGATCTGTACACACAAAGCTCTGCCCTGTATCCTGTACACACAGCTCTGCCCTGTATTCCTGTACACACAGCTCTGCCCTGTATCCTGTACACAGCTCTGCCCTGTATCCTGTACACACAGCTCTGCACTGCATCCTCTATGCAGAAAGCTCTGCACTGTATCTTGTACAAACACAGCTCTTCACTAAATTCTGTACACACAGCTTTTCACCATATCCTGTACACACAGCTGTTCTCTGGATCCTATGCGCGCACACGCAGACACACGCACTCACCTTGAGGCTATGTTTCCAATTGGCGTATTCCTTCAGTATTTGCTGCGGATTGGACGCTGCATGTCTATTTATCTTGCGGAGACTCTCCGTCTCCGCAAGATAGAACAGTCTATGTATAGGATGCGGTGATTCCGCATGTGTTCAATGAACACATGCGGAATCACCGCGCGTACAAAAGCCGGCAGCGCTTTGAGCGGAGCGGGCTATCCGCTGCGTCCAAAGTGCTGCCAATACGCCACGTGGAAACATGCCCTTAGGGCTCATGCCCACTTGCGATTAAATCGGACGAATTCAATCCGATAAAAAATCGGATTGAATTCGTACCAATGTTAATCTATGATGGTGTCTTCATATGCAATTTTTTTTTCAAGCCCGGATAGGATCACGATCGGACTGGCAAAAAATCGCATCATGCTGCGATTGTCAACAAATATCGGATCGCATCCCGCAATTATAATTCAATGGGTGCGATAAAAAAAATCGCACAGCACTCGCACACAGAGGTGTATCTAGGCTTTCTGGCACCCGGGGCAAGAATTTGGTTCCGCGCCCCACTCCCACCCCCAAGCACACATGCGATTTGCACACTTAGGCCGGCGTCACACTTAGGCTGGGGTCACACACAACGTCTAAGCAATCTGACCGTTTTAGTGGGACGATTATCGCTGAAAAGTTTCATGAACATTGATGCGTCTGGCATCCGATTTTCCGTCGCTGATGCGATTTAGTCGCATGTGAGCGTTTGTTTCACATCCGATTGACATTCAACTTGCGATTTTTTTGTGGCATCCTACCAAAATGGAAAAATAACGGTTTTGAGGCCTCTGCAAGTAATTTAAATCATCAGCCATACCCATATTTAAGGTGTCTCCAACAGGTGTGAGCCTCCCAACTTAGCAGTGGACTCCTTGGGTTATTTGTGCTTAGTGCTTTATTGCTGCTTTGTCACAATCATGAGCGATAGACTGATCTTTAATACCACTGAGCGTGTGCTGTACAATTGGGTTATATCCAGACGGTTTGGGAGCCATACCCTGTGATTGCAGATCCCAGAATCCGCTGAAGAATGTGGGTGCATCCACTTTTGATGCGAAGGATCAGTAAAGGGCATTTTCACAGCCTGTATTCGTCGCTGCGTACCCATCCCGACAAGTTTTTTCAGTATTGTCGAATGAGCCTTGCTACTTTTGATAAGTTGCTGGAGCTTGTGCGCCCTGGGATCACCTTTCAGGACACCAGGATGCATCCAGCAATTTCTGCAGAGGAACGCCTTCTAACATTACGGTATGTGTGTCAACGATATGTTGATGATCTTTTCCACAACATAGGTACTGTATATACTCGTGTATAAGCCGAGATTTTCAGCCCATTTTTTAGGGCTGAAAGTCCCCCTCTCGGCTTATACACGGTCATATACGTGGGTCGGCGGGGGAGGTGGAGCGGGGGTGTCGGATCATACTCACCCCTCCGCCGGCGCGGTCTCTGCAGCCCCCCTGCTTCTCCCACGATCTCCGCCTCCTTCCTGCAGCGGTCACATGGCACCGCTCATTAAAGTCATGAATATGCACATATTCATGACTTTAATGAGCGGTGTGACCGCTGTAGGAAGGAAGAGCTGCGGAGACCGCCGGGAGAAGAGGAGACGCTGCAGAGAGAGACGCGCCGGCGAAGGGGTGAGTATAGCGATATTTACTTGTCCTCTCTCCACCGCTGCGTGCTGCTCCGACCTCCTCCTCCGACTCTGAATGTTCAGACAGAGGGCACAATGACGTCGTTAGTGCGCGCCGCGCCCCCAGCCTGATCATTCACTGCCGAAGACCCGGAAGTGGGAGCAGCACAGCGGTGGAGCGGTCCGGTGACAGGTAAATATCTCAGGTGCCGGGGTCCTGAGCGAGCGGTGACACTGGCACCTGTCCCCCATAGCGCGCCAGTGTCACCACCTGCTCAGGACACCGGCACCTGGCCCCCAGCGACGAGAGGTGAGTATGTCATTTTTTTGCAGCAGCATAAGGGACATACTATGGGGCAAAATCTGTGGAGCATACGGGAGCCTAATCTGTGGAACATATGGGGCATAATCTGAGGAGCATATGGGGGCCTAATCTGTGGAGCATATGGGGGCATAATCTGAGGAGCATATGGGGGCCTAATCTGTGGAACATATGGGGGCCTAATCTGTGGAACATATGGGGGCCTAATCTGTGGAACATATGGGGGCATAATCTGAGGAGCATATGGGGCATAATCTGTGGAACATATGGGGGCCTAATCTGTGGAACATATGGGGGCATAATCTGAGGAGCATATGGGGGCCTAATCTGTGGAACATATGGGGGCATAATCTGAGGAGCATATGGGGGCCTAATCTGTGGAACATATGGGGGCATAATCTGTGGAGCATTTGGGGGCCTAATCTGTGGAACATATGGGGGCATAATCTGAGGAGCATATGGGGGCATAATCTGTGGAGCATATGGGGGCATAATCTGTGGAGCATATGAGGGCCTAATCTGTGGAGCATATTGGGCATAATCTGTGCAGCATATGGGGGCATAATCTGTGGAACATATGGGGGCCTAATCTGTGGAACATATGGGGGCATAATCTGTGGAGCATATGGGGCCTAATCTGTGGAACATATGGGGCATAATCTGTGGAGCATATGGGGGCCTAATCTGTGGAGCATATTGGGCATAATCTGTGCAGCATATGGGGCATAATCTGTGGATCATACGGGGGTATAATCTGTGCAGTTTATGGGGCCTAATCTATGGAGCATATGGGGGCATAATCATTTTTCACCCTAGGCTTATACGCAAGTCAATAAGTTTTCCCAGTTTTTTGTGGCAAAATTAGGGGGGTCGTCTTATACACGGGTCGGCTTATACATGAGTATATGCGGTACTTTCCCAGTGTTGTAACTTACTTATTACTAACATAATCTCAGGAATGTTTTTACCACACTTACCCATCTTCATTATTTGCATGTGTGTGACCCTCAGAAAGAATGCATTGGATGTCATAGCATTTAGTGAATGCATGCTTAGAGAAATCTACCCATTTTAAATGTGGGGAATGCTGTGCTTGTTGTTTGCTGTGATGTGTACATCTTTGTTGTTGTTTGTGTATTGCAGGTTCCTTTCCACTGGCCTGTCTTACGCTGCTCTGCACTTAGAGTTCTTAATTGGCAAATCCACCATTTCAGGCATTGTCCACTGTACTTGTGTAGAAATTTGGTCAAGACTAAATAAAGAGGTCATGCCTAAGCCCAAAATGGCAGACTGGTTGAGGATTGCACGTGGATTTGAAGAAACTTGCCAGTTTCCACAATGTATTGGAGCCCTGAATGGGAAGCACATTCGTGTGCATAAGCCGCCGAACTCAGAGTCCCAATTCTACAATTATAAACAATATTTTTCTGTAGTGTTGGCCTTGGTCGACAGTCAGTACAGGTTTATAATTGTAGACATTGGGGCCTATGGAAGGACTGGAGACTCCAGAGTCTTCAATTCTTCCATTATGAGTCGTCGGCTACGCAATAACCAATTGGACCTACCACCACCACGTCAACTTCCACACTCCAATCTGGATCCAGTGCCTTATGTTCATGTAGCGGATGAGGCGTTTCAATTGACACGTCATGTTATGAGGCCATATCCAAGTCGCCATCTGAACCATGGGCATCGAATATTTAATTTTTGCCTTTCACGTGCACGACGCTTGGTGGAGTGCACCTTTGGTATTCTTTGTGCCAAATGGCGGGTACTCCAATCAGCCATTCAGCTGAGTGAAGCAAATGTAAATGTGGTAGTAAAAGCATGTGTGGTCCTACATAACTTCACTAGAATGCATGAATGCTCCTCACCTGATGTGGCTGACCTTGGGTCTGGTAATGTGTCTATGCCTATGAGACCACTCATCCATCCCCGTCGTCCCCCTTCTGGCCTTAAAGTAGGTGATGTGTTCACTAATTATTTTGTTTCCCCTGAGGGTGCTACTCCCTGGCAAGAGGAGGCATTATCTATGTAGTGTGCTTGTTTTGTTGTACCATAAATACTATTTTCTTTACCTCATTGTTGTTGTAGTGTTGTTCCTACTCTCAAGTTCCCTGTACGTTACACAGGACATCACATATAATAATAATAACATACAACCAATGCGACTTCACAATTTTAATAATGTGTGTCTATTTTATCGCTCTTAAATAAAGCGTACTGGACAAATACGTCCAAAGGTTATATTCACCTTTTTTGTAAACAAAAACACAACAGTAAAGTATATAAGGCACTTAGGAAAGTACTCAAACAATGAGTAAAGAAATATCACCTATAAGTTATGGTAGGTGGGGGGTGGTGATGGTGGAGGGCCAGGTTGGGTGGGTTGCCTTGCTGGATCAGCAACCAGTGTGTCACCCTGAGTTGTGGCAGACTGCACTGTGACTTGTGGGTTTCTGCCTGGATCCTGATGGGGGTTTGGGTAGGGGTACATGGGAAACTGGTGTTGGTAGTCATAACTATAGGGCTGCCCACTTTGAGTATACCCCCCAACATGCCCATGTCGACCATACCCATGTTGTGGCTAGCCTACAACATTGGGTATGTTCAAGTGGGCATATTGGGAATGGCCACTCTGTTCCATGTGTTGGAGCTGCTGAGGTAGATTGGAGTATGAAGGAGCTTGTGGAGGAGGAGTTGGTATCTGTTGGACACAGGGAGGAGGTGGAGGAGGAGGATGATGATGAGGAGGAGGTTGAGAGACTGAAGCACCCTCTCTTCGCTGCCTTCCCAACAACTGTAGTTGATTTTCTGAAGAAAGCTGCCACCTTTCCAGAAAATCAAATATAGTGTTGGGATCATTTGGAGGGGTGCCTGCATCCAGAACTATTTGCAGAGCACCTCTGGTCCGCAGTCTGTGCTCACGTTGAATACCCCTGAGGTAGCGTGCCAGACTTCGTCCAAATGCCTCCTCCACATCATCTTGTGCTGCACTGGACAAATAGTCCAGAACTCCTCTGTCCACCTGCCTCCTTGTCCCAGAACCAACTCCTTCTCTTCGGCGCCTGCCTCGCCGTGGAATAAGGGAATGTGGAGGAGACCCATCATGAGGCCTAGTAGGGCTACTGCTGACAGGATGCTCCTCTTGCTGTTGAGCCTGGCTGTCTGACTCCTCAGCTCCTGCTGCTGGTGGTGGTGGTGCTTGGGTGGAAGATGAAGCTGCAGAGGAAGGGCCAGCCTCCTCAGCAACATCACCAACAGGGTCTATGACGACCTCAGAGTCAGACCCTGTCTCCCTCTCGGTAAGGTTGGACTCCGTCCTATATAGGAAAATAAACAATATAATTAATATTTGAGATCCAAAGCAGTCATAGGGTTTCAATAGATATGCACTTACGCTCGCAGATCCATAACTGGCGCAAGAAAATTTAGGCGGTCAAAGTAAAGGTATTTCCTCTTCGTTGTTCCTGAGGCCCCACTACGCGCCCTCAGCTGCCTCTCCCTGCGGTAGCAGTCCCGACAGCTGCGCCACCGACTTGTCACATCTGTCACTGCAAAGTGAATACAAGCAGAACCAAAAATATTACTGATATGGACTTCTAAAACACTTCACACATCTGTAGCTATGAACATCCACATTTTTGGGATTTCTGTTGTTATGTGTACACAAAAACACCTAAAAAGTTGTATGGTATTCAGGGTGGCAAAGTAGCATAATCAGAGTAGAAGGTTAGATGCATACAAACATACGTGTCTGAGGTATGTGTAACAACAACTACCATCACTTTCCCCCAAAGCTTTGCCATTAAGGCTAAGTGCACACGTTCAGGATTATTTGCGTTTTTTTAGCGTTTTTTCGTGGGAAAAATGCATCAAAAACGCATGAATTAAGCATCCTATCATTTAGAATGAATTCCGCAATTTTTGTGCACATGGTGCGTTTTTTTTCCGCAAAAAAAAACGCATTGCGGAAAAAGAAGCAACATGTTCATTAATTTCATGGAATTCTAGCGTTTTTCCCGCTATATTATTGACCTAGAAAGTTCAGGAAAAAATCGCAGTAAAAACGCATCAAATCCGCGCAAAAAAACGCACCAAAAATGCGCAAAATCCGCGCAAAAAAAATGCGCGTTTTTGCCGCGAAAAAAGTCCGTATTTGCTCAGGATTATTCTGCAAACATTCCTGAACGTGTGCACTTAGCCTTAGGGTAAGTTTCCACGGTCAGGAAACGCTGCGTGTTTGGCGCTGTACGCTGGCGCAGCGCCAAACACGCAGCGTCCAGATGTTACAGCATAGTGGAGGGGATTTCAAGAAATCCCGTCTCCACCATGCGTAACAATACGCAGGCGGAAGACCTGCGTATCCGGACATGCTGCGCGTCTTTTCAGACCGCAGCATGTCCTAGCGTATTGCGGCGACGCTGCGTCGCCGCAACGGAATTTCACACAGGGCTATGTAGCCCTGCGTTCTTTCCGGAGGTGTTCCGGAGGTGTCCTGAACACCTCCGGAAATAACGCACGTCAGAAAGGGGGCAGGGCTTTCGTCAATAGCGCTGTGTTTCCTGATAGTGGAAACACAGCCTAACAGAAGGGCCACAGATGAACTACATTAGGCCGGAGTCACACTGGCGACAAAATCGGACGACTGCAATGCGATGAAATATCGCATTGCAGTCGGACCTATGTTAATCTATGGAGCAGCTCCCAGTATCCGATTTTTTGTGGTCCGTTTTAAACGTCTGTGTCTGTGAACGTCTGTGATTGTCACCGATTGTCGGTCGACAATCGCCAATGCAAGTCTATGGGAGCGATGAAAAATCGGATTACAAACGGAGCACACTGTGTGACTTGCGATAAAAAATCGGACCACTATCCCAGGTGTCAGGAAATTGCATCAGGATAAATGAGAGGAAGGGCTGACATGCTAATTAGGCTACGAAAAATCAAACCAAAACAGGAAACCGCCTCCACGGAGTCCAGAACCATGGCCACTCACATCAATGTGGAAATGTTGATTGTTCTGGTCCAGGAGAGGCCAGAACTTTGGGACCAGCGCGATCCAAATTATTCTAACCGGGCATTGAAGGACGCCTCTTGGAGGAGAATCTGTTCCCAGATGTTCCCTGATTTTGGCGACAGGTCTAGGGAGGACCAAGAACGCATTAGTAAGTAAACGACTTTAAAATGCTTAAAATAATGTTTGACTATTCAGTATGTACCAACAACAATGTGTTTTTTAATGTTCCTGTACCCTTATATGTGACCCCCAAATGTATGTAATAAATCAGTTCTTCCTCTTGAACCCCCAATGCTATGTGACAAATGCAATCACATGTAATATTAAGCTCCTGTAATTGTCCAAACAGCTGACTAAAAAACAAAAGAAAAATAATTCAAGTGTAAAAAGTGATAATAATTTACAAAATCCAAAGAATACAATCAAGTATAGGTAATGTTTCTACCCTGCAATGGGTGTTTGTCAAACCTTAATTAACATAACTCAATAGGAACATAGAAGGCCACTGTGGGATATGTTATAAATTTTAAAAAAGTCCATGCCATATATAGGGGAATCTGACAGGGCAGGGAACAAGTGAAGCTCCTGGTATGATGAATGTTCAGGTGCCGTCTGTGTATTTGTGATATTTTTGTCATACTGCAATGGGGGCTAAATTAAATATTAGAAATTTGGCCTGACAAAATAAATGCGTAGCTGAATTAGTTAATATGTGTCCCTTTTGTTAATTGCATTGATTAATTGTGTGTCCCAAAAAATCTCTTGATTTTGACAGATATGTAATACAGCTTTCTAGTATGAAGCCTTCTAATATTAAATTGTAATTGTAATGAGATATACTTTGTATTGGTTACTTTTTCAGTGTCAGATGTTACAAGACGTTGGCGCAGCTGTAGAGACAGCTACAGAAGAGAGAGACAGCTGAGGGGGCGCAGTGGGGCAGCAGGAACAAGAAAACGCAAATATCTGTATTACGATCGGCTCAATTTTCTTGCTCCAGCACTGGATTTGCGACCGTAAGTTAATGTCTGTACAAAATTTATATGATTTTGAATGAATAAATTATACTAATTTTTTATTCTTCTCTAGCACCGAATCAAACCTGACTGACAGAGAGACAGCTTCGGACTCGGAGGCACTTATTGATCCTGTGGGGGATGTTGAGGAGGCTGGTCCATCTTCAGCACCAATTGCAGCATCACCACCACCACCACCAGCAGTGGAGTCTGATAGAATCGCTTCACAGTCGCAAGACCCTCCCCTGAGCAGCAGCCCTGGTAGGCCCCTGGATGTGGGTTCGCCTACAGCTGCTGTTGCATGCCGACCCAGGCGTAGAAGAGAAGGAGTTGGTTCTGTCACAAGGAGGCAGGTGGACAGAGGAGTGCTGGACTATTTGTCCAGTGTAGCTAATGATGATGGTGAGGAGGCCTATTGCCGCAGTCTGGCCCCTTACCTTCGGGCAATTCCAACCCAGCACAGACTGCTTATCAGAAATGCTCTGCATATTGTGTTGCATGCTGGAACACCACCTAATGATCCAACAAACCTGGTAAATTCTCTACATACATGGGTGGCTGGTCCAGAAAATGTATGTAGAGTGGTGCCTCAACATACAGCACAATCTGCAGCAGCCACTGATCCACCTCCTCATCATCATCCTCCTCCTCCACCTCCTCCTTGTGTCCAACAGAACCCAACTCCTCCTCCTCAGCCTACTGCTGCTTCTTTATACGGAGCTAACCAGCTCCAACCCATTGCACATAGTGGGCAGTCACAATATGCCCACTCGACCATACCCAATGTTCAATGCTGGCCACAACATGGGTATGGTCGACATGGGAATTTTGGTGGCTATAATGTAAGTGGCCAGTCATATTATGACTACCCACAACAGTTCCCAAACTTCCCTTACCCAAACCCACCTCAAGAGCAACCAAGAAGCATGCAGCAAACTGCTCAGTCAGCCACCACTCATGCTGACACAGTGGCTGGAGAGCAGTCTAGCCAGCCCTCCCAAGCTGCACTTCCACCTTCACCACCACACACTTACCAGCACTTATAGTTGTTTACCTATTTTTTTTTTGTTGTTGTTTCTATTAGGTTCTAAAATGTTAATTATTTTGATAATTTTATTTTATGTTCAAAGAATGTTAAAAAACCTAAGGACATATTAGTCCATTACCAGAAATTCTAAAGCCACTAATCAAAACATCAGAGATAAAAAATATTTCAAGTGGCAATGATTGTATGTCTTTATTTCAAAAGGTGATGCCCTGCTTAACTTACACACAGCATGAGCAAAAAAACATCACAAGATATCAAATAAATTTTTAACAAATAGGTTTAGGACACAGCAACATAGCCACACTACATGTGTAATAATGCCTCCTCTTGCCAGGCATTAGCACCCTCAGGGAAACAAAATATTCAGTGAACACATCACGTACTTTTATGCCTGAAGGTGGACGACGGGGATGGATGGGTGGTGACATAGGCACAGACACATTCCCAGAGGCTAATTCACCCACATGTTGAGAGGAGCATTCATGTATTCTACAAAAATTATGTAGGACCACACATGCCTTGAGGACCACAGTAACATTGGCTCACTTATTTGAATTGCAGTTTGAAGTACCCGCCATTTAGCACAAAGAATTCCAAATGTGCACTCCACCAGACGACGAGCACGTGACAGGCGACAATTAAATATTCTCCGCTGATGGTTGAGATAGCGACGGGGATATGGCCTCATTACATTCCTGGTTAATTGAAAGGCCTCATCCGCAACTATAACATAAGGCACATGTTCGGGAATGGAGTCAGTAAGTTGAGTTGCTGGAGGTATGTCCAGTTGGTTAGTGCGTATCCGCCTACCCATTATGGAGGTATTGAACACTCTTGAGTCTCCAGTCCTTCCATAGGCACCAATGTCTACAATTATAAACATGTAGTTTGTGTCGACCAAGGCCAACAAAACCACAGAAAAATATTGTTTATAATTGAAGAATTGTGAGCCTGAGTTAGGAGGTTTGCGAACACGTATGTGCTTGCCGTCCAGGGCTCCTATACAGTGTGGAAACTGGCAATTTTGCTCAAAACCCTGTGCTATCCTCAACCAGTCACTCATTTTGGGTTCAGGCATTACTTCTTCATGTATTTTGTTCCAAATTTCAACACAAGTTGACCGAACTATGCCAGAAATTGTTGATCTGCCTATTAGGAACTCTAAGTGCAGAGCAGCGTAGGACATCCCAGTAGAAAGGAACCTGGAACAAACATAGAACATACACAAATCAGTCTACAAATGTAAAACTAATAATAAACAACACTTAGAATGCTTGAGTTTGTTACAGCACACATGCTGGAAATTAGATTCCAAGGCATGGCTTCTATAGAATACACCATAGCCAATAATTTACATACCTAAGGTTGAGAAATACAATACACACATTAGAAGATTACAAGAAGTGTGCTCCTACACTTGCAAAGTGACTATGGGCCTAAAAACATCATCAACATATCGTTAATACACATACCTTATTGTTAGGAGAAGGCGTTCCTCTGCAGAAATTGCTTTTCTCATCCTGGTGTCCTGAAATGTGATCCCAGGCCGCACAATCTCAAGCAGCTTATCAAACGTAGCTATGGTCATTCGACAATATAGGAAAAACTTATCTCCATGACTACGCAGTGACAAATATAGGCGGTGAAAATGTCCTTTAGTTTGCCTTCTTGTCAAAAGTGGATGTACCCACATCCTTCTGTGTCTTCTGTGATCTGATATTACAGGATATGGCTCTCCAAAACGTCTGGATATAACCCAATGGAACAGCACACGCTCAGTAGTGGAAAATCTGAGTGTGTCGCTCATGTTTGGATTAAGCAGGTAGCAAGCACAAAGCAGAAGGACCCAAATGACAAAAGTGCAAAGGTGGGAGGCTCACACCTGTAGCAGATCACTTAAATATAGCTCTGCCTCATCATTTAAATTAGTATCAGGCCTGAAATCCGTTAGTTGTGATTTTTGTTTTGCTGCGACAAAAAAACGGTGGTGGGATGAAAATCGGATGTTACAAGCTACACACACATGCGATTAATTTGCATCTTTGAAGGAAAATCGGATGCCAGAAGGATGTGTGATGTTTTTATTTTGATCCGATTGTCAACCGTCTAAAACGGACCGATTTTTTGTGTTGTGTGTGACTCCGGCCTTACAGACACATTTCATGTGTGCTCAAGGTGGCTACAAACATTTCACAAACGAAGTAGGCAACCATCAGTGATGGATGTGAAGATGTGGATGTTGTTTGGGTACACACAGAACAATGTGTAATTGACATTATAAAGCGTTTGATAATAATGTTTTTTTGGGACAATATCAACGGATAAGAAAAAAATAGAACATTGGTGTGGGCAAATACAGTAAAATCTATGACGTTTGTTATGGTTTAAATAATTGTACTTACTAATGCGCTCTTGATCTCTGGCCAAAATCTGGGAACATTTGCCCACAAATTCTCCTCCAAGCCGCCTCCTTGCGCGACCTGTCGGAGTAATGGGCATCGCGCTGGTCCCAAAGTTCTGGCCTCTCCTGGACCAGAACAATAAGCATTTCCACGTTGATATGGGTAGCCACGTTTCTGGATTCCGTGGAGGCGTTGTTCCTGTTTTTTTTTATATATGTGCAAGGCTAATTAGCATGTGAAGCCTTCCTCACAATTCCTGATGCAATTTCCTGTCACCTGGAGAAGTCGTGCGATTTAATCGCAAGTCACACGTGCGGTCCGTTTGTAATCCGATTTTTCATCGCTCCCATAGACTTGCATTGGCGATTGTCGACCCACAATCGGTGACAATCGCAGCATGCTGCGATTGCACTCGCACGTATGAAACGGACCACAAAAAATGGCATGTTGGGAGCTGCTCCATAGATTAACATTGGTCCGACTGCAATGCGATATTTCATCGCTTTGCAGTCGTACGATTTTGTTGCCAGTGTGACCCCGGCCTAAGGAGGAACACGGACAAGTGAGAGGCGTGAAAACCACGCATTACACACGAACCCATATTTCTCTATGGGGCAGCTCTGATCATGCGTATTTTTCTCGGGCGTATCTTACGGTGCGAGACACCCGCAGCATGCTGCGATTGTACGCGTATTACACCCGTTGTACGCCAATGAAAGTCTATGGTGCGAGAAAAACAACGGATTACACACAGACCAGGCATGTGACTTGCGAGAAATACGCAAGACTTCTGCAGCTCACAGGAAATGGTGCAACCACATGCAGGAGGAAGCTGACACATGCAAATTAGCTCAAAAAGAGCGCCAGACATCCCAGAAGAACACCTCCACGGAGTCGGCCATGATGTCTACGCTCATCAATATGGAGATGTTTATTGTGTTGGTGCAGGAGAGGCCCGAAATTTGGGCCCAAAGAGATGCACATTACGCAGACCGCGCAAGGAAAGAGACGGCATGGAGGCGCATCTGTGGGCAGATGTATCCCCATTTTGGCGACAGCCCACGTGAGGAGCAGCAGCGAATCAGTAAGTTACTTGCTTTTTTAGGCAAACTTCTTAACGGTCACAGCGTTTTTTTTTTTTTGACGCAAAAATGTTAGTATACTTACATCCTAATAGGCCCCCATGACTATATAACTTGTATGTCGAAGAATTAGGCTTTGTGCAGCTAGCTAATTGATTACATTATATGTGTCATTGCAGTGGATGATGTTATGAGAAGATGGAGAAGCATCCGCGACCAGTACCGGCGGGAACGGCAGCAGAGGTCCAGGAGCAGGTCTGCGGCCCCGACAAAAAGAAATATGTATACTTTGACCGCCTTGGCTTTCTGGATCCTATTCTGGATCTGAGACCGTAAGTACATACATCACACCACATAACACATATGCAGTTTAGGCTCACCTCTCCTACATGTTCTAATCCCCTTTCATTTCCCAACAGATCTGAGGATCCTCCTGCGCGGGCGCCTACACATTAACCCATTCCCCCACCGAAACAACCTTGGCAACAACAGGGTCAAATGGCTGGCTATAATCAGACATCCCAATATGGCCACATGTACAGATCCAGTGTTGGAGGCTGGTCCCAACTTGGATGTGCTCAACATGGTCATATTGGGGGTATGAGTCTCGTGGGTATCATCTTACACAGGAATATAATCTCCCTTATCTGTATGGCAATGTGCCCACACACCAACCTTACTGTGGGCAGTTGTTAGCTCAGGGCCCAGAAAATCCACCCCAACAGGGAGATGGTGAAGGTGGTCATCCAAGCCAACCACACAGAGATACTGGGAACCCGCCAACCCCACCACCCACATACCACCAGCTGTGAATTTTTATTTTACTTATATTATGATTTCAAAAGCACTTTTTTATTTTTTTTTATATTTACTTTAGAGTCATGTTGTGCAAAAAAAATGTGCACTAATCTAGATGGATGTAAGAAACATATGTTTCCAATATGCTCTTGAGTAGGCATACTGACCGTTTGTTATTTTCATTATCTCTTACTATTGTTAAAAAAGTTATTTTGTTACATTTATTTTTACAACATGTTGTGTAACGCATATTTGCACTCATCTGAATGCCTACAAACAGCATATGGTACTTAGCTGGTGGTATATGGGCTAGGTGATAATTTTTAGTTTCTTTATATCTTATAATTTATACCAATGTTTGTTATTTTTTCCCCATCCATTTTAAACATTGTTGGCTAATGCATCATTGCATTAGTCTAGTCTTAGAACCCAACCATATGGGGCAGATATGGTGCTCACTAGTGATAGTGAAAGTTTGTTATTTTGCTTATTTATTATTATTTAGGGAAAAGTTTGTTATTTTTTTTAAATTATTTTTAATCCATGTTGTCTATTGTATATTTGCAGTAGTATAATCTTGTGAAGCAAACATATGGGTAACATATGGTCTTCACTATACATAGTGAACATTTGTTCTTTTTGTATATTTAATTTCACTCACAGTTGTCAAATGCATCTTTGCACTTGACTATTGTGACCAATCCCACATATGGATCACATATGATCAGCACTAGCCATATTGACTATTGGGTTTTGTCTTTACATACTATTATGTATAGAAACATTTGTAAATATCTATTTTTATAAAAAGTTTGGAGTCTTTCTTCATAACTAGTTTGTACTCAACCACCAATACATCTGTTATGACCAGACAGAGACTATGTGTACAAAAAATGGTTTACTTAAATACACACAAACATTACAGCATAGATAATGCATCATCTTGCCATGTTGTAGTACCTTCAAGTGACACAAAATACTGTGTAAAGAGATCACGGGTTTTAAGTCCTGAGAGTGGACGACGTACAGGGATTACATGTGGCCTAGGCATATCCCCATTGGTCAACACACTTTCACCAACATCAGATGGGCCACAATCATGCATTCGAGTGAAATTGTGTAGGACAACACATGCTTTGATTACTTCACTCAGCTGAATTGCAGACTGGAGTACCCGCCATTTTGCACATAGAATGACAAAGGCATACTCCACCAAGCGCCTGGCTCGTGATAGGCGCAAGTTGAAGATCCTACGACCGTGGTCAAGGTTTCGAAGTGGATATGGCCTCATGACATTCCTAGATAGTTGGAAGGCCTCATCCCCAACTACAACATATGCCACAGGTTCAAGATTGGAGCCAGGAAGTTGCCGTGCTGGTGTAGGTCCAACTGGTTATTACGTAGCCGCCGACCCATAATGGAAGAATTGAAGACTCTAGAGTCTCCAGTTCTTCCATAGGCCCCAATGTCTACAATTATAAACCTGTAGTTACTGTCAACCAGAGCCAGCAGCACAACAGAAAAATATTGTTTATAATTATAGAATTGGGACCCTGAGTTCGGCGGCTTACGCACACGGATGTGCTTCCCATCAAGGGCTCCGATACAATTTGGGAACTGGCATTGCTCCTCAAATCCCTTGGCAATCCTCTTCCAGTCTTCCATCTTTGGCTCAGGCATCACCAGTTGATGAAGTCTGTCCAAGAGTTGTGAGCAGGTATCACGCACAATGCCAGTGTAAGGTTCTTTGTCTCTGTTGACATGTTCCTTGAAACTCAGTTTTCCGTCGGCCATTTTGCTTTCTGTCTTTCTGCAGCTCTTGCCCTCAGTTAATATGGAGTTTCCAGTTTTCATGTTCCCGCCCTGATTCTTCCCTCTTGCTTCTTAAGCAGCCTCAGCTGAACAATCAGTGCTCCTGAATCAAGCCTCAGTCAGTCTGTGACCTGACTCCTGGAAGCCTTGGACTTGTACTCCAGCTATTCCCTACTGAGGAACCTTGGAACACTTTTGGACTCTGGAAACCTGCTGTTTGGTGAATCCATGTTTGCAGAGGAATTACGGTACAGAGAAGAGATCCTGAACCTGCTTTGGAGATTTATTGTAGTGCTTGAAGTTACTCTGGCCTGCTGTGTCTCCTGTCGCTGTTCCTGCAAACTGTGTGAACTTTTCAGCATGCTTGTATGAAGTAATACAAGTCATTTCATTTCAACCTATGTCTCCTGTGTTTTCCTCGCACCCAAGCACAAGACGCTATAGGAACTGTACACTATACATGACAAGATTCAGGAGCCAATGTTTAGTGTCTGCTGGGTCTGGGAAAGCCGTGTCTGCTGTGACTGTGGATATCAGATGTCCGTTTAATACCTTATGTGATGACAGTGGTTGTGACTTCTCACAACCATTCCAGGTGAGCGCATTCCCTTAAAATTTTACTCTGGAGTGTTACCACAGGTAACCACTATTGTTTTTTTTTTTCCTTTCCTCTTCTCCTTCCAGCACTTCTGCCTTAAAAGATCTGGAAGATGGAGGCCCGCATAAAGGAACTTTGCGGAGTGACTGATACAATCCTTTCAGATGTACAGACTTTAAAAACCCGTTTTGCAAGCCTACAGGACCTCACTAATCATAATTTGCAAGTGTTTGGACAGACTACCCAGGAATTGCGAGCCAGGATTGAGGCTCTAGAGGAACGAGCCCAGGCTCCTGCCATAACCCCAAGTTCTGGGATCCCCAAACTACCTCCTTTTCGTTTTGGCGGTGAACGTGAGAAATTCAGGGATTTATTAATCAATGCAATTTATTTTTCTCTGCACATGCTTCACAATTTCCCACTGAACGATCCAAAGTGCTTACTATAATCATGTTGCTTACCAATAAGGCTTTGATGTGGGCAAACCCTCTGATTGAGACTGAGGATGATTGTTTGAATCACCTTGATGCTTTTATTTCAGCAATGGGGCAGGTGTTTGATGACCCCAATCGAGGTGCAACAGCTGAAGCAGCCATGTTAACTTTGCGCCAAGGTAAGCGTTCAGTAGCCGAATATACCCTGGATTTCAGGAGATGGGCTCTTGATACCACTTGGGACACTTCCGCTAAAAAATCTATTTTTCGGAAAGGGTTGTCTCCACTGATTAAGGATGAACTTGCTCGTGCCGACCCTCCCACTGCGTTAGGTGACTTTATTAACTATTGTATCCGTATTGATGCTCGTCTGACTGAACGCAGACAAGAGAGATGGTTCGAAAATAATCGCACTAACCTTTTACTACCTCCCTCCTCAGCTAAGGAACCTTTGAGTAGGATCACAAGGGAACCAGAACCTGAACCCATGCAGGTGGACTCTTTACAAAGACGGGTTAGTGATGCACGCAAAGAACATCGTATAAAGGAAAATCTATGTTTCTACTGTGGTAAGTCAGGGCACTTCATTATAAACTGCCCCAGCCGTTCTCGTAAGACTACTGCAGCAGTCATTCACTGTGAGTGTTGCGAGAGGAGCTCTGTCATGTCCGAGCCTCAGGCTCCAGAGAGATCTGCTGCAAGAGATCTTGATTTCTCGGACTTAAACTCTGTTAGTTCTGGGGACGATGACGGTATAAACGCTGCAATTTTTCAAGTTTCCTCAGCGGTGTCCCAGCTGAGTTGTAAAAGAAACAATTCTCATTGCTTCCTTTCCATCAAACTCTGGTTGACTCAGTCTGGGTGTCTAGCTCTGCTATGATCGACTCAGGAGCAAGTGGAAATTTTATGGATATCTCCTTTGCTCTGAAACAGGGGATACGTTCAGTGAAGAAGGCTACTCCAGTACAGATGGAGACTGTGGATGGCTCTCTACTGACTTCTGGACCAGTGGATCAAGAAACAGAGCCTTTGAGGGTCCTTATGGGTAAAGATCATCAGGAGAAATGTCTTTTATGCTTATCTCTTTCCCC
>JARQOD010000002.1:529789190-529811922 GCA_033576555.1 Oophaga sylvatica | reverse complement strand
CCCCGGCCCCTACAGTGTTCATTCTTCCCTCCCCTGGCCCCCACAGCGCTCATTCTTCCCCCCAGCCCCCACAGCGCTCATTCCTGTCCCCCCCAGCCCCCGCAGTGCTCATTCTTCCCCCCTGCCCCCACAGCACTCATTCCTGTTCACCCCGGCCCCCACAGCGCTCATTCTTCCCTCCCCCCGGCCCTCACAGCGCTCATTCTTCCCCCCGGCCCCCACAGCACTCATTCTTCCCCCCGGCTCCCACAGCGCTCATTCTCCTCCAGCGCTCATTCCCCACCTCAGCGCTCATTCCTCCCCCAGCGCCCATTCTCCCCCAGCGCATTGCTCATTCCCCACCTCAGCGCTCATTCCCCAAACCAGCGCTCATTCCTCCCCAGCGCACATTCCCCCCAGCGCTCATTCCTTCCCCAGCTCTCATTCGTCCCCCTGCGCTCATTCTCTCCCCTGCGCTCATTACTTCCCCCTGCGCTCATTACCCCCCCTGTGCTCATTATCCCCCTGCGCTCATTACTACCCCCTGCGCTCATTCTCCCCGCTGAGCTCATTCTCCCCCTTGCGCTCATTACTACCCCCTGCGCTCATTCCCCCCGGCCCACAGCACTCATTCCTGTCCCCCGGCCCCACGGCACTCATTCTTCCCTCCCTCCGGCCCCCACAGCGCTCATTCTTCCCTCCACCCGGCCCCCACAGCGCTCATTCTTCCCTCCACCCGGCCCCACAGCGCTCATTCTTCACTCCACCCGGCCCCCACAGCGCTCATTCTTCCCTCCCCCCGGCCCCCACAGCGCTCATTCTTCCCTCCACCCAGCCCCCACAGCGCTCATTCTTCCCTACCCCCGGCCCCCACAGCACTCATTCTTCCACCCCGGCCCCCACAGCACTCATTCTTCCCCCTGGCTCCCACAGCGCTCATTCTCCTCCAGCGCTCATTCCCCCAGCGCTCATTTCCCCCGAGTGCTCATTCCCCACCTCAGCGGCTCATTCCTCCCCAGCGCCCATTCTCCCCCAGCGCAGCGCTCATTCCCCACCTCAGCGCTCATTCCCCAACCCAGCGCTCATTCCTCCCCAGCGCACATTCCCCCAGCGCTCATTCCTCCCCAGCGCTTATTCCTCCCCTGCGCTCATTCTCTCCCCTGTGCTAATTACTCCCCCGCGCTCATTACCCCCCCTGTGCTCATTACCCCCCCTGCACTCATTACTACACCCTGCGCTCATTCTCCCCCCTGCACTCATTCTCCCCCCTGCGCTCATTATTACCCCCTGCGCTCATTCCCTCGGCCCACAGCGCTCATTCCTGTCCCCCCGGCCCCCACAGCACTCATTCTTCCCTCCCGCGGGCCCCCACAGCGCTTATTCTTCCCTCCACCCGGCCACCACAGCACTCATTCTTCCCCCCAGCCACCACAGCGCTCATTCCTGTCCCCCCCGGCCCCCACAGCGCTCATTCTTCCCTCCATCCGGCCCCCACAGCGCTCATTCTTTACTCCACCCGGCCCCCACAGCGCTCATTCTTCCCTCCCCCTGGCCCCCACAGCGCTCATTCTTTCCTCCACCCGGCCACCACAGCGCTCATTCTTCCCCCCGGCCCCCATAGCGCTCATTCTCCCCTCCCACCAGCCCCCACAGTGCTCATTCTTACCCCCCGGCCCCCACAGCGCTCATTCTTACCCCCCGGGCCCCACAGCGCTCATTCCTGTCCCCCCCGGCCCCACAGTGCTCATTCTTCCCCCAGCCCCCACAGCGCTCATTCCTGTCCCCCCGCCCTCACAGCACTTATTCTTCCCTCCACCCGGCTCCCACAGTGCTCATTCTTACCCCCAGCCCCCACAGCGCTTATTCCTGTCCCCCCCGGCCCCCACAGCACTCATTCTTCCCTCCACCCGGCCCCCACAGCGCTCATTCTTCCCTCCCCGGCCTCCACAGCGCTCATTCTTCCCCCTCGGCCTCCACAGTGCTCACTCTTCCCCCCAGCCCCCACAGCATTCATTCTCCTCCAGCGCTCATTCCCCCCGAGCGCTCATTCCCCCAGCGCTCATTTCCCCTGAGCGCTCATTCCCCACCTCAGCACTCATTCCCTACCTCAGCGCTCATTCCCCCTGAGCGCTCATTCCTCCCCCAGTTCCCATTCCTCCCCAGCGCTCATTCCCCACCTAAGCGCTCATTCCCCCCGAGCGCTCATTCCCCACCTCAGCGCTCATTCCCACCTCAGCGCTCATTCCCCCGAGCGCTCATTAGTCCCACAGTGCTCATTCCTCCCCGTGCTCATTCCTCCCCAGCGCTCTTTCTCCCCAAGCGCAGTGCTCATTCTCCTCCAGCGCTCATTCCCCCTGAGCGCTCATTCCCCCGAGCGCTCATTCACCACCTCAGCGCTCATTCCCCACCTCAGCACTCATTCCCCACCTCAGCGCTCATTCCTCCCCAGTGCTCATTCCTGCCCAGCGCTCATTCTCCCCAGCGCAGCGCTCATTCCCCACCTGAGCGCTCATTCCCCACCTCAGCGCTCATTCCCCTCTAGCGCTCATTCCTCCCCAGTGCTCATTTTTCCCCAGCGCTCATTCTCCCCCAGCGCAGCGCTCATACCCCACCTCAACGCTCATTCCCCACCTCAGCGCTCATTCCTCCCCCAGTGCTTATTCCCCCTGAGTGCTCATTCCTCCCCCAGCGCTCATTCTCCCTGCTCAGTGCTCATTCCCCACCTCAGCGCTCATTCCCCAACCCAGCGCTCATTCATCCCCAGCGCACATTCCCCCCAGCGCTCATTCCTCCCCCAGCACTCATTCCTCCCCCTGCGCTCATTTCTCCCCTGAGCTCATTATTCCCCCATGCGCTCATTACCCCCCCTGCGCTCATTACCCTCCTGCGCTCATTACTACCCCCTGTGCTCATTACCCCCCTGCGATCATTACTACCCCCTGTGCTCATTCTCCCCCCTTCGCTCATTCTCTCCCCCTGCGCTCATTACTACCCCCTGCGCTCATTCCCCCGGCCCACAGCGCTCAATCCTGTCCCCCCCCGGCCCCCACAGCACTCATTCTTCCCTCCCCCCAGCCCCCACAGCACTCATTCTTCCCCCAACCCGGCCACCACAGCGCTCATTCTTCCCCCTCGGCCCCCACAGCGCTCATTCCTGTCCCCCCGGCCCCCACAGCGCTCATTCTTCCCTTCACCCGGCCCCCACAGGCTCATTCTTTCTCCACCCGGCCCCCACAGCACTCATTCTTCCCCCCGGCCCCACAGTGCTCATTCTTCCCCCTGGCCCCCACAGCGCTCATTCTTCCCTCCCCCGGCCCCCACAGCGCTCATTCTTCCCTCCAGCCGGCCCCCACAGCGCTCATTCTTCCCCACGACCCCCACAGCGCTCATTCTTCCCTCCCCCGGCCCCCACAGCGCTCATTCTTCCCCCCCGACCCCCACAGCGCTCATTCTTCCCCCAGCCCCCACAGCGCTCATTCCTGTCCCCCACAGCCCCCGCAGTGCTCATTCTTCCCCCCTGCCCCCACAGCACTCATTCCTGTCCACCCCGGCCCCCACAGCGCTCATTCTTCCCTCCCCGGCCCTCACAGCGCTCATTCTTCCCCCCGGCCCCCACAGCACTCATTCTTCCCCCGGCTCCCACAGCGCTCATTCTCCTCCAGCGCTCATTCCCCCCAGCGCTCATTTCCCCCGAGCGCTCATTCCCCACCTCAGCGCTCATTCCTCCCCAGCGCCCATTCTCCCCCAGCGCATTGCTCATTCCCCACCTCAGTGCTCATTCCCCAACCCAGCGCTCATTCCTCCCAAGCGCACATTCCCCCAGCGCTCATTCCTTCCCCAGCTCTCATTCGTCCCCATGCGCTTATTTCTCCCCTGCGCTCATTACTTCCCCCTGCGCTCATTACCCCCCCTGTGCTCATTTTCCCCCTGCGCTCATTACTACCCCCTGCGCTCATTCTCCCCCCTGAGCTCATTCTCCCCCTTGCGCTCATTACTACCCCCTGCGCTCATTCCCCGGCCCACAGCACTCATTCCTGTCCCCCCTCCGGCCCCCACAGCGCTCATTCTTCCCTCCACCCGGCCACCACAGCGCTCATTCCTGTCCCTCCAGCCCCCACAGTGTTCATTCTTCCCCCCCTTTCCCCCACAGCGCTCATTCCTGTCCCCCCGGCCCCCACAGCACTCATTCTTCCCTCCACCTGGCCCCCACAGTGCTCATTCTTCCCCCGGAACCCCACAGCTCTCATTCCTGTCCCCTCCAGCCCCCACAGCGCTCATTATTCCCTCCTTCCCCTGGCCCCCACAGCATCATTCTTCCTCCCCCGGGCCCCCACAGCGCTCATTCTACCCGCCCCAGCCCCCACAGCGCTCATTCTTCCCCCCGGCCCCCACAGCGCTCATTCTCCTCCAATGCTCATTCCCCCCGAGTGCTCATTCCCCCCAGCACTCATTTCCCCGAGTGCTCATTCCCCACCTCAGCGCTTATTCCCCACCTCAGCGCTCATTCCTCCCCAGTGCTCATTCCTCCCCAGCGCTCATTCCCCACTTAGCGCTCATTCCCCCCGAGCGCTCATTCCCATCTCAGCACTCATTTCCCTCGAGCGATCATTCCTCCCCAGTGCTCATTTCTCCCCCAGGGCTCATTCCTCCCAAGCGCTCATTCTCCCCAGCACAGCGCTCATTCTCCTCCAGTGCTCATTCCCCCCAGCGCTCATTCCCCCGAGCGCTCATTCCCCACCTCAGCGCTCATTCCCCACCTCAGCGCTCATTCCTCCCCAGTGCTCATTCCTCCCCAGCGCTCATTCTCCCCCAGCACAGCGCTCATTCCCCACCTCAGCGCTCATTCCCCACCTCAGCGCTCATTCCCCCCGAGCTCTCATTCCTCCCCCAGTGCTCATTCCTCCCCAGCGCTCATTCTCCCCCAGTGCAGCGCTCATTCCCCACCTCAGCGCTCTTTCCCCACCTCAGCGCTCATTCCTCCCCAGCGCTTATTCCCCCTAAGCGCTCATTCCTCCCCAGTGCTCATTCTCCCCCAGCGCAGCACTCATTCCACACCTCAGCGCTCATTCCCCAACCCAGCGCTCATTCCTCCCCAGCGCACATTCCACCTAGCGCTCATTCCTCCCCCAGCGCTCATTCCTCCCCCTGCGCTCATTCTCTCCCCTGCACTCATTATTCCCCCTGCGCTCATTACTACCCCCTGCGCTCATTCTCCCCTGCGCTCTTTACTACCCCCTGTGCTCATTACTATGCCCTGCGCTCATTCTCCCCACTGTGCTCATTCTCCCCCTGCACTCATTACTACCCCCTGCGCTCATTCCCCCCAGCCCACAGCGCTCATTCCTGTCGCCCCGGCCCCCACAGCACTCATTCTTCCCTCCCTCCGGCCCCCACAGCGCTCATTCTTCCCTCCACCCGGCCTCCACAGCGCTCATTCTTCCCCCCCGGCCCCCACAGTGCTCATTCCTGTTCCCCCCGGCCCCCACAGCACTCATTCTTCCCTCCACCCGGCCCCACAGCGCTCATGTTCCTCCCCCGGCCCCCACAGTGCTCATTCTTCCCTCCCGGCCCCACACAGCGCTCATTCCTCTCTCTCCCCTCCCCCGGCCCCACCAGCGCTCTTTCTTCCCCCGGCCCCATCAAGCTCATATCTGTCCCCCCGGGCCCCAATCATGCTTAATGTCCCCCGCCCTCACAGCACTCATCTGTCCCCAAGCCCCCACAGGCGTCAGTATATATGCCCTCCACCCGGCCCCCACAGCGCTCATTCTTCCCCCCCGGCCCCCACAGCGCTCATTCCTGTCCCCCCGTTGCCCCCACAGCGCTCATTCTCCCCCGGCCCCCACATCACTCATTCCTGTCCCCCCCGGCACCCACAGCGCTCATTCTTCCCTCCACCCGGCCCCCACAGCACTCATTCTTCCCTCCACCCGGCCCCCACAGCGCTCACATTCCTCCATCATCATACTCACCTCCTCCTGCTGCAGCTCCGATGGTCCAGCGCCGACATCCTGTTCCTGTATGAGCGGGCGGTCACACGTGGGTACCGCTCATTAAGCTCATGAATATGGACGCCACGCCTATGAGAGTGGAGTGACGTCCATATTCATGAGCTTAATGAGAGGTGCCAGGAGTGACCGCCCGCTCATACAGGAACAGGATGCCGGCGCTGGACTATCGGAGCTGCAGCAGGAGGAGGTGAGTATGATGATGGGGGGGAGGGAAGCAAGGGGAGTGCCGGCCCCCCCGGACAAAAAAAAAGGAAAAAAAAAATTGTTGCTCAGGTGCTGCCCCCTCACAGAGTCCCGCCCTAGGCGAGTGCCTAGTGGCAAATATGGCCCTGGATACGCACCATGTCACCAAATAGCACAGTGAGTATCTGTAGCCCTCTATTCAGGCAGACTCACTGAATCCAAGATTGTAGACACCTTTGATGCTAATTAGTGGACACACCTTGATTTAACATGTCCCTTTTGTCACATTATTTTCAAGGGTACCATCATTTCTGTCCAGGCCTATTTCATGAGTTGTTTTTTTTTTAAATTCTGTGGAAGCATGGTTGAAAAGCAATATCTGACTTTCATTTGTTAATTTTCATATATTTTTTATTTATTATTACTTTTGTCAGATTCAAGTTATTTCTGTCATCATTGTGGGTTTTTCTGTCATTAAACAAGGAGTACCAACAATTTTGACCACATGTGTATGTAAAATGTGAACATTTATATAAAAAAATTTTCAAAACATTTTCTACAAAATGGAAACACGCTTACAGTATATGCTGCCAAATTAAAAATAAATCAAGGGAATCAATTCAACCACTTGATCCGTTCTTCAAAAACAAGAAAGATATATACTATACAACAAATGAGATGTGGAAGTGAGAGTTTGAATATAAAGCAGTGCTTCATAAAGATGGCAGCTGCTGATTCTAAATGAAATATTTGAAGAGCATAGGCAATCATTTTTTTCAGCAATGAGCAAAAATTCAATTAGACTACACACTCTTTTTACATTCAACAGCTGCAAACATTCTAAAGCAACAGCAAATTTCTTCATGTAGTTCTCATCTTTGCATAGATCTCTGCATCTATATGCTAAGCCTGCACTACTGTGAATCTGTTGGGCCAATGTGTTATTATACCAAATGCACAAAAATGGCATTCATTTATAAAAACTGTCAAATAGAGAACAACAGTTTCATAAATTATACTGAAAAAATTAATGCTGTACAGAGATTTGCTGCAGCCTGTGTTTCTGTGAGATTTTGATTACTGCGTTTTATTGTGCCCTTTGTATCATACTTCTAAAGAGAGAATACACTGGAAGTGAATTTATCAAGACTGACATTTCTATTGACCACTATGGCAAGGTGAGCTGAATGCATCTTAATAAAACTGAAGCATCTTTGGGCTGACCATGAGACAGAAAATGACATCCAGTTTCAATCCATGCTTGCCTTTTGACATATGTTATAATAAATTTGTCGCAAAGTGGTAAATAAAGTTCCTTTTTGCTAATACCTCTGGTGTTGGTCAGTGTCAGGGGTACGGTTACACCCACCGCTCACTACAGACTTTTGACAAATTTCCTGCAGTTTGCCTTCAATGAAAATTGAACAAAAGTGATTAGCTACCAATCTTATCTTAGCTTCGATTCCTTAACATGCTCTGAGAATATTTAAAATTATTTTTTATTAGCTTCTTTTAACCACTATATACTTAGTACATACACACACAGACACTAAATCATAGAAGTTAAAGCATCTATCACATCCTGGGGGACAGGATGCAATCAAAACATCTTTTTCCACCATTTTTGAACAAAGCCACTCAAAAAATGATGGAAAATGCATTGTAAAAACGCTCAAGAGAATTGTTCTATCAATTTCTATGGAAAAAAGAGTCTTGCCATTCATATGATCAGGTTTTTGAATGTCTTTTAAATGCTTACGGCTTTCAAAGATGCTAAACATTTAAAAGATGTGACATGTCCATTATTCAGGCATTGTCCTGTATGATACAATTTAGGCTGGAGTCACACAACATATAAATAATCGGTCCGTTTTTCACGGACGAGAATCGCACAAATGTTCCCTGAACAATGATCCATATGTCATCCGTTTGCAATGCGAGGATGCGATTTGCTCGCATCTAAGCATCCGTGTGACATCCGTGTGGCATCCGTACGGTGAGATCTTGCCTGCTCACAAAATGGACATATAATGGATCCATGGCCTCAAATATTTGTGAAACATATATACATCTATATACAGTTATATGAAAAAGTTTGGGCACCCCTATTAATCTTAAGCTTAATGTTTTATAAAAAATGGTGTTTTTGCAACAGCTATTTCAGTTTGATATATCTAATAACTATTGGACACAGTAATGTTTCTGCCTTGAAATGAGGTTTATTGTACTAACAGAAAATGTGCAATCTGCATCCAAACAAAATTTGACAGGTGCATAAGTATGGCCACCCTTATCATTTTCTAGTTTTAAATACTCCTACCTACTTTTTACTGACTTACTAAAGCACTTTTTTTGGTTTTGTAACCTCATTGAGCTTTGAACTTCATAGCCAGGTGTATGCAATCATGAGAAAAGCTACTTAAAGTGGCCACTTGCAAGTTGTTCTCCTGTTTGAATCTCCTCTGAAGAGTGGCATCATGGGCTCCTCAAAACAACTGTCAAATGATCTGAAAACAAAGATTATTCAACATAGTTGTTCAGAGGAAGGATAAAAAAAAGCTGTCTCAGAGATTTAACCTGTCAGTTTCCACTGTGAGGAACATAGTAAGGAAATGGAAGAACACAGGGACAGTTCTTGTTAAGGCCAGAAGTGGCAGGCCAAGAAAAACATCAGAAAGGCAGAGAAGAAGAATGGTGAGATCAGTCAAGGACAATCATCAGACCACCTCCAGAGAGCTGCAGCATCAACTTGCTGCAGATGGTGTCACTGTGCATCGGTCAACTATACAACGCACTTTGCACAAGGAAAGCTGTATGGGAGAGTGATGCGAAAGAAGCCGTTTCTGCAAGCACGCCACAAACAGAGCCGGCTGAGGTATGCAAAAGCACATTTGGAGGAGCCAATTTCTTTTTGGAAGAAGGTCCTATGGACTGATGAAACCAAGATTGAGTTGTTTGGTCATACAAAAAGGCGTTATGCATGGCGTTCAAAAAAACACAGCATTCCAAGAAAAACACTTGCTACCCACAGTAAAATTTGGTGGAGGTTCCATCATGCTTTGGGGCTGTGTGGCCAATGCCGGCACCGGGAACCTTGTTAAAGTGGAGGGACGCATGGATTCCACTCAGTATCAGCAGATTCTTGACAATAATGTTCAAGAATCAATGACAAAGTTGAAGTTACGCAGGGGATGTGTTATGTTTTGGTAGCTGAGGAGAAATTGCAAAAGTAGCCAAAGAAGCAATACACCAGAGAAGCTGGAAACTATTGATTGCAGGACCCTAAACTAACCGCAACACTAGAAGTAGCCGTGGAGCGTACCTACGGTGATCCTAGACGCCTCGTCACAGCCGGAGAGACAGCTACACCTAAAGGCAGAAAGATGAATGCTCTCTGCCCCGTAGCAGAATCCCCAAAGAAATAGGAAGCCCCCAAACATGTAATGGCGGTTAGACCAGAAGAAAATATGAACACAGACAGAAAATAGAATGAGCAAATGCTGGGGCCCAATCTGTCTAGATAGAAAAGTATAGGAAAGAATTCTGACTGCAACCCAAAAAAAACCCTGACAAAAATACCAACACTTCTGATTAACAAAAAACCTGAGATCACACGATCTCTACCACCTAAATCAAATCTCTGGTGTAACACACAGCAATTCAGCAAATAAAAAGTGACATAGGAACAGAGCAAAAGTGCAAATACAAACTGAGCACAATTGCAGCGCCAGGCCCCAAAAGGGGACCAGGCTGAAGTCTACTGCTAAGCAGCAAACCAGCAAGGGAAATCCAACCAGAGGAAAAAAACAGCAAATCACTTATCTGAATGAGAGCAGGAATGCAAGCTGAGCTCCAAGCAAGACCTGAAAGAACAATTGATTACCGGCAAGGCTGAAGGGACTTCAGGTCACTTATATCAAACCATTCAGAGCCAGCTGAAGGCCATTTCAGCAATTGGTTCATTACCCTCAGCAACCACTGGAGGGAGCCCAGCTCAGAAGTCGCCTCCAGAGTATTCACAACCTACGCCCCCTTGAGGAGGGGTCACCGAACCCTCACCTGCGTAACCAGGCCGATCAGGATGAGCTCGATGATAGGCACGGATCAGTCTCCTAGCATGGATGTCCGAAGCAAACACCCAAGAATTGTCCTCCTGACCATAACCTCTCCTCTTAACCAAATACTGTAGTTTCCGTCGAGCAAAATGAGAATCCAATATTTTCTCAACCACATACTCCAAATTGCCCTCAACCAAAACAGGGTCGGGAGGCGCAGCCATAGAAACCACTGGCTCGACAAACCTCTTCAATAAGGACTTGTGGAACACGTTATGGATCTTAAATGTCCCTGGAAGAAGCAAACGGAAGGAAACGGATTAATAATTTCCATGATATTATTAGGTCCAATGAACCTTGGCTTAAATTTTGAAGATGCAACCTTCATAGGGATATTTCTTGAGGACAACCAAACCAAGTCCCCCACTTTAAAACGAGGACCATCAGTCCTATGCCGGTTGGCAAACCGCTGGGCCTTCTCTTGAGAGAGAGACAACCTCTCCACTACCTGGTCCCAAATCTACTGCATACGCTCCACAATAGAGTCAACACCCGGACAGACAGAAGCCTCTGCCTGTCCTGAAGAAAATCGAAGGTGAAACCCAGAATTGCAGAAAAATGGAGACATCAAGGTGGCAGAGCTAGCCCTATTATTAAGAGCAAACTCAGCCAAAGGCAAAAAAGAGACCCAGTCATCTTGATCAGCAGACACAAAACATCTCAAATAAGTCTCCAAGGTTTGGTTTGTTCTCTCGGTTTGTCCATTGGTCTGAGGGTGAAATGCAGAGGAGAAAGATAACTGAACACCAAGTTTAGAACAAAATTTCCTCCAAAATCTGGAAACAAACTGGACTCCTCTGTCAGACACAATGTTCTCCGGAATGCCATGTAACCGAACCACGTGCTGAAAGAACAAAGGCACCAATTCGGAGGAGGAAGGCAATTAGGTAATGGCAGCAAGATGTATCATCTTGGAAAACCTATCACAGATTACCCAGATAACAGTCATTCTTTGAGAGACAGGGAGGTCGGAAATAAAATCCATAGAAATATGGGTCCATGGCCTCTTGGGTACAGGTAATGGCATTAACAAACCACTAGAATGAGAGCAAGGCTTGGAACGAGAGCAAGTCCCACAGGACTGCACAAAGTCCCTGATGTCACGAGACAAAGTAGGCCACCAAAAGGACCGACTCACCAAATCTCTGGTACCCAAAATCCCAGGATGACCAGCCAAAGCGGAACAATGAATCTCAGACATCACACTCTTCTTCCACTGGTCTGAGACAAACAATTTCCCAACAGGGCAGCGTTCAGGTTTATCCTCCTGACACCCCTCCAGAGCCAGTCTCAAATTGGGCGAGATGGTGGAAAGAACTACATCCTCTTTCAAAATAACAGCAGGATCAGATAACTCAGGAGAATCCGCAAAGAAACTACTCGAGAGGGCATCCGCCTTAACATTCTTAGTGCCCGGAAGAAAAGAAACCACAAAATGAAAACGTGTGAAAAACAAGGCCCACCTGGCCGGTCTAGGATTAAGTCGCTTGGCTGATTCGAGATAAGCCAGGTTCTTATGGTCCGTGAGGACCACCACCTGATGTTTGGCTCCTTCCAGCCAATGTCTCCACTCTTCGAAGGCCCACTTCATGGCCAATAACTCCCGATTACCAACATCATAATTACGTTCAGTTGGAGAAAATTTTCGAGAGAAAAAGGCACAAGGGTTACTCTTAGAGGTCTCTGGATCCCTTTGGGACAAAACGGCACCTGCCCCAATCTCAGAGGCATCAACCTCCACCTGAAACGGCAGAGAAACATCAGGCTGCCGTAGAACAGGAGCAGAAATGAATCTCTGCTTAAGTTCCTGAAATGCAGAAACTGCCTCAGGAGGCCAATTCACCACATCGGAACCCTTTTTGGTCAAATCAGTCAATGGTTTAACAATACCGGAGAAATTACCAATAAATTTACGATAAGAATTGGCAAAACCCAAAAATCTCTGAAGAGCCTTCAATGAAGTAGGTTGAACCCAATCACAGATGGCCTGAACCTTGACCGGGTCCATTTCAATAACAGACGGAGACAAAATGAATCCCAGAAATGAGACCTTCTGTACGCCAAAAAGACACTTTGATCCCTTCACATACAGTGCATTCTCTCTCAAAATCTTGAACACAGTCCGAACATGTTTCACATGAGAGTTCCAGTCGTTGGAAAAAATCAAGATATCATCCAAATAAACAATCAGAAATTTATCCACAAAATCCCTGAAAATATAATTCATGAAGGATTGGAAGACGGAAGGAGAATTAGTAAGCCCAAAAGGCATCACTGGGTACTCAAAATGCCCCTCTGGGGTATTAAACGCCATCTTCCTTTCATCCCCGTGCTTAATGCGAATAAGGTTATACGCCCCCCTGAGGTCAAGCTTGGTAAACCAACTAGCACTTTTCACTCTGGAAAATAGGTCAGAAATCAAAGGTAACGGATATCGATATTTAACAGTGATTTTATTCAGGAGGCGATAATCAATACACGGCCTCAATGAACCATCCTTTTGGGCCACAAAGAAAAAACCGGCGCCCAAGGATGAAGAGGATGGTCTGATATGACCTTTCTCCAAAGACTCCTTGATATAAGATCGCATAGCATCGTGTTCAGGTACAGATAAATTAAAAAGGCGCCCTTTAGGAAATTTACCACCAGGCACTAACTCAATAGCGCAGTCATAGCTCCTGTGAGGAGGTAAGGATGCAGACTTACTCTCACTAAACACATCCGAAAAATCAGTCAAAAAGACATCCTGAGACTGGGGAGAGGCAGAAAAAACAGGAGTGTCAGTATTAACACATTGGCAGCCCCAACTGGTCACAGACACAGATTTCCAATCCAAAACAGGATTATGAGTCTGTAACCAAGGGAAACCCAGTACAATAATGTCATGCAGATTATGCAACACCAGAAATTTGCAACTCTCCTGATGATCTGGTTCAACCCTCATTATCACCTGAGTAGAAAACTGGGGTTTATTCTCCACCAAAGGGGTAGAATCAATGCCCAGTAAAGGAATAGACTTCCGCAGGGGTATCATGGGAAACCCACAACGTTTGGCAAAGTCAAAATCCATCAGGTTAATAGCTGCTCCTGAATCAACAAAATCCTGAGCCGAAAATGTGGACAGGGAGCAAATCAGGGTAACAGTCAGCAGAAATTTAGTCTGAACACTACCCAAGACAACTGAGCGCGCAAAACGTCTTCACCGCTTAAGGCACACGGAAATAGCATGAGAAGCGTCACCACAGTAGAAACATAACCCATTGTGCTTTCGAAACTCATGATGCTGAGCCCCAGAAGTCACTCCATCACACTGCATGGGCTCAGGAGCTGGCTCACAAGGCAACACTATCTCACGCATACCTCTGCGCTCACGCAAACTTCTGTCAATTTGAATAGCCAAAGACATAGAATCATTGAGACCAGAGGGAACAGGGAATCCCACCATAACGTCCTTTACATTTTCTGACAGACCCTTCCGAAAAAGGGCTGCCAAAGCATCATCATTCCATTTGGTCAGGACTGCCCACTTTAGAAATTTCTGACAGTACAGCTCAGCGTCTTCACGACCCTGATTTAATGCCAACAAGGTCTTTTCAGCTTGATCAGTGACATTAGGTTCATCGTACAATAACCCCAGAGCCTGAAAAAATACATCAACATCATTCAAAACAGGATCCCCAGGTGTCAGGGAGAAAGCCCAATCCTGCGGGTCGCCGCGCAGCAGAGAGATAACAATTTGAACCTGCTGTGCTGTGTCCCTGAGGACTTAGCAATACTCTGAACCTCAGTGGCAAGATGCTCCACATGGCCAGACAACTGTGCAAACTCTATTGAAGAAAAAAATTCCTCCTCAGCAGCCAGAGAAAAAGAGGGAAAAATGCAACAAACAGAAGAAATAAAAAAAAAACACTTCTAACAACTCCCATTTTTCTTTTTCCTTTTACTATTTTTCCCTTCTGTTGAGTACCATATAATTTTCAGTTTGGCCGGTAATACTGTTATGTTTCGGCAGCTGAGGAGAAATTTCAAAAATAACCAAAGAAGCAATACACCAGAGAGGCTGGAAACGATTGGATTGCAGGACCCTAGACTAACCGCAACACTAGAAGTAGCCGTGGAGCGTACCTACGGTGATCCTAGACTCCTCTCACAGCCGGAGAGATAGCTACACCTTAAGGCAGAAAGATGAATGCTATCTGCCCCATAGCAGAATCCCCAAAGAAATAGGAAGCCCCCAAACATGTAATGGTGGTTAGACCAGAAGAAAATACGAACACAGACAGAAAATAGAATGAGCAAACGCTGGGGCCCAATCTGTCTAGATAGAAAAGTATAGGAAAGAATTCTGACTGCAACCCAAAAAAAACATGACAAAAATACCAACACTTCTGATTAACAAAAAACCTGAGATCACACGATCTCTACCACCTAAATCAGATCTCTGGTGTAACACACAACAATTCAGCAAATAAAAAGTGACATAGGAACAGAGCAAAAGTGCAAACACAAACTGAGCACAATTGCCACCCCATGCCTCAAAAGGGGACCAGGCTGAAGTCTACTGCTAAGCAGCAAACCAGCAAGGGAAATCCAACCAGAGGAAAAAAACAGCAAATCACTTATCTGAATGAGAGTAGGAATGCAAGCTGAGCTCCAAGCAAGACCTGGAAGAACAATTGATTACCGGCAAGGCTGAAGGGAGTTCAGGTCACTTATATCAGACCATTCAGAGCCAGCTGAAGGCCATTCAGCAATTGGTTCATTACCCTCAGCAACCACCGGAGGGAGCCCCAGCTCAGAAGTCGCCTCCAGAGTATTCACAACAGGGATGGATCTTTCAGCAAGACAATGATCCAAAACACGCTCCAAATCTACTCAGGCATTCATGCAGAGGAACAATTACAATGTTCTGGAATGGCCATCCCAGTCCCCAGACCTGAATATCATTGAACATCTGTGGGATCATTTGAAGAGGGCTGTCCATGCTCGGCGACCATCAAACTTAACTGAACTGGAATTGTTTTTTAAAGAGGAATGGTCAAAAATACCTTCATCCAGGATCCAGGAACTCATTAAAAGCTACAGGAAGTGACTAGAGGATGTTATTTTTGCAAAAGGAGGATCTACTAAATATTAATGTCACTTTTCTGGTGAGGTTCCCATACTTATGCACCTGTCAAATTTTGTTTGGATGCAGATTGCACGTTTTCTGTTAGTACAATAAACCTCATTTCAAGGCAGAAACATTACTGTGTCCAATAGTTATTAGATATATCAAACTGAATAGCTGTTGCAAAAACACTAATTTTTATAAAACATTAAGCTTAAGATTAATAGGGGTGCCCAAACTTTTTCATATAACTGTATATATCAGCTGTGTATCCACCAGACTTCTGCACAACACAACTGATGGTCCCAACCCCATTTATAAGGCAAGAAATCACACTTATTAAACCTGACAGGGCACACTGTGAAGCGAAAACCATTTCCGGTGACTACGTCCTGAAGCTCATCAAGAGAATGCCAAGAGTGGGCAAAAGAGTAATCAAAGCAAAAGGTGGTTACTTTGAAGAACCTAGAATATAAGACATATTTTCAGTTGTTTCACACTTTTTTGTTAAGTATATAATTCCACATGTGTTAATTCATAGTTTTGATGCCTTCAGTGTGAATGTACAATTTTCATAGTCATGAAAATACAGAAAAATCTTTGAATGAAAAGGTGTGTCCAAACTTTTGGTCTGTACTCTATATATATATATATGTATATATATATGTATGTCAGTGAGACACCAGCATATGGTCTCACAAGGGGTCTGAGGATCTCATCTCGGTACCTAATGACAGTCAGGCTACCTCTGGCGAGCACATGGAGGGCTGTGTGGCCCTCCAAAAAAATGCCACCCCACACCTTTACTGACCCACTGCCAAACCAGTCATGCTGAAGAATGTTGCATGCAGCAGTTTCATACCCAGTACATGTGACAGACGTGACAGAATCTGGAGACGCCGTGGTGAGCAATCTGCTGCCTGCAACATCCTTCAGCATGACCTGTTTGGCAGTGGGTCAGTAATGGTGTGGGGTGACATTTATTTGGAGGGCCACACAGTCCTCCATGTGCTCACCAGAGGTATCCTGACTGCCATTAGGTACCGAGATGAGATCCTCAGACCCCTTGTGAGACCATATGCTGGTGCGGTTGGCCCTGGGTTCCTCCTAATGCAGGACAATGCCAGACCTCATGTGGCTGGAGTGTGTGAGCAGTTCCTGCAAGACGAAGACATTGAAGCTATGGACTCGCCTGCCAGTTCCCCAGACCAGAATCCGATTGAGCGCATCTGTGACATCATGTCTCGCTCCATCCACCAATATCACGTTGCACCACAGACTGTCCAGGAGTTGACAGATGCTTTAGTCCAGGTCAGGGAGGAGATCCCTTAGGAGAACATCCGCAACCTCATCAGGAGCATGCCCAGGCGTTGTAGGGAGGTCATACAGGCACGTGGAGGCCACACACAATACTGAGCATCATTTTGACTTGTTTCCACTTTAATTTTGTCTTGTTTTGAATTTCATTTTGACTTGTTTCCACATTAATTTTGGGGGTCTCTCCAAATCCAGGCCTCCATCGGCTCAAAAATTTGATTTCCATTGATGATTTTTGTGTGATTATTTTGACAGCACATTCAACGTTATACAGAACAAAGTATTCAATGAGAATATTTCATTCGTTTAGATCTAGGATGTGTTATTTGAGTGTTCCCTTTATTTTTTTGAGCAGTGTATATTTATATTTTATATAGAGGTAGATAGCAGAATAGCCGATAATTAAATTGTTGACTTCTGTAAAACCATTACAGAACCCGACAGGATATGAGACATTGTTTACATACAGTAAACCATTGCATATTTGTTAGATTTATATACACCATGTTCCAAATTATTATGCAAATTGGTTTTAAGTGTCTTAGCGTTTTTTTTTTTTTTTTTTACAAATGAAACCCATTGATGGTATTGTGTCTCAGGGTTCTTTGGATCACTGAAATCAATTTCAGATACCTGTGATAATTAGTTTGCCATGTGAGCCTAATAAAAGGAAAACTGGATGTTCCACACTATTAAGCAGGCCAGAGTTTTCAAGTAACATGGGAAAGAAAAAGGATCTCTCTGCTGCTGAAAAGCATCAAATAGTGCAATGCCTTCGTTAAGGGATGAAAACATTAGATATTTCCCGAAAACTTAAGCGTGATCATCGCACTGTTAAGAGATTTGTGGCTGATTCTGAGCACAGACGTGTTCGTGCTGATAAAGCCAGAATGAGGAAGGTTTCTGCCAGGCAAGTTCATCATATTAAGAGAGCAGCTGCTAAAAAGCCATTACAAACCAGCAAACAGATATTTGAAGCTGCTGGTGCCTCTGGAGTCCCTCGAACCTCAAGGTGTAGGATCCATCAAAGGCTTGCTGTTGTGCATAAACCTACTATTTGGCCACCCCTAAACAGTGCTCACAAGCAGAAATGGTTGCAGTGGGCCCAGACATACATGAAGATTAATTTTCAAACAGTCTTGTTTACTGATGAGTGTCGAGCAACCCTGGATGGTCCAGAAGGATGGAGTAGTGGATGGTTGGTGGATGGCCACCATGTCCCAACAAGGCTGCGACGTCAGAAAGGGGATGGAGAAGTCATGTTTTGGGCCGGAATCATGGGGAAACAGCTGGTAGGGCCTGAACGTGTGAAAATGACCTCTGCAAAGTATATAGAGTTTCTGACTGACAACTTTCTTCCATGGTATAAAAAGCAGAAACGTGCCTTCAGGAGCAAAATCATTTTCATGCATGACAATGCACCATCTCATGCTGCAAAGAATACCTCTGAGTCATTGGCTGCTATGGGCATAAAAGGAGATAAACTCATGGTGTGGCCACCATCTTCCCCTGACCCCAACCCTATAGAGAACCTTTGGAGTATCATCAAGCAAAAGATCAATGAGGGTGGGAGGCAGTTCCCATCAAAACAGCAGCTCGGGGAGGCTATTCTGACTTCATGCAAAGAAATACAAGCAGAAACTCTCCAAAAACTCACAAGTTCAATGGATGCAAGAATTGTGAAGGTGATATCAAAGAAGGGTTCCTATGTTAACATGTAACTTGGCCTCTTTAGGTTGTTTTGGTGTTAAATAGCTTTTTTGTTCAGTGAACGTGACCTCCTAGTGCTGCAAATTCCACAAATGAGCATTTTTAGTTCTTTAAAATATATCAAATGTTTAGAAATTCTACTGTGCCTAATAATTTGGAACAGTGCATTTTGAGTTTTATTCATTTTGGAGATTATACTGTTATCATTGGGATGTTTCTTCAATAAAATTTGATGTATACTCTAACGGGTGATGACTTTTATTAGACTGACTGTCATTTGCACCGACCACTTAGGAAAATCAGAGCAAAATATCATTTGCATAATATTTTGGAACATGGTG
This sequence comes from Oophaga sylvatica, assembly GCA_033576555.1. NCBI lineage: Eukaryota > Metazoa > Chordata > Amphibia > Anura > Dendrobatidae > Oophaga > Oophaga sylvatica. Next base: position 529,793,156 of record JARQOD010000002.1, on the reverse strand, counting down.
TATGTCCCTCACTAAAAATGTTAGTAGTGTGTGTATGTAAAATTTTGGAGCTGTAGGTGTTAAATTAAAGGATTAATTCACGGAAAAAACTTGCTTGGGCTCATGCACAATTTTCTCCGCCAGAGAGGGCAAGCAAGTGACTGAGGGCAGAAATTAATAGCCTAGAGAGGGACTATTGTTTTTGGGCCCCCCTGGCTATAAAAATCTGCCCCCAGCCACCCCAGAAAAGGCGCATCTGTAAGATGCGTCAATTCTGGCACTTGCCCTCTCTCTTCCCATTGCCGTGTAGCGGTGGCATATGGGGTAATAAGGGGTTAATGTTAACTTGCTATTGTAAGGTGACATTAAGCTAGGTTAATAATGGAGAGTTGTCAATAAGACACCTATCCATTATGAATCCACTAGTCTGAAAGGGTTAAAAAGCACACACACACACATTAAGAATAAAGAGTTTTAATGAAATAATTAAACACACATTTTTTCCATCTTTATTTAACTCCCAATCCATTCGAAGCCATCGTTCTCCTTGAAAAAATAAAACATAAAAAAGCAACTATATACCCATACCTGTCCGCCGTACAGTCAAGTCCTACGCTGCAATCCATCTGAAGGGGTTAAATAGTTTACAAGCAGGAGCGGTGCTAATGTGATTGGCCCGGCTGTAAACCATGGAGTAATGAAGGAAAAGCTGCACGCGCAGCCTCCACGCCTGATCGGAGATTAACTGATTAGCGTGGGAAAGTTTCTGAACATTTTCCACGCTGTCAGATAACTGTGGGTCAGGTGGGGAGTATACGCAGCCTCAGTGACTACCGCTGATGTCACTGAGGCTGTGCTGACTCCTGCCTGACCCACGGTGAACTGACAGCGTGGGAAAATGTTCAGAAACTTTCCCACGCTAATCAATTCATCTCTGGTCAGGCGGGGAGGCTGCGCAGTCAGCTTTTCCTTCATTCCTCTGTGGTTTAGAGCTGAGCCGTTCGCATTAGCGCCGCTCCTGCTTGACACCACTCCATTATTAACCAGGCTTAATGTCACCTTATAATAGCAAGGTGACATTAACCCATTATTACCCCATAAGCAATTGCTACAGGGCAATGGGAAGAGAGAGGCTATGTGCCGAAATTGGCGCATCTTAGAGATGCGCCTTTTCTGGGGTGGCTGGGGGCAGATGTTTTTAGCCAGGGGGGCCAAAAACAATGTTCCCTCTCTAAGCTATTAATTTTTTTCCCTGCAGTCACTTGCTTGCCCTTTCTGGCAGGGAACATTGAGCTGGAGCCCATGCAAGTTTTTTCCGTGAATTAATCCTTTCATTTAACACTTACAACTCCAAATTTGTACATACACACAACTACTAACATTATTAGTGAGGGACATATATAAATGTAATGCATATGCAATGAATTACTGTATGTAAACCATGTCTCATATCCTGTTGGGTTCTGTAATGATTTTACAAATGCCGACAATTGAATTTTCACCTATTCTGCTATCTATATCTCTATGAAATATATATATATATATATATAAAAGTACAGACCAAAAGTTTGGACACACCTTCTCATTCAAAGATTTTTCTGTATTTTCATGACTATGAAAATTGTAGAATCACACTGAAGGCATCAAAACTATGAATTAACACATGTGGAATTATACATTACACTTTACAAAAAAGTGTGAAACAACTGAAATTATGTCTTATATTCTAGGTTCTTCAAAGTAGCCACTTTTTGCTTTGATTACAGCTTTGCACGCAGAAAAGGTGAACGGCTGGACTCTACATGCCTGGTTTCCACCGTGAAGCATGGAGGAGGTGGTGTGATGGTGTGGGGGGTGCTTTGCTGGTGACACTGTTTGGATTTATTCAAAACTGAAGCGTTGAGCGGTCCAGCTCACCCCAAACCGTCTCGATTGGGTTCAGGTCTGGTGACTGTGGAGGCCAGGTCATCTGGTGTAGCACCCCAACATTCTCCTTCTTGGTCAAATAGCCCTTACACAGCCTGGAGGTGTGTTTGGGGTCATTGTCCTGTTGAAAAATAAATGATGGTCCAACTAAACCGGATGGAATAGCAGCTGCTGCAAGATGCTGTAGTAGCCATTCTGGTTCACTATGCCTTCAATTTTGAATAAATCCCAACAGTGTCACCAGCAAAGCACCCCCACACCATCACACCACCTCCTCCATGCTTCACGGTGGGAACCAGGCATGTAGAGTCCATCCGTTCACCTTTTCTGTGTGCAAAGCAGTAATCAAAGCAAAAGGTGGCTACATTGAAGAACCTAGACTATAAGACACATTTTCAGTTGTTTCACACTTTTTTGTAAAGTGTAATGTATAATTCCACATGTGTTAATTCATAGTTTTGATGCCTTCAGTGTGATTCTACAATTTTCATTGTCATGAAAATACAGAAAAATCATTGAATGAGAAGGTGTGTCCAAACTTTTGGTCTGTACTGTATATATATATATATATATATATATAATGTGTGTGTGTGTCAATGGCATATATATATATGTGTATATACCTATACTATGTGTATACATGTATTCTAGCTATTCTATTTTAACCTGTCAGTGTGATTTTACAGTATAGCCGGGATGAATTGCGGCTTTTCTATGGACACCGGTGCGTATTTCTCGCAAGTCACACTGATGGTCCGTGTGGTGTTCGAGTTTTTCTCGCACCCATAGACTTGCATTGGCGATTCTCGGCCGATATTCACTGCAAATCGCAGCATGCTGCGATTTCACTCGCACGTATAATACGGCCGAGCAAAACAAATGGTGATTGGAGCTGCCCCATGGCTTAACATTGGTCCGAGTGCTATGCGATTTTTTCTCGCATAGCACTCGTCCGTAATTCTCTCTAGTGTGACTCCGCCTTACAATAGAAATCAACAGAAAAGCTAAAAAGACACAAGGCACTTGGACCTCTTTAGAAGCATTTTATCAGCGTCTTTGCTGCAAAAAACGCTAACATTTTCATTGCTATTTAATGGATTTACAAAAACATCAGGAAAACGCCAGGAAAAAGATGCCCTAAAACATTAAAAACATGGATGTATAGCAAAAAAAAAGCTGATGAAAAAAGTTGAATAATCAGTCAATAAATCAAAAAAAGTTAATAAAAAAAGTCGTTAAGGTTTACAAATCTTCAGGGAAAATGAGAGAAGGGAACATTTGCTTCTTTATTACAGAAGAGGCATAACTTTGGCACAGAAAGTCGAAGAACAAAAAGAACTGTTCCAGGATCACGGAAACAATGGAAATTGAAGGTATTTATTAGTTTAAAAAAGATAATCCACTGAATATTCCTCTTTAACACTGTTTGTGGCAGCTTTATGGGAAGGATACTATTTAGCTAGAAAGAGCATGGCTTAAAATGCACCAATTCGCCATAATTTTGCTGCAAAAACTGGTCTGGTCTTAAAGTAAAGCAATCAATAATAGGTGTAAAGATAAACAAAAATGTTTAGAGATACGCCACATTTATCATCCACTGATGTTGGAGATAATTAATTTGATATAAATGTGAATGTGTGTTGAATCTGACGAAAGTTGCAGGGTCTGATTAATTCAAATTTTTTATTCAATTGCACAATTTTCTACCCAAAATGACAGCAACTATTTTACACAATGCAAAAGAATGCATCAGCAGCAGAAGGCTCACATTTCCTCAGAAGCGGCCTTCCCCATAATGCCATGCGGCTATCTCACCACATGTTATAGTGCAGCCAATTAGGAGGGATTATCAGAGTCCGTATAAAAACCTAGGCAGCAGACATTATATATATATATTTATATATATATATATTACAGTACAGACCAAAAGTTTGGACACACCTTCTCATTCAAAGATTTTTCTGTATTTTCATGACTATGAAAATTTTACATTCACACTGAAGGCATCAAAACTATGAATTAACACATGTGGAATTATATACTTAACAAAAATGTGTGAAA
>JARQOD010000002.1:529767530-529789090 GCA_033576555.1 Oophaga sylvatica | reverse complement strand
GGGGAATGAGCGCTGAGGTGGGGAATGAGCCTGGGGAATGAGCGCTGGGGGAATAGCGTGGGGGGAATAGCCTGGGAGGAATGAGCACCGGGGGAATGGCGCTGAGGGGGGAATGAGCGCTGGGGGAATAAGCGCTGAGGTGGGGAATGAGCATGGGGAGAATGAGCCTGGGGAATGAGCGCTGGGGGAATGAGCGCTGAGGTGGGGAATGAGCGCTGAGGGGGGAATGAGCGCTGGGGGGAATGATCGCTGGGGAGAATGAGCGCGGGGAGAATGAACACTGGGGGGGAATGAGCGCTCGGGGGAATGAGCGCTGAGGTGGGGGATGAGCGCTGGGGGAATGAGCGCTGGAGGAGAATGACGCTGGTGGGAGAATGACGCTGGGGAGGAAGAGCACTGGGGGGAATGAGCCTAGGGAATGGCCTGAGTGGGGAATGAGCGCAGGGAATAACGCTGAGGTGGGAATGAGCATGGGGGGAATGAGCCTGGGGAGGAATGAGCGCGGGGAATGAGCGCTGAGGTGGGGAATGAGCCGAGGGGGAATGAGCACTGGGGGAAATGACGCTGGGGAATGAGCGCGGGGAATGAGTGCTGAGGAGGAATGAGCCTGGGAGAATGAGCGCAGGGGAATGAGCTAGGTGGGAATGAGCGCAGGGGGGAATGAGCTGCGGGGGAGAATGAGCGTGGGGGAATGAGCCTGGGGAGAATGAGCGCTGGGGGAATGAGCCTGAGGTGGGAATGAGCGCTGCGCTGGGGAGAATGAGCACTGGAGAATAGCAGGGAGGAATGAGCGCTGAGGGGGGAATGAGCATGAGGTGGAGATGAGCGCTGCGCTGGGGGAGAATGAGCGATGGGGAGAATGAGCACTGGGGGAGGAATGAGCCTGGGGGAATGAGCTGAGGTGGGAATGAGCGCTGCGCTGGGGAGAATGAGCGTGGGAGGAATGAGCACTGGGGAGGAATGAGCCTGGGGAATGAGGCTGAGGTGGGAATGAGCGCTGAGGTGGGAATGAGCCTGGGGGAGAATGAGCGCTGCGCTGGGGAGAATGGCACTGGGGAGTAAATAGCACGGGGGGAATGAGCGCTGAGGTGGGAATGAGCGCTGAGGTGGGAATGAGTGCTGAGGTGGGGAATGAGCCTCGGGGGGAATGAGCGCTGGGGGGAATGAGCGCTGGGAGGAGAATGAGGATGCGCTGGGGGAGAATGAGGCTGGGAGGAATAGACTGGGGGGAATGAGCACTCGGGGAATGGCGCGGGGGGAATGAGCGCTGGGGAATAGCGCTGGGGTGGGGGAATGAGCACTGGGGGAGGAATGAGCCTGGGGAGGAAGAGCGCTCGGGGGGAATGAGCGCTGGGGGGGAATGAGCGGTGGGTGGGGAATGAGCACTGGGGAGAGCGTGGGGGAATGAGCGCTCGGGGAATGGGCTGAGGGGATGAGCACTGGGGATGAATGAGCGCTCGGGGGGAATGAGCGCTGGGGGGGAATGAGCGTGAGGTGAGGAGTGAGCGCTGGGGGGAATGAGGCTGGGTGGGGAATGAACACTGAGGTGGGGAATGAGCGCTGGGGGGGAATGAGCGCTGGGGGATGAGGTGGGGAATGAAACGCGCGTGGGGAGAATGAGCGCTGGGGGAATGAGGCACTGGGGGAGAATGAGCACTGGGGAGGAATGAGCGCTCGGGGGGAATGAGGGGCTGAGGTGGGGAATGAGCGCTGGGGGGAATAGCGCTGAGGTGAGGAATGAGCACTGGGAGGAATGAGCACTGGGGGAGAATGAGCGCTCGGGGGAATGAGCGCTGAGGTGGGGAATGAGCGCTGAGGTGGAGAATGAGCGCTGAGGGGGGAATGAGCGCTGGGGGGAATGAGCGCTGGGGAGGAATGAACATGGGGGAGGAATGAGCGCTCGGGGGGAATGAGCGCTGAGGTGGGGAATGAGCGCGGGTGGGGGAATGATGCGCATGGGGAGAATGAGCGCTGGTGGGGAATGAGCGCTGGGTGGGGAATGAGCTGCTGGGGGAGAATGAGCGCTGGGGGGGAATGGCACTGAGGTGGGAATGAGCGCTGAGGGGGAATGAGCGCTGGTGGGAGAATGAGCGACTGGGGAGGAATGAGCACTGGGGAGGAATGAGCGCTCAGGGGGAATGAGCGCTGAGGTGGGGAATGAGCGCTGAGGTGGGGAATGAGCACTCGGGGGGAATGAGCGCTGGGGGAATGAGCGCTCGGGGAATGAGTGCTGGAGGAGGATGAGCACTGGGAGGAATGAGCGCTCAGGGGGAATGAGCGCTGAGGTGGGGAATGAGCGCTGAGGTGGGGAATGAGCGCTGCGGGGAGTGCAGACTGAGCGTGGGGGAAATGAGCGCTGAGGTGGAGGAATGAGCGCTGGGGAATGGCTGAGGTGGGGAATGAGCGCTGCGCTGGGGGAGAATGAGCATGGGGAGAAATGAGCATGGGGGGAATGAGCGCTGAGGTGGGGAATGAGCACTGAGGTGGAGAATGAGCGCTGCGCTGGGGGAGAATGAGCGATGGGGAGGAATGAGCACTGGGGGAGGAATGAGCACTCGGGGGAATGAGCACTGAGGTGGGGAATGAGCGCTGCGCTGGGGGAGAATGAGCGATGGGGAGGAATGAGCACTGGGGGAGGAATGAGCACTCGGGGGAATGAGCGCTGAGGTGGGGAATGAGCGCTGAGGTGGGGAATGAGCACTGAGGTGGAGAATGAGCGCTGCGCTGGGGAGAATGAGCACTGGGGAGAAATGAGCACTGGGGAGGAATGAGCGCTGAGGTGGGGAATGAGCGCTGAGGTGGGGAATGAGTGCTGAGGTGGGGAATGAGCACTCGGGGGGAATGAGCGCTGGGGGGAATGAGCGCTGGAGGAGAATGAGCGCTGCGCTGGGGGAGAATGAGTGCTGGGGAGGAATAAGCACTGGGGGCGTAATGAGCACTCGGGGGAATGGGCGCTGAGGTGGGGAATGAGCGCTCGGGGGGAATAAGCGCTGAGGTGGGGAATGAGCACTGGGGGAGGAATGAGCACTGGGGAGGAAGGAGCGCTCGGGGGGAATGAGCGCTGAGGTGGGGAATGAGCGGTGAGGTGGGGAATGAGCACTCGGGGGGAATGAGCGCTGGGGGAATGAGCGCTCGGGGGAATGAGCGCTGGAGGAGGAATGAGCACTGGGGATGAATGAGCGCTCGGGGGGAAGAGCGCTGAGGTGGGGAATGAGCGCTGAGGTGAGGAAGTGAGCGCTCGGGGGGAATGAGTGCTGAGGTGGGGAATGAGCGCTGAGGTGGGGAATGAGCGCTGAGGTGGGGAATGAGCGCTGGGGGAATGAGCGCTGGAGGAGAATAAGCGCTGCGCTGGGGGAGAATGAGCGCTGGGGAGGAATGAGCACTGGGGGATGAATGAGCACTGAGGGAGGAATGAGCGCTCGGGGGGAATGAGCGCTGAGGTGGGGAATGAGCGCTGAGGTGAGGAATGAGCGCTGAGGTGAGGAATGAACACTGGGAGGAATGAGCACTGGGGGAGGAATGAGCGCTCGGGGGGAATGAGCGCTGGGTGGGGAATGAGCGCTGACGTGGGAAATGAGCGCTGACGTGGGAAATGAGCGCTCGGGGGGAATGAGCGCTGGAGAGGAATGAACACTGGGGGAGGAATGAGCGCTCGGGGGGAATGAGCGCTGAGGTGGGGAATAAGCGCTGAGGTGAGGAATGAGCGCTCAGAGGGAATGAGGCTGAGGTGGGGAATGAGCGCTGAGGTGGTGGGAATGAGTGCTGAGGTGGGGAATGAGCGCTGTGCTGGGGAGAATGAGCGCTGGGGGAGGAATGAGCACTGAGGTAGGGAATGAGCGCTGAGGTGGGGAATGAGCGCTGTGCTGGGGAGAATGAGCGATGGGGAGGAATGAGCCTTGGGGAGGAATGAGCGCTGGGGGGAATGAGCGCTGAGGTGGGAATGAGCGCTGAGGTGGGGAATGAGCACTGAGGTGGAGAATGAGTGCTGCGCTGGGGAAATGAGCACTGGGGAGAGAGTGAGCATGGGGGAGGAATGAGCGCTGAGGTGGGGAATGAGCGCTGAGGTGGGGAATGAGTGCTGAGGTGGGGAATGAGCACTCGGGGGGAATGAGCGCTGGGGGGAATGAGCGCTGGAGGAGAATGAGCGCTGCGCTGGGGGGAATGAGTGCTGGGGGAGGAATAAGCACTGGGGGAGGAATGAGCACTCGGGGGAATGGGCGCTGAGGTGGGGAATGAGCGCTCGGGGGGAGTAAGCGCTGAGGTGGGGAATGAGCACTGGGGGAGGAATGAGCACTGGGGAGGAATGAGCGCTCGGGGGGAATGAGCACTGAGGTGGGGAATAAGCGCTGAGGTGGGGAATGAGCACTAGGGGGGAATGAGCGCTGGGGGAATGAGTGCTCGGGGGAATGAGCGCTGGAGGAGGAATGAGCACTGGGGAGGAATGAGCGCTCGGGGGGAATGAGCGCTGAGGTGGGGAATGAGCGCTGAGGTGAGGAATGAGCGCTGAGGTGGGGAATGAGCGCTGGGGGAAACGAGCGCTGGAGGAGGAATGAGCACTGGGGAGGAATGAGCGCTCGGGAGGAATGAGCACTGAGGGAGGAATGAGCGCTCGGGGGGAAGGAGTGCTCGGGAGGAATGAGCACTGAGGGAGGAATGAGCGCTCGGGGGGAAGGAGCGCTGAGGTGGGGAATGAGCACTGAGGTGGGGAATGAGCGCTCGGGGGAATGAGCGCTGAGGTGGGAAATGAGCGCTGAAGAGGAATGAGCACTGTGGGAGGAATGAGCGCTGAGGGGGAATGAGCACTGAGGTGGGGAATGAGCGCTGAGGTGGGGAATGAGCGCTGAGGTGGGGAATGAGCGCTCGGGGGGAATGAGCGCTTGGGGGAATGAGCACTGGAGGAGAATGAGCGCTGCGCTGGGGGAGAATGAGCGCTGGGGAGGAATGAACACTGGGGGAGGAATGAGCGCTCGGGGGGAATGAGCGCTGAGGTGGGAAATGAGCGCTGAGGTGGGGAATGAGCGCTGGAGGAGAATGAGCGCTGGGGGTATGAGCGCTGGACTAATGTAAAAGAGGAGGTTGGACAGAAATGACATCACAAATCTTTTTTTTTGTTAAATAACATCTTTAGCTTACAAAAAGGCATACAAATCCACATGTAAAAAACGCATCAAATACGCACCTGCGTTTTCTGCCAAGAGATGCGGATTATGTACGGAAACTTCTGCAGACAAATCTGCAATGTGTGCACATACCCTAAGGCTATGTTTCCACGTTCAGGAAACACTGCAGAAAGGACACAGCTCCGTCCAAAGCTTTGCCGGCTTTTGTACGTGCGGTGATTCCACATGTGTTCATTGAACCGTGTGGAATCACCGCATCCTATACATAGGACGGTGTTATTTATCTTGCGTAGACTGAGTGTCTTGGCGAGATAAATAGACATGCTGCGGTCTAGAAAGACGCTCCACATGTGCATATACGCAGGTCTGCCATCTTCATCTTTATCCGCATAGTGGATATGGGATTTCATAAAATCCCCTCCACTATGATGTAACATTTGGACGCTGTGGATTGGACTCTGCGGCTGTTCTCAGCGTCCAACCCGCAGCGTTTCCTGAACATGGAGACGTACCCTAAATATATCTCTGCCTCTGAACATTATATAGTATAGATTTGCGTGGACTGTATATTATTATAAATCTACTACCTGAGCATTATATATGATAGATCACCCTGGACATTCTATATAATAGATTGTACATTATATATTACAGATAATTCTGGCATTTTATACTATAGGTCTCCTTGTACATTATATATTATAGATCTATAATAAGTAATAAACCGGGAGATCTATAAGATAAATTGTCCAGATTTATATGTAAGTATCTGTTTACACCCAGACATATGAATAAGGCCTTAGTCAGAGACTGGGCAGTAATAGAATAATAACATCCATCTAGTAATGCTCCAATGTCTGCTGGACATGGTGTGGGGAGAGTTTCTAGTTCAGTTAGTACACAGACACCAGACTTCTTGCTGTTAACCAGTTAATGTTTTCTTGTCCACCACACTGCAGTGTCAAAAGAGGAAGACAGCGAGACAGGCAGCAACATCACATCAGAGATCTCTTGACCTCGAAACAGAAAATCCTCAGATCCTGGTATTGTAACTTAATATTAAGAATAATATTTATTTATTGATATTGCGCTATTAACTCCACAGCACTTTACATACATCATCAACACTGTCCCATTGGGGCTCACAATCTAAACATCCTATTTGTATGTCTTTTGAGTGTGGTAGGAAACCACTGTCTTTGAAAGAGCTACATGGGCACACACATAGATTCGGCCTCATTCATTCCCTATGGGACTTGCAAACATGTGCGGCACTTGCGGTGAGACAAAAAAAAACTGCTAGTAGCTTTTTTTTTTTCCGTTGCTGCAAGTATCAGATTTGCGGGATTGCGTCAAAACCGCAAGTGTCGCACATGTTTGCAAGTCCCATAGGGATTGAATGAGGCCGAATCTATGTGTATGCCCATGTAGCTCTTTCAAAGACAGTGGTTTCCTACCACACTCAAAAGACATAAATAGGATGTTTAGATTGTGTTGCCATAAGTGATCCGTTATGTGGCAGATGCAGAAAAAACTGCCGGATCTGCCGCGAATGCCAAAAATCGCTGATGTGCAAGTAGCCTAAGTCACTGATGACAGTGTCTGCATTAGTCATACTCACCAATGGGGGAGGCAGAACAAAAAGTGCCTAGGGCAGCATAAACTCTAAATACGGCCCTGTGTGTATCACACTCAACATGGACCAGAGGAAGTGAAGGAAAGAGTTGTCTCAGGAGATTAGAAAGAAAATTCTAGACAGACATGTTAAAGGTAAAAGTAATAAGACCATTTCCAATCAGCTTAATGTTTCTGTGACTACAGTTGCACATATTATTCAGAAATTTAAGCTCCATGGGACTGTAGCCAACCTCCCTGGACGTGGCCGCTGGAGGAAAATTGAAGACAAATCAAAGAGACGGATAATACGAATGGTAACAAAAGAGCCCAGAAAAACTTCTAAACAGATTAAAGGTGAACTTCAACCTCAAGGAACATCAGTGTCAGATTGCACCATCCATCATTGTATAAGCCAAAGTGGACTTCATGGGAGAAGAACAAGTAGAACTCCATTGTTGAAAAAAAAACATAAAAAAGCCAGACTGGTATTTGCCAAACTACATGTTGACAAGCCACAAAGCTTCTGGGAGAATGTCCTATGGACAGATGAGACAAAAATGGATCTTTTTGGCAGGGCACATCAGCTCTATGTTCACAGATGGAAAAATGAAGCATATCAAGAAACGAACACTGTCCCTACTGTGAAATATGGGGCAGCTTTGCTGCATCTGGCACAGGGTGTCTAGAATCTGTGCAGGGTGCAAGGAAATCTCAAGATTATCAAGGGATCCTAGAGAGAAATGTGCTGCCCAGTATCAGAAAGCTTAGTCTCAGTTGCAGGTCATTGGTCTAGCAACAGGAAAATCACCCAAAGCACACAGCTAAAAACACCCAAGAATGGCTAAAAGGCAAACACTGGACTATTCTGAAGTGGCCTTCTATGAGGCCTGACCTAAATCCTACTGAGCATCTTTGGCAAGAGTTGAAACATGCTATCTTGAAAAGGTAACCTTCAAACATGAGACAACTGCAGCAATTTGCTCTTGAGGAGTGGGCCAAAATACCTGTGGAGAGGTGCAGAAGTCTCATTGACAGTTACAGCAATCGTTTGATTGCAGTAATTGCCTCAAAAGGTTGTGCAACAAAATATTAAGTTAAGAGTACCATCATTTCTGTCCAGGCCTATTTCACGAGTTTTATTTTTTTTTAAATTCTGTGGAAGCATGGTTGAAAAGCAATGTCTGACTTTCATTTGTTCATTTTCATAGATTTTTGATTTATTATTACTTTTGTCAGATTTAAGTTATTTCTGTCACCATTGTGGGTTTTTCTGTCATTAAATGAGGGGTACCAACAATTTTGACGACGTTTGTAGTGATATAGAGCTAGTTGAATATCTTCATAATTTAATTCACAGCAATTCTTGTCGCAATAATAAATGTGTGGACATTTATGGTTTTGCACTGGTAAAATTACAAGTAATAATAGAACCTGTATGAGACGTTTGTCCTACAGTTAAGGCTATGTCTACAACATCATCTGAGGATCTGTAATATTTTTACCCTGAAGAATAATGCTGTGTTACAAACCTATCATGGTGGCCAGAACCTGACATATCCGATCATACTGTATTGTGTGTCAATGAGATCCATCTTTCACCACTGGATTTCTCTTTGCATGCTTCATTGCGTTATGGTTTGAGTTTATGATGGAAGCTATGACACACGTGTGAACAGAGAATTACGATAATTGTGTTTACCAGCTTTATATAATAATCAATACTTAACATTTCTAAAATGTAGAGTAACGCTTGACTATATAAGTAAAGATGAGGATAGAAAGTTCTGTGCTTTCAATAATCCAGTAGGCATTTTCAAAGCTGGCCAAAAAAATGTCCTGAAAGGTCAGAGTTCCTGGATCATGTTTTTGAATGATAGAAAACGTTTCACTTATAGTCTATAGTGATGTTCACATGTGTTTTTTACAGACCATGCATTCAACTTAACTGGTGAACTATATGGCTGCTATCGAGCTTGTGAATGGGAAGGGAGTGGGGCGCCTGGCATCACAATAAACACAATTGAATATAATGATCTAACAGAAGTCATGGGCTCTCTTTGCCATCATTCAGCCTGTGTATCTGAGTCTCAGCTCAGCATGTGCTTGCCCAGTTCCTTTGACCTCATGATTGTCATTTGGTCTGACATGCACTGTGAGCTGTGAGGTCTTATATAGACAGGTGTGTGCCTTTACAAATCAAGTCCTATCAGTTTAATTAAACACAGCTGGACTCCAATGAAGGAGCAGAACCATCTCAAGGAGGATCACAAGAAAATGGACAGCATGTGACTTAAATATGAGTGTCTGAGCAAAGGGTCTGAATACTTATGACCATGTGATATTTCAGTTTTTCTTTTTTAATAAATTTGCAAAAATTTCTACATTTCTAGTTTTTTTCAGTCAAGATGGTGTGCAGAGTGTACATTAAAGGGAATCTGTCACCCTAAATTGGCGGGATATTTAAATGATGGCAGTCAGGTCAGATGGGCGGTGTTTTGGGTACTTGCCTTAACATGTTGTTCGGCGCTGTTCTCCATTATTTCTGGGAATTGTAGTCGTTGCCCTCCATATAACGCGCCTGCACATTGCAATCTGCGGGCAAAGCATACTGCGCGTGCGCAATTCAAGATTGCAATGCGCAGGTGCGTTATATGGAGGGCAACGACTACAATTCCCAGAAATAATGGAGACAGCGGCGAACAACATGTTAAGGCAAGTACCCAAAACACCGCCCATCTGACCTGACTGCCATCATTTAAATATCCCGTCAATTTAGGGTGACAGATTCCCTTTAATGAGAAAAAAATTAACTTTTTTGAATTTACCAAATGGATGCACTGAAACAAAGAGTGGAGGAGGAAATGCTGCAGCAAATTAAAAAGGCAGCAAATAATAATAGGGTTGTAATTATGGGGGATTTTAACTATCCAGACATTCAATGGGACATAGAATCTTCTGGTTGTGCTAAAAGCTGCAAGTTCTTATCCAAAATTCAGGACAATTACCTCTCTCAGTTGGTAGATGAACCGACCAGGGAAAGTAATCAGCTAGATCAGGGTTCTGTCAAATAAACCAGATACAATTTTACATCTACAGGTCAGGGAGCATTTGGGATGCAGTGACCATAATATGGTAACTTTCAAAGTAATTTCCAATCAAACATTCAAAAGGAGAAAGGCAAAAACCTGAAACTTTAGGAAAAAGGATTTCAACAAATTAAGGGAAGAGCTTAAACATGTAGACTGGGACCATCTCATGGTAACTGGGAATACCATGTTTAAGAATATACCACTAGAATACTGTAGAAAACTTATACCCTCTGGTAATAAAATGTCCAGTAATAAAAAGAAACCATTATGGATAAATAAGACACTACAAAGTTTAATAAGACTAAAACAAAGGACATTCAAAATCTTGAAGTCCGAGAATACAGAAACAGCATTTCAGGAGTATAAAGTAAGAAATGTAAAAACGAAATAAAGCTGACAAAGTTATCCACAGTGAATCAAATCGCCTGCTACATTAAAATAAATCCCCCAAAATTTTATAAATACATCAGTGCCAAAAAGAAAACATAGTATAGGCCCATTAAAAGACAATAATAACGAGATAATAATGGACAAAGAAAAGGCTGCGATATTAAACAGATACTTTTGAACCGTGTTCACCAATAAACTAACTGTTCCAGGGATCATTCAACAAGTCAAAAATCAAAGTTCACCACCTTGTATAACTAGCTTAACATAAGAAGAAGTATGCCTGCATCTGAGCAAATTAAACATTAACAATTTCCCCGGCCCAGATGGCATTCATCCATGGATACTGAGTAAATTGAGCTCAATAATTGACAGACCACTATCTATTCTATTATTTCTAAACACTGTTTTTCGGTGATTACTTTGTATCTCCGTTCATACTGCACCCACAAACACAAATGATACACCATTTGAACCGTAAACTTGCCCCCTTCAGCAAGAAAATAGCCAAACAAACCACACATCTACGATTTGATCACAAAATACAGTTTAAACATTAATTTTCATAAACCTGCAGTAATGAAAAATGACCTGTAGATGGCACCACACTACCCCAATGCACACTACCACATAGCTGTTACAGATATCAAAAACAAATCCAAACATTTGCCTTGGGAGCTTTCCAGCTTGCCAAACTGCTTGCCCAGCCTATTTCAGCCACATTGGAGGATTGCACACTTCACTGCAGGTGAGTTACATATGCAAACACATTTGTAAACATGCACTGCCTGTTGAATTGCACACTTGCTCCATTCATACTCCAGCCACACAAACAAATGATACACCATTTGAAAGGTCAAATTACCTGCAGGTGGCAGGTGGCAGCACACTACCCCAAAGCACACTACCACAATGCTGCTTACAGACATCACAAACAAATCCAAACATTTGCCTTGGGGTCTTTCCAGCTTGCTCAAGTGCTTGCCCAGCCTATTTCAGGCACATTGGAGGATTGCACACTTCACTGCAGGTGAGTCACATATGCAAACACATTTGTAAACATGCACTGCTTTTTCGCTGATTACTTCGCCCCACACACACAAATGGTGAGTCACATATGCAAACACATTTGTAAACATGCACTGCTTTTTCGCTGATTACTTCGCCCTACACACACAAATGATACACCACTTGAAAGGTAAACTTTCCCCCTTCAGCAAGAGAAGAGCCAAACAAACCACACATTCACGATTTCATCACTAAATACAGTTTAAACATTCATTTTCATACACCTGCAGAAAGAAACAATGACATGCAGGTGGCACCTCAACCGGAAGACATTTTTTGGCCTCTACTTATCAAACCAATTTATTGTATTACCAATCTACATATATAAATACCTCTCTGTGTTCATCATCTCATGAAATACATTTAGATTTGACCAGCTTGCTTTTTCTGAAATTGCCTGTGCTCACGATGACCAATGAGCG
Source organism: Oophaga sylvatica (assembly GCA_033576555.1). NCBI lineage: Eukaryota > Metazoa > Chordata > Amphibia > Anura > Dendrobatidae > Oophaga > Oophaga sylvatica. The sequence goes on along the minus strand of JARQOD010000002.1, from coordinate 529,777,387 downwards.
AAAGTTTTGCACGGGCCAAGCTAGTATCTTATATTAATAGACTCTCTTGTAACAGGGGTGGTGCTACAGGATTGGAGGATGGATGATGTGGTACCAATATTTAAGAAAGGTAAGAAGGTGGAGCCAGGCAACTACTTTCCGGTAAGCCTGACATGAGTAGTGTGAAAAAATGTTGAGGACATTATAGAGATGACATGGAGAAGTATATAGCAGAGAATAATATTATAACTGACAACTAGCATGGATTCATGAAAGATAGGTCATGTCTAATTAACATGTTGGTTTTCTATGAGGAGGTGAGTGCAAATCTGGATGTTGGTCAATGTGATTTATCTGGATTTTGAAAGGCATTTGATACTGTACCACATAATAGCCTTATATTGAATCTACAGAGGCACAGACAGGGGGAAACTATATGCAGATGGGTAATGAATTGGCTAAATGAAAGGAAACAGAGTTGTCATAAATAGTACGATTTCTAAATGGGATATAGTCAGCAGTGGGGACCGCAGGTATCTTTGCTAGGACTGATTCTTTTTAACCTCTTTATTAATGACTTTTTGGATGGGATTAAGGGTAAAGTGTCAGTCTTTGCTGACGACACCAAACTATGTAGGATTCTAAAATCTGACATTGACAGTACAATTTTGGAAAACGATCTGGATAAGATGTCTGAATGGGCAAACACTTGGCAAATGAGGTTTAATTTAGATAAATGTAGAGTAATGCACCTAGGACGGAGTAATCCTATTGCTGTATATACATTAAATGGGAGTATACTTGGGACTACAGAACAGGAGAAGGTTTTGAGTATTCCGGTTACAAGTAAGCTGGGCAGTAGTGCTCATTGTCAAGCAGCAGCCACAAAAGCAAACAAGAATTTGGGGTGTATAATAGGAGAGATAAAATCCCACGATCCCAACATATTGTTACCCCTTCATAAATCACTTCTGAGGTCACATTTAGAATATGGGATCCAGTTTTGGGCTTCATATTTTAAAAAGGACATTTAAAAATTAGTCAGTTCAAAGGCAGGCAACTAGATTATTACAAGGGATGGAAGGCCTCTCGTATGATGCGAGGTTGGAAAAGTTGGGCTTGTTTAGCTTAGAAAAAAAAGACTCCTCAGAGGTGATCTCATTTACATGTGTACATATACAGTACGTGTGGTCAATACAAAGGACTGGCACATGACTCATTCCTTCCAAAGACCATACTGAGGACTAGGGGACACTCATTACAGGTGGAAGAAAGGCGATTCCGGCAGCTAAATAGGAAAGGGTTCTTTACAGTAAGAACAGTCAGACTGTGGAATGCCCGACCACAAGAGGTAGTAATGGCAGACACTATAACAGCTTTTAAAAAAGGGTTAGATGATTCCCTCAATACACATAACAATGTGGGTTATAGTTAATTTAGTGACAAAATGTACAATTGGTGACGAAAGGTTGAACTTGATGGACCTAGGTATTTTTCAACCTATGTAACTATGTGAGCGAGCCCTTAGACTTCATCTAGTAGGCAGGACATAGCTATAATTATTGTACCGTATATACTCATGTATAAGCCAACCCGTGTATAAGCCGACCCCCCTAATTTTGCCACAAAAAACTGGGAAAACTTATTGACTCGCGTATAAGCCTAGGGTGAAAAATGATTATGCCCCCATATGATGCTCCACAGATTAGGCCCCCATAAACTGCAGATTAGCCCATATGCTGCACAGATTATGCCCATATGCTCCAGAGATATGCCCATGCCACAGATTATGCCCAATATGCTCCAGAGATTATGCCCCCATATGCTCCACAGATTATGCCCCCATATGCTCCACAGATTATGCCCCCATATGCTCCTGATTACGCCCAATATGCTCCAGAGATTATGCTCCCATGTTCCAGATTATGCCCCCATATATTCCACAGATTATGCCCCATATGCTGCACAATTATGCCCCCGTATGATCCACAGATTATGCCCCATATGCTCCAGATTATGCCCCCATATGCTCCAGATTATGCCCCCATATGTTCCACAGATTATGCCCCATATGCTGCACAATTATGCCCCCGTATGATCCACAGATTAAGCCCCACATGCTCCAGATTATGCCCCCATATGTTCCACAGATTATGCCCCCATATGCTGCACAATTATGCCCCCGTATGATCCACAGATTATGCCCTATATGCTCCAGATTATGCCCCCATATGTTCCAGATTATGCCCCCATATGCTCCAGATTATGCCCCATATGTTCCACAGATTATGCCCCCATATGCTGCACAATTATGCCCCATAGTATACGTCCCTTATGCTGCTGCAGCTGCTGCTGCTGCAAAAGAAAAAATTACATACTCACCTCTCGTCGCTGGGGGACAGGTGCTGGTGTCACCGCTCACTCAGGGCCCCGGCACCTGAGATATTTACCTGTCCTCTCTCCACCGCTGCACACTGCTCCCTCTTCCGGGTCCTCGGCAGTGAATGATCAGGCAGGGGGCGCGACGCGCACTAACGACGTCATCGCGCCCTCTGCCTGATCATTCACTGCCAGAGGAGTCGGACGATGGAGCAGCGCGCAGTCGTGGAGAGAGGACAGGTAAATATCGCTATACTCACCCTCCGCCGGCGCGTCTCTGCAGCCTCTCCTCTTCTCCCGGCGGTCTCTGCAGCTCTTCAGTCCTACAGCGGTCACATGGTACCGCTCATTAAAGTCATGAATATGTGCATATTCATGACTTTAATGAGCGGTGCCATGTGACCGCTGCAGGAAGGAGTCAGAGATCGTGGGAGAAGCAGGGGGGCTACAGAGACCACGCCGGCGGAGGGGTGAGTATGATCCGACACCCCCGCTCCCCCTCCCCCGCCGACCCCCGTATATGACCAGCATATAAGCCGAGAGGGGGACTTTCAGCCCTAAAAAATGGGCTGAAAATCTCGGCTTATACACGAGTATATACGGTATATAGTTTGTTGACTTTTAAATTTTATACCTCTATGAAACTTTTTTAGTTTTATTTCAGTGCATCTTTTTTAGTCAGCAATGTACCCATGCATACTCAGGGTAAAATGCTTAATCTGAGATTTATTGAGCATTTGCTTGAGCCTGAGTGAAAAAGCTGCATATTTAAAATTTGCATGAAAATGATCTAATTAAGTTTTGATTTGTAATCAAGGATGATTCTCTAAACACTGGTTGGAAAGCTGGTTCAGACTATTTAATCCACACACAATGCCAGTGTTTCATTTTGTATGGCTATATGAGATATATAAAATGTGCAGGCCCGCTGAGCGCTGGGACAGACAAATATTCCTAGGTATCACAGAGATTCTTTGGCAAATTACCTCATTTTGCCAGAAGTCTGTGTATATTCAATATCTCTTTAGCATTTTATTACTTTTCCTGAAAAAGTATTAGGAAAGAAAATAATTTTATTTTTTTTTTCATTTTAATGTTAGCATATTTTTGTGTTGCCTTATTCCTAGACTCAAAATATTTATATTTCCATCTATGCAGTTGTGTGGGAGCTTACAATTTGTAATATAAGCTGAAGTTTTCAATTGTAACATTTTGGGGCACTATATATGACTATTTGACAACTTTTAATTCCACTTTTTGGTAGGTGGGTTGAACAAAAAACAGCAATTCTAGTATTGTTTTTAGATATTTTTTATTAAGGTGCTTACAGGTCAAGATAAAAAAATATTTGTTTTATATTATGGGTCTTCATAGTTGTAGCTGTACCATTATATAACATTTGTAATGCTTTTTGTAAGAAAAAAAGGCGCCATTTTCTGAGACGTGTAGCGTCTCAATTTTTCAGGATATAGGGCTGGGTGAGAGCTTATTTTTTGTGCGCTGAGCAGACGTTTTTATTGATACCATTTTGGGTTAGATACAATGTTTTGGTTGCAGGTATTGCATTTTAGGACTAACTCTCACTTGCGATTAAAAATCGGATTGCATTCGGACCAATGTTATTCTATTGTGTGTTCATCTGTGGAGGGAAGGTAAGTAGAATGGTTTATGTTTCTTTAAATGTTTTTCTAAAACAGGATAGGGATGGGGGCCATGTGTAAGGAGGAAGACCGGGCTGCGGGTTCCCCCGGGTCCGGAACTGTCGGGGCTGCGTCCCTTGTTTTCCGGGGAAAAGCAAAAAGGACCGGACAGGTGCTCTGACCTGGAAGCGGGGGGCATGGTTAAAAGTTAAAGTACGGGCAGCGTCGGGCAGTTTCCTGCCAGCCGTGAGAGAGGCAAGGTGCGTGCGCAGCGTGCTCCGTGGGGTGCGTAGCCAGGCCGAGACGTAACGGGGCCGGCCATACGCCAGGACGCTGGCGGAGCCTGTCGCAGTAACAGGGAGGGAGCCAGACGCCCTGTTCAGCTAAGTGCTGCATGAAAGCTTAAGAGCCTGAGAGAGCGAGGTGCCATGTGCCAGGCAGTTACCAGAGAGCAAGGTGACGTGTTGTCTGTGATCATGAGTACTGCATCCATGCCACATAGAAAGAACCAAGTGCTGGATAGAAGTTTACGGCCTACCTTGCCGGTTTATACTTTTCAGTCTACATTGGACTCTGTCAGTGCTGGGACCTTGTTTATTTCAGCCGCATATGCTTATGGACTAGGGGGTCAGCGGAAGGTGCCAGAGAATGTCCGCTGCCGCCAGAAGATGGACCACAGTTACCAGCAGGACCTTCTTGGACAAGCACTGCGCCAGCCGTTGTTGGCGCTACTGACTTTAAAGCTTCAGTTGTAGACTGGGAAGCCTCTGACTTGATAAGTGATTTAACCCCTTAATGTCCATTGACGTGCACAGTCCGTCATGGCAGCATGTCAGTTTTGGCACCATGACGGACTTTGCATGTATTTGAACTACCATCAACAGCTTTCAGCATTGGTATAATGCATTGCAATGCATTATACCTGCAACAAAAGTGAAAAAGTGAAAGTCCCATAAAGGGACTACACTGTGTTCCAAATTATTATGCAAAAATTGTTTAGGAGTGATAGGGTAAGAATATTTTTGTTTGTCAGTTAAACTCATTGAAGGTGATGTGTGTCAGGGCTCTTTATGTCACTGTAAGCAATTGCAGACACTTGTGCTAATTAGTTTGGCAGGTGTGTCCAATGAAAGGCAAGACTACTTAAGAAGGCTGTCCCACATTATTAAGCAGCCTGCATTTTCTGCCAAAATGGGAAAGAAAAAGGATGTGTCGGCTGTGAGAAGCAACAAATTGTGGAGTGTTTAGGTCAAGGCATGACTACAATCAACATTGCCAAGACACTTCATCATGATCATCGCACAATCAAGAAGTATGTAACTGATTCACAGTACACACGTGTGCGTGCTGATAAGGGAAAATTGAGGACTCTTTCCTACAGGCAATTACGTCAGGTTAAAAGAGCAGTGGCAAAAAAGCCTTGTCATAGCAGCAGACAAGTTTTTGAAGCTGCTGGTGCCTCCAACGTCCCCCGAACAACAAAATGCAGGGTCCTTCAGAGGTTTGCAGCTGTGCGTAAGCCATCCTGTCGACCTCCTCTATCCACTGCACACAAGCAGAAATGGCTCCAGTGGGCCAAACAATACATGAAGACTGACTTCAAAACTGTTTTGTTCACCAATGAGTGCCGTGCAACGCTCGATGGTCCAGATGGATGGAGTGGAGGATGGCTGGTTGACGGACACCCCATGCAAACACGGCTACGGCGCCAACAAAGACGAGGTGGAGTAATGTTTTGGGCTGGAATCATGGGGAGAGAGCTTGTCGGCCCCTTTAGGATCCCTGAAGGGGTAAAGATGAACTCCATAGTGTATGTTGAGTTTCTCAAACAGCACTTCCTGCCATGGTTCAAGAAGAAGAACCGAGCATTCCGCAGCAAGATCATTTTCATGCATGATAATGCACCGTCTCATGCTGCACATAACACATCTGCATCTCTGGCTGCTATGGGCATAAAACGGGACAAACTTATGGTGTGGCCCCCATGCTCCCCTGACCTCAAGCCCATTGAGAACCTCTGGAGCATCATCAAAAGGAGTGTCTATGATGGCGGGAGGCAGTTCACATCTAAGCAACAGCTCTGGGAGGGTATTCTGCCCTCATACAAAACAATTGAAGCAGAAACCATACAAAACCTGACAAATTCAATGGATGAGAGAGTTCAGAAGCTCCTTTCCAACAAGGGGTCCTATGTGCAAATGTAACATCACCTAGAATAAAGTTTTGAGTTGAAAACTGTTTGATTTCAGTTTGTAAGAACCTGCTAATGCTTATAATTTCAAAAATGACCATTTTTTTGTTCTTTATTAAAATGAAAAGGTTGAAAACTCTGCTGTGCATAATAATTTGGAACATGCATTTTGAGTGCAGTTTGAGTGTTTTATTTTTTAAAAAATATACTGTTATCATAGGCAGTTTGTACAAAAACCTTTCAATTGTGCTCTAATAGTTATTTGACTGGAAAATTACAATGACTGCAATTCATATAGGTAATTTGGGAAAATCTGAGAAAATATTATTTGCATAATAATTTGGAACACAGTGTAGGTAAAAAAAACATTTAAAAAAATTTGTAAAAAAAAAAAATTCCCCTAAAAAATACACATTTTTATGTAAAAAAAACCAAAAAAACAAAAAAAAATACACGTTGGTATCGCCGCGTCCATAAAAATCCCATCAATAAAAGCATAACCCTAGTTAACCCTTCAGTGAAAGCCATTAAAAAAAAACACAAAAAAGTAGTAAATTATACTTTTTCCAAGCGTATCATCATACCACTTGGAAAAAGTGCAGTAATACGCGATCAAAACAATGGATATAAATAAACATGGTACCGCTGAAAACGTCATCTTGTCCTGCAAAAAACAAGCTGCCGTACAGTATCATAAGCGAAAAAATCAAAAAAAATTATAGCAGAATACAGTGATGCAAAAATAATTATTTTTTCTATAAAAGTTTTTATTGTGTAAAAAAACGCCAAAACATAAAAAAAAAATATAAATGAGTTATCGCAGTAATCATAGTGACCCGAAGAATAAAACTGCCTTACCAATTTTACCACAAGCGGAACGGAAGGAAAAAAAAAACAATTCCTGAATTGCTGTTTTTTGTTCATTCTGCTTCCACAAAAATCGGACTAGGAAGCAATCAAAAAACGTTATGTGCCCGAATATGGTACCAATAAAAACATCCGCTCGTCCCGCAAAAAATAAGCCTGCACATGACTCTGTCGGCCGAAATATGGAAAAATTATAGCTCTCAAAGTAAGGCGCTGCAAATATTTCTTACAAAAAATTCTTCTAAAAAAAAGCGTCTTTTAGTGTGTGGCAGAAGCTAAACATGTAAAAAGGGTATAAATCTGGTATCGCTGTAAATCGCACTGACCCGGGGATTAAAGTTGCCTAATCACTAATACCGCACGACGAATAAAAAATAAAACCAATTCTTCACCTTTTGTTGATTTGTTCATTCTGCCTCCCAAAGATTGCAGTAAGGCGATCATAGTGGTTTACCCCCACATATGGGGTATCAGCGTACTCAGGAGAAATAGCACAACCACTTTTGGGGTCCTATTTCTCTTGTTACCCTTATAAAAATAAAAATTTGGGGGCAAAAAGATCATTTTTGGGGAAAAAATATGATTTTTTTATTTTCACGGCTCTACGTTATAAACTTCTGTGAAGCACTTGGGGGTTCAAAGTGCTCACCACACATCTAGATAAGTTCCTTGGGGAGTCTAGTTTCCAAAATGGGGTCATTTGTGGGGGGTTTCTACTGTTTAGGCACATCAGGGGCTCTGCAAATGCAACATGACACCCGCAGACCATTCCATCAAAGTCTGCATTTCAAAACGGCGCTCCTTCCCTTCCGAGCTCTGCCATGCACCCAAATAGTGGTTTACTCCCACATATGGGGTATCAGTGTACTCAGGACAAATTGCACAATAACTTTTGGGTCCTGTTACCCTTTGGAAAATTAAAATTGGGGGTGAAAAGATCATTTTTGTGGAAAAAATATTATTTTTTAATTTTACAGCTCTACGTTATAACCTTCTGTGAAGCCCTTGGGGGTTCAAAGTGCTCACCACACATCTAGATATGCTCCTTAGGGGGGTCTAGTTTCCAAAATGGAGTCACTTGTGGTGGGTTTCCACTGTTTAGGCACATCAGGGACTCTCCAAATGCGACATGGCATTCAATCTCAATTCCAGACAAAAAAGTCAAATGGTGCTGCTTCCCTTCGGAGCTCTGCCATGCGCCCAAATAGTGTTTTACCCCCACATATGGGGTATCAGCGTACTCAGGACAAATTGCACAATAACTTTTGGGGTCCTGTTACCCTTTGGAAAATAAAAATTGGGGATGAAAAGATCATTTTTGTGGAAAAAATATGATTTTTTAATTTTACAGCTCTACGTTATAACCTTCTGTGAAGCCCTTGTGGGTTCAAAGTGCTCACCACACATTTAGATAAGTTCCTTGGGGGGTCTAGTTTCCAAAATGGGGTCACTTATGGGGGATTTCCACTGTTTAGACACATCAGGGGCTCTCCAAACGCGATATGGTGTCCGCTCTCGATTCCAGCCAATTTGACATTCAAAATCTCAAATGATGCTCCTTCCCTTCTGAGCACTGCCGTGCACCTAAAGATTGGTCTTCCTCCACACATGGGGTACCGGTGTACTCAGGAGAAATTGTACAACAAATATTGTGGTTCATTTTCTCCTGATACTCTTGACAAAATAAAAAAAATTGTGTCAAAGAAAAATTTTGGGAAAAAAAGTTAAATGTTCATTTTTTCCTTCCACATTGCTTCAATTCTTGTGAAGTACCTAAAGGGTTAATAAACTTCTTGAATGTGGTTTTGAACACCTTGAGGGGTGCAGTTTTTAGAATGGTATCACTTTTGGGTATTTACTGTCATATTGACCCCTCAAAGTAACTTCAAATGTGAGATGGACCCTAAAAAAAATGGTTTTGTAAAATTTGTTGGAAAAATGAGAAATCGCTGGTCAACTTTTAACACTTATAACTTCCTAACAAAAAAAAATTTTTGTTCCAAAATTGAGCTGATGTAAAGTAGATATGTGGGAAATGCTATTTTTTAACTATTTTTGTGACATATCTCTCTGATTTAAGGGCATAAAATTTAAAAGTTTGAAAATTGTAAAATTTTCAAAATTTTTGCCATATTTCTGTTTTTTTATAAATAAACGCAAGTTATATCGAAGAAATTTTACCACTGTCATGAAGTACAATATGTCACGAGAAAACATTCTCAGAATCGCCAAGATCCGTTGAAGCGTTCCAGAGTTATAAGCACATAAAGTGATAGTGGTCAGAATTGTAAAAATAGGCCTGGAACTGCTGTTATCTTGTTTATTGAACTTTAACTCTGTCTATTGCTTGCCACTGAACTGTTTAACCCTCATTTAACCATTTATCTCCCAGCGAGGAGTTAACCCCCTGTTAAATTAAAACTGTTAAATTTGTTAACCTTTGCTCTGCCTCCTGTCCGTCACTTCATCCCGCAACCTGTTCACACATCCATGCCAGGATAGGGATGAGGGGCCCTTCATACATGGATGGGGATGGGGCCATGCATACCAGGAAGGAGATGGGGGCCTTGCATACCATGATAATGATGAGGGGGCCATGCATAACAGGATAGTGATGAGGGGGACCATGCCTACCAGGATAGCTAATTGGCTCTGAACTCTGATGACCTTTCTGAAGGTACCGCGAGCATGAGAACTTTCTCACGCTCACGGTGATATCAGTGAGTTGAAAGGAGTTGATTGGATATGAACCCCGCTCAACTTTACCATGTCACTGCGAGACCCTGAACTGAGCAAGCATG